>JAREIK010001718.1:2050897-3250897 GCA_029783825.1 Sapria himalayana
ATTTTCAAATAAAAAAGGATAAGCAACACACATCATGTCATCATGCTCTCATGTTGCTTCTTTTATTCCTTGATACTGTCATATCACTTTTACTAGTCTCATAGTTTTGCGTCGCAAAATTTGGTTTTAGCTATCAATGATACACACTGTCATTTTTTTAAAGTGGTGGTAATGCTGACCAGATCCACTATAAGAAATAGATCAGGAATATATTTCCTAAGCATTAAGACGAAGAATATCTTGTGGATACCAGATAAATGTGGTGGTAATGCCAACCGATAAACAACCAAACTCACTTTCTCGAGTATCTCGAAAGAAACAATATATATTGGTGATAACTTTCCACACTTGTCAACTGATTACTCCTTTTTTTGGTATTACTTTCAGGAAAATATGTTCTCTCATGGCTTAAATTCTAGAGGTCACTGTCATCTATCAGCATATCTTTTATGTCGATTTTGAGATATAAGAATACATTGTCATATCAAATCTATTTTTTCTAAAGTATATCTAATCATCTCTAGACCCGTGGTGGATCTATCTCTCACCTCAGTCCAACAAACAAGAGATTGACATGGTCTTCCATATAATACTTCATATGATGTCATTTGTATACTTGACCAAAGGCAGATATTCTTCCTAGCTACCCTTGAAATCTAAATAACATGCTTATAACATATCTTCTAAAACTTGTATGGTCCTTTTTGATTGACTATCTGTTTGTGGATGAAAGCAGTGCTTGTTACTAACTGTGTTCCCATTGTATCTGATACAATAGATAGTGGCACTTCATGTAATCAGATAATTTCTCATATCTATAACCTGCACAATTAATCTCATGTGAAGGTCATCTGCATTGCAAGAAAATATGCCAACTTTCTAAGGTGGTCTACTATCACCCACACAACATCATGTTTTCATGATGTTATTGGCAAGTGAGTCATAAAATTCATCGTAACATGCTCTCATTTTCACTCTACTATCTCCAAGGGCTGGAGTAACCATGCTGGCTTCTGATGCTCAACTTTTATCTATTGACATGTGAGACATCATAGAACAAAATCCTCAATGTGTCTTTTCATCTCATTCTAGTAATACGGGTAATGAAGATAATTATACATCATTATGCCACCTAGATGTATAGTTAAATAAGAATAATAAAATTCTCTAAGAATCTCCTCTTTTAATTCTACTATATGAGAAACCATGATTCATCTCATAAACTGAAGACTACCATTCATATGAATGGCCCAACCATAGAGTGCACTAAATTTCAATATTTTAAAATTTTGGTAACTTTTTTAAATTCAAATTATTAAATTTTTATGGGGACACCCCAAAAATGATTCCCCTATAATTATCTATTTTTTTTATGTTTTGAGTAATAGTAATGATTATGTGACATAATCATTATATCTTTTAATTCTGTCTTTTTTCTTAATTTTATTAAATAATTATAATTATTGGGATTGCAATTTTTACTTAAAATGTTTAGGTGTAATAAAATACTCTATATATATCATTTTGTTGATTAAAATAAAAGACAAGTTTTATGGTAAGTGCAAACTTTTTGATACTTTGAAAACTTTAAGAAATTAGATTTTCATGTAGTGTTTCATCAATGACTTATCAATTAATCTTTCATAATCGATAGTAACATCATCATGATTTTGTATAAGCAATATGTTGAGTTTAATATTGCATCTTTAGCAAACTTGGCCAATAAATCTAATCGCATGACTTGATATTTCTTAGTGAGATTTGTAATAACTTCATCTTTGACATATATTATATTTTTTATTTATCATGAACAAGATTCTTCACTCACTCATTGACCATAATATATTATATATTATATGTTTCATAGTCTATTACTTAACTTTGTTCTCTTTCCACTTCATCACATTTATCATGTTACATAGTTTATCATGTACAATCTTATTCACTCACTCTCATTCATTTGACATTCCATCTAAACATAGTCACAATGTGACTCTCCCTCATTTTCATTGTACTCTAGTAAGCTTCAGGTTTGCTTTCTTTTCACTATAAATTACCATTGGTATTGCCCATCAATTACAAATATATCCATGGTTGTTGAATTATTCTCTAAGAACTATACAATGTGACTCAATCGAATTCATATTTATGTCGCTACTAAATTCAATGAATTACCGACCAATTAGTTGGTCGGTAATTCGGTATTTTTTGGTCAGTAAGATAATTATTGATCATTTACCGACCAAATTATTTAGCCGCAATTTTGCCCGTCGATAATTTTTTTGCCGATAAAAAATAAGTTGGTCAGTAAATTACCGACCATTTACTGACAAATAATTACTGATTATATTCCAATCATTTTCTGACCAAAAGTATTAAGTTGGTAAATGATCTCAAAATAGTAGGTAATAACTGATGAAATTGCGAATAAAAACCGACCAAAATTTTTTAATATCATTGGTCGGTAATTAGTCTCCAAAAGAATTATCGACAATTTGGTGACCTTTTACCAACCATTGATATTAAAGAATTTTGGTCGGTTTTTGGTTGTAATTTCATCGGTAAATTAATTTTTAAATATGTTTTTTCCGTTTTGAGTTTTATATATTGCTTATATATATATATATAAAGATTATGAAACAAAAGAAAGTACAATTAAAACAATCAAACTAATATATATACTTCATATATATAATAAAGAAATCAAGAGAAAATAAAAATATTAATTCCTAAGTCAAAGTTTAAGACATGAAAAAAAATATGTGTAATACACTCAATCATCCGCCTAGTTTCATAATCGTTATGCTGAGACGCATCTAGTCTGTATGGTGAGATGTCGGATACTGAAATAGAGCTGTCTGGTGCTACTAGTCTTGATGCAATTGATGTAGATGTTGCTCTGGGTGATGGAGTAGATGATGTAGCATGAGCATTACGCCGAAAAATCCAAGATAGATCATCAGGTTTGAACTACAGTCCTCCTTCCTGAAACTTCTTTCTAAGCCAGTCAAAATGCAAACGCAACTCATCCCTATCATCCTCAAAGTTGATCATGTGTCGCTCTGTATCAGACAATTGATACTGTATTGCATTTTGCATTGCATCCTGAAAGTCCTCCATCGTCGAGAACAAATTCGAAAATGGTCCTAAAAATAAAGTCTCATAATTTGTTCGTCTATGCGAGTAGAACGATGATGTCAATGAACCGATGACATAGACGGACATCTTCTCCGTACCATCAATAGCCTCATACCAAATCTGATTCGTATCAACTGGTGGGTTTGATGAATAAGAACTACTTGTTGCACCAACATATGAACTTGGGGTAGACTGTGAATATGCTTGAGTCACAGCAGCTAACATTTCCTCATATCTCGCCTAATAAACATGTACGATAAGTATTTAAATTTATATTCAAAAAAAGTGAGAAGTATTTTATTTTAATGAAAATTACATTTACTGCACGAAATCTCTGATCAACAAAAATCTGATCATCATGAGCCTTTGTATGCATGTATCTGAATAAGTGAGGAGCACTAGGCTTCATATGCTCCTTGCGTGTCTTTAATTACACACAATATATACGTTAATTCTATTGAAAAAAAATTTCATATGACAAATGAAAATTAGGCATAATTGAACACAATTCACAAAGTAATAAACATAAAAAGTAAAAATTAAAAATAATATCAATGCTCGTTCATGCTCACGCATAGAGCGAGATCCACAAGTGTGTGTATACATGCCACTACCCTTCCCACCCCGCTCTGAGCGATGATTGCCACTCTGTTTATCACACATCTTTCTATAATCATGATCTTCCCATCTTCTCTGCCACTCCTTGAAAACATGATCCGGGACAATCAAATCTTACCCTTTCTTCTTCAACCATTTTACTTTGACCTCGTATATGGTGTCTTTATACCAACTGGCAGCATGTTTGATGAACACACTTTTGTCCACCTCCTTTGGCTGCGTCCACCTATTAACGTTCTGCAATTATAATTAAAACATTTTTCATCAGTGAACAAAAAAAAGAAATAAAAGATATAAAAAATGTTGGGTAGTAATATGTACCTTAAATTCTTTCCAAATTATCAATTGATCTCTATGTGTCAGTGACTTCCAATTATGTCCATTAGGTTTAAATGACTTTCTGAAAATAATCCTCAAAACCTTAGAAATTAAACCAGAAGGCTCTAACTTCATCCTATAACCCAAAATTTAATAGCAAGTAATAAATAAATTAAGAAATTGATAAATCATTAGTGAAGTTTGATATCTTATGGATTATCAATTGTCGGATCAAACTGAGCAATTGTGAGAGTCTCGTTTGTATGATGCTCTGAGGAAGACTCTTCAACATCTCCATCTTCTCCTTCCTCTCCCTATCATGTATCTTGATCATTCATCAAAATCTCAAGACCATTGTGTGGATCAGTCTGATGATGCTCCAGCTGTGGTACAATCACTACCTATTCTGTCTGTTGTGGCATCTCATCCACCCCTGACCCTCTACCAGGATCGGGCATACCTGAGGCCTTGCTGCCTATACCAAAACTGGTACGACCTTGGAACGTACAGCCTCTACCTCGTCCACGTGCCATATCTGTTAAAAATAATAAACAACACATTATTGATTAGTAAGCTTCAAGTAAAATACTTAAGATAATGAAAATAAACAAAAATGATTAATGATTAAAATAACATAAAACTCATTATCTACTTATTCTCATCATAATCATCCAAATCTAGTTCTTCTTCTTCTTCAGATGTAGAAACATCTTTTTCAAATTCCTCTTCATCACTCGTTTCTTCATCATGAGCAATTAAATATTCATCATCTACATCTACACTTATATCCATCTCAAAAGATGTGCCTACAAGGACGTCTTTGTCCCTCACCACACCTTAGATTATAAAATCATTGTTATCATTTTGAAAAGCCAGTTTTATGACATCAGTACTTGGTGATGCAGGGATGTTAATTTGAGCCCTTGCTTTGATCTTGCACACAACTTTCCAATCCTTTCTAGGACCGGTCCAGCCCAAATATTCACAATAATAAACATGTGATGCTTGTACTGCTAAGACAAAAAGTTCATACTTATTGAATTATTTTTTATCATGCACATCAACAAGTTTATATCGAGGATGGACAACAATACCGACATGTGGTATTTGGTCGAACCATTCACATTTGAATAACATAGTTTTTTAATTGGGAAGGCTTCAAATTCTAACTCGATCACTTCAACAAGAGTCCCGTAATAGTCAGATTCTGTTTTATTGTATACGGATCCTTTAATGCATACCCCCGTATTGTTTGTTGCCCGGTAACTACCATACGATTTAGTGTGAATTTTAAAACCATTCACGCAGTAACCATTGTAAGTTCTAACCTCTCGTAGGGGACCTCGTGTTATACTTCGAAGATAATGATTGAAAATTTTATTTACATTATTATGAACCTGTAATCAAAAATTAGTGGATTGTTGAGATTACAATTATAAATTTGTATTAGAATAATAAAATTGTTTTGTGATTTTCATGTTTAGTAAACATACGTATTTTTCAAACAATGATGGAAATTCTTGCTCCATCACGGCATTGATAGCTTCGTCATTCATGTTTGGAAAATATTTATGTTTTTTTGTAACAAATTCACTAAAAAAAAGAAATTAGAAATAATGGATACATTGATAGAAAATAGTAAATTAAATGCTAAATAGATCACATTTGACTTTTAGGAAATACTTACTCTATAAATGGTTGAACCTCTGGACAATTCATTAGGACATATAGATGAGATACAATATATTCATTGTCTGCTAGATACCGTTTCCCTTCAGCACCAAATATTTTACCCGGAAGCTTGAAAATTTCAAACATATCATTATCTATAATGTCATCAAGATAAACCTCATTCTGCTTTTCTTTAAGTGGAAGAGAAAGATCTCCTTCTTTAAAATAAAATGATACGAATTTGAAAGTCGCATCCATAATATAACCAATTTATATAAAACCCCCAACCTGAGCCTTATTCATTATTGTATGATTTATTTTCCTCAATTATCTACAAAAAGATTATTGAATATTACAAGTCATTTGTGTGTGTGTGTGTGTGGGGGGGGGGGGGGGGGGAAATTAATTGGTTGAGTGAATTAATATTACCTCCGGAGGATACATCCAATGATAATGGACTAGACTAGCAATCCTAGCTTCGTAAGCCAAGTGCACTGGAAGATGTTCCATTGAGTCAAAAAAACTTGGAGAGAAGATTTTCTCAAGATTGCATAAGATAACATAAATTTCTTCATACAAATTCCTCAACTCCTCATCAGTCAAAGAAAAAGAAGTCAGTTGCTTGAAGAATAAAGAAATCTCAGTTATCGGCTCTCATATTCTATTTGGCAGGAATTCTCAAAGAGCAATTGGTAACAACCTTTGTATGAATACATGACAATCATGACTCTTCATGTCAAACATCTTAAGTTTGTTCACATCCACACATCTCCCTAGATTAGAAGCATCTAAAAATCTATGTTTTTTTACTCACTCCAACACTTCCTTGTTTGATTTATTCAAAACAAATGGAACATCTGAGTATTTACTGGTGATAAGATTTTTTGCAAATTGAGGATGACGACAATATTTATTCAACTCATCTCTTGACTTGTATGTGTCCTTAGTTTTCCCTGGAATGTTAAATATTGTATTGAAAATATTATCAAATACATTCTTCTTGATATGCATAACAACAAGATTTGCCTGAGCAAGTGTTCATGCTAGTAGGGTAAATCTCAGAATAGAAAAGCCAGTATTCTCTTATTCCACCCATAAGTCTTAGATATAGTTGCATCACAACCTCAGCATCAACATCTATCACCTTCCTCAACCCTTTGTTATTCAAATCCTACAAAATTTTATCCACATATCAAACCCCTGGGAATTGTTTAGTAACCTTTCTATTATTAATGAAATATTTGGTATTACATCGATACGGATGATTAATGAGCAAAAACTTTCGATGATTGTCGAACCATGACTATTTTTCGCTCTTAATTAATCTAAAAATATCAGAATCTTCCATACAATACAGACATGCCAACATACTAGTTGTACTCCACCCATACTTCATAGAATAAACTGGAAAGTCATTCATGATTTACATGAGGACAGTACGCAACTAAAAATTTTAGCATTTAGAAATATAATAAGTTTGAACTCGAACACCCCAAAGAATTTTCAATACTGCTATCAATGGCTGCAAGAAAACATATATCTTCCCCTTTTGATTCGTAGGCCCCAGTACTAACATAGTCAAAAACATAAAATTCACCTTCATACATAAGTCTGGAGGCAAGTTATACAGCATCATCACCACAGGCCACAAAGAATGTTACTGTCCACATTGACCAAACAACTGAAAACCATCAGCAAATAAACCCAGCCTAACATTTCAAACTTCAAAAAAAAATAAAGGTGGCACATATTACCGCCTTCCATATGATGCCCTGAATGTCACCTCATTTCATTAGTTGTTGCAGTTGATGCATACAATCTCTGCAACCTGGATGTTATTGGAAAATAATGCATCTTTTTATTCGGCACCTTCAACTTCCATATATACTATCTATTTCCAGGACTCCTAACCTTTTGCTTGTGCCGAACATGGTCACATATTTTACAACTGTTAAGGTCATTGTCATCACCCGGTATATCATACAGTTGTTCACACAGCAATGAATGACATATATGGGTAATCTCAAACCTCTAACTAACTTCTTTGTGCTGTAGAAATCTAATTGCATCAGATTATCTCATGGCAACAATTCTTGAATAAAATTAAACATATCATAAAACCATGTCTGTGAACACTTGTGTTTACACATTATTTATAATATTCTCACGGCTTTAGATAGTTGAGTATGCTTAGAATTTCTCTCGTATACAAGTTTGTCTCCGGCTTGAATCATGTCATAGAAATTCATTGCTTCGGCATTGGGTTCCTCATTCGGGTTGAATTAAGGACCCACAGCATTATAAACCATTCTATAGTTTGTAGTGTGATTCATATTATCCGAGATCATCTGATTAGTTTCACTTACTGACACTCGTACTGAACTTGAACACCTCTTGTAGACTTGCTTCTCACCATGGTATATCCAAACATAGTAATCCACCACAAAACCATTTCTATACAAATACATCTTCATAGTCTCAACATTCAAAAACTTTTTATTCTGACATTTAACTAAAGTGCAAGGACACCTTATAGTTGTGTCACCATTCACACACTCAGGATATCTCAGAACAAATTCAACAAATTCATCAACTTTATCCTCTTATTCATTAGAGACCATTTAATTCACTATTCGACCCTTGTACATCCATTCATGATCATCCATAATTAATCACAAAAAAATCAAATTAGTAACAAAATGTGACTTTCATCAATTAAATTTATGTTCATTAACAATTTATTTTGGTTCCTATCAAGTTTTTTTTACGCGTGTGATATGCAACCAACTACACATCCACCTCCACCCATCCAACAGTTATTTTCTCTTCAATAGGTTTGGTCCTAATTCATAATGGAGCATTAACATAAAACAACTAGAAATTCTATCATAAGTATAAAAAAAGAGATCAAACACATTAAACAGGGCTGCAAAAGTTCTTTGTTTGTTCAAAATTATGTTGTACCTAGAAACACAAGGCACTAGAAATTTGCAACGAAATTTTATAGGATGAAAGTTCAATACATGCATACATACATGGATACATACATACATATATGACCTTTTTCTCTTCTAATAGAAGCAAATTACAATAAAAAAATAAAATCTTCTTTTATAACTTATTAATCTTAACACATTATGCCTAATCTGAATACCAAACAAAGTTTTTCAATCAATTACAAATTATTTTCCCATCCGTTGTATCATAACACATAATGAGAAGCAGCTTAGAAGACTATGAATTTTGCTTGTAAAACTTCTAATTACATCATAAAAGACTACTAGACCACATACCTATCTTGTATGGAGCCGTTGGGCTTTCTCTCGAGGCATTAACACATTGTATGGGTTGGTATCATTAAAAGGTGGAGGAGGTTTCAGAATCAACCACACCGCATTACACCAAACAATTAGGAAAAATATTGGTAAGATGAAAATAATTTAAAACACAAATAAATAGCAAGCAGACAATAGAATATATAAAAGCAACTCATGTGATTCATCAACCACCTAAACTATTATTTATGATTAATGTGAAACATAGAGGCATCAAAATGACTGTGTTGTGCCGGAATGACCCATTATAGTGTGGCATATATGTATAGTTATATGTTATTATATATATAGTATATATAATTATAAATAATAATATATAGTTAAACATATAGTTATATATAGATATATTTATACAAGTAATTATACATAAATGTATACAAAGTTATAAACAAATATATAGATTTACATATATGTATAAATAGTTACAAATATAGTTATATTTAATTATATATACTTTTATTTAGTTATACAAATATTTATATATAGTTATACATATATAGTTTAACATATTGTTGTATGTTTTTATACATGTAATTATAAATATAGTTACATGTGATTATACATATAATTACACATATAGTTAAACTTATATTTATACATGTAGGTTTATATATTTGTTCATTTAATTGCAAATATTTATACATATAGTTATGTATAGGTATAGATATAGTAAAATAGTTTTTTATATACTAATATATACAAATATATATTAAATATAAGTTGTTAATTATATATTTAAATATAGTTTAGTATAATGCTTTTATAGCTATAAATATAGTAAGATACAATTATTTATAGTTATATATTATTATACATATAATATATATAGTTATAAATAGTTATATATAATTAAACAAATAGTTATATATAGATATATTAATACGAGTAGTGATAAGTAATTATACATAAATGTATACAAAATTATAAACAAATATATAGATTTACATTTATGTATATATAGTTACAAATATAGTTATATTTAATTATATAGAGTTTTATATAGTCATAGAAATATATAAAAATAGTTATACACATTTAGTTAAACATGATGTTGTATGTTGTTATACAATAATTATAAATATAGATACACATATAGTTATACTTATATTTATGCATGTAGGTAAAAATATGTTTTAATTTAATTTTATCTATCTATACATATAGTTACGTATAGGAATAGATATAGTAAAATATTTTTTTATATACTAATATATGCTAATATATACAAATATATATTAAATATAAGCTGTACATTTAATATTTAAATATAATTATGAATAAAGCTTTTATAATTATAAATAATTAAGATATAATTATTTATAATTATATATTATTTTACATATAATATATATAGTTATAAAAAGATAAATATAATTAAACAAATAGTTATATATAGATATATTAATACAAGTAGTGATAGGTAGTTATACATAAATGTATACAAAATTATAAACAAATATATAGATTTACATTTATGTATACATATATGCATGCATAGTTATAAATATAGTTATATTTAATTATATAGAGTTTTATATAGTTATACAAATATATAAAAATAGTTATATACATTTAGTTTAACATGATGTTGTATGTTGTTATACAGTAATTATAAATATAATTACATGTGGTTATACATGTAGTTACACATATAGTTATACTTATATTTATATATGTAGGTATAAATATGTTTTCATTTAATTTTATAAATTTATGCATATAATTCTGTATAGGTATAGATATAGTAAAATACTTTTTTATATACTAATATATACAAATATATATTAAATATAAGCTGTAATATTAATATTTAAATATATTAATGTATAAACTTTTATGATTATACATATAGTAAGATACAATTATTTATAATTATATATTATTAAACATATAATATATATAGTTATAAATAGTTATATATAATTAAACATATAGTTATATATAGATATATTCATACAAGTAGTTATAAGTAGTTATACATAAATATATACAATGTTATAAATAAATATTTTGATTTAATTATATGAATACATATATGTATTTATAATTACAAATATAGTTATATTTAATTATATAGAGTGTTGCATAATTATACAAATATTTATATTAGTTATACACATATAATTATAAATATATATGTAGTTAAAGATATAATTATATATAACATTAATATTGTTATACATTTAGTAAAATACAATTATATTTAGTTATATATTATTATACATATAGTATGTATTTTTTAGAAATATAGTTATATAGAATTATACATATAGTTATACATTATTATATAGTTAAAAATAAGTTATGTATAGTTATGAATATAGTTATAAAAATAGTTTACTTAATTATAAATAAAGGTATAAATACTTTTTTATATATAATGGCATATGATTATATAATTAAACAAGTATTTAGATATAATATTTGTGATAAAAATATTTTTATAAATATTACTTATATATAATTATATACATGTAATACTTTTATAAATAATATATAGTATATATATCATATTTATATAAATATTATAAATATTCTATATTTATATAAAAATTAATATGTAATATATATGTTTACAAAATTGTATAAACATTTAATGTCATATAATTGTTATATACAAAATTATATAAATGGATATTTTATGTAAATGTTGTATAGATATTTATAAATATTAATACATATGTATAAATATTTATCTATAACATTATATGTTAATATAAACATATCAAAGTTAATATATAATATAATATATTTATATAAATTAAAGTATAGACATTTATATATAATGTCATACGATTATATAAATGCATGCAACTTTATATATACTAATACATGTTTATAATTTATTCGAAGACAACAAAAATATAACCTATTTAATATTAAGTTTAATTTTCCATAAGTTACAGAAGCAAAAAACATCAATCATTATATATTTTCTTCAGCTACAGAAGGAGAGAACAAACTGCAAACATGTAGTATTTGAAATCGATACAACTCTAAAAATTTAAACAGTATAAGAACAAGATTACACTGACAAATTTATAGTTTCATTAATGGTGTAGAGCCAAAATCATATAAGTAAAATGGAAATAGAAGCAATGTCTAGAAAATCAAGTGAGAATTAAAAAATACTAATACCCGATTATTCTGTAAAACAAAAATACGATATTGCTAATAAAATTCAAAGGGCCAGAGATATGTATATAGCATTCCGAAGGAGAATAACATTGAAAAAATTACCTTATAACAGAAGAGATTGAATTCCTTAGTAGCTTTCTTGAAGTTGCCATTTCGCCTCTACTTCGAAATATGAAAGAGAGAAATTTTGCTAAGTGTTAATGACTTTGTAATTTTTGTTTAAACAAAAAATTTAACCTAGGAATTACAGACCAAAATTTTGGTTAGGAAATGGTCGGTAATTACGACGTTATAAATATTTTGGAAGGTCACTTTACCGATTATTTTACATGGTAATATATTTTTGGTCGTTAAATCGTCGGTAATTTGTCGGTATATTTTATTTACTAATTTCCTCCTAATTTACACACCAATTTTCGACCAAAAATATTTAGTTGGTAAATATGATCAGTCTTTGGTCTAAAATTTGGTCGGAATTATTTTTTTTTTCGAAAATCCTTTTTGGTCTCTAAAATGGTCATTTTTTAGTCAGTAATTACAAACCTATTATTTTGGTCGGTAATTTGGTCAATATTATCATTATTTTTAGTAGTGTGGGGATGTATTGTAATCGTTATCAAACACCAAATATGCCAATATTTCTCTCGCTCATTATAATGTTATATTAAAATTTATTACAATTTCCATTATATTTGGCCTTGAAATTGATCTCCACAATAACTATTATATCAGATAGTTATTATTACCCAAAAACGAAACCATGTTTTTCACACAGCATACTCTCCCTTCCTTGGAAATAAAATGCATCACCAAGAACTTTTGACAAAAGAACATTCAGAAATCATGTTTTGAAGCATGATTCAAATGCACGACATTTTTTTTCAACGGCTTAAAAACGAGTTGTAACAGGCAGATACCTAATAAAAAGATAATTAGAGAAATAAAGAACATCGCCAGACACATAGTTGTGGTTTTAGTGACGACAAATAGTTGCCATAGGCATTAATGAAAGGTGATAGTAAGGACAACATGACAACTCTTGATTGACACTCATCTAAAATATATTCATTCATTTGTAAAACAATAAAACGATATTCTACAAACCTACACATAAACAATATTATTGGTGGAACTAGAAGCTGAAAACACACAAAAACTGCAGTTCATTTACGTGAATACATGAAAACACACAAAAAGTGGCACTACCCGTGAGTGAGAGACTGGCCCAATGGGCACAGGCCACCCACATTAATTAAACCAAAGCTGGTACCTTCTTTCTGCCTGACTGTTACAGGTTGGTTCCTTATTCCAAAACCACCCGTCTCTCTCCACTTGTCATCTCTTACTTATCGTCATTGCTTGTTTCTCTCTCTCTCATCTCTCTCTCCTCCACTGTATTCACGCTCTGAAATAGATCTTCCCCACTTGCCCATTTCTAAGTGGCACTATCCCAACTGCCTCTTTTAATGTACTCTAGGTACTTGTTAGACTACATTAATTAACTATTTTTGAATGAATGTCAGTAGTTTTTAATTCCAAAAACAAGTCTTTTCTGATCACCAAAACAGCATTATAGTTTAAAACATGGAGGATCAGTTTTATAATTTGTTGTGTGGCAGCACAAGTCTTATCCAACTAGAAATGGGTTGCCCAGAAGATTGGCAATTGAACACTATATGTGAACCCACAATGCCTCCGACTCGGTTTCTTAACGCATGTCCTCCAGAGCTGGCAAATCCACACTATGCATTTTCTACTGTTTCGCATAATTTCTTGTTGGGGCAAAATGAGAGAGAAGTGGAAATATTAATGCACATGCAGCAAAATCACGAAAGAAGAGTTCTTGATGGATATAAGACGAAGCTGGCCCGAAGCAAGCGAAAACTTGCACGCCAAAGAAGCATACATAAACATTCTTCCTATTCTGATTCATTTTCTAATCGAAATGGAGTGCACACTATGAAATTTGCTTTAAATGATCTTCATCATAACCAATTGAAAAGCGATACCAACACAATAAGCAGAGATGTTTTCAGTTACTTTACTCTGGATAACAAGGTGCATAAACAACTTATGCGAAGCTTCAAAAGTATTATTTCGAAGTTTTAGCTTGATTACAATGTGATCTATTCGCAGAGACTGAGAATGTTGTTGAGCAAGGAGTTGAAGAACAGTGATGTCGGATCTCTTGGAAGAATAATTCTCCCAAAGGTAAACACTTGCTCGTATGGGTGTTTATGACCAAGTCTTGATGCATGTAAATGCACTATGTCAGTTAACACTGATTTGGTATAAGAACAAATTCAAATTTTTCATGTTTTCTATTTTTCATAATGCAATATTCCACTTTGATTACAATATAGTTGAACCTTATCGTATTTAGAAAGAAGCCGAGGAGAATCTTCCCCATCTTTCTTGTAAAGAGGGCATCCAAGTTGTTATGAGAAATGTTCAATCTGACGAAGAATGGACCTTCAGATTTAAGTAAGCATTAATAAGTTGCATAAATTACATATCATTGTTTTCTGTTCTTTTTTTTTCCTTTTGTAGTGTATAGCCCTGTTTTTTATCTCTTGTTTGTCCAGGTACTGGTCAAATAACAAGAGCAGAATGTATGTTCTTGAAAATACAGGCTAGTTCGCGAAATTTATCTTGATAAGTCAAGAGTCTTTAGGTATCCAAGGTTCGCGTTTTGTATCTTTTGTTGAAAAATGTGAATTATGTAATGGACAGGAGAATTTGTAAAGCAAAATCATTTACAGACTAAGGATTGTCTTAATATTTATGAAGACGAAAGCAAGAATCTTGTAAGTACCAATTCCCTCATCGCTATCATTAAGTAATCTACTCTAATAATGGTAATAATTAAAGTGAAGAATTAAGGCGTCCATTTGAATTTTAAAATCTCTCTCCCTCTCTCCCTCCCTCCCTCCATCTCTCTCATTCCCTCCATCTCTCTCATTCCCTCTCCCTCCCTCTCTCTCATTCCCTCCCTCTCTCTCATTCCCTCTCCCACCCTCTCTCTCATTCCCTCTCCCACCCTCTCTCTCATTCCCTCTCCCACCCTCTCTCTCATTCCCTCTCCCACCCTCTCTCTCATTCCCTCTCCCACCCTCTCTCTCATTCCCTCTCCCACCCTCTCTCTCATTCCCTCTCCCACCCTCTCTCTCATTCCCTCTCCCACCCTCTCTCTCATTCCCTCTCCCACCCTCTCTCTCATTCCCTCTCCCACCCTCTCTCTCATTCCCTCTCCCACCCTCTCTCTCATTCCCTCTCCCACCCTCTCTCTCATTCCCTCTCCCACCCTCTCTCTCATTCCCTCTCCCTCCCTCTCTCTCATTCCCTCTCCCTCCCTCTCTCTCATTCCCTCTCCTTCCCTCTCTCTTTCTACGATAAAACATTGGTTACGCTCTGTGACAATGGTGGCCCCCAAGATTAATGGAGTAGAGACAATTCATTGATGTTCACTAAAAAAAACATCTTCAAATACCCAAAAAGAAAAACATTTTAACTACTAGTAGTTAGATGTACATGAACAATAATGCACGTATGATATAATTAAACGTGTATTTTACTCAAAATTAACACAGGACGGTTTGTTATTGAGATACATAATGTTGGCCATGCTTTAATTTTTGAAGGTATGATAAATTATCCAAATTAATTTATGAACTTTCCACAAGCTGAATGTAGAGAAATAACAACTTAGATGAGTTTTGGACAGGAGAGATTGGAGATGTAGTAGAGGGAAGAATGAGAATTGGAGATGCATGTGTAAGAAGTTGACACCTTGGTCATCCTCTCGTAATTAGCCTTAAGTGTAGGTAACAGGTTTAGTTGAGTTGAATCTCATATTAATTCAGCAATTTTAAGCAAGAACATGATCTACGACGACAATTTGTGCTTATCATATGTTTCTTTTTTTATGGGTCCATCAGTATTTCTCTATCAAGAAGGCGCGCGTCCAAGAAGCATCAGAAGATCACTACCGCGAAGATCACAGTCACGGGTACAAATACAACACATCACATACGTACCAAATGAAAGACGACGAAGAAGCTTCTCTGGCACTTCTTATCGAACAACTCAAAGAACGAGACAAAGACAAGGAAGAAGCCTACCTCCTTCCTAACTTGTCGTCGCACAATGTAAAGGTGAACAATGGGATCGGGGCTAAGGCAATTCAATCCTTATCTCCGCCTTGGGGCGAAAGCGAAACAAGCACGCCTGCGATACATTACAGTTCTTATGCCGATAATTGTTACATTGATTGTGGCTTCGATCTTTTAACAAATACTGAGCAATAGACCTTAAGAATTGTCATTGTGGCTTTTGTTAATTTTTTTATGATTTTAATAATAAAGATTCATAATATAAAATAAAAATATCCATATCATATTGTATTTTGCAATCGATAACTATCATAAAATATGATTTTTTAATTATCACCAAACCAATCAAAAAAAAAGTATACTTTAATCAATAACAATCATAAAATATGACTTTAAGGGATCCAAGTTTTAAAACGAAAATATTTATTTTTTTGATCCATTTTTTTTAAATTAAAAAAAGCATACCCAAAAGCATAAAATATTTATGATATGGGGCTAAAAAATCATAAACCCGATTTTACTCAATTTTCCATTTTACAAAAAAAAAGTTTAGCCAATTTCTAAAACCTAACTTATAAACTTAGAAATTATTACATTTGTGAGATTAGAACTAAAAACATAAAAATTGATTTTGCACATATAACCATCCAACTACTAACATCATATCATTTTATAATTGAACACACACACACACATATTTAAATATATAAATATATGAACATATATAGATATATAAACATATATAAAAATATTCATATATATGTGTGTGTGTGTGTATGTGTGTGTGACAGCCCATCCACCAGAAGGTCTCATTCATTCCATCACACAATATAATGTATAATAAAATAATATTTTATCATTTGTACCATACATTTTTTTTCCATTTTATTTGCTCAGCGGAATAAAAAAACACACAACATATTATTTAAGCTACAACCAGCTTCCCTTAACATGTATGATCTCATATATGGATCTGTCATCTGTCCTAGACATATACCTGAAAAGAGATCCCGCAACGGAATGAGCAAAGCTCAGTAGAGGTAAACTATTACATAGTTACTCACTACCTAAGTGAACGTAAAACATCATGAATATATATATCAACACTCATTCAAGTACAATGTTTAAATGAATGGAATTATGGATGAACTGTTTATATGCACATATTCTTGAGTCACATCGACTCCCTCACACATGCTGAAGCCAAGTGTGACATGTGTGTGTGTGTGTGCGCGTGTGTGTATATATATGTATGTATGTATATCTATAGAAATATTTATTTTTTTGAAATTATTCCAAAAAATATGGACATCCTCTTTGAAACATATTGGACATTTATCCGAATAAAATATGATTTTCTTGGATTTACTCCCAGAAATATGGACCTCCTCTGAAAAACATATTGGACATTTCTCCGACAAAACTTTTCTTTTCCTTGGATAGTTTCCAAAAAACTACTGTGTAACTCAATCTGGACATTGTCCCAATTTGAGTTCACAAATTTATAATAGGCATATTCCATAAAAATCCCATGAAACTCAATCTGGAAGTCCCAATTTGAGTTGGCTAAATATCATCCACACACATACACACACACACACACACACATATATATATATATATATCATGCATCCACCTATGTATATGGAATGTTCTCGTGCGTATGAAATGCAATTATGTTATTTCCAATTTAACTGATGTTTCAGACACGATTATAACAATCCAAATCTAATTCATCCTGCACTAACTTTTACTAAACGAAATATCGAAAATTTTCAGCAATTAATCATTTTCAATAAAATTTCTAACAATTCGAATTAAAATATAAAACACTGATCATTTGTGGCCTTTAAATAGAAAGAAATTATGATAAGAGAAAATCACAACCGTTCGGAAAATTTCATATAAATTTTATAAATTTGATATAAAATTGAAGATCTCGTCGTGTAGAGTAACTAAAGTTCTTGAACTATTCTATTCCAACTCCAGAATAATCCGTTATGATCAAAAGAAAATCACAGACCTTTTTATTTTTTTTTCTTTCATTCTATAATGTATACCGTTGGCAAAGAGTTTTTTTTTCAGCGTTATCTCGTTTTCCGGATTCCAGACATTTTTTTTTCATTTTTTTTTACTTATAATAATTATTATTATTAAATTAATTAAATTTTTTTTTCTTGTTTTACACATGGATCATTGGTTGGACCGCGTCTGCGCATGCCCATCCATGTGCGAACGTCGTGGCACGGTCCTCTGGTTAATTGTAATTTTTTTTTCATTAATATTCTAATAATTATTTAAATAAATAAAAATATAACTAAATTTTGACTTTCTCAGAATTTAACGAAATTTGACACCTAGCTATATTTTCCAAGACGAATTCGATAACGACATCCATTTTATCATCAGGGTTCTAAAACCCTCAGGTTTTATTTTTCCTTATTGCAAGATTACTATTCTGCCTATTTTTCCCAGAAACCAAATCATGTTAATTATTTATTCATTTTTTTTCAGGATTTCACTGTGTGTGTGTGTGTGTGTCACTACTAGGAAATGACAAACAAGAAATGTAAAATAGAGAAATCTAATTATGTTTTTAAAGTTATAAACATAATTGAAATAAATTAGAAAAGAAAAAAAAACTTAGCTACCAAATTAAAAAATGAAATAATAATTTGTCACTATTCAAATACATGGATAATTTCACATTAAAGAGAATGGAATTAAAGATGAAAATTAAAATGGTTTGACCTTTCGTCACTATTATAACACGAGAATGATGGTATATAATATTGTGTGATATTTAGCGATGAAAAATACTATTTCTATATATATTTGTCATTGAAAATTACGATGAAAATAAATTCCATTTCAATTAGTTTAGAAATGTATTACATATACATTTCAGAATTTAGCAATGGAATTGAATTACCTTGCTCTTTCTGAAACGAAAAGTTATTCTGTCACAACTAGACATTTATGATTTTGGTGATGAAATTTAATTTTGTCACTATTTTTGAAATAGAAATTGATTCATTTGCTATATGACATTAATGAATATTTTTTGAAGAACATTTTATCTATTCAAAATTCATTTTGGGTTTAGGCAAATTTAGCACCAATTTTTTATTGCTCAATGACCTAATCGACGTTGATTTTCTTTGTGATAGTGTTTGCCACCATATTTATCTTTCATAGAGGTATGCAATTAAATTTTTTTCATCCCCTCATCTTAACTCAGCTGATTTTTTAGAGAAATCATAAAGCATTATGTATTCTACAATGATGCATTAATTGCTAACCATGTGTTGAATATCCAAAATTTTTAGTAAAATCATTACTTATATACCTAATATCAAAAATATTAGGCATAAACAAAATTAAATACATACCTATTAAAAAAAATTTATAGGGGTATACACAATATCTCTATAGGGGTATACACAATATCTCTATAGGGGTATACACAATATAGCATGGACACGGACACCTATATTGTCAAAATAAAAATTTAGATAATAAAATGTGAGATTTATGTTTTGGTGCATTCAAATGCATCATTCCAATATTTGTACCTCTCGTCTATTTCACATCAATTAAAAGAATGCCAAGGTAGCCATCAGTTAGAAAATGCACGGACATTTCATCACGTGATTCAATCGAAACCCTAAAAATTAAGAATTTTTTTTTTCTTATCTATTCGTTATTCTCTTGAATTTTAGATGGAATAAATGATTTTTTGGCATTTTCAATCAAATTCTCTCTTCTCCACTTCCAAATAAATTCGGCCTATATTATGTATACATATAATTGTGTGTTTGTTTATGCACACTCATAAACTCACACACACACACATGTACATATATTTTATAAAAGTCCACTTTTCATTTGGGTGTCACATATTTGAATATTATTCAATATATTATTATATGTATATATATTTGTTACTATAGTCTACTTTTCATTTGGGTGTTACATATGTGAATATTATTTAATATATATATATATATATATATATATATATATATATATATATATATATATATATATATTTGTTATTACAATGTACTTTTCATTTGGGTGTTAAATATGTGAATATTATTCTATATATATATATATATATATTCTGATATACTTTAACATGTTTGTAGATAATATAGGTATGTGAGTGTCAACCGACTAAATGTTATAAAAGTAGACATTCTCCTCAATCTTATGCCCATACAAGTTGAGTGTCAACCATCTACATTAATATTATTCAATATACATTGGTAATATATGTAACAAGAATGGAAAACACCATACTAACTGATCATGAATGGATGGATGTCAGATTAAGAGATAGGGGTTTGACTAATTAGGTTGTAGCGGGGATTGAAAAGTTTGTTGACTTTGCTAAAAAACATCCTCTATTACTGGATTATATGAAAATAAGATGCTCATATAATGGCGATAAATGTCAGAATTAGATTTTTCAAGATATGGATACTATACGATTTTATCTTGGAAAAAATAAATTTGTTGGAGACTATAATTTTTGGTATAAACATGAAAAAATAGTTGTGCTATAAATAATAAAGTATTATATACATAGAAGTGTTGATTCTAAAATATATTTATCTTAACAATGCATGCGAATCCATATTAAGGTATGTTACCAGTCATTTCTTCAATCCTAATGTCATTGATGATATCCCAAAATCAACAACAAAAAGAATTTCATGAAATGCTCAAAGTTATCTATAATGGCTAAGTAATCTGTATGGTCACTCAAAGTTATCTACAATGACCAGACTTTTGTAATTAAATGCAAAATATCATTTTTTAGAAAGGTTTTATGATAAAATTTGTGAGTTATTATCTGAATTATTACAAAAAAATAATGTCATGACATGTTGCTTTTATAGTAAAAATAAGTTAATGTGAGGTTTGAATTTGCTTATAGAAAAAATATATTATTGCATTAATAGTTGAATTATATATTGGGGTGAAGACAGTACAGTAATTACTTGTAATTTATGTAACTATCCTTAGTACAAAAGATATATATGTGTGTGTGTGTGTGTGTCTGTGTCTGTGTGTGTCTGTGTGTGTAAAAGGTAGAAAATAAATGTTCCTCATAAGAAGATGTATTACTTCTCGTTGACTCCTCGTTTGCAAAGATTATTTGCATATGAAGTCACTCTTAATGACATGACTCAGATTATCCATATTGGAATAGAGGTGTCAAATGGGTCTTGTAATGTCGATATGGCCCATTTTTGCAAGGCACGACTATGCCACGGTGTCGTGCCAGTCATGACATTGTAACATTCCCATGATGTGTCAGGCATGACATAGTGCCATGGTCCACCAATTCAACATGTCACCGTGGCATAGCTGAGTGCATGGTCATGCCAGACTATGCTAAATGGTGTATGCGATACTCATTGCATGAAAATATAATGGGTGGTTGACAAATTACAATTAGCCAAGTAGCTGATTATTTTAAAAATATTTGGTGCCCCATGATGGGGTGGACTAATTTTTAGAAGACCCCACCATAAGGTCTAATTGTTTTAAAAAAATAAAAATTAGACTACCTGGGTGATTGCCCGATGGGTCCCCATCGGGTGGTCACCCAAGTTGGTATACCATACCACCAAGCCAGGCACAATAGGTCATACCTAGCCTGGCATGAGGCATGGTTCCTATAAGTGCAACGCGCCACGAATCATGCCAGGGGATAGTCCTACCCAATATGAAACACGGTTCTAGACCATGTCACGTCGAGCCATGAATGGTTGAATAAGGTCGAGTTGTGGGCCATGTCTAGGCTGCTCGACCCATTTGAAACCTCTATCTTAGAAATATTTTGATGATATTCATCCATCTTTTGCTAATGAAAGTCAAAATGTTAGATTAGTAATGTGTACGGATGGATTTTAGCTATTTAGACAAACATGGCAATAATATTCTTCATGGTCAATGATTATTATACAATATAATTTACCATTGTGGATGTGTATGTTATGCCTCAATGACAAGGATAAGGATGATATATGGGACACATTAGGTTGGAACATAAGCTACACAATGGTGGTATATATGGCACACTTAGTCACTACACAAGGAATTACTAGTTTATATATATATTATATGGAGGTGGTCATACATGGCCTAATGTAAGGGTATTTCATAAGACCTCAGGTATGGTATATACTACATGAATTAGATATATAAGATTCTACTTGTTGTACATTATCTCGAGATTGGTAATTCACATCTCAATTACAAAGGTGGTACAAAAAATCCTAAGTGTGGTACACAAGGTACATGAGGAAGATATATAAAGCACCACTAGTTGTACATTATTTGGAGGGGGTCATACATACTTGAATGAAAATGGTGCTACATAACACTTCAAGTTTCATACACAAGGCACATGAGTGAGCTACATAAGGCACATGAGTGAGATACATAAGGCCTCAATGATTGTACATTATATGGAGAAGGTTATAAATGCCTCAATGACAATGATGATACATACGACCCTAAGTGTGGTACATAAGGCACATGAGATATATATTTAAGGAATAAATAGTTGAATATTATATGGAGAGAGTCATACATGCCTCAATGACAAGGGTGATACATAAATAGATGAGTGAGGTACAAAAGATGCCATTGGTCGTATATTAAAAGGAGATGGACATACATGCCCCAATGACAAGGGTGGTACATGGGACCCTAAGCGTGGTGCTCAAGAGACATGAGAGAGGAACATAAGGTACTACTAGTTATACATTTTATGGAGGGGGTCATACTTGGCTAAATGATAAGAGTGATACATAAGACACCCTAATGGTGGTACATATTGCACACTATGGTTGTACATAAGGTATCACTTGTTCTACATCAAATGGCGGGGCCATACAAGACTCGATGACAAGGGTGATACTTTGAACCTCTAATGGAAGTATATAAGGCACATTGAAATGGCACTTAAGGTACCACTAGTTGTGCATTATAAAGATGGGAGTCATACATACCTCAACGACAAGTGTAATACAAAAACACACCCAATGGAAATACATAATGTATATTAGATCCATACATAAGGTACAACGGGGTAGTACATAAGATACCATTGATTATATATTACATGGTACACATCATAATAAAATGAGTGGTACATAAGGAACATGAGTGAGGTAGATACTACTAGCCATGCATAATATAGAGGTATGTCACATATGCATCAATAACATAGGTGATACTTAACAACTCAAATATAGTACATGTACATAAGGTACACAAGTGAGGTACATAAGATACCACTAGTTGTATAATATATGAAGGGGAGTCATACTTGCCACATTGAAAAGGGTGGTACTATGGACCACACAATGGTTGTACTTATGACACATTTGGAGTACATAAAGTACACTATTGTGGTACATATGGCATAGGCATCCCTAGTTATATGTTATATGTAAAAGGTACATAAATGCCTCAATAATATGAGTGCTTTTTGTGACTTTGTTGTAATGCTAAACACTTATTATTCTTAGCACAACATCAAAAGCTCATTGGAAAAGTATTTGTACCTAACAAAAATTCATAAGTATAATGATCATACAAGTAATAAAGTAAACATAAGTTTATATATCAATTTCGCATGGATTGTTATTACAATTTGACTAACTAATAGTGAATCAATGATTACTTAAGTTGAGAAGATAAAATTAGGTCTCGATTAGATATTATAACTCTAAAATTGATTTAATCTTTTTTTGTATGATGAAACTCTCTATTTTGTTGTGCCAATGTCACACCAGTATGTTAGAAGAATGGTAGAATTTTGTGAGATTTGTTATGCCTTGTTAGCATTTTAGAGGTTAACATCCATAGGCTATCACCACTATAGATAGTTCTTTTGTGCTTGTCTCTTCAGTATTTCTATTACATATTTAAAAGCTACACATCTACCGGTCAATCAACCTCATACATTTCTATACCTTTTAGGTAATATTCTAAATATTTTTGATGATTACTTAGACTATGCATCTTTATTATATGATCTCTTTTTCATCAAGACATATAATGATGTGGTAATATTCATGTATATACTCTCAGCTTAATTAGCATCATACTCAAATTAATTAATATATATATCTTTCTAGCAAATCCACTCATGATAGTCATATAAGAAAAAAGTTATCAAAAAATGATTACTACCTTATGAAATATGTCTCTTTGTATGTGTCATATGACTTACCTTTCACTATTTATCATATCCAACATATAACTCCTAATAATTAGTGAAACCCTAAGTTAGACATTCTAAGTTAGCCAATATTTGTAAAAGATATACACAAGAGTGTCATAATTATATTTGTACTTTTAGCTTCATAAATACTAAATTCATCAATAAAAAATGATATAGGGTGTTCACACATGGGTCCATTACATGAAGAAAAAAATCAGAAGGTTGTTACTTTCTTTCGATGCCAACCTCATGTGTGTGTCTCATGACTTGCCTATCACTATCCATCATAGCCAACATGCATACACTTGTTGAATGGTGAAACCCTAAATCTTTGTTTTAATAAATACTTATTTCCAACAATTTTCAAAACATAATATTACGATGATTATTCATTATAAAACCAAGTTCATATATACAATTACATAAAATAATCCTATATTCCTAATTAGCCTGACATTTAGGAAGATTTTACATGAGAATGTTAGAAGATCAATTCATTGAATCAGACATTCTCAATGACAGCTAGTGTCAGGGCTAAGGTTTCAAATATAATTCCCAATCTATTCTAATTTGTGTTTGGCTTAAAATTCTCTTCCTTGTTAGAGAAGGTGGTGCATCATGATGTGGCATTAGATTCATCATGCTTTCCATTCTATGAAAAGCATCATGTATTGTAGCAAATTAATAAATTCAATGTCATGCCATTAGTAGACGTCGTGATATTGGATAAACTTGAAATCTCTTCTAGATCACAATGTCGTGAGGTGTCATTAGCAATATCACAACATCATATAGATGTACAAGACTAAGGCTGCGAATTTTAAGAATGTCGTAAATTAAGAAACTTTTCTCTTAAAATGGAACACAATTCACACCAACAAACAATTTAGTGATTTAAGAATCCATTCCACCCCGTGGTAGTTAATGAAACCATGCTAAGGTAGGGCTTAACAAGTTAGTAGGAATATTTTATACAACAATAACTCATATCACAACAATTTGACTTCATTAAAATACAACAATTTGTCATGGGAATTGTAGTTCCTATCAATTATAGTGTAGGTGGACAAAGAAAATATACACAGAGGCTACCAGTTTAATATTTTTTGACTAAGTGATAATGGAAGGATATGGCATGATTCCTTTTGTTATGTCCCCAACAAGTGATTGACATAGGGTGTGGGTTGTGTTCTCAACTAGAGCTAATTTTATTTTTATGTTCTACTAGTGGTGGGGGAGGATATATTGATGATCTAGCAACTTCTATTTATTGTGATTTGTGATCTTTTCAATGTTTAGGCCAATCATGTAAATTTCAAGTAGTATCACTATTGTGGTCACATGTTAATTGTTAATATTCGGATTTTTCTTAAGATCAAGCATAGGAAGAGACCTAGTGTAGCACGCATAGTAACATTGTCACCAAAGATCTTAACATATTCACTGGGATGATTCCTTTTTTAAAAAATGAATATGCATATTTCCTTTGATAGATATACATGGATGTGATGCCCATTCATGATTCATAACCTTTTATGAAGGATATGTTGACTCCTAGGTGCGAAGCTAACTATTTGTTTTTATGTTAGAAGTGTTTGTCAAGACAAAGTAGCTATTGCAGTTTTGTACTTAATCACCTTTCCTTTCCTTGACCTCTCATTCTCATGCCTAGAGTTTATTATTGGAGACTATTCTTTGATCAGTATCCTTCAATATTTTTTACCATGAAATGAATTTTCTTCCTTGCAAGAATGTGTGAACGAGCTAGGATTACTAGCTAATCACATTATGTGATACTTGACTATTTGTTATAAGAAAGAAATTAGATGACCAATAATTATGTACTTGGTTATTTGTTATAAGACCATTTATAGATAGAGAGTCTATATTTTTCTTATTTTGGCAAGATTAGTAGATCACTAATATTTGATAAATATTTATTTAATACAAAAATATTAATTTTGTTAGATCTTTCCATTAATGATGCTTTGAATTTTATTGAGAGATTATATTTATTTATTCTCGCGGGTCAACAAGTAACCAGTAATAGAATGCCTGATCAAAAGTTTTAACCTGGTTGACTTTGTCAAGAGCTTGCTTGATTAGGATCCCCCATTGGAAAGTTTTCCATAAATGGATAATCGGATGCATATATGAAGCAATAGTCCTGGTTCAAATTTATTGTGTCCCAACACTTCAATTTATACATTCTAAATTGAATTTCTCTTGAAAATATTGATGACCACATTCATGCATTTCTTGAGTCAAAGGGAAAATGTTCTTTTTAAAAAATTATTTGAGTCTTTTTTTTTTGTGGGTTTCTTTTTTATTTAGACATTTTTGTGTAGTTAAAAATTTTAACTAGTTTACAAGATGTAACAAATCAAAAAGAAATAAAAATGAATAATGATTATTTTTTTTTTGTGATTAACATACTTTCTATATGTATTTGAATGATGTGGTTATTCATTTTGATTAACATTTATGTAGATGAAATTAGTTAAACAAAAAACCACCATATATACTCTTAAAATAAAATGTAGTCTAAAGTGTGATACACATGTTCTTTATTCTTCAAGTTGTTATAATGTTATCTATTAATAATCTTATTATAAAGTATTGTAAAAAATGTTTTCTATATTCTAAAACAAAAATTTTATTCTAAGCGTGAAGCACATTTTGAATTTTCATTTGAAATGCCATACCTAGTAAACTTGTGCACATATAAAGAAAAATAGCATAACTAAGTGAGATGATAATAAAATAGTATGCTTGTTATTTTTGGTATAATGAGCTATTCTACAAATAGATTAAACTTGTGTCTTTTTTTTCATATATGCTAATTATTTAGTTTTTTCTATGAAATGATAAATTTGTATTATTTTTAATTTCTCTATTTATTTTTCAAGCTACCATGATTTCTAGATAGAGTTTCTAAAACTTTATCAAGATAACAGAAAGGAACATAGAAAAAAAATATTTTCTTTTGTCTTGTTTGTATTTTTTTAGGGCTTTTGATAAATGTTTGAAAGTTATATGACAAAAATCAACTTAATCTAGTCTTTCTAGATGTTTTAAAAATATATGTAGCATTCCAAGTCAGTTCACTATGTTATTTTATTATATAATATGCCTACACTATGTGGATAATTTCTCAGTCATAAATACTTTTAAGCATGTGGCTAAATTCTCCATCAAAAAAACTTGGATCATTAAAGCATTAAATTTATTTTAGAATATGTTTATTGGTTCCCTTTAACTTCTCAATCTTAAATAATTTGAAAGATTCTCACTAGACATTAGTTTTTCAAATGTTAAAATTTATTAAACAATGTGTGAGTTGATTCTTTGTCGAAATTAATTATAAAGATAAAATATTTTTAGGCTGGTAAATGTAAATATTATTATATATAATATATGATTAATTTCATGTTGATTTCTCATTTCTCTTCATTATACTTTAAACAATTATAAAATGCCTCTAATCTATAAGTGTTAAAGTTAGAAAAAGTGTGAATCTAAATGCTTTTGATTCATACTCGAAAACACTTAAAGCATTTTCAAGTCTTCCATCTAGTATGTGTTAAAATTGTTACAAAATGTTTGAATTGATTATTGATTAAAAAAAACAAAAACATTTAGAAAATATTTAGCATATTAAGTGTTAAATTATTATAGAATGAATGTTTTAAATTTCAATCAATTATTTTCCAAACTAATTTTGTTACTATTAAAAAAAGTTAAAACAACCCATTAAACAAATTAATAAAGTATGTAGATAAAATAAAAGTGTGTCCCAACTCCCAAGTGGGTTCCTATGCATGTTAACTACAAATAAAGCCAACATTCAAAATTTTTGGAATCCATACAATTTTAATTAATTGTTAAACAAAAAAGAATATAAAAAAATGTGAATTTTTTTCAGTGGGACAAGTGTCAAAATTAATATAAAATATGGGAATTAATTTCGAGATATTTCATTTTCAAAAAACATGTAGAAAAAATTAGAAAATTTATGCATATGTATACTATTTAAAAAATATTTACCAACAAAAATAACCTAATTTTTAATATTTAGCAAAATATACACTAAGACATAAAATAGTTTAGTATTAATACACTCTAAATGGTAAACCAAAACTTGCCCCCTGCTCAATACTTAAGAGGATTAAAAAAACAAAACAAAAATAATATAGATTTTGATTTTTTTTGAAATATATATATATATATATTTATTTGAAACAAAAAACATTTATTATAAGTGTGTGTATATATATAAATATTATAAATTTATAATACCTACCTTTCAAATGAAAAATATATATTATGAGCTTATATATATATATATATGTTTTAAAATTGTATATGTTATAAACTTATACTATTAATGTTTGAAATGAAAAATTATATATTATAAGTTTATATACATGTTTTAAACACACACACACACACACACATTATAAACTTATAGTATATGCATTTGAAATGAAAATGTTATATTATAAGTCTATACACTTGTTTTAAATGTATATATATATTATAAATTTATAATATATATGTTTCAAATGGAAAACATATATTATAAGTTAATATATACATTTCAAATATATATATATATATATATATATATTATAAACTTATGATGTATACTTTTGAAATCAAAAACTTAGATTATATGTTTACATATACATTTGATATGAAAAATGTATATATGTATCAAATGAAAAATGTATATTATAAGGTTATATTTACATTTTAAACATGTATATAAATATATATGTGCATGTGTGTGTGTGTGCGCGATAATGTTATAATATTTGTTATAAACATTATAAACATATAATTTAATGACTTTGTTATAGTGTCAAAAACTTATTGTTCTTCTCACTACACCAAAAATTTGTTGGATGATTGTATAATTCCAAAAGAAATCCACAAATATATAGGTTGTATAAGTAGTATAGTGAATGTAAATTGAGTTATCTATTCCCATAGATATTGTATGAACAATTTGATCAACCAATAGCAATTTAACAACTGCTCAAATTTAGAAGATAAACTTGGGTCTCAGATAGATACATAGATCATAGGGTTGGCATACTTTTTTATGTATTGTGAGTTTTTCTTTAGATTATAGCAATGTTATCCTTGATAGTTAGATGAAGGGTAAAAAGGCGTGAACAATTGTTTGCCCCTTTGGAATACAAATTAATTATCAACAATAGACTATCACTATAATGGATGGTCTCTTTGTAGATGTCCCTTTTGTATTCTACCACTAAAACTATATGTATTATGTTCATAGGGTTATCCATATTTTTACTCCTTTTAAGCAATACATCAATTTCCTTTGATGATTACTTTGAATTTGTATTTCTATCCTTCAATCTTAATAGTCATGAATGACATGAAATAATAAAATAATAATTATTTTTTGAGATTTTAGCTTTGTAAATACCATATTCGTATCAATTAACATACATCTCTCTAACGACTCTACCTATTGAAGTCATATAAGAGAAAATGATCACATGTCTATCACCACCTTACAAAACACATTCCCTCACATGTGTTTTGTGACTAGCCTATCAATATCTACCACATACAACACATGACTCCCAAAAATAATAAAATCTTATGTTAGATCTTCTATATCACCTTAAATCATTTGAAGTCTATTTCTTCTAGAAGATACCTATAAGAATAGTCATAATTTTATTTTTACTTTTGGTTTCATAAGTGTCATACTCATATCAATTTAACTTACATAAATTTATGGTTTCCACACATAGATTCATTATATAAGGTAGAAATAAAAGGATTGTCGCTTCCTTCAATATCCATTATAGTTAAATGTCACCATCCACCACTACCAACATAGATAAACCTATTTGGTTGTGGAATTAAATTTTTTTTTTTAATTTCCATATCCATCAATATTCAAAATGTAAAAATTTGATAAATATTCATTACAAAATCACAATCATCATATATATTTACATAAACCAATCCGAGATCCCTAATTAGCCTAACATTGGAGAATATTTTGTATATGAGGATTGGATCATCATCTCATTGGATTGAAAGTTCACAATGATAGCTAACGTGAAGATCTATGTCTCAAATATAGTTTATACTTGATACTTTCTTGTGTTTGGCTTGAATTTATCCATAATTGGTGGTTGAGTTCATGTCCTTTGGTAATTCTTGTTCTTCCCCTTTGTATTTCAAATCACCCCAACTCTCTTTTCTTCAATTTTTGAAGTCCAGATTTTCATTCATCATGATCCATTATGTACTCTAGGTATTCAATAAATTCAAAGTTGTGATGTTAGATTGAGACCATGATGTTGAATAAACTTTGAATCTTCTCTAGAGCACGAAATCATGGTGACAAGAAATATCATGACTCATTAATATGTCATGATGCTAGAAAATAAATTATGCTTTGAAAGGTTCAAATCAAGACAGCGATGTGGAAGATCTCTCTATAACTCCCTTATCACTTAGTTTTCATTTCATTATCCTTGAAATTATGTTATATAGTATGTCTTGTCTCCTCCTAATTAAGTTGAATGCATCCTCAAAAGACCATTGTGTAAAGTATATAATTTTTCTGGTTTATATTGCACTTCTCCAAGTTTATCTACACTTTCTCTCTAAAATTCATCTAGCAGCTATCTCCGAATCTCTACTTTTTATCATTCATTATCACTTAGTGAAGACAATTTGTTATACATTCTCAAATGCTTATGCCCTTCCCATCACTTTGATCTTCAATTTTTTCAAAGTGTCTTTTATGATCTCTATAACTCTCTCTTAAAGCTTCTCTTGGATGGACAAGAATAAGTTGTCCTTCTTGTTAAGATGTATCTTCCATAATACATCATGTTTCTCTACCTTGTCATTGTTGTCCTTTTCATTTTTCTTCCCAAATTTCTTCTACTCGATGCTTATGTTTTCCAATATTTGCTCATAAGTTGCATAATATCTTTTAGAAAGTGTGCTTCCCAATAAAATATGTAATTGTAAAATTTTCTAGAACTTTGAGCTTTATTGGGAGTTTACATTGAATAAGCATGATGAACTTTTCGTTCTTGCTCATCATTCCATAATCTTTAATTTCTTCTTTCTATTCATGATATCCTTCATAAATTCGATATAATATGATATATATGATAAGGCTTAAACAAAAGGTATATTGATTTTCAACTTTCTGAAGATGTTGAGAAACCTATTAAAGTTTTCATCTAGCTTCCCCATTCTAAGCCATTGTAAAAAAACAAGTTTAGGTTGGAGAATTTGTTGACTATCTATATAATTATTATTTGGAACACTATTATTCTATTCATCGTTTTGTTTCATTGATATTTTCTTCTCTAATTTTACATCTTCATGTGTAACTACTAGTGACAAGAGTTATGTTGCGGGGTTTGAAAGTACCTCAACTTTGAAAAATATCATAGCATTAGATATCAGAGAGCTGGGTGGCATGACTTTGGATGTTGCAACATTATCAGATACAACTTCATCTTTTCCATTAGCTTCCATTTGGATTTTTATTCTATTTTTTTGCCCTTCTATTTCATTTACACTTTTGAGTTTTATAAGCATGCATCTCTTTGGATTTGCTTTGCTATCAGTAGACAATCCATTAATATTCTTCTCCTTCATCATGTGTGCTAAATTTTTAATTTGATTCTTAAAAATTTGCATTGTCATGTTTGTATGATATAACCTTATTTTTATTTGTTACATTCTGTTCTCTTGCACATCATTCCTTCTCTTAGTTTCCATTAGTAAGGAAAAGATGTTCCCTTCAAATGATGGTTTTTTATTTCTTTGGTTAGTTATAATAAAAACTTGAATTCCTTGCATTTGGTATTCCATCAAGCTACTTGTAAAATTTTATGATAATACCTCATGTTTTGTTGTATATTTACATGGCTGCAAATGATAAATTTTTATAAGTTCTCATGTTATGATGATAATTTGTAGGGGTATTATTATTGGGTCTAAAAAAAAATACATTCTATTCTTTAAAATAATCATATTCTCTAGTTGATAAATTGGTTCGAACTTGACAACTTTTTTTATTATAAATCTATTATTTTTCCCACACCTTTCCTTGCGTCATATTGGGATCCAAACTTACTAAAAATATATTTAGTTTTGCTTTCATCAATGTTAGTATATCCGACTCTAATACTCTAGCATATTTTTTTTTCTATTTGCTCATTCATTCGAAGTTTGGTAGATATTGTTGGCTTGTTCTTCAAATAGATATTGAGTCTCCTTGGTGACTTTCTCATGATATAACCATCTAAATCTATATTAAATATGTACCTCATCATATAATTTAGACCAATATAGAAATATGGGCTTCGAACAATAACTTGAATTAATGTTGTTGGCACCAACTCAATCCAAGTATCATACAATATCTTTTGATATTCTTGTCTGAATTGGAAGATCTCTACCCTTATTTGTAATATAATTTTAATATGGGAAGAACTTGTTTAGAAAGCTTGCACATTTTTAACCAAACTCTCAATAGATCCTTGAGATACGCATTGAGACTAGCTCCTTGTCTTATACTTCAAAGAAAATGAGAATAGCCCAATATTATCACATTCTGGATAACTCAATTTTATATTGATAGTGTTGCATAACTCTAATAAAGTCACACTATGACTTTAGGTCTTCTAAAAAGTATCCAACATACTAATGTTACAACACCATGGCTATGAGACTAGGCTTGAACACAAATGATTTGCTTGTATTAGTTGCATCCAGATCATAGAGTAGTTATCCATCAATGCAGCCTCTAATAATCTCTTATGGTTAAGTGGGGAATAAGCTATTGAATAGCTTATTATACACTCTTTTTTCTATAATTATTTTTCATAATTGCTTTATCATCTCTCTATCTCAATATTTTTTTTCTTGTTGTCTCAATTTTTAGGTCAAAGGTTATTGGATTTGTACAAAATCTTTGGTGCATTAATTTGGTGGCTAAAAAAACAAAAAAAAAACAACCACAAAAATAAACACTAAATAATAATAAATATACAACCAACTAGAAATAGAACTGCCACTTTTCAAAGATAGTTAGGTCAACTTAAAGTTGACTTATCGAACTAAAAATAATATTTGATATTGATGCTAAAAACTTATTTTGACTTTATTATTGTATCAAAAACTTATTATTCTTTGTACAATACAATAAATTTGTTGGACAATTTTATATGTTCAATAGAAATCTACAAGTATATAGGTATTATAAGTAAAATAGTAGACATAAGTCTAGATATTAATCTCATATAGATTGTATGATAAGTTTTATCAACCAATAGTAAACTAATTATAGATTAGATTGAGAAGATAAACATGGATCTAGGATAGATACTTAGACTGTAGGATTTGTTTACTTTCTTGTGTAAGGTGAGTTTTTATTTACATTGTGAAAATATTATCCTTAGTTGGATGAAAGGAAATAAGATGTGGATATCTATTTGCTCCTTTGGCATGCAAAGTGATTATCAATAAGAATATCACTATTATGGATGATCCATTTATTGATGTATCTTTGGTATTCTACCATCAAAAGCATACTTATTATATTCATGGGTCATTGTCCAGTATTCAAACTATTGAATATTTATAGTTATTTTGGTACTTTATGGTGATGTGTACACATGGATTTAAAAAAATGGATTGATTTCATAATGTTGGAGCTTTAGCAAGTTTTGATGAATAGTATGAAATCCATAAGTTTTTGGAAGTGTTTGACATAAGTGATAGACTAGTGAGTCCATCATGGTTTTGACATCCATTCTAGATTGAAATTATATCTAATTAGTTGGGACAATCCTTGTACATCATGACCCTACCAACTTATTAGCATAATCCTTCTATTATTCCAAACATTCTTAGTAGATTCATTATTTACATGGAGTGATAGGCATACTCATACCTATCTCATGAAATTTAAATGGCTATGATATTAATTCTATGTCATAGTAACCAAGCACCCCACTGGTGCTCAAAGTCGCAGCCATGTCCAAACACCATGATTTTATCTTTAATATGGATTTGTAGTGGCTTATATTCATAGTAGTGGCTTTTGAGATACTATAAGTTATAAAAAATATTACTCTAGTACAGTTATTTCACAAGGCCATGACATTTATCCTCTAAGAGAAACATTGTCATGACTTGTATGTTTAAGCTAATTGCTAGTATTATGACATTTTTGAATCACCATAGTAACATGATAAATGAAAGAAGAGAAAGTTAATGTCGTGGCCACCCATTAATGCAATGGATACTTGAAAGATATATGAAGAGAAAATTTTGTATCGTGGTCATTTCATAGTGCCATGGCCATGGGATACAAAAGACCTTCTTAGTGTTGTGGTATCATAGTGTTGTAGCCACATAATAATCAATGATATGGTGTATCATAAAACAATGGCTATATATCAATATGAGAAGCCTTTCACCAAGCCAATGCTATTTCCTAGCATCAAAACCTTTAATTAAAGAAAAGAAGGAAAGCATATGTAGAAATGACCATTTTACAACACTATGACTTCATGTTACTAAGAGATTTGGCCCTAGTCATGATTGTTGAGTGCACTGTGACTTTGTTTTATAGAAAGATTGAAATGTAGTCCATAATCGTAGTCACTTCTTAGAGTCATGACCTCAAGCTTCGGAGATGGAAGCCGAACTTCTGACTTTCTTTTAAAAGTTATGACTTCCTACTTAGAGTAATATAAAATCATCTGGTATAAAAGTGAAATATAAAAAAATCAAAACGATCTCTCATTCTTCTCTCTTCCTTCATGTAATAAGCAAAGTCATGACAACTATAAATCCTAGAGAGAATTCACTCTCGCTAGGAGTTCCACAAGTAAGAAAGAGATGTGAGACTTATTGTAATCCCTTAAGTTGGGGTTACAATTCTCAAACTCTCATCTCTAAAGTAGATTTGAGAATTTGTATCAAATAACTTGGGTCTAGGATTTATGTAATTTGAATATATGTGATGTAAAATAATTTTTATTTAAGAATGAATGTGGTTGATTTATTTTGTGTTATAAATATTGATGGATACTTGAACTATAATTTCAACTATTGATAGGTTTGTACAAGATTTTCAAAATGGACAATGATTTGTAAACCATCAGGCTCACTTATACATATAGTAGGAAGAAAGTTATAGCCCTTTCGACTATGATATGTGAGATAAACTTAAATATTAAAACCTAAAATTTGGGTACATTAATTATAATGAGTATAGTGCTTATGAAGCTAAAAGTACAGACTCTTTTACATGCCAATTCAATGTATATATCATAATAGAATTAGTTCTCAATTAAAATAATCATTACATAGAACATCCTCACAAGGAGTTCACAATTAAAATATCATTGAGGAGGAGGATGATAAGAAATCCTATAGGCATGTGCAAGTGTGTGGTGACTAGAGAGGTGATGACAAACCTTATGAGTTATTTTTACTCATATGATCCAACTAGTATACTTTGTAGGAAGCATATGTTAATTATGAGAGTTTGGAACTTATGAAGCCAAAAGTGTAAATACTTATAAACCATATCATAGTGCTCAGGGGTTACATCTATTTTTGTTATGCATGGAATTGGTTCCAATATTTATCATAGTTAGAAAGAATTAGTTAATTCAAATTTCAAATTTGAATTAAAAGTTAGGGAGAATTAGTGAAAGTCTTTCTCACAAAATTCTTTCCATTTCAAATTTCATCTCATTTAAGGAGTAGGATTAGTTAATTCAAGCAAGATATGCATGATAATTTATACAATAATTTTGATCATTTTAAATAGTTTATTGAGTAGATCTCTTCAAACCCAAAACTTCTACAATGGGTTGAACTATATGAAGAAGTGCCTGATTGATGCAACTGTAAAAAAGTCAATTATAAATAAATTACTAGATGAGACATATCTTTTGTTTGAGGTGCTATCAAAATATAACTATCAAACTCCAATGGATTGATCATTTGAAAGAAGACAAGTTGAAATATTGGAGTAGGATTGGTTCACCGGCATTGAAGCAAAGATGAAAGTTATTCTAAGGTAGCTTGATACCCAAAAAGAAAAAGAATAATATTTAGAGAAATTTCCATGTTAAATTATTATGAATTGGTAGAGGCAGACATCATTAACCAATTGTAAGAAGCCAACCAAATTCAAAACAAAGAGTATATATTTTACCCAACAATAATGTCTCACTGCATTATCACCCAAACATGAGAAATCAAATGAAATTTTTGTATGAAGGCTATAGAGTGACTAAAAAATATTAGAAAATCTTCTGAAATATTGGAAATAATATGGTGAGCCACACTAATCAAGAAAGCTCAAGTTCTAATTATCAACCATCATGAAAGGAAGAGAAGTCATGTTATGATGAAGGGATGCAAACTATTTTAATAGAGTTGAAAATGAAGAATGATGATTAAGATAATCAGATGGAGGTACTTGAAGTAAGGATGAATCAAATAAGTTCAATGATGAGAAATATTAAGCATCATCTGATACAATTAGCATTATCAATGAAGAAAAGAAGAACTGCCAAATGATACAGAAGCAAATCTAAAAAATTACTTCTCAATAATGCTTAGATGTGAAAAGTATTACAAAGATAATATGAATAGAAGAATTCTAGAACTTTTAGGGGTGATAAGTGATAGCCCCATTATATTACCAAAAGTTGTGGCTCTGGAGGTACTAATTTATTTGAACAAAAGGATTCTAGATTGTTTGGAGGTGATAATATCATAACCTTCTCAAAAATTACAACTCATTTAAAAATGTTCCAAGAAGCCATGACTCCAACAAAAGAGAACAAAAGATATGATGGATATAATACTGAAGCACCTAACAAGCCCATGACTCTAAAAGAAGTGTAAGCCCAAGTTATACCTGAAGATAAGAAAAATGGAAATGAAGAAATAAAGCAAAAAATAAATATTATTCAAAGCTATGGAGATGGAGAAATGAAGTAAAATGTAGCTAAGGATAAGTTTCTGGTGAATCTTTTGTTTCCTCAATGATTTATAAATGAAATATTAGATAAATATTTTGAGAAGTTTCACAATATAATTTGGAGGTTTGAAGTGAACATACCATTTGAAAAAGTACTTGCCCAAATGTTAAACTATATGTAATTTATGAAGGATATAATGAGTAGTAAGATAAAGTTAGAGATGTATGGAATCATGAATATGACTAATAAGTATAGTATAATCATTTAAAAAAACTCCCAAAAAAATTAAAGGACCACGAAAGCTTTATTAAATCTTGCACTATTAGGGATCACACTTTCAGAATGCATTGTGTGACTTAAGATCATGTGTTAACTAGAAGACACTATCAATTACACAAAAATTGAATCTCAGAAAAATTACTTCATCTCTTTCACTCCAAATAGCACATCAGACTATCAAGGATCCAGATAGAATCATCAAAGATGTATTGATCAAGGTGGATATACTTATTTTTTAGTAGATTTCAATGTATTGGATATGGAGAAAGATAACTATGAAACTATAATATTAGGATGATCATTTTTGGCCATGAGACAAGCCCGTATCAATATTATTTACAATGGCTTATGGAGTCTAGACAATAATGAAATGAGGTGTTAAAGAATCAATAATATTTTCTATACAATAAAACAATAAAAAGTGAATTTCTAGTGGAAAGATTTTATAAAAGACTGATGGCTAGATGAAGATTAAGAATATGAAGTAGAAGAATAATTTTAGAGTTGTAATAGCAATGAAGACAAGAAATATAAAGAGGGAAAATTATATTGGAGCTGTGAAAATGAGAAAATAAAGGAAAATGATTATTATAAGGTCGCAACATTCATCAAAGTCGGGACCTTTAGAGAAGTCTTATGTTGACAACTCAAAGGAAGCTAAGACTTCAATAGAAAAAGACAATGCTAAGATAAAAAAATCATGGAGGAACCACTCAAAGGCAAGGTCAAAGCTATGCATAGTACCACAACTTTGATATTATAGAATAAAGATGGTCAATAATATATTGAAAGCAAGGCTGTGGTTGTATACATCACCATAATATTTGTTGGGCAATCACGCTTCCACGGGTAGTAAGATTAAGAAATAGAAAACAAAGAAAACATAGAAACAAGCAATATATATTCCCAATCCACAAGCATCCACGACAGAATCAAAATGAGAAATCAACATAGCAAATAACGTGGTTCGCTAGTCGCTCAGTACGACTAGCTACATCCACCAAAAAATGCTTATGCGTTACAGATTAAAACCAAGAAATAACATCTTACAGTATGCAGCACGGAACAGTCGCGAAATCGCGTAGAGAGAGAGGAGAACAAAGATAAACAGTTCAACCGGGTCAAAAACAGCCGCCGAAAAATAAATACAAATCATTTTATACAAAAAAATAAACAGTTCAGCGGGACCTCCGTTATTGTGCTACTGTTGCATCCCCGAGCTTTTAATATTCCTTTCCTGTACTTACATGAAAATATTAAAATTGATTATTAAGTTAAAAACAAATTACGTATACAGCAATATTAGTGGTACAAAAGAAAACTGACCAAAGAAAATGGATACAAAATGAAATTCTTTATTTTCATTTTTTATCCCCGACACCATGACTTTGGGGATATAGAATGAAATTGTCCATCAAAATCTTAAATAGTAAGCTATGGCTATGCATAGACTCATGAATTTGGAGTTTCATGGCAATAAGGTCTAGGAAAATCTTAAAGGCAAAGCCATAGTCATACTCGATGCTACAACTTTGAAGATTCATGAAGAAAATGGACAAATCAATATGGAAAGAACTATGAAATTTACTAATGTCATGGCATACAATGATGAGACAACCCAAGAGTAGCTAAAGCTAGCCTGAAAGAAGAAACAATTAAATAGAATGTAAAACAATATAGTGAGAAGGTAAGATGGACATTAGAGATCTCTAATAGAGAAAAAAAAGATTTTGATGGTCTAGCTACAAATATTAAACGTAGCACTTCTTGAGATGCAACCCAATAAATCTTTTTTCATATGTATGATGTAATAAACATCTATCCACAAAATAAATGAATATAAATATTTAATGACACACAAGTATAATCACACAACTCAAACCTCACCATGACTATTAACATGTCCACTTGAAGACTCTGTCATGAAGGGGGAAGTTATTACTCGAAGATGAATTTTTTTTTGTGTTGGAGTTTGTTTGGTGTAGAAACTATCGAACTTTCATAGTTATTTTAGTACTTTATGGTATTGTGTAGACATTGAATGAGAGAAATTTGTTAGAGGTATTTAGTAGAAAAGGTAGAATAATGATCATTGCATTATTTTGGTTTCTATTCTTGATCAAAACTATATCTAATTGGTCATGACAATCTTTTTGTACCTTGATCCTACCAACTCATTTGCATAATCCTTCCAGTATCCGACATATTCTTAGTGGCTACATTATTATCATGGAGGCAAATTCATACTTATTTCATGAAATTTAAATGTCGATGATATTAATTCTGTCTCGGCAATCAAGTATCCCACTAGTGCTCAAGATCATGACTAAGTCCAGACACTATAACTTTATCTTTAATATAGCTTTGTAGTTTCAACTCAGAGGTGCAACTTCTTTACAAAGTCATGACTTTTGAGGTACAAAAAGTTATAAAGTCGAAACTACGTAGGCCAAATGGATGACTATTATTCAAAGCCATAACTTTTGGGATACTAAACATTATAAAGGATATTACTTGAATATGATCATTTTCCAAGGCTATTATCCATCTTAAAATAATAGAGTCTTGACTTTTATGGTCAAGCTATTCAGTGTCATAGTATTCTTGTAATGTAATAATAACATAATATAAGAGAGAAGAAAAGGCCAGTATTATAATCACCCATAGTATTATGGATAATTGAAGCCATATGAAGAAAAAATTTTGTGTCATGGTCATTTATCAATATTACACCTATAGGATTCACAATACCTTCCTAGTGCTCCAGCTTTATCTTAATGTCACTACCATATATTAAAATGAGAAGCCCTTCATCACATTGCAGTTATTTTCTAGCACTATAGCCCTTTTATTAAAGAAAAGAAGGTAAACACACAAAATCATGGCCACTTCACATCGCCTTATTAACACGACTTTGTGTTATACAAAGATTAGGATGCTGCCTAGAGTCATGATCACTTCCCTAAAGTTATGGACTCGAGCTTAAGAGGTGAAGGCAAAATTTAAAACTTTCTTTTAAAAATTATGACTTTCTACTTGGAGTAGAGTAAAAATATCTGAAAATAAAAGCAAAATATAGAGAAATTCAATAAGTCTCTCTTATTCATCTTCCTCTTGCTCCACACAATAAGTAAAGCAATGACAACTAATATAACCTAGGATAAGTTTTTCTCTCTCTAAGAGTTCCACAAGAAAGTAAGGAATGTTAGACTTATTACAATCCCTATAGTTGGGAAGCATGACTCACAAACTTTCATCTCTAGGGTAGATTCAGAAATTATTATCAAAGTAACATGGATCTAAGGTTTTTTAATTTGAATATATGTGATGTGAAATAGTTTCTATTTAAGAATAAATGTGTTTGAGTTATTTTATGTTATTAATATTGATGGATGATGAATAATATAACTTGAACTAGGGTTTTAACTATTTGTAGGGTTATGCAAGGCTATTGTAGTGAGAGATGATAGGTAAACCATGAGATTTACTTTTATATAAAGTAAGAAGGAAGTGACAATCCTTATGACTGTGAAGCATAAAATAAACCTATATGTTAATACCTAAACTTTGAGTATGTTAATTTTCGCAAGTATAATGCTTATGATGCTGAAAGTGCAAATACTTTTGCATCTCAATCCATTATATATATCTTAAAATAACTAGTTCTTAATTGGGATAGATATTATATAAAACATTCTCTTAGTGGGTTAACCTTTAGTATGAAAGTCACATCATCATCGAGAAGAATGATGGTAGGAAAACTTTGAGACATATGCAAGCATGTGGTGACTAATAAGGATGTGGTGCTAGCCCTTACAAGTTTTTTTTTTCTAATATGGTTCCCACTTGTGAACTTTGATGGAAGAATACATTAATTGTGTGAGTATGTTTGTTTAATACAAAGCTAAAATTATAAATACTTTTAAATCATATCAATCTTTAGTCTTTATGACACATGAATTTAGAGAAAAAGAGTGTGCATATGAAACAACCATCAAGGATAGTTGACATATTTTTTTAAAAGATGTAATTTTTAATCTTACCCAACATTCTACAACTCACTTTCATAGTCTCCATATTAAAAATTCTTGTGATTTTTAAGGTTTGGATGGTAATATATTAGGATATTATTGTTGGATTGAAATACATACCTTTTTCCTTGCATTCCATTGGTTTCCTCCATTTGATAAATGAGATCCAAGTCCACCATTTCATTTGGATCCAAAATAGTAATTTCTCTTGATCCTCTTTTTTTTTCTTTTTGGTGTTGAGCTTCTTTAGGAGAGCTCCTATTTTTACTTCAATTATAGTGAACTTATCTAACTCTAATAGTCTAGCTTATCTTCTCCAGAAAATGATTTGTTTGAGTTTGGTAGCCATTCTTTACTAGCTTCTAAACTAAGTATCATGTTTCCTTTGAAGATTTATTTACAATCAAACCTCTCGTGACCTCATCAATTATGCACCTCATCATATAATTAAGCTAATTTTAGAAATCTTAAGCTTAGAATCATAATTCGAACCCACATTGAGGGCGCTTCCTCAATAACTTTTTAAATGATTTCAAGCATCATATAGAGTCTTTGACTCATCTTATTAGAACTAGTTTATCTCACTTTGAAATTTAGAAGTAATTTGAGAATGTCCTTACTAGTTCATCTTAACTCTCAATGAATTTTTGAGATAAGTACTCAAACCAAACTTTATACATTATATTTAAATGAGAATAAGAATAGACATAACCTTATAATATCATGACAATTCTAATTATTTTTACCATATCACATAGCTCCAAAAATATAGTGACATAATATTTAGAATCCTATGAAACTCTTAAGCTATACTACTACTATTAAATAATCACTATAAAAATTGACTTCAACTAGAAATATTTTACTTCTATTTGTTGCATCCGAATACATAAATAACCATCCATCATCATGGACTACCAATACTCTTTGAATGTGTGGTGGTGGATGGATTATTGGATAACTTGCCTAATTTCACCTTGAAGCTCTCTGTTACCATCAATCAATTCCATAAGTTCTTTGTTAGCTTTTTGTTTTGAAATTCTTTTTATATTTTTTTTAATTTCTGATTCTAGAAGAGTTAGGTCAGTCTTATAACTTTAGCTCATATAAGGGTGCTACAAAAACATGAAGAAAGATAGAAGTAAAATATCAAATACCGCTATCCACCTTTTCAAACAAGATAATAAAACTAGATATTAGATTCATAAAGATTAATCAAAAGTAATGCTATATAAACTATTAAAAAATAAATTATCATTTCTTAAGGATAATTATATCAACATGTTGACTAACGAAACTAAATAATTCTTGAAATTGGGATCAAAATTTTTTGCAACTTTATTATGCTGGCAAATTTAATTAGTTAGGTAATGTCCTAAAAAATTATTAGAAAAAGTATATTATCAATAAAAATATGAAATTATAAAGGCCATACAAGTAGCAAAGAAAAATTTTGTCTATGTATTAATCTCATAGAGATTGTATCAGTAGTTTTTTAAATCAATAGTGAAATAACTCAATTCTAATAAAATAGATATTTCAGATTATGATAAAATCTTAGATCCATGAAAGTGTTCATTTAATTTATATGATATATATTCAAAAGTTTGAATTAGATTGGTTTGAATACATAATGAATGTTAGTTTATTATGCAATGACTCTTTTTCCTAGTAATATACGAAGTATTTATCACCATTGAGTCCATCCCAAATAATGGTTCGCTCAAAGTTGTCCTCTTTCCACTTTAACATTAAAACAATAAATAATCTCTACTCGAGAGTCATTCACAAGTTCATACCTTTTAGGCATATTTTCAATTGTCTTTGATAGTTTATTCATATGTAAACTTTTGTTCTATAGCCTCAAGTATCATAAAAAATTATAATTTATGTGGTTTGTAAGTATCTTCACTTTTGACTTTGTAAGCACCATACTCACACAATTAACATATACTTCTCTCAATTTTCACTTGTAGGAACTATATGAGTGAAATTAACTCAAAAATTTATCACTACCTTATCATTCACAATATACTCATGCATGTCTCAAAAATTATCTCTTACCATTCTCCTTGGTATTGATGTGACTCTCACACAAAAGTTCAAACTCTTAGAAGAATATTCTATATAATGTCAATCTCAATCAAGAATCAATTATTCTAATACAAGTATAATGAATTAACATATAAAATCTTTCATGCTTTTAGCTTTGTAAGCACCATATTCATAATAATTAACATCCTCAAATTTTTAATTTTAACATATCGGTTTATCTTGCATATCATGGTTGGAAGAGCTATTATTTTCTTCATACCATGAACATGAGTGAGCCTCATAGTTTAACTATCATTCTCCACCATGAAAACTCAAAAAAAGCCTCTAATAGTCAAATCCCTAATTCTAATTCTAGTTAATCACTCATCCAACAAAATTCTATAACACAACATAAATAAAAATATATTTATTAATATAAAAACCAAGTATACATCACATAAATATTATTATATAAAACCTAGACCACACACTATTTTGATATAAATTTTCAATATATCCTAAAGAGAAAGGATTTGAGAATTATGCCTCCCAACTCTAGAGTTTATCTCATATCTTGTGTCCATGCTTCCTTGTGGAGTTTCTATGGAGTAGAAAAATTACCTCTAGCATTTAATTGTTGTGCTTTGGCGTTTGCTTGGTGCATGGAAATTGAAGAAAAAAAAGATTGGAGATATTTTCTTAATTTTCCTCTCTTCCTTTTTTATACTTGAATATTTTTGCATCACTCTATGTAGAATGTCGTGGTTTTTAGAAGAAATCCATAATATTGGTCTTCCTCATATGAGCTCAAGATTATAACTCTAGAAAGTAGCCACCATTATGGAATGTATCTCAATCTTTCTATAACAGAAATCCATATTAATGAAAATATTTTTAACTCAGGCCTAATGTCTATGTAACACAAAGTCATGATATAAAAAATGGCTATATCTTCAGCATTTTTCTCTCTCATCCATCACACGGTAATGGCACAAGGAATGATCATGGCATTGGAATTAGTCTCTCATGTGCATAATATAGTCATGGCATGATGTATTGCTATAACTTTGGCATTGGTCTCACTTAATCATCATACAGTTACAACATTTGAAATGACTATGCCATTAGGAATCATCTCTCATGTACATCATATGGCCATGATACTAAGAAATACTATAGTGAAAGAATGGTTATTCTTTTGTCTTGAGTGGTTATGGCAGTGGGAATGACTATAGCACTAGCCTTAAATTTTCTCATATATTTTATGGCCATGGAACTTCAAAAATGATATGGAACTATAAATTAGTATGAACTTAAAAGTCATTGCATTGACTTCTCTTAAGGACAAGAATTGCAGCCTTAAAGAATAGTCATACTCAAGTAAATGCCTTCGTAACATTTCGTGTCAAACAATCATGGTTCATAAAAATTGTATTGAGTTTGGACTGGGTAGTTTTGACTTTATAACTTTCTATAACTGAAATATCATGGGTTTGCAAAAAGATTATAGCTCTAACTTGAGATTACAAAGCCTAATTAAAGATAAAATCATAGTATTAGAAAGTTTCATATCATAATTGTTTAATTAATATGAGATAAATATGGATGTGACTCTATAATATTATAATAGCCACATAGAATATGTTGTAAAATTAAAGGATTATACTAACAAGGTGGTAGAGTGATGACATACAAAGATCACCATGATCAATTAGGTAGAATTTTGCCTAAAATTAAATACCAAAACTATATGACGCTCCATAATATATTCATTAGATAAACATCTCTATAAACTTATTGATTCCATCACTATTCATCAAAATCCATCAAAATTGAAAAGCTATCAAATTGATCCGTTTTTTTCTCATTCGCATTGTTACATATCATTTGAAAATACCAAAATACTCAATAATATTTGATAATTTGAATACTAAAACATGCATCTAGCTTTTTTTAGTTATTTTTTTGATTATTGAGACTGTGTTATTATTATTGAATATGAATAAATTATTATTAGCATGCGAGCATTCTGGTATTTTCAATTATCTCCTAGGTTGAAGCATCTAGTTTAGATATTTTTGGACTTTCTAGGCACCTAGGTTGAAGCATGAAAGTACACATGATTTAATTTATTTCGAGTTATTTTTTTCTAGTATAAAATAATTAAAATACAATTATCTCCGACTCAAAACTCTATAAATACTAAACTAAAAAATGGAAAAATAGTGAATATTATGAAAATGATATAGATCTTGACATGGGTAAGGACAATTTGACTAAAAGGTTTTGAGACTAGGTTATCTCCCATTCATAGGTTGGTCCCAACTCCTATGCCTAAAAACCCTATGAACAAATAAATATGTGTAGCATGAATCCTTTTTAAGATAATTAAAAATAAATAATTATATGGGCATCAAAAAAGATTGGTTACAATAAATATATTGTACAAATTATATACTTATATGAGTAATAGTGTCATTGGGGGAAACATGTGAAATAATTCACCCAAAAACATGTTATATTAGATCCTAGGCAAACCCAACTAAGTTTGAATAGTGGGATCTTCAAATATGCATAAATTTCAAATTTAATGACATTTCCCCCCACACCCAACCACCACCCCCCCCCCCCCCCCCCCCCTATTTACCTTCATGAGTTTGTAGGGGAATGCATGATGACTTAGTTCATTGCAAGCATAAGTCTTCATATTAAATTTTTTGAAGACCATAAAATTACTTCATATAATGCACTAATACATCCAACCCCCTTATAAGATCCCTATGTTAACTAATATGAATTAGGTAATAAAAAACTATAAAATAAAAAAAAAGTAATAAATGATCTTAGAATACAAATTGGAGTGGTTTTAGTGACATCTGACATTTTGACTAGTCAATATGGTTATTCATTCATATGCATTACAGCCCACTTTTATGATTCTAAGTAAAAATTAAATAAAAAAATATTAGGGTCTTGTGAGATTGTTTATCCTCATGATGGCCCCATTGTATATGAGTATATGTTGAGGGTCTTTAAAAATTATGAAATACAAAATAAAATATTTGGCATGACATTTGATAATATATTAAATAATGGTGTCATTATAAGTATATTCATAAAAACTATTAGAGATTGTACCTTAGGTGAGATTTTTCACATTAAGCGTTTGTATTATATAATAAAACTAATAATGTGTGTCATCTTAACAATAATTTTTTCTTCATTAGAACATATATGAAATGTACAAAAATATATTAAACACCTAGCATTTTACAATAGTTTTATAGTCTATGTAAGTTAGCAAGCATAAAAGATTTCAAATGAATATCAGATACCATTATAACTATTCATACCTTATGTTAGATTTATGTGTTGGCCACTAATATGTGGTATCTCACTACCTTAATAATTAAATAGTGAAATAATAATTAATGAATCAAATTATGACAAATGAATTTCATTTTTAAAATTTTTAAATTTTTTTTATGATATGATGAAAATATATTCATCTGTATACACTTTCAATATATGTATTCCATATGGGTATATATATAATATTAGTAAGCCTCATTGATAAATATAAAGTACACCCATATTTTTTTGTCATGGCTTTTGACATTAAAATAAAATATTTAAAATACCAATCTTTTATTCTATATTTTTTATTATTTGGATGTATATATGAATCCATGGATTAATGTAGAAGGAGTAGAAAATATCATCAAATATATATCCACTTACAAGATTCAACCATAATATTCAGACGATTTGATTTCTTCATTATTAGATCATAACTTTAAATATTTTGAAAATAAGTATGTTAGGTTTAGCTAGCCTCTGAGTATAGAGATTGACATCATATTTAGAGACTAACTTTTTGATTAGTTAGCTAAAGGTAAATGATGGGGAGGTCCGTTGAATAGGATTGAATTGTTGAAATACTTGGAAATTGATTGTTGTTCCATTTTATCTCGAAGTGATATGAAAAATTTGACATGTTGAGTTGGTGGAAATCATATGAATACGTCTTTTCCATGGTATCTATAAAGATGAATGATCTATTGAACCCTTCGATGTCTAGCATAACATCGGTGTCTACTTTTTCTATAGCTATAAATTTAATTTTGAATAAGACCACACTATGACTAGATACCATTAAAGTTGTCATGCTTAAAAGATTAGGAAGATTCACATATGAGTCTTCAAGGTAAAATGGAATACTTGTAAGTGGATAATGACACAAAAAATGTGATGATATAGAGACCATGAGCTATAACGAACTGAACTAGATGTAATGACATTGGATTAAAGTGTATTGCTTTATTTTTTTTTACTTAGAATTATATTTTCAAACATGAGTAAATTTTTTTAATGTTTTTTTACATATGATATTAATGACACTTATAATGTAGTTTACATTAAAATAAATTTTGTTTTTTTTATTTTATATACATAGTATTAATACACACACACACACACGCACACACTAAATGTAACTATTTAATTTATTAATTTTAAAGAAGCAAGCATGTTGCCAGCCTAGCTACATATGCATGTGTTAACCATTATGGCTAACTATTATAGTTTCAAAACTTGTTGTTTGTAGTACAACATCAAAAGTTCATTAGATCATTGAATAAGTTCAATGAAAATACATGAATTGTATGATCAAATTTGACCAACTAATTTTAAATTCATTATCACATAAGTTGAGAAGATAAACTTGGGCCTCGGATAAATACTTAGACTCTATGATTGGTTTACTTCCATTTGAATAATGAGTTATATTTAATATTGAGACCAATATTATGTATGATTGTTGAATGAAGAGTATAGTGAATTAAATTCCCTCTTTTCCCCCTTGGAATATAAGGTAGTTATTAACATTGGAGTTTGGACTATCCTAGATGTGTCAAATGGGTTGTGCCATGTTGACGTGGCCCATTTTTTAAGGCATCGTCATGCCGATGTGTCGTATCAGACATGGGATGATAAAATTCTCATTTTGTGCCAAGCATGGCACGGTGGTTCGGTCCATCGGCCTAGCATAGCACGGTGGCATGGCCGTGCAGCACGACCATGCTAGACTGGCCACTCGTTGCTTGAAAATGCAATGGGTGGCTGGATTACATGGCCAACCAATTACAATTGGCAAAGTGACAATTATTTTAAAATATTATGACTATCCCATGATGAGGTGGTCTAATTTTTTACCACACCCCATCATGGGCATGTTCTTGGGGTCTAACTGTTTAAAAAAATTCAGACAACCTGAGTGACCACCCATCGTGCACAATGGGACCCCCATCGGGTGGTCACCGAGGCATGTTTACCATGCCACTAGGCTAGGCACACGAGTCGTGCCTAGCCCAGCATGAGGCACGGCTCATGTCGTTCCTCGTGCATCATACTACTGTAAATTGAAGGCTGGCTCTTCTAGAATATATATAATAGAATGCTAATAATCATATCTATGCCTTCAGCTTTATGAGCATCATACTCGTGTCAATTAAACTTGTATAAAGTTAGGGTTTCGATACATAGGTTTATTTCATGAGGTGAGAATAAAAGGGTTGCAGTTCCTTCAATTCCATTCTCATGAGTATATCTCATAATTTACTTAGCATCATCTATCATAACTAATATGTATAAATCTATTATGTGTGGAATCCTAATTTTATGTTGTAATTAATATTTGTCTATCATTCAAAACCTAAATATTATTCAATTAAAATTATAAATTCATATTTGTCATACACATATACATAAATTAGCTCTAGATCATTAATTAGATTAAATTTGGGGAATATTTAATATGATAAGATTGGAGTATCATCTTATCGAATTGAGGATTTCCAATGATAGCCGACATGAGGATCTATGTCTCAAGTGTGGTTACTAATTTATCCTTGCTTATGTTTAGCTTGAATTTATCTCTTTGGGGGTTGAAATTTATACCCTTCTTGGTGTGGCATGTTCTTCACTTTGAAAGTAAAATATCCCAAGTTTTTTTTTTCAAAAATCTTTAAGACCCCCTTTAGTATCATTAGGGTCCTGTCAGCATTGTGTGGATTTTGAAGTTAAAAGGCACTATTTTAGGTTGAGATCATTGCTTTGGATTTTCTTTGAACCTTCTCTAGACCAAAAAGTCATGATTGCAAGGAAAGTCATAATTGAGGGTTTTCCTCTGAGATAATATTCATGATGAAAAAATAGTCATGACTAAGGTAGCTCCTCTCTCAAGAACATAAATGTAGCTGCATCTCTAAGATAATGTTACATTCACTGAGAATATGTTACATTGTGAAACATTGTGCCAAATGATTAGTTGAGATGTGACACGCAAAGATTGTCATGACTTATTTTTAGAATCATAATCAAGAAAGGTAATCATGACTTCTCAATAGGCATGTACTAGAGTAAACATCTCATGACATTAGAAGTATCATAACTTTCCACCAAGTCTACCATTTATACTCAAATTTTATCAATATCACTTTTATTCATCTTAATCCATAAAAATCATAGTTTCAAAAAATTCAACAATTTAAGGCTCATGTTTTGAACAATTACATCACAAATATAATCAGAAGCAACACTAGAATTTGGTATATTGAATAAGAGTAGGAAGAATAAAACAACAACAAAAAGAAATAATCAATGCATCAAGATGAAAAAGATAATTAATAGATTAGTCAATCCTTTGCACTAACTTTTTCAGTGGGAAGTATGCTCTAGAAAGCTCAAATCATGGCATGGATGTGGAAGGTCTCTCTATGTCTCCCTTGTTGCTTGTTGTCCACTCCATGATCGTTGAAATCATATTGCATAATAAGTCTTGTCCTTCCTGTTGAGTTGAGTGCATCCTCAAAAGAACCTTATGCTTAATACATATTTTTCAAGTTCTCACTATACTTCTCCAAGTTTTTTATCCACATTTTATGTTATATTTCATGCTATAATAAATCTTCTTTTCTCTTTATCATCCTTTGTCACTCATTTGTGTTGGATTCATAGAGATTCCCATAAGATTTAACACTTTCCATCACTCTAATATCCATTCTTTTTATTGTTTCTTTCAAGATCTTTATAACTTACTCCTCGAACTTCTCTTGGGTGGACATGAATAATCTCTCTTTCTTGTCGAGATGCATTTCCCACAATGCAATGCATTTCTCTAATTTTTCTCCAGTCTCAAACATCATAAAGACCAAACATTGACATGGTTTGTAAGTATTTGTACTTTTGGCTTCATAAGTATCATACTCGCATAGTTAATATATGATTTTCTCAAGTTTTATTAGTAGGAACCATAAAAGTAAAAGTATCTTACAAGAGTTATCACTGCCTCATGAGTCATAAGATACTCATTCATATCCTAAGGATTACCCATCACTATCCTCCTCGATGATGATGTGACTCTTACACAAAAGGAGAATCTCTTGGGAGTGTATTCTATATAATGACCATTTGAATCAAGAACTAGTTCTTTTATGATGGGAACAATAGATCGGTATGTGAAAGCATTAACACTGTTGGTTTCATGCGTAGGTGTAGCATACTCATGATGATTACCATATTAAATTTTAGGTTTCAACATATAAGTTAATCTTATGCATCATAATTGGAAGGGCTATCACTTTTTTCCTATCATATACTTGAGTGAGCCTCATGGTTTACATGTCACTATCTACAAGACAGTCTCACTTAAACTTACCAATAGTCAAAACTTTTTTTCAAGCTTTATTTAAACACCATTCATTAATATCCATAACATAAAATAAAACAAATTCATTCATTCATTCATTAAAAACAAAAGTCACATTACATGTCTCAATTTACACAAACCCTAGAGCCATGCTAGTTTGGTACAAACTCTCAAATATACCCTGGAGAAGAGGGGGTTGAAAGTTGTGCCACCCAACTCTAGAGATTAACATTAATCTTGCAACCCTTGCTTGCTTGTAGAATGCCTAGAGAGTATGAAATTTATCCATAGTATTCGATAGTTATCAAGGCTTTTCTTGTTGCGTGATGAAGAAGAAGAAAAAAATGAAAGATCTACTTGGAATTTCTATATATTCCACATTATACTTAGGTGACCCTACATTACTCAGAGTAGGAAATCCTAGCTTTCAAATGTTAAAACTTTGGACCTCATCTCTTTGGCTTGAGGTTCTGACTCTAGAAAATAGTCATAACTATGATATGCATCTTGATATTTCTTTAACACAAAGTTATAGTACTGGAAATGATCACAACTTGGACCTAATGTCTTTATAACATAAATTTATGACACTATGAAGTAGCCATGACTTCAAACAATCATCTTGTCATCCATAAAAGATCATAGCAATGGGAAATGGCCACAACATGGTGGGTGACTTCTAATTTTTTTATAATTCATGATTCCATGTAGAAGCTAATATATTGCCAATAGTCTTTCTTGAGTTTTATATGGTCATTGCACTGAGAAATAAATATTGTGCTGAGAGGGTCTTTCATGTGTTGGCTATGAGGGTGTAGTTGGTAAATGGCTGCAACATTAATTTTCCTATCATATCTCTCAAGTGTCTGTGGCACTATGGGTAGTTTTATGGTACCAACCTTCTCTTCTCTCATATATCATATTACCATAGCAATGCTAGGATGTTGCAGCACTAGAAATTAGCATATGCATATAAGTCATGGTTGTGCCTTACTTTGAGGGAAAGAGTCACATCCTTTGAAATGATCATTCAAGTAATATCTGATATAATATTTAGTATCCTAAAAATCATGGCTCTAAATAATTATTGGCTTTGGCCTGATTTATTGCTCTATAATTTTTTATAGCTCAAAAGTCATGGCTTTAAAAAAATATCATGACTCTGACTTGAGATTGACAAATAATATTAAAGGTAAAGTCATGGTGCTTAGACTTGGTCATGACCTTGAGTACCAATGGGGTACTTGATTGATGACACAGAATTAAAGTCGCATCTATTTTAATTTCTTGAGATAAGTATGGCTGCAACTCCATTATTATATCATTGTTACTAAGAATGTGTCATATAGTAGAGAAATTATGTTAATGAGTTTATAGGATCATAAAATACAATAATTTTATAAACTAATTAGGTATAGTTTCATCTAAGAATAGATGATAAAACTATGAGAGACTCAATATTATATCGCCTCTGCTAAATACCTCTAAAAACTAATTGATTTCATAATTATTCATCCAAACTCACTAAAAAAACATAAGTCTGGAAATCAACTTGTGATATCTCTATTTTTATGTCTACATATTATTATAAACTACCAAATAGTGTAAGAATGTTAGTTAATTTGAACATCAAACAAACTCACATATTGAAATAATTGCTCATCCCTGAGTAATAACTTCTCCCTCCAAAAAAACAATATCAAACATCTCAATTCAGTTTTACATGATGGGTACATCATCATAATATGGGAATAAATAATAAAAATATAAATTAAGATAGTGATATAGGTGGCCAGTATGATTTCTCTTTAGGATTATACTTTTTAAAGGTGCAATCCAACATTGAGTGCTCAAAAAGTGGTAGAGAAATGGATGACCTTTTTGAATCTTCCTTCTATGTAGATATCTCATCCAATAGTTTTTCCAAAATGAAATAAAAGCCTTCAATCAATGCCCAATCAAATCGAATGTACCTTCCAAATATCTCATTACAAAATATAAGTTTTTTTAGTTTGTATTTCACTTCCTTATTTCTTCTTTCCAATGACATTCCCTATATGTTGTTTCATTCTTATTAACTTTGTCTCTTTTCTTAATTACACTTTTCCAATCCATCATTGAAGATTGACCATCTTGTATAACATTCCATATGATTTTGTACTTCTTATCAATCCAATATATGTGTCTCATTCCTTCCTCCAAGATTTGTAGATCTAATCTTCAAACATTTCTTGCATTATAATAAAAGCTATCTCTATTGATTGAGATATGTTTCTCACATCGCATCATGATTTCAAACCATTTCTACTACAATTATGCATAATAAATGGATCTCCCTTTTCAGCTATTCCTTTATTCACTTTACACTTCATTGTATATGTTCTACAAAATACAAAATATCTATAAACATACAATCATATGTAGATAAGGAATGCTCAATGTGAGTTAGCTTATCTTTTTGTATTTCTCTATTTTCTATCTCTTGTGTGTCAGTCATGGTGAAGGATAGTCGATCTTCCCAAATTGTGGTTGGTCCTACACTTCAAGTATTAGTTTCTTCCATTTTTTATCTCCTTTTTTTCTATTTACACCTAACAATGTAAGGGAAGACCATTTCTGACACATTGTATCAACTTGTTCATCCATAATAACTCTCTTGGTTTAACAAAGTAATAAGAGAATGATATAGTCTTTGCCCAGAAAATTCACTTTCAAGAAATCCAAGAATTAATTTCTCCAAATTCTTTCCACATAATAATGATACCCAATAAGAATGGCAAATAGTAGAATTACTTTTTGTGGAATAATCATAGAAACATGGAGACTTGATAATATAAATAAGCATATGAAATACAAGAAAATGTTTTTCAACTCCATTAGTTCTTTCCTAATCGAATATCTATATGCATTCTTCGACATCACACTCCATGTGTTCTTCCCATTCATTAGAAATTTTGTGATAAATAGAAAATCTATTTTCTTATGGAGAGATTTGAAATTTTGTGATAAATAGAGTTGATATTATAGTCACGACTTGATAATTGAAGGTCGTGACTCTATCAGTTAATATTTTTTTTTTGAAATATTATAGTATTATGGCAGCTAGTACCTTCTTGGTCACAGTATTGCATCGAAGCTAAAACTTTTTCATATAACTTTGATAATTTTCTTCCTTCTATAATAAAAAATTTGTGGCTTTAAAAAACTATCGTGGCTTTGTAATGTAGCTTCTATGATACTTTTCCTTGTGTAGCACCAAATTCATTATTCTGAAATATTCTTTTGGCTTTGTCATGTAACTTCTAATGAGTTATTTTTTTTTGTAATAATGAAGTCACAACTCTAAAAAATTGGCATGACTATAGGCAAACTTTTTAAATAGTAGTTGGTTTGAATATGCTATTTTTTGTGTAAATATGTATATATAATTTTTATTTTCACAAAAATTATATTTTCTCACACAAGTAGCAATAAAAATTCTTAGGTTGCCTCCCAAGTAGTACTACATTTAACATAAATAGCTAGACCTTCATAACTTATTTTTCTTCATTAGATATCTCCATTGTTCATGCTAGCTTCTAACTATATTGTCCTACTTCTTTCTTTCTCATACTTTTTATATCAGTAGTAAATAATGGATGAATGATTTTCTCAATTTCCTCATTCATGAAAATAGTTTGCATTTAGCTCTTCTTGTTTTTTTTTCTCTAGCCTTGACATTGTGAAATGTTATAAGCTTTTTCTATTTTTTGTTCACACATCTCAATAATTTTCTCTAATTCAGCCACCAAAATTTTAGGGTTCACTTCATCTTCTTCTTATTGAATAGCTGAGTCCATATTATTGAGTTTCTCTTCAAGATTTTGTGCTACAACTATCTCCTTACTAGCCATGAAGATTTCATCTTTCACTTCATCATCATCTTCTTCTTCTTGAATAGTTGAGGCCATATATCCCTGCCATCTTTCACTTCATCTTAGATTTACTCTTTAAGATTTTCTACCATAATTATCCCTATCCTAGCCATGGAGATTCTATCATTTACTTCATTTTATTCTTTTTGAATAGTTGAGGCCATATCTCTTAATTTTCCCTTCAAGCTTTTCAATCACAACTATCTCTATATTAGCTATGGAGGTTTCATTACTCATTCATTATGTTGTCTTAGAATAATTGATGATGTATCTTCAATATCCTCTCATAGATTTTTAATCATGACCATTGCTACCTTAGCTATTAAGATTTCTATTACTTCTTTCTTCTATAGCAACACTGTCTCTTCTCAATTCTCTCATCAATTCTTTAAGTTCAATTGTCCAATAAGTTCCTAAAGATGGTTGAGTTCATAACATGACCTCTCCTCATTACTTCCGTATGCTAAGTTTATATAACTATCTTCTAGCTAATAATAGGGTTGATATTATTTTCCATAAAGTTCATAAAAAATTACTTCCATAAGCATAATAAGTCTCATTGTAATGATGGTTTGGGATGTTCTTGTTCATTTTTGTTGCACAGTTCCCAAAATGAATTTAATTTACTTAATTTTTATTTCTTAGCTCTTCAATATAATTCATTAGTAAGTCTTGGAAAGATTAGATATACATTATGATTTTGTAGATTGCTAACTAAAAAGAAAAAAATAAAAAAATACAAACAAAATCAAAAAGGCAACTATTAATGTTAAATTAAGTTAACAAGATTCATTTTGTACATTCGAGAATATTTATCAAACTCAATATTATCTAAACTACTAAAAAGAAATTATCATTTTATATAAATAATTATATCAACTAATATTGATTAACCAAACTAAAAATCCTTAAAAATAGTGAAAAAAGTTATTATAACTTTGTTATGCCTCCTAATTTTATTCATTATGTAATGTCTCAAAAGCTTGTCAATAAAAGTATCTCATCAATAAAGATCTATAAGTAAATAAGTCATATAAGTAGTAAGGTGGACTTTCATCCCAATATTGATCTCATAGAGATTGTATCAATAGTTTCGTTATTCAAAAAATGAAATAACCCATTTTTAGTAAAATGAATAATCATATTGTTATATGATCTTATGTCAATAGTTTTTTATTTAATCTATGTGATTATGTTTAAGTTGTTCGACTTATATTATATGAGACATAGAGTAAAGGTTGGGATATTATGCAATTAGAGGTGTCAAACGGGACGTGCTGGGCTGGCTCGGCCCATTTTTTTCAGGCCTGACTATGCTTTCGTGTCGAGCTGGGCACGGCACGGTTACTGTACCGTGTCGTGCCATGCCTGGCCCATCACAGTTTTGTGGAGTTCAGCCCAGCATGTGCCCACGGCATGATCCGCCGGGTTAGGCCTGGTCGGACCGAACCTTAAATTAAAAAAAAGTAGGATTTCGGCACACCCAAACCCTAAATTAAAAAAAATTAGGATTTCGGCATGCTCGAAACCCTAATTTAAAAAAAATTAGTTTCGGCACGGTACCGTACCAACGGGCCACGGTACCGTGCCGGGCAAGGCACGGCACGGCATGATTGTGCCGTGGTCAGGCACGACACGAGCCCGAGCATGGGAAATTCTTATGTCGGGCCAGTCCAAGCACGGCCAAATCGTGCAGTGCCTCATGCCGGGCCGGGCCACCTCTATATGCAATGATTCTTTTCCCTAATAGCATAAGGTAAATATCATCATTGAGCTCATCCTAATTGTGGCCCTCTCATTGATGTCTCCTCAATACATCAATAATAAGATAATAATTTATCCCAACTCGAGAGTCATTCATATTATATGCACACTTTTATTCTTTGGTCTCAAATATAATAATGACTAAATATTGATATGATTTATAAGTATTTAGACTTTTAGTATTGTAAGTGTCATACTTGCACAATTAACATATATTTTTCTCAAGCTTCACTAATAAGAACCATACAAGTAATATTAACTCATAAAGATTATCACCACCATGTGAATCATAACATACTCATGCATGTCTTAAGGATTGTCTATTATCATCCTTAATAAAAATGATGCATCTTCCACACTAAAGGTGAACTCCTTGAAAGTGTATTATATATAGCATCCATCTAAATTGAGAACTAGCACTTTTAAGATGTGTGCAAAGGATTAGCATATAAAAGTATTCGTACTTTCTGCTTCATAATTATCATACTCATGATGATTAACATACTCAAATTTTGAGTTTCAATATAGGTTTATCTCATGCATCATAGTTGGAAGGGCTGTCACTTTCTTCCTACCATATGCATGACTGAGCCTCGTTATTTACCTAGTCACCATCCACCATAACAATCTCACACAAATCTACTAATTTTCAAAATCCTAGTTTAAGTTCTAATTTAACACCTTTCATCACTAACTATAACATAAAATAAATCAAACATATTTATTCATAAACTAAAGTCATATCACATATCTCAATTTACACAATATATAGACTCATTCTAGTTTAGTACAAATTCCTAAATCCACCCTATATAAGAGGGGTTTGGGTGTCATGTCACTCAACTCTAAAAATTGGTATTAATCTTGTATCTCTTACTTGCTTGTGTAACCCCTAGAAAGTATGAAATTAGTTTCTAGGGTTTTGTATTATCATGGCTTTACTTATTGTATGAAGGAGAAGAAAAAAAAATAAGAGATCTACTTGAAATTTTTCTATTTTCCATATTTATACTCGTATAACATTGTATTACTATAAGTTGGGAGGCGTGGCTTTTAAAAATAAAATCATAACTTCAGCCTTCATCTCTTTGGCTTGAAGTTGCGACTCAAGAAAATAGTAGTGACTCTACTTTACATCTTAATCTTTATGTAACATAACGTCGTAGTACTAGCAATAGAGGTATCAACCGGGCCGGCCCGGCCAGGCACGAGGCACGGCACGGCACGGTTCGGCCGTCCCTGGGCCGGCCCGGCACAGGAAAATCCCTTGCACGGGTAAGGCACGAGCCATGTCGTGCCTGGCCAGGCACGGTTCGGTGCCCGTGGCACATCATACTGGCACGGGTTTGTCCCGTGTCCCCCTCGCTTCGCCTCTCCCGCAAAAAAGACCATGGGTCGGGTCTGATTGGACCAGACCCACGGTCCTGGTTTGGCCCGTACGGCCACGCCAGGCCCAAGCGGGCACAACACGGCATGGCCCCCCGTGCCAGTGGGCTCGTCTTTTTTAAACCATGCTGGGCCTGGCCGGCACGAAAGCACGCCCGTCCTCAAAAAAATGGGTTGTCCCGGCCCGGCCCATTTGACACCCTCTAACGGGCAATAATCATGTCTTAGGCCTAATGTCTCTATAATACAAAGTCATGGCACTATGATGTATCCAATGCTTCATGTCATCATCTTGTCATTCATAAATGGCAATGATGTTGGGACATGGCCATAGTGTGGTGAATAACTTCTCATTTTGTAATAAAATCATGGCATTGTGTAGAAGCCACAACTTTGGTAATGGTCTTTCTTTAGGTTTTTAATGGCCATAGTGTTGAGAAATAGCCATGGCACTAAGACTATCTCTTATGTGTTGGCCATGGTTGTGGTGCTGAGAAATGGTCACGACACATAATTTTCTCTTCATATCTCTCAAGTATCTACAGCATTGTAGGTAACCATGTCAATACCATTCTCTTCTCTTATAATCATATTTTCATGATAGTATAAAGATACCACGACACCAAAAATTAGTCAGCATACAAGTTATGGCTATGCCTTCATTTGAGGACAAAAGTTGTGGCCTTGGAAATGACCCTACTCGGATAATATTTTCTATAATTTTTAGTATCTCAAAAGTTATGGCTCTAAATAATTATTATGGATTTAACCTAAGTAGTTATGGCTCTATTTTTTTTTTGTAGCTCAAAAGTAATAGCTTTATAAAAAAGCTATGACTCTAACCACAAAAAAAAAAGTTATGACTCTGACTTGATACTATCGAGCCATATTAAAAAAAAAGTCATGATACTTTATTTGGCTAGCAAATTGAGCACTAATGATGTTGTATATATAATTTGTTTTTTGTTAATATGTTTGTATAACTAAATATTTCTGTTTTAATATTTTCATGTAAGTGCAAAAAATGAAATATTAAGAGGCCGGGGATGTAGCAGTAGCATAATAATGGAGGTCCCACTGACCGATCAAAGGGCTCAAATTTTTGGAGCAGAGCCTGACCCATCCCATGATCCGACCTGCTCCGATTAAATGAACCGAAAAAAAAAATTTTATAAAATGTTTTGTAATTTTTAATTTCGGGTTGCTATTTTCGGACATGGGGACTGTTCATTATCTTTTATTTCTCTCTCTCTACATGATTTATCGTGACTGCTCTATGGTGCATACTGTAAGACAATTTTTGTTGGTTTAATTTGTAATGCATAGTATTTTTTGGTGGATGTAGCTAGTCGTACTGAGCAACTAGCGACCCACGTTATTTCAGGTATTTTATTTCTCATTTTTTGATTATGCCATTGGATTGTGGATTGGATATATATTGTTTGTTGTTCTGTTGTTCGTGTTGTCTTCTGTATCTTAATATCACTACCGTTGAAGCACAATTGCCCAACAAATGAGGTACTTGGTTCTTGTGACATAGAATTAAAATCACAATCATTTAAATTTTCTAAGATAAGTATGGATGTGACTCCATGATAATATTATATTCACTAATAATGTGTTGCACAATAGAAGGATTATACTAACATGTTGGTAGGGTTATGACATACAAGAATTACTTTGACCAATTAGATAAATTTATGACCAGGAATTTATACCACAACTTTACGAGACTAAATCTTATATTCCCTCTACTAAAAAACTCCAAAATATTAAAGTCATGAAATCAGCCCATAATATCTTAATTTCTATGTCTACACATCATCATAAACCACTAATATATATAATAATGTTCAATAGTTTGAATACTAAATAGTCATCAAGCCATGACGAAAATACATTTAATGAAGTCATGTTGACACAACATGACTGGGAGAAAAAACAATACCATGTCCGACAAAAAATGATGGCTCAATAAGCCAACAAAATTTGGGTCATGCCAACTTGGAATGGCCTTGTTGACACCTCTAGAGTAAGATCCTCAATCATATGATTATTTATGCACTAGCAATCATCACAAGTTGACCAAAAAAATTGTGCATTTATTGCAAATATTCTAGCCACACCATTGAGACCTATTATAGTCACAACAAATCTAGTATTTGCTAACACTAACCCAATCTTCTGGGTTCACTATCAATCTCTACCCCACTAAACTATAGAAGATCATAGCTTGGGTTGTTCGTATGGTTAATAATGCATCTCTTTTTGCTACTCTTTGAGTTCTGCCCAGTAAGTTTCAAACTTAGTTTTTTTATTCTGCTTGTTACAATCACATGACATGTCATTGATCCTTATTCTCCAAACTTAACCCTATACCACATTCTCTAAATATTCATATAGTTTATGATTCAACCATGCATAAGAATTGTCTACATACTATTTCAACCTCTAACCTCTATGTTTATGAATGCTTCCATGTAATCAATCTAATATGATGTGAGCTCTATGGGACAATTAGTTGAACTAGGTTATCACCTTAATCTTAACTAATCTAGGTGTATTGTGTATGATATAAGAATGAGGAAGGAGCTTGAGACCAAACCTAGAGTTGAATGCATGTTTTCCATGGACAATATGCAACTTTCATCCATTGTTCCTATTTCAATTGTTGATGTAGTTATTATAGTTTTTTCCTTACCATCTCATGCACTTTGCTAATTTTGTTTTGGTCATGCACCATCTTCTATGGTACAACAATTAGCTCTAACAATTTTTTAGGTTCTACATCCAAAAATAATTTTGATTGTACTTATGTTGGTTAAAAAAATATTCAATTTTTCCTTTTAATAATAGTGAATCTATTTCTAATAGTATTTTAAAACTAATTCATTATAATACTTGTGAATCTTTTCTCATTGCTAGTAAAGGTGGATCTTGATATTTTATTACTTTGATTGTTGATTATTCTTATTATAGTTGGATCTTTCCTACAAAATCTAATTCTGAAATTTTACTAATATATAGCAACTTTGCCAAAATTATTGAAACACATTTCTCTAAACATATCAAAACTTTTTGATCTGATAATGCTCTTGAATATACTCAAAACATTTAGGGTTCAATATCAATCTCTACCGCCACTGAACTACAAGAAATCATAGATCAAGTTGTTTGTATAGTTACTAATGTATCTCTTTTCACAACTCTCTCAATTCTACCTTATTCTCAAACTTAGATTTTTTATTCTACTTGTTACAATCACATGACATGTCACTCATCCATATTCTTCAAACTTGACCTGGTACCACAATCACATGACATGTCACTCATCCATATTCAAAAAAATCATAACAAAACTTTTTGAATCTAGACCTATACTTTATAAGTCTTGATTTTATTTCAACCTCTAATCTTTATGTTTTTGGAATTTTCCATGTACTTAATCTATCAAATAATTTGTGCTATGTGGGACAATTAGCTAAACTGGGTAATCACCTTAATTTGACTATTCTAGGTGTATTGTGTAGAATCTATGGATGAGATAGGAGCTTGGGATCAGTCCTAGAGTTGAATGCATGTTTTCCATGGACAATCTGCATCTTCCACCCACTGTCCCTATTTCTTATCATTAATGTAGCTACTATACTTTTATCCTTACTATATTTTGTACTTAGGTATTTTCACCTTTGTAATGCACCATATTCTAGGGTATAATACTTAGCTTCTAAAGATTTGTTGGGTTCTATATCTAAACATAATTTTGATTGTGCTTCATGTTAGTTAGGAAAACATTAAATTTTGTCTTTCAATAATGGTGAATCCATTTTTAATATTGTTTTTGAACTAATTCATTCTGGGGATGAAGGATCTTTTCTCATTGCTAGTATTGGTGGATCAAGATATTTTATTATTTTTATTGATAATTATTCTCATTATAGTTAAATCTTTCCTACGAAGTCTCATTATGAAATTTTACTAAAATATAGATATTATTTTAATATACACTATCTATATCCTATGTTCTAGTAATTATTTGTTAAACTTTGTCACTTTCATTTTTCCTTTACTATATCCTATGTTCTAGAAAATTTTTCAAATGAGTCTTTTATTCCTTCTATAGATATTTCAAATAAGCTATCCCACCTTGAAAATGAGTTCCATGCTTTAGCTCCACCTAAAGATCATCCATAAGACCTTCCACCTCATCATGGATTGCCTCCACAAGACATTCCACCTTTCCACTCAACCCAAGTAAGATCCATTCCTACACATTTACTTGAATATCATTGTTACACTACCGTTACTACTCTTCAAGAACCTCAAACTTATCATTAGGCCTCCACTCACCCTTTATGGCATATTGCAATGAAACTAGAACTTAATTCAATAATAAAAAACCATACTTAGGATATGGTCCCTTATTGCAACTTTGTTATTAGTGCTAAACATGTTGTTTAGAGCATGACTCCAAAATTTTATTATTGATTAGAAACATCCAACAAAAACCCACAAATATATGAGTCTTACAAATAATAAAGTAGATGTAAGTCTAGATATTAATTCAACATGAATGGTATGAGCAATTTGACTAACTTATATTGAATGAACTACTACTAAAGTTGAGAAGATAAACTTGGTTCTCATATTGATATTTCGAGTTTAAGATTAGTTTACTTCTTAATGTATGATGAGTTTTCTTTATTATTAAGGTGATGTTATGCTTGATTATTAGATGTAGGGTATGATGTGGATTTCCCTTTTTTTGTTTGGAATCAAACTATATAATATTTTTATCCATTTTGGTAACTTGTGATGATATGTAGGCATGAAAGTATTTTACTTATAGATTAATTTCATGATGTTGGAGTTTTGGTGAATTTTGATGAATAGTTATAAAATCGATAGGTTTTTAGAACTATTTGGTTGAGAAATAAAGTATGGAGTCTAGTATAGTTTGAATTACATTCTTGACTGAAACTCTATCAAGTTGGTCATGACAATCTTGATATGTCATGACCATACCAGCTCGTTAGAATGATCCTTCCATTATTTGACATATTCTTTGTGGCTATGATATTATAATGGAGTCATATCCATACTTATCTCATAAAATTTAAATGATTGAGATATTAATTTTATGTCACATCAACCAAATACTCCACTAGTACTAAATGTCATGCCATGTTCTAGTGTCATGTCTTAATTTTTAATATGACTTTATAGTCTCAAGTTAGAATCACTACCTTGTTACAATGACATGGCTATTGGACTACAAAAAATTATATAATCAAAACTACTTGGGTCAAAGCTATGGAAATTATTCATCATAGTAACTTTTGAGACATGAAATATTATAAAAGACATTATTCGAGTATGACTAGTTCTCAATATCACAACTCTTATCCTTAAAGGAAGGAAAGTCAGTGTCTTAGTATCTTTCTAGCACCATAAGAATATGATACATGATAGGAGTAAAGGCTAGTATTGTGACCACTCGTAGTACCACAAATACTTATACATAATAAAGAGTAATTTTTTTGACGTGGATATTTCCTAGCACCATGGCCACATGATACACACGAGAGATCTTCCTAGTACCATAGCTATTTCATTATATTGTAGCTATATAATGATCAAGAAATACTAATACCAATGTTATATCTATTTCATAGTATCATGGTCATATAATAATATGAGAGGTCATTCATAAGCCTTTCCTAGCATAGTAGCCCTTTATGAAAAATAAGAAGATAGGGGAAAAAATTGACAACCACTTCATAGCAACATGACTTTGTGTTACAAAGATATTAGGCTCAAGTCGTGGTCATTACCTATTATCATGACTTTGTATTACAGAAAAATTAGGATGTATTTTAGAGTCATAGTCATTTTTTAAAGTCATAACCTCCAGCTTATAAAGAGATGAAGGCCAAAGTTATAAATTTTTTCTAAAGGCTTTGAATTCTTTCATTGAGTAATCTAGAATCATCCGAGTATAAAAATGGAAAAAAGAAAAGTGTTAAGGATCTCACTTTTTTTTTCTTCTCGCTTCATGTGACAAACAAATCCATGGTGTGACTACCAAAATTTAGGTGAAATTTTCATTCTTCCTAGGAGCTTCATAAACAAACAATAGAAACATTACTTAATACTAATTCTTAGAGTTGGATAGCATGACTCTCAAACTCCTCCTCTCTAGAAAAGACTTGGGAATTATTATCAAAATTGTGGGTAGTATATCGTTTGTATAATTTATTTTATGTGATTTGACATTAGGTTTTTTATTATTTAATGTAATTGATTTATGTTGTGTTATAGAAATTGATGGATAAATAATTAAATAGAACTTAAAATAGAGTTTTGACCATTGGAAAGTTTGTGCAAGATTGTGGTGGTGGATGATAACAAATAAACCATGGAGCTCACTCATGCATATGGTAGGAAGAAAATCACATTCCTTTTGATTATGATGATCAAGATAAACTTATATGCTAGAACCTAAAATTTAGTTATATTAATCATGATGGGTATGACATTTATGAAGCTGAAAATATGAATCCATTTACAAGCCAATCCATTATAGACATCTTAGAAGGATAATTCTTGATTAGGATAGATATAACATAGAATATTTTCCAAAAATATTTTATCTTTATTGTAAATGTTGTATCATTACCAAGGAGAACAATGATAGGAAATCCTTGAGATATATGTGAGTTTGTTGTGACTCACAAGGTGGTTATAGCCATTATGAGTTGATTTCACTTGTATGGTTCTCACATGTCAAACATGAGAGAAACATATATTGATTGTATGAGCATGGCATCTTTATTGTTGTAACTCGCAAGGTGATACGAAGTCAAAAGTATAAATACTTACAAACTATATTAATTCTTGGTCTTTATGATATATGTGGTTGGAGAATAAGAGTGTGCATAAAAAGTAACCATCAAGTACAATTAACAAAATTACCTAAAGGCATGGAATTAAGAATGACTTTCGAGCATAACTAATTTATTTCCTCAATTGTGAGTTATAGAGGTGATAGTTAATAAGAAACTAATATTGGGATGGACTCAATGGTGACAACCATCTTGTATGCTCTTATGATAAGCAGTCATTGCACAACACTTTAATCTTCACTCATTATCCAAACATAATATAATTCAGGCTAATTTGAACTAATATCACCTAAATTAAATGAATAAGCCTATAGATCTAAGATTGATCCACAATCATAATATCCATTTTACTATAATTGAGTTGTCTCATTATTGCATATTTAATTTCCAATGCAATCCATGTAGGACTAATACATGGATGAAAGTTCTTTTTACTACTTATATGACTCATGCACTTGCATATCTTTATTGATGAGATATTCGAGTTGACAAGATTTTAGGATATCAATCAACTAACAAATTAGACAACATAACAAAGTCATAATACTTCTTGGAATACAAGGTGATTTTTAACCTTAGACTATCACTACCAAGGATAGTCCTTTTGTAGTTGTATCTTTTGTATATTAGTATTGAAACTATATTTATTATATTCATGAGCCATCTACACTTCTCCTTCTTTTAGGCAAAATGTCAATTATTCTTGATATTTCATTTGAGTGTGTATTCCTATTCTCCAACCTCGTTTGTCATAAAAGACATGAAATAATAGTGTATTAATTATATTTAAGTTTTTGGCTTTATAAGTATCACATTTGTATCAATTAGCATATATGCCCCTGACTATTTTGCCTATGGAAGTCATACAAGAGAAAATGGTCATAAGTTTCTCACCACCATATGAAGCACATTCTCTTTCATCTATCTTATCTCATCATTCACCACAGCCAATACATGACTCATGCACTATGGTGAAACCCTTAAGTTAGATATTCTACTTAACGCAAACAACATTTGAAGGCTTCTAAAATATACAAAACAAAATGATCATATATTTGTCTATGGTTTTGTTTTCATGAGCATCATATTCATATCAATGAAACTTTCATAAATCTAAGATTTTCACATGTAGGTTCATCTCACAAGGTAAGAATAGAAAGACCATCACTTCCTTCATATGCAACCTCTTGGAGATATCCAGTGACTTATATGTCACCATCCTTTATAGCCAATGCACATATACATATTTAGTTTGGAACTCTAAATCTCCATTCTAATTAATATTCATATCCATCAATATTCAAAATATCTCAAAAATATATCATCATCATACACATATACATCATACACATAACATACATACCCTAATTACCTTTACATTGAAGAAGATTTTACATGAGAGGATTGAAGCATCATCTCGTTGAATCGAGAGTTCTTAATGATAGTTTACATGAAAATCTAAGTATCAAATTGGTTTACACTCTATCATTGCTTGTATTTAGCTTGAATTTGCTACAAATTAAGGCTTGAAATTCATGCCCTATTAGGGTTGGTATATTTTTAGCCTCAAAATTAGAATTCTCATCTTTCTCTTTGAAATTCTCTAAGTCTTTCTTTTATAGCATTGGAGTCTCATCGAGTTGTTGTGTGAATTTTCAAGTTGAGAGTTGCAACTTTAAGTTGAGGTCATATCTTTACATGTTATTTAAATCCCCTTTGAAGTACTAAGTCATGGTAGTAAAGAAATGTCCTGACCAAGGTAATTTCTTTTTAAACACATGGTCATGATGGCATGAATTTCACAACCAAAAAAATTTACTTGATGTTGTATGATTTTGGTTAAAAAAAACATCACAATTTCACAACAAAAAAGTCATAGTAGAAAAATATGTCTTGTCTAAAAATTACTTATATAGTATGATTTTGGTTCTATAATGAATATGTCATAGAGCTATAAAAAGTCACGACTTCTAGTACCTATTTGGAAATGGGTTTCCATGTATGAAAATTGTTGGGTAATTGTGCTTCCACGGGTAATGAGATTAAGAAACAGAAAACAACAGAAACACAGAAAACAAGCAATATATATCTCAATCACAAGAAGCATCCACGACAGAATCAAAAAAAAACGAGAAATTAACACAGGAAATAACGTGGTTCGCTAGTCACTCAGTACGACTAGCTACCTCCACCAGAAAACGCTTATGCATTACAGATTAAAACCAAACAGAACGTCTTACAGTATGCAGCACGCAGTAGTCGCGAAATCGCGCAGAGAGAGGAGAGGGATGATGAATAGTTCAACGGGTCAAAACAACCACCCGAAAAATAAATTACAAATCATTTTATATGAAAAATAAACATCAGGTTCATTTAACCGAAGCGGGACCTCCGTTATTGTGCTACTGCTGCATCCCCGACCTCTTAATATATCCTTTCCTGCACATACATGAAAATATTAAAATAGAAAAAACATTTGATTATACAAACAGATTATTAAATAAAAATAAGTTACATATACAGTAAAAATAATATCGTGTCCAAATTTAGATTATAAAACTAATATGATAGTGACTCTAAGATAATATCATGGTCATAAAGAATGTGTGACACAGTAAAAGATTTTGACAAACAAGTGATAGAATCGTGGCATACAAAAATTAGCATGACTTATTTATAGAGCCATGACCAAGAAAGGTTTCCAAAACTTCTCAATAGATATGTACTAGTGTAAATAAGTCATGACATTAAAAATTTCATGTTATTTCTTTTTTATTCTATCCTCCATTTCAACTTTCAACCATATCTACTATTTATACCCAATTTATATTTGATTTCACTATTAGTTAGTCAGTTCCATAAAAATTATCATTTAGCAAAATTCATAGGTTAAAATCCAATATTTAGTACAATTATATCATAAAAATAATATAAAACAACCACAAAAAGTTAATACTTTAGTACCAAACGAACTTGCACACTAGATAATTACTCATCCTAAAGAAATTCCATAAAAATTCAAAAAAAAAGAATCGCACAATGTATCAATATGGAGAACAAGATTGATGGAGTGTTCGAACCTTTGTATCAAACTCTTTCAGTGAGAATTGTGCCTTAGATGGCTCAAATTTGGGCATGAATATGAAAGGTTTTTCTACATCTCTTTTTTTGCTCATTGTGCATTCCATCATCTTTGACATCATGTTCCATAATATATCTTCTCTCCTCCCAATGAAGTTGAGTGCATCCTCAAAATAATTTTGTGCATAATACATATTTTTCTAGTTCTCATTATACTTTTCCAAGTTCTCTATACATTATTTCTCTCTAAACAGCATGTTATAGTCTATCTCTTGATTTATTCCTTTTATCATTCTTTATTACTCATTTGTGACTAATTCATAGAGCTTCCCAAAAGATTTAGTACTTCACATTACTCTGGTCTTCACTCTTTTCTTTATATCTTCTAAGATCTTTATAACTCAATCACTATATCTTTCAATTATGCCACTAAGAAACTATGCATCTTCATTAGCTCCCTCCTCAATTGGATCACTCTTTTGTTTGCTTCTATCTTTATATTCATTAATAGAGTGAAGATTTATTACAAGTCTCATTCTTGTCTATCCATTGAAAACTTATTTTTGAGTAGTGATTCTTCCTCAAATTTCTCTATGAATCTTTCTATTTCATCTACTTAAGCTTTGGGGAAGCCTGACACTTATTGATGCATATATATTGGTTGATTCTTACCCTTTAAGAAGTAACTTTATCTTCTTATCTCCTTCAAGTCCTTTTGTCACACCCACCAATGTTAGTGAGAATATATATTGGAACCAATCATCTATGTCTTCAAAAGTTGACACTCCTTTGACACAACATAATATAGTAATCAAAAAAAATAAATTATATAACCTGAAAACTATGCTCCTTGGAAATCAAGAGTTGACTTCTCCAAAATCATGTTAATATGAATTTTATACCATGTTACTAGAAAAAAAATCAAGATCACCCTATCTTACATAATGTCAGAGAGGTTAAGAGTTAACTACAAAATAAAACACAAAAAATACAACCAAACTTTGCTCTTTTCCAACAACTCTTCCATTACTAGGCATCCAAAGGGACATTTTTATAGCCCTATCCAACTTTTCTTTATCATCTATCAAAGTCTTGGAGATGGATTTTGTAATTTTATTATGCCACTAAATTTTATTGATTGGGAAATATCCCCAAAGTTCATAAACAAAAGTATCTCATCAATTAAGATTTGTAAGTATATGGGTCTTATAACTAGTAAAGTAGATTTTTGTCTAGATAATCACATGGGAAGTGTATCAACAGTTTAGTTATTCAATAATGAGAACTTATTTTTAGTATATTTTGAATTTGGATTAATAGACAATATTAGGTTCATGGTTTATTCATTTAACCTATGTGATGAAATTTAAGTTGCTCGACTTATAATATATTGGACACATAATGAAGGTTGGGTGTTGTGCAATGACTCCTTGCCCTACCAATAGACAAGATGAATGTTACCATTGAGTTTGTACTAATGGTGGTCACTTCGTAGCTTTCTCCTTGGTATATCATCACCAAGACAACAATTCATCTCTATTTGAGAGTCCTTCACAATTATATAACTTTTAGACAGCTTCATTAACTACCCTTGATAGTTATTTCATATGTAAACTTTTATTCTCTAGCCTCAAATATCATAAAGACCAAATATTGACATGGATAATAAGCATTTTCACTCTCATATTTGTATGTGATAGACTTACACAATTAATATATATCTTTCTCAAGTTTCACATATGAGAACTATATAAGTAAAAGTAGCTCACATAAGATGTCAACACCTTGTGATTCACAACATACTTGTGTATGTCCTAAGGATTACTTATCATTATCCTCCTTAGTGATGATGTGACTCATAGACTAAACATGAACCACATAAAAAAATAATTTATATAACATCCATCCCAATCGAGAACTAGTTTTTAAAGATGTGTATAATGGATTGGTATATAAATTTTTTCATATTTTCAGCTTCATAATCACCATACTCATGAAGATTAACATATCCAAATTTTGAGTTTCAACATATAGGTTTATGTCATGCATCAAAGTCAAATAGGTTGTCACTGTTTTCCTTCAATATGTGTGAGTGAGCCTCATATTTTATTTGTCACTATCCACCACAATAATCTTGTACAAAACTACTAGTAGTCAAAACTTTAGTTCATTTTCTTTTTAATTACCAGACATCAATATCTATAGCAATTAATAAATCAAATACACTTATTCATTAATTAAAAATTAAATTCATATCACATAACTCAACTTAAACAAACTCTAGACTCATACTAGTTTGGTTCAAATTTCCAAATCCAACCTATAGAAGAGAAGTTTGATAATCATGCCCCCCAAATCTAGAGATTAAAATTAATCTTGTGTATCTTGCTAGTGGAACCCCTAGAGATTGCAAAATTTTCCCCTAAAGTTTTGTAATTTTTGTGACTTTGTTTGTTGCGCGAGGGAGAATAAGAGGAAAATGAGAGATACTAATGGAATTTCTCTATCTTCCACATTCATACTTGAGTAATATTGCATTACTCTAAGAAGAAAGTCTTGGTTATTAGAAGGTCATAACTTTAGCATTTATCTCTTCAACTTGAGGTTGTGACTCTAGAAAATGGATATGACTCAAGTCTAAATCTTGATCATTCTATAGCACAAAGTCATAGTATTGGCAATGAGCATGACTTGGCCCTAGTGTCTCTATAACACAAAGTCATAGTGATATGAAGTGGTGGTGGCTTCATACCTTTGTCAGCTTATCATCCCTATAAAGGGCCATGGCATTTAGATGTGACTATAAAGTGGTGAATGGCTTTTTATTTTTTTTATATAGCCATGATGTTGTGTAGAAGCTGTGTTATTAGAAATAATCTTTCTTGAGTTTATATTATCGTGGTGTTGTGGAGGCCTTTCATGTTTAGTCATGACCACAATGCTGGGAAATAATCATGGCACACAATTTTCCATACATATCTCTCAAATGTCTATAGTATTGTGGTGCCCATAGAATTATCCTTATCTTCTCTCATATATCATATTGACATAGCACTGCAAGGATGCCTTGAGAAAGGCAATTATATCAAGGCATCAAGCATACATGTCATGCTTATGTCATCCTATGAGGACAATAGTTTTGGCTTTGAAAATAGTCATACTCAAGTAATGTCCTCTATGACTTTAGTATTACAAAAGTCTTGGTTCTAAAAAAGTGTCATGGCTTTTGAATGAGTAATTATAGCTCGATAATATTTTGAAGCTCAAAAGTCACAACTATATAAAAAAAGAATGGCTATAACTAAATATGCTAAGCCTTGTTAAAGATAAAGTATGACACTTGAACTTAACCATGACCTTGAGTACTAGTGAGATACTTAGTTACTATAACATAGAATTAATATTGTAGCTATTTTAATTTCTCAAGATAAGTATGATTGTGACTCTATTATAATATTTTAGCCACTAGGAATATGTCGCATAGTCAAAGGATTGTGCTAACTAGTTGGTAGGATTGTGGCATATAAAAATTATATTGACTAATTAGATAATGTTTCAGCCAAAAAAGGATATTACAACTACTTGAGACTCAATATTCTATACCCTTTACTAAACACATCAAAAATATATATTATATTCATGCCTATTTATAACTCACCAAAACAACAAAGTCATAAAATTAACCCATAATATCTTTATTTCCATATCTACACACTAAAATAATTGTTCATCCCTAAGAAATAACATCCCTCTCTATATAAAAAATATTTATCATCACTACAAATTGCTACGATTAGGGTGTCATATTGTTAAAAAATAGTGGAATAACTTAAAGTGGATATGTTGATAGTTATGGTGAGATTTTAGTTCCACAACTATACTTGTAGGTCATTGGATGTATATATATATTTTTTGTGATGGATATATGTGACATGCAGAAAAAAATCTTTGGGTTGTCTCTCATCTAACACTATGTTTAACAACCATGCCTACACCATCAAAATATCTTTTTCTCCATTAGAGGTCTTCAATGTCGATGTTATCTTCTTAATATATTACTGTACATCCTCCGTGTTGGTTTCTCTCTTTAGTCTTGCTTTAGCTATACACTTATTTGTTGAGTTTTTCTATTTAGATGTTGTGACTTTAGCGAATAGCATGGCTCCTTCTCGGTTTAATTGTGCCTTTTATTTTTGGATCCCCAAAATCATGATGTTGAGTACTACCATGGCTTTACCATTAAGCCTTTTTTTTCTTTTCTTTTAATTACTCCAAATTCATGACTATAATTGAAGTTGTGGCTTTATCTTGAAGCTTTTCATTATCCTTTTCTTCTTTATCTCAAAAGTCATGGTATTGTGCATAGTCATGGTCTTATCTTTAAGCTTATGATAGGCTGGTTTGTTTTGTGTACCCAAAGTTGTGGTGTTGGGCACAATCATAGCTTTATTTTTGATTTGCTCCTCCTCCATGTTGAGTACTACCAAGGCAAAGATAGTACTATGAATGGTTGTCTTCCTCCAAACCCAACCCAATGAAGTTGCTAGAAAATAAAAATACTCATCTTGACCATTTTGTTTTTGATGATTTCTTCTAGGTGCTTTAGAGTCCAATCTATCATGAAATTAATATGGGCATCAAGTTGACACATGATCCCAAGTTACACAATATCTTCCAAAAGGTGTGATCACCAATAGTGCAAAGTATAGTAAAGCTTTCGTGATCCTTTAATTTTTTAGAAAATTTTTTTGAATGATATGCACTACATTTCTTGTTCATATTCATAATTTTGTATATTTCTAATATTCTCTTGTTACTCATTATGTCATTTATAAATGTAATATAGTTCAGTATCTAAGCTAGGGTTTTGACAAATAATATATTCACTTCTAACTTCTAAAATATATTGAGAAGCTTTAACTTCTAACTTCTGACTTTTAAAATAACTTTTAAAGTGTTTATATAATTTTCCCTTCCTAAATCATTGAGGAAATAGAAAATTTGTCAGACCTACCCCTAGCTTCATTATGATCCATTTATTTCTCTTCATGGCTTCAGGTAAGCTTAATTCATTATTATATTTCCCTATTTTCCATTTTCTCATCTATGGGTAAAACTTAGGTTTGCACTTCTTTTAGGGTTGCAGCCTTGTGTTTGGTGTCATGGTATTATATCTGTCAAACTTTTAATTATATTCAGCTGGGGTTGTAGCTTCTTGATGAATTTCATGCTGAGTCGTGACTTTTGAGAAAGTTGTGGCCTTGTGTCAATAAGATTGTAAGGTCATAGCATACAAAGATTGCCATGATTAATTTTCTAGATTTCAATCATGAATAGATATTGAAACTATTGTATATGCTCTTTAAGATAAAACTAAGTCATTACATGAGAAATTTTAAGACTTTACAAGACTTTTATCTCACTGCCTACTCACCAAAAAAAATTTATGTGCTCACAAAAAATTACTTGATATCACTACTATTCATCATGATTCATCAAAACTATAATTTCATAAAATTATTTTGTTTGAATCCCTATTTCATGAAAATAAAAACAAGAAAGATCATCAAAATAACTAATAATATTTATTATTTAGTATACCAAACAAACTCTCATATAAAAGGCCTTGATCATCCTCGAGCAATTAATCTGCCTCTAAAAAATTACAATTAATCTTTCCATCCATATAACACAAGTGTTTGCTATGACTAGGTTTAAATATCATAATATATAAAGATTGTAGGCTACTTCTTTTTGTAGATAAGTAAAAAAGTCAGGGTGGGGTTTGAGTTCCATGAATAAATTTGTGGGTGAATAAAATGTACACAATGACTATGTGAATGAATACATAATATTTTATTCCATCACACTATGTAGAAAAAAAGATTTCTTAGGTTGCCTCTCAAGCAGTGCTATATTTAATGTATATAGCTAGACTATCAATGAACTATTACTTCTATTGGTGATCTAAGCTATCCAAAGTCCAAACTAGCTTTTTAATATAAATTTTTACTTTATTTTACCTTCTAGATTTCTCTTTCAACATCGAATCATATTCTATGTTTGCTTTTTCAAGGCTTCCTTCTTTGGATCTTTCTTCTCTAAATGTAATGAATTTTTGGATCATCATAGATTTTTATTGGGTTAAAGCTTTAGCATTTTTTTAGATCACTAAATTCATAGTTCTATTCATTTATACAACTTCATTTAATTTCTATATCTCCAAAGTTGTAGTACTTGTAAAAGCCATGACTTCCATTTCTCCCTCTACTTCTTTATATCCTTTATTTGGATCCTCTAAAATATTCATTTTAGTTATGTATTCCTTTGTAATTTCATCAGTCACTATTTAGGATATTTTCATTAATTTCACTATTGGTTGTCTCCAAATTCTCTACATTATTTTTTTGTACAACTATAATGAGAGTTTGGGCATTCTTCTTTCTTTTTTCTACTTCTCTAAAATACTATTCGTTGGAGTCTTTTGAAGTCGTGATTTGGAAGAATATTGTAATTTTGTAACATTTATCCTCATCAATCTTTGCTACATCACATTCATAACTTTAGATTTCTTTGTCTACATAATCTTCCTCATCTTTTGCAAGTCAATTGTCTTCTACAAAATATCTTCATCTAAAGTTTACTTTTTGTGGCATTACTACGCAAAGGAGGTTATATATCCTATAAAAATCTTTCTTATTATCATCAAGATTTTATAATCCATTATAAAGATTAAATTTTATTTTCTCTTTGCCTATGCAAAGGCCAGAGAGTGAACTTTTCCTTTTTAATATCGATGATGGCCAATTAATTAGTGTTTGAAATGGTCATCCAAAGATCAATTATTCTTGTTGATCTTTTTCCATATCCTATATAATAAAGTCCATAAAAAAATTAAATACATCAATATTGACCAAGACATCTTCAATCATTCTATTTGGATGCTTGGTTGATTGATAGACTAATTGAAGTGAGAGAGAGTGAGAGAGAGGTTGGAGTGATCTCGTTGAGATTCAATCTTCATCCTATTGACAAAGATATCAAGTTGATACTCAATCTCAAATCATAAAGAACCTTTTGGAATGCAAGCTTACCAATTATACATGGTATCATAAAACTTCTTAAATCCTTCAACTTCCTCAAAATATTTTATTGAATAATCACACTATATTTCTTAATTATAACATTTCCATGCATCTTTAATATTCACTTACTACTCATGATATCCATCATGAATTTAACATAGTTCAGCATTTGAGACAAGGATTCAGCAAATGGGATATTCACTTCTAACTTATAAAAAATATTGAGAAATTTCTCAAATTATTCATCTAATTTTTTATTCATAAAATATTATAGAGAATGAAGATTTAGAAGAAAATTACCTATAGTATCATTCTTTATCACATTCATCATTTCATTGCTTTAGGTAATCTATATTCGCTCTCTTATTATTCTTTTTCTTTGTCTATCATAGCTAGTGGTGTGAGCTAGGTATAATGTTCATTAGCTACCATGGCTTGAGAAAATATCATATCATTGGGCACCATAGCTTTTGAAAGTATCATGGTGGGAGCCATGACTTTTGGAAAAGTCATAGCATCGGCAGTTTTAGCTTTGTCTATTTTAGCTTCTTCTAATTGTTACCCCTCTACCTCTTTGCTACATAAAAGTATGATCAACAAGCACTACTTTGGGTTTATCCTAGTATCACTTGGTAACTCATTAATGCTCTTTCCTTTCACTGATAATATCAATTATCCAACCTTATTCACTATTTGTCATATTTATGTATTCCAATCTTATCTCAAAAATATTCATATTTCTCCCTTTAAGATCATTTCTTATTTTCCTCATGCTTATTAATGCTATCAAATTATCATTGATAGAAAAGTTTGTTTAACCATTAAATATTGATAATTTGAGCTTGACCCTCATTGAATATTATACTCAATCAAAATATTCCCAAATTTTTTCATGATTTGTCTAACATTCTTCTGCCCACTATCATAACTCTCATATAAAAAAATTTTATGATTTCTCATGTTCGATTGGTAGTATGTGTTAATATTAATATTGGGTCAAAAAAAATTCTTGACAAATAGGGTCAAAGTTTTCCATTTTTTCTATTACAAAATGGTGATTTATCACATTCCTTTTCACTTCTCCTCTCGAGTTTCTAGCTTCTTAATGAAAGCTGCCACCTTGTTTTCATAGTAAAAAACATGTCCAACTCTAATACTCCAGCTTATTTTCTCTCAAAGACATGATCATTCAGAATTTGGTATTTATTTTTGTTAACTCTTCAAACAAATAATATGCTTCTTAGAGTGACTTGTTCATAATTGACCCACCCAAGAGCATATCAAAGGTACACATCATCATATAGTTCAAACTAGTATATAACATTTGGACTTGGAATTATAACTCAAACTCATGTTGAGGACATCTCTTTAATCACTTCTTTAAATGATCCTAAGCATCATACAAGGATTGTAGCTTCTCCCGATGGAATTGGCTTATCTTTATCATTAACTATGAGATGATTTGAGGTGAATAAAACTTTGTGAGGATGGCTTGCACAAGTTCATTTTAACTTTCAACATATCTTGAGATAAGTACTAAAGCAAACTATGTTCTTTGTCTTTCAAATTAAAGAAGAATAGACATAATTTGATGGCATATGGGCTAACTCCATTCATTTTAATTTTATCACACAACTTTAAATCTATGGCAATATTTCCATTCAGATCCTTTGATATCCTACCATAGTACTAATGTTGTTGAACCATTTATATCATACTCAATTTTAATTCAAAATAATTAGCTTCTACTAGTTGCATCTGAATCTCATAGTAGCTATCTATCATAATTAGCCACAAATAGTCTCCCAAGATATGGTGAACATTGGGTTATTGGATAGCTTATTTTTTCTACCTTTGACCTCTCTATCACTGCCAAATTCTTCCTTCTATTTTTTCTCATCTCTCTATCGCAAAATTACTCTTCTAGTTCTTTTAATCTCTAGGTCCATAAGTGGTAGTTCAATCCTAGAGTTTTTGCAAATAGAAATTATGGATAAAAAAATACAACAACTATACCATTAGATACAAAAAATAAATACAAGATAAGCTATCCAAATCAAAGTAAATTAATCAAGATATTATTATCCAAACTACTAAAAATAGAACTACCTTTTTAAAGGATAGTAATATTAAATAAAGTTGGCTAACCAAACTAAATAATTTCTAAAAATAGTGTTAAAAACTTATTACAACTTTATTATGATGCCTAAATTTGTAGGATTAGGTAATTTCCCAAAAGCTCACTAGGTGAGTGTCTCACATAAAATGTAGTTCTACGCGTATAAGAGCTATATAAGTAGTAAATTAGACATTTATCTAGGTCCGATACCATAAAGATTATGTAGGTAGTTTGATCAATCAATGGTTAATCAACTGCTCCTCTAGTTGGAAGAATAAAACTAGCTTTTTGTTATGGCTCTTAAATTCTAGGGTTGATCCATTACACTAAGCATAATGACATAATTAAATTGCCTAGTTATTAATGTGCTTGGTTATAGAATAAATGTTGGATTATTGTAAGAATATCTTAGTGTCCTACTAGCATAAATGGTAGTTATCATCTATTATACCTTCTCCAATTGATTGTCCTCTTATAGTTATTCCCTTGATAGTTTACCACTAAAACAATACATCATTCATGTTTGAATGTCATTTAAAAGTCCACACTTTTTAGGCAACTCATCAACTAATCTTAGTGGTTGCTTTGTATATTTTTTTATTATTATTTTGACCTCATTTGTTATAAAGTTATGAATTGGTGTGGTATTAAAAGTATTTATACCTTCTAGTACATAAGTATCATACTCATAATAATTAATGTATATCTTCTCTCTAATATCACTGATAGTGATCATATGATAGAATATAACTCACCAAGGCTATCACCACCTTATAATTCACCTCTATATATGCATGTATCGTGACTTACATGTCACCATTCATCATGATAACACACAACTACAACATGCAAGGTGAAACCCTTATAAAAAAATTTTATAAATCCTCATATTAATTTATAGTCATTTTATTTAAGATATGCACAATAGATTATCTTATAATAGTATTTGTGCTTTTTACTTCATAAGTACTATATTGAAAAAGTCATAATGATTAAACTTATCTCAATTTTATAGGTTTACCTAATGTATCATGATCAAAAGGGTTGTCAATTTATTCATACTATTACATATGAGTGTGTCTCATGACATACCTATCATGGTCCATGATGATGACTTGTACAAACTTACTAATAGTAAAACTTTAATTTTAGTTCTAAATAAATTACATATCTATCAATAACAAAATCATAACACAAACTTCAAACTAAATATAAAAGTTATCAATTATATATCTATTACACGTAACAAAATACATTAATCCTATATCTCAATTTAACCTAACATTTAAGAGGAATTCACATGAGATGATTCAAAATATATCTCAGGGAATTTTTGACTCCCAATGATATCCCTCAGAAGAATCTATGATTCATGATCTTAAATCCTCAATTCTCATTTAGAGTTCCTCGAATCTACTTCTAAGTGGGAGTCAAAATTCATGTCACCTTTTAGGGAAAGTCATGTACTAGCACTACAAGAAAATATTGATTTAGCTAGGGAATTTTAGTTAGGGATCAATCCCTATCTAAATTGTGAGAGATTAGCTAGGGAATAGCAAGGGATTTATGTTTTTTCATTAAAATAAAAATTTGCAATGGATTAGTGACGGATTAGCGATGGAAAAATTTCATAAATTCTGCATCAGAAAAAAGCGGAGAATTTAGCAATGGATTAGCTACAAATTTAGCGACGGAATTTCCTTAGATATTAAAATCTTGAATTTAGAGATGGATTTAGCGACGGAATTTCCCTTGCTATTAAAATTCAGAATTTAGTGATGGATTTTGCGACATAATTTCCCTAGCTTTTAAAATCCATGATTTAGTAACAGATTTAGCGACGGAATTTCTCTAGCTAATTACATCTAAAATAATGCAATGAATTTATGCATGAAATTTTTCTAGCTAATTACATCTGAAATATAGTGAGAGATCTAGCGATGAAATTTTCCTAGCTAATTAGATCCGAAAATAATTCATCGCTACTTTTTTCATAGATTCCACGAAATTATAAACCGGTAAAATAGCGACGAATTTAGCAATGAAATTTTCCTAGCTAATTAGATCAATACAAAATCAATCACTAAATAAATTTTTGATTTTATTTTTTTACAATTTTATATAAAATTGGAATCGATTATTCTTTTAATGCTTATTTTTTCAAAATATATGTATTTAGCTAGGGATTTTTTTTCTAGCTATTTGGGCAAGTGATAATTTCTGTCACTAATTTTTAATAATTTAATTTTTTTAGCAATATTTATTTTAATATTTTATTTTATTTTCTATATTAAAGGAAAGTCATGGTCTATAGATGAGCAATCCTTGAAAGACACAATCTCCTGATATAATTATAAAAATATGATGTTATAAATAAAAATTTCATAATTATATAAATACGAATAAAAATTTATATTAAATAAGACTAAAATAACTATTTTTTGATTATAAATTAATCAAAAAATAATACAAAATATTTTTCTGAAAATTTTACTTATGATATTTAAATATTTGTATTAAAAACATTATATAATTTATTATATAATTATAATAAATTTTAAAATATTTTAATTAATAAATAAACATAAATAAAAATTACTACTAATAATTAGCTAAAATAAACAATTTATAAATATTAATATTATTTCTATAATAGAACAAGGTGAAGGTGTAGTTGGTTCAATTGTGGTTGAGTCGAAGAAGGTGAAATTGTTTTTGGTTCAATTTTGGTCGAAGAAGGCAAAGGTGTTTATTGTTCAACTGCGCTTGTACAAGGTAAAGGCATTTTTGGTTAAATTGCATTCGATCAAGGTGAATGTGTCTGGTTCAACTGCACTCAAACAAGGTGAAGGTGTTTCTGGTTCAATTGCTCTCGAACATGGCGAAGGTGTCTCTGATTCAATTGCCCTCGAATATGGCGAAGGTGTTTTTGATCTCCACACTCAATACTTTTAATGAATTGAAGGTAAGATGCCCATCTCATAATCAATGATTAGTTCCATGTAGTCAAACTGAGTTTCCAATTTTCCCTATAATTTAATCTGATCTTTCTGCACTACTAGGATTTTATTTATTGTAGGACCATTGGTTGTTTTTTCATAATATTTTTTGATTTCCTGAGCTATAGTAATTGAAATACATGAACAATTTAGAATTAGTTTATTTTTACCAAAAGAAGGGAAGTAGCCTTGCTAATTTTATAACTAAGCTTCTGTTCATTGTACCCACATCTGTAAGGTATATCTTATTTTAATGCATCTTCTCCGAGTCATTGTATTTCCCTAATTGTGAAAGACAAAAAAAACTTATAATGCATCTTCCACGGATCATTATTTTTAACTAAGCTTCTTTACTTACTTTTGTAAAAAGGATGAAATAGATTATATACAATAGCTATTTGATCCAAGGGGTCTCCGAAAAGTTCTATTATTTTTCTCCAACTGCATCGAAGATTGTTAGGGCCTCTTACTTACACTTCATCATGAAAGGGTTTGGATTTTCTTACTATGTAATCAAGGAGATAGATCTTTCAGTTTTCTATAGTTTTTGTTTACTTTCAGAGTTAGTGTTCCATGTTGAAAATGGATATTTTCTTTACTATTTCATGTCAATGCATATAGTTAAGATACTTGAAACCTAATTGTAGCCAACTTTGAACAAAAATAATGTGTTCGATATTAAGCAAGAAAAAAATACTGGAAGAGAAAAGCTGCTAAATGTGATTTTTAAAAATTTTATCTAATATCTCTTGGTTTTCATAAATTTATATGGATCTCTTGATTTTTGTAGCCTCCATGTGAGGCTTGATTTTCATAAATTTCTTGTGAGGCTTTTGCTCTTTTGAAACCTTCATGTTTTTTTTTTTAAATTTCAGAAGTTTTTATTCTTTTTTATACAGATACTAAATGTCATGTATAAGTATTAAGTGTTGTTAAATCTATTCAAATTTGTTTTGTTATTATTTTCATTAGTGAGGTGATGTCATCAAAATCAAGTCATTAAACCACCAAAACTCTCACAGAAAACTTACTATATTATAATTTCAAATTTTTTATAATTTTTTATTTATTTTATTTTGTTTATTTTTTATTTATGGATAAAAGTATCCAATATATACATTATTTCAAATTATCTTACTTAGCATATAAGGGTATCTTCTATATGTATATTTTTATTGTATTGATAGTGAGATTTTTCATATTTTAAATTCACATAGTGCATGTGAATTCAAGCCAATATAATATCCTTTGTTAAGAAGAAGATATGCTTAATGCAAAACTTTAAACACAAGAAAAGTGTGCCGCCATTTTATTTTAGTACCTTTGTTTCACGGTCATTGCATGCAATGTATAGTAATTACAGAAGCAAAAAAAAAGAATTAGTCATGCCATTTTTTTCTCTTACTATGTATAGAAAATTCTATGTACATCACATACTATAGGTTGCAGGCGCATACAATAAACATGCAAGAAGGGAGTAAAGAAAAGTAGAAATTTTAGTATGACATTTTGAATGAAACAAACTAATTGTTAGTGTCAAAATTATTTGTATGATACCAACTTATTGTGGCTATTAATTGAGATAGTAATGGTATGATATCCATATGTAGATATAAAAGATTTTTTTTATCGTTACATATTGTAGGTAGAAAGGAAATGAAGAAGTACTAATAGTTATTTTTAGGAAAGATATTGAACTAATTACATAATATTAAGAGATATACAATGACAATCAAAGTTATCTAAGGATATTCATAGTGATTATCTATTATGATACTTATTAGATAGAATTATACAAAATTTTTCTCTAAGGTAAATATACATATTTTATATTTTTTAGGTATTACTGGTATTGTGATATGTTTGTTCATTTGAGACTCATGGATTATTGATTTTGGAATTAATAATTATCTTATGAGTTTTTATTATTTTTTATTAATATTATTTTTTTGTTCATTGAGTATTATAGGATCTAATGGCATGTCCTAAAAAATTACTCATTATGGTAATAATTTATTTATTCTTAATTATTCTATTATTTTTTGTATTGAGTTCTCATTTCATAAAATATAATTATGATTTTTTTTTTGATAATTATTTGTAGGATTAAAATATTTCAAAGTAAATGTCTCACTAAATGTTTGAGTAATATATATTTTTAATATGATCATCTATTACTTGTATATTTTTGACTTGATAATTAATTATTGGCCAAACTGAAAATATTATATTTTATATTTAAGAGAGTTGCTCTATTAGAGTGTGAGACATGTCAATTAAAAAAAATATTAGAATTTCTTATTTTACTCGCCAGATTAGTGTGAGTAAGGATCATAGAATATATATTAGATGAATTTAACACTTATTGTACAGATAACACTATTGTATGCTAAACTTTTTATGTTGACACACTCCCATAGTATGAGTTTACAAAAAAGAAAGAAAAAATATCTAATTGAGATAGGTCATATATTTTTCTTAAGTATGAGAAATATATACAAGAAAGAAGTAAAGAAAAGATTAATTTTTCTAATATGATACTTATTAGAGAGAATTATATAAATTTTTTTTCAAAGGCAACAAAATATATATTATATTTTTTTAGGTATTAGTAGTATTGTGATATATTCTTTCATTTGTGGCCTAATATTCGATACGTCAAGTGTGTCACCACATGAAGCACGAAGCATGAAGCAGTATTATCAAAAACTCAAGCAATACATAGGAGAGACTTCATTGTTATGCATAGATTACCTTGCTTCAAAATGTTGTGTTGCAGTCAACCTTGATCCTACTCAACCACCAAACACAACTCGGTTCGTCATGCTTCCCACTATAGCTTACTTAGAGTTTCTTCCATATGATCCTATTAATGCAATTCATGGTGTGATCATTCTGGAAGAAACAACTGTGGATTTCTCTGGCGTCGAGGTGGGGAAGATGTATGAGTTGGTCGTGACTACCTATAGAGGACTATATCGATATCAATTGGGTGATATAGTGAGAGTTGTTGGCTTCCATAACTACTCTCCTCAAGTTGAGTTCGTAGTGAGAGCACCACAGCTTGACTATGATACTGTGACTAAGGCAGACTTGATGTCTGCCATTGAAAGTTGCTAACTTGTGATGTTTTACCCAAATAGTATGTTATTCCATTCATTGTTTCTTGCATGATGTAATTTTAACTTTTATATTCCTGATGTTTTCTTTGTTTCATGGAATACCTAGTATTTGGTATTTTAAAGTAATCTTTCTTTTTTCTTGTTTCACTTATGGGCCATGATACATGACAACACATGCACCTACTCTGCTGGTTGTAGCTTGCATACTAGGATGCCGTGGAGCATGTGATGCATGCCCAAAATAACCTCCTCGCCTGCTTGGCATTGGCTTGTGTGTCAGTATACTAAGCTGGCCTGGCATGGTCTGTTAGTCACCTATATGTCCTAGTGATTATTAGATTTGTGATGTGTGGGTACAAAGTAGAAGATTGTTGTACTTGACATCATCTAAATAAAAAAAATGTTTCTTTTCTCGTGGAATTCATCAGTTTATGCTGATGGAAGTATTTGCTTGGATATTTTACAGAATCAATACATATATGATGTTGCTGCAATACTTACTTCTATCCAGGTTCAACTTTTTGTGAATCTTTTTAATCTAGTGAAATTCTTTTGTGTTTTATCATCAATAAATTCAATTTCAAATAATATATTCTGAACTTTTTCTTTTATCATCAATGGGTGGCCCAATCATACCTTGAATTGGCTGCATTTTCATCACAATTTGTTCAGTCTAAATAATCAGAAGCTTGCTAGATTATCTTTTAAATAGTCGATTGGAGAAGATTTTACCCGGTACACAAGGCATGTACCCCATTTTTGAACTAGGCTAGGTGACTTGAGCTTGGCCCAAGGCATGGCACTGAATAGCATAGTCTATAGATGTGTTTTTAATAATGTTATTTATTAATGGGGTGAAGAATGCAAGTACTCCATTTTTGAATTTGTTGCTATTATTGGCAACAATGGCTGCTTTGAGAGTTCTGACAACAAGAGTGACAAGTTAATGTCATTGTCGCAAAGACTAATAAAAATATCTATCTTTTATTTGTAAGGTGTTTAATTTCTTCCAAAGGTTATGAACATAAATAAAATCTAATGATTATTGGATTTGTTTTAAAATGAAAAAAAAATTAAAGTAATTATCTTTTAATCTTAAACATTTATAATTTTTCATTTTAAAATTATAATTTTATTTTTCTTTTAAAATATTACAATTATTTTATAATAGTGAGCAGTAAAAATTCTTTTATTTATTTTTTTATATCATAAAAATAATACATCATATAAATAATACATCATGTTAGAATTGAAACTATATTATTGATTATGACTATGAGTACTCAATATTGATGGATGAATATTTTAGTTGGTTTTTGTGGACTTGTTGGGTATATTGATTGAATGTGTGTGTGTGTGTGTGTGTGAATATATATTTGAGTTAGTTTTTTTTTTCTAGTATAAAGTAAATAAAAAATAAACTAAAAATTTTATAAATTTAAAAAATAAAAAATAGGTAATATAAAAATAATATGAACTTAAATATAGAATAAATCCGATTGAAAAGTCTGAGATTGAGTTATATATTAATCATATAAGTCTACCTCAGCTTTTGCATATAAAAAAATATAATAATAGATGAATATTTGTAGTAAGAATTTATTTTAATAATTAAAAATAAAAATTAAAAAAATGTTGATAAAAAAATGTATATTATAAAAAAATATCTACTTGTCAGAATACTGATCGTATTAGATAATCTTAGGAGATAATTCAAACAATGCATAAATATATATGATCCATTGAATCTTAGATAAATTTAAAGAACATGAGCGGTAAAATTTTTGAATATGGATCAACCCTCGTATTTATTTATCTATTTCATTTATCATTATTAAGTTGAAAGAAAAAGCATGATTAAGTATATTTCTAATGTGTAAAGTGAAGTGGTCTATGAAGATGATGTATTCACATACATCATCAAAAATGTTTATAATTTGGGTCCTTTTTTAATCACTCATATTTTCAAACCCTTAATTACTTTTGCGTTATTAAACAAAATCAATAAAAAATATAATACATAAATGTCATGCATAAACATGTTTTTATGCATACTAGTTATGCGTAAATATGTTTTTATGCATACCATCTATGCATAAACTTGTTTTACTGCATACCAAGGTATGCATAAACATCTTTTTATTCATACCAGCTATGGATGAACTTGTTTTTCTGCATTCCAAGTTATGCACAAACTTGTTTTTTTGCATAACAAGCTTTTTGCATAAAACTCAGTTTATGCATATTTCAGTATGCAAAAAAAAACTTGTTTATGCATAGTTTGATGTGCATAAAAATTCATTATGCACATAAATTCATTATGCACATAAAAATTTGTTATGCACATAAGCACATGAATGAGTTTTTATGCCCAAATGAGTCATAGTTGTAAATGAATTTTTATGTGCATGAGTTTCTATGCAATAAAATTTATAATGCATGAGTTTCTAAACTTGATTTTATGCATAAATGAGTCGTGCAATACAAACTATGTATAAACTTGATTTTATGCATAATTAAGTTTATGCATAAATGAGTTTGTGTTTATGCATAAACATGAATATAAATGAGTTAATGCAAATATGCATATGGTGTCAAGCAAAAACTCATTTTTATGCATATCTATGCATAAACTTGTTATGCACATTAACTTGTTGTGCATAAATGCAAAAAAGGGTTTATGTGCATAACATGTTTTATGCTTAACAGCTCATTATGCAGAAATGCAAAAACTAGTTTAGGTAAATATGAGTTTTTATGCGTACTTAAGTTTGCATAAACTTGGCTTATGCATAAATACATAAGCTCATCATGCATAAACTTTTTTTATGCATGTTTATGCATAAATGCATAATTGAGCTTATCCATAAATTTCTTTATGCATAAATATATATGAGTTTATGCATAAATTCATGCATTACATTTTATTTAATTTTTTAAATAATGCAAGGGGTAATTTAATTGTGTATGGGAATTTGGTTGCTCAAAAATAGACCTAAATCATAAATATTTTTAATGAGTCCCTAAATATTATATTAAAATAATAAGGGATTTAAAATATTATTTTTTTTTGTTTTAGGACTTCTTTTCATTATTATCCCAAAAAATATTAGGATTTTATGAGATTTTTTATTTTTATGATGATATTGCCATATTTGAGTGTTTGTTGAGTGTTTTTAGAAAATAAAAGATGCAAAATAAATTATTTAACATAATATTAAATAATGTATCAAATAATAGTATTGGTATTATTATGTTTGTAAGAATTATTAAATATGATTTCTTAGATAAAATATTTTATATTTTATATATTTGTCACATAATGAATTAAATAATTAATAGGAATATTTTCTTAGGTAAGAATGGCATGTCATAATTATCCATTTATATAATTATTCCAAATAATATAGGATTTCATAAGTTTTTTATTTTTATCATGTTGTCATAAAATTGTTTGTTGAATGTCTTTAGGAAATATTAAATATAAAATAAAATATATAGTATAATATTATTAATATATCAAATAATGGTGTTATTATAAGTATGTTCGTAAGTATCATTAAAAATAATTTTTTAGATGAGATTTTTCACATTATATATGTGTCATATAATTAATTTAATAATGAAGATTGACCTATCTAGTTTTCTCCTTATTATAATATAAATAAAATTTATGAAAATATTTTGAAATATTTAAAAGATTATGAGAGTTTTATATTCTATATAAGTAAGGTGTCCTAAAATTTCTAAGTGGATGTTAGGTATTTTTGAAATTATATATTTTTTTTGTTGGATTCAAGTATTGGTACTAAATTGTGATATATGAATACATTAATAATAAATTAATAAAATAATAATTAATAATTTAGATTGAGTTATAGAAATTTTATTTTTAAAATACTTTATGATATGATGAACCTATACTTACTTATATATACTCTTACTAAATATATTATATTTAGGGATATATACAATATTAATTCTTTTTAATAAATATAGTGAACACTCAATTTTGTCATAACTATTAAGATTGAAAGTAAATATTTAAAATATTAAATTTTTATTTAATATCTTTATTACTTGGCATCTTGTATGAATGCTAATGTTAAGATGAAAGATATAAAAAATATTATTAAATACATATTCATCTGCATTAATTAATTATAAAAATATGAGTAGAATTTATGAATATTTAGATAATTTATTTAAATATTATAAAGATAAGTATAAAATAATTATTGTGAACTTTCAAGTATGGAGATTAATATCATATTTAGAAATAATTTTTTGATTCAGTTATTTGAAAGCAAATGATGAGGATGTTCATTGAAATAAGTAAATTATTGAAAAAACTTAAATATTATGTATTATTATATTTTATTTAAAACTGATATGAAAAATTAATATGTTGAGCTTGACATTCTTCTTATAAGCTATTGATTTATTGTCCTTTCAAGTATCTAGTATAATATCATTATTTATTTTTATTATGATTATGAATATGATTTGAGATAGAATCATAGTTGTTAAATCGAGATTTGAATTAAAAATTGGAATGATTGATTCGTAAATCACGAATTGATTCAAATTGTAAATTAATTTTTTTGTGATTTTTTTATATTAATTAATTTATAGTTCTTATCATCGGTAAATTTTTTTTGGTATTTTAGTTTTTATTTTTATGATTTTTTTGGTATTTTATTATTTTTTTACGTTAAATTCATAATATTAAAGGTTTGAGTTATTTTTTTTCATGTTAATTAATTCTAGGTAATCAGTATTAAATTGATTCATGATTCAATGATTTAGTTTTTTAATTAATTCATGCATTTTATTCTTTTAAGAGCTGGATTTTTTACTCTCTTAATCGTGAATTAAATTGTGAATCGTACGATTTTGATAACAGTGGATAGAAGAATACCATTATTATAAAATAAAATTAAAATTGTCATGTTTAAAAGATTGAAAATATTTACGATTGAATTTTAATGATAAAATAAAAGAGCTACAAGTGGATGTTAAAATATACAAATATAATGATCCTAACTAGATGGACTAACCTTAGTTTAGCATACATTTCTTTAGATTTATGTTTTTAGTTGTGTGTTTTTTTTAAATTTGTCTTGTAATGATATGTTCGAGCAAGCATGTTGCCTACATTATTTGCGGTAGGTAGTTCAAGTTGCTCTTTGATCCTACTTATTGTTTGGTGATAGGACTAGGGCCAGTTGTAATTTGTTGCCCATGACAGCAAATCCAGGATAGTCTTGGTTAGCTATAGGCTGGGCCATGTACTAGATTCTCCCTTGCTTGGCCATGTTGGTTTTACCTGACATGAATCTAATCTGGATAGCTTAGTCAGTCCAACGAGCTTTAATTGCCTACATCATTTGGTAATGTGTTGTGGTTGAGGAGGAGCAATGTGTTGACCAAGCTTTAAAAATTTGGGCCCTATTGATCCATTATGATCCAGCTGACGATTCTACCTCAGAGTTTAATATTTTGACAGTATTACTATTAAAAGTTGGAAATTCAATGTCTGATGAGTCTCTAACCAAATCTATATGTCTTTGGATGAAGATATTTGTCAAGTCACCGAAACAGTTTTCAACAAATATATGAATCATAAAAATTTTTTAGATTATCAAAAATATTAGGGGTATTCTCGTCTAATCGTGTTTAACACATGTAATTTTAAAATTTTTATGATATCCAGTGTGTTAATCAATTGTCATGTTTAAAAATAAGGTATATTTTATTGTCAACTTCAAAAATAAGTCAGATGTTATTGTGATTGTGAATGGAAGCCATCTGCTCATTAGGTATTAATACTTGCTACTTTAAAAATGTGTTCCAGTCATTAGTATGTTTCTCCTAGGAGGTGGCGGATGAGATACTTGATTATATGCTCTGGATTTAGTTTTGGAAATCATGTCTTGATGCATGCCTATGAAAGACACTTTCAAGCATGCCAATGTGCTATTTTTTGAAACTATTGTTGACCCATGCATGTCCAACATGATCAGACCCATGCATGTCCAGCAATGAAATGACTTGGGTCATGTTGGGCCATGTGATCAAGCTTGTGTGCCACAAATGGGTGCGACAGTCGACATGACATGACTCGCAAAACTTGCTTGTGTATGTTAAATTTGGTGTGGTTCATGCTTTGTATTGGGCAAAAATTCTGACTTGATTTGGCATATGAAACTAACATATCAGTTTTAAAAATAGATCATGGTTTAAGTTGGTCGGAATGGTCCAAGTCAAGGCTAACAGTTAGCCTGTGCCGACTTGCCTGGACTTCACCTTGTCTAGCTAGGGTTTAGTCGTGTCTAGTTAGGAATCACTTCTGCCTAATACTTGGATTGTGTCGGGGTTTGTCGTCTCATTCCATCTTATACATCTATTCAAGAAAATTTATTGATGTCTTATTGATTGTGTCAAAAGAAAATATGAGTGAGGACTATCAAAATTCATAACATAAAAAAGCTTGTGTACTAGCAGATTTAAAGATAGTGAACTAGCATTTTTTATAAAAAAATTGAGGATGTAAGTCAAGTAAAATATAAATTAAATAAAAGGAAGGATCATGCATAGAAATATATTTGTATCCTTAATCAATGATGATTTGATTTTTTGTATTTTTTGTAATAAAACTAAAAATATAGAAATATAATGATAAATATTTTTTGTGATAATTTAAAAATGTCATGACATTTAAAATGTAAAAGAATAAATGTTTTTATACGTAGTTTTTAAAAAAAAATTTTAAATAAAAAAATAGTCTATGAAATGGATATTATACATGAAAATTTTATTGAATCTTAGGAAAATGAATATGCTATTGAAAATTATAATAAGATGAGTGTTACATGCATATCTAGTGAAATTAGTACTTAATGAAGAAAATAATAATAATAATAATAATAGTGGTAGTAATTATTTTTTACTTCAAATCTAAAAGGGTTTCTTTGAAATTGATCAAATTCAATTATATTGAATAATGGTTGAAAATTTAGTAAAACATCATATATATTAATTAATAGATGAATATATTATTCTTTTTTATATTAATTTGATTATTTATCCAAGTTTTCATGTGGTAAAAAATGCTATTCTAAAAAAATAGTATTTACTAAAAAATTGATGTAAAATTATTTGATTGAGTGAGAAATAAATATCTAATTGTGTCAGATGAATGAATTGATAAAAAATATAAAAGGATAATTACTTTTGTGTGATGTATCTAAAATAAATATTTTATTATATTTATGCACTCAACTGTTATTTTTATTCCTACAATTATAGAATTTTTATTTAGATTTAAAAACAAGTATAACAATAAAAGAATAAAATATGTTTTAAGGTATTTTAGATTATTATTAAGCTATATAATGATGCAAATGAAATTTTTGTTTTTTGTTTTTTTTTATGTTAATTTTATCTAAAAAATTTGCAAATTAATTATGAGCATTTTATAATATAACAAATAAAAAATTTTGGAATTGAAATTGTAAAATTTGTGTTAGGCTTTTGTATTATATTATGTTTATTTGGTCCTATAGAATGTTGTAAATGTCTTTAATATGAAGAATACATTAACAAAAGTTATTTTCTAATAGTTATAAGTATAAATTTGATTACCACTAGTTGACATGATTAGATGATTCACTAAACAATTGGAATTGTTTAGATTCTTGATAATATAATGTATAATTATTTTTTAATGTTGACAGCTTACTCAATTTGTGATTAAAAAAATTTGAGAAATATATTTACTTATTTTAATTAGGTAGATAATTTATTAGTAAAATAATAATATAGAAAAAAATAAGAAAAATTATGTAAAAAGGTTGTAATATGAAAATAATTAAGAAATAATACTCAAAATAAAAAAATATCTATATTTTGGTACTCTTAAAAATATAGATGGATAAATAAATTCTTTTCTCATGTTGCCTATGCTTGTGATTAAAAAATAATTTTAAATATATATTTACCTGTTTGATTAGGTAAATATATTTAAATATTTAACAAAAGTCAAAAATAGTTTTTTTTGAATATACTACTTTTGAAAACAAAAGCATATACAATATATATGTTAAAATGTGTAAATGTATATCTTGTATGCATGTATAAATGTATTAATATGTATTTGTTATTATGTATATATTGTATAAATGTTTGTATGTATAAACATATATACATATACATATATATATATATATACGTATATATATACGTATTAATATGTTTGTTTTTTTTTTTTTGATTTTTTGTTTTTTACATGATGTAGATGAGTAAGACTGTAAGAGTATATTTGGGTTTTTATTTTTGAAATATAAAAAGGTTAGATAGTATTTCTTAATTATTTTCAAATTATATTTTTTTGGATAATTTTTTCAAAAAAATGTCCAACACTAAATATATATTGTTATTATGGAACACACTTGACTATTACTTAAAATATTCACTATTTTCACTTCACTTTATTGATTGTTTACGTATATAACTGAGCTTTTATGAAATGCATTCACAAGATAATAAATAATAATACAAAGATATTTGTGAAGAGTACAATAGAAATGACTAGAACTCAAAAGGATGATACAAATCATTAATATGAGCTGAGATTATAATTAATAAATCTTTAAGTATAGTTGAATTTATCTTGAACTAATGATTATGTAATTAAAAATAAGAGTAATGTCTAGCTTACTGGTGATTTTTATAGATGTGTAATGAAAATGATCAATAATTTTAGAAAATAAGAAAAAAATGATAAAATTAATTAATAAATGATTGCTCAAGGATTACTTGGAAGTGAGTTTGTTATTTGAACCATGAAAACCAAAATTTATTTATATACTACATTTCTAAACATATTTTATTTGATTCTCTTTGTTCTTGAAATATTAATACATATGATACAAATGAATGTGAATTGCTTGTTGAGTTTTATCTTTTATTTGGAAGGTTTCTAATGAGATTTCTGAATTTATATTTCATTAAATAAGAAAGAAAGTAGAATATATTAGAAATTTTGTGATACTAATAGTTATAACATTGTAGATATATTAATAAGTAATTTTGTCTTATGAATTTATGATTGTTTATCTATGCATATTGTTGTGATTTAATATAATTTGTATGCTATTTTTATGCTATATTGTTTGGGAGCATATAGCATACAAACACAGTATATATAAATGCGGCAGCGATAGTGATGACAGTAGTGGCAGCAATAACGGGAGTAGCAGCAACGACAACAAATGTGGTATATACTTACATATATAGTTAGTATATACATACATATAATACTGCATTATTTTATGTACATATATAATGAGTATATATGTATTCAGTATATATGTATGCATAATACTGTAGTTTATATGTACATATACTACTGTAATATATGTACGAGTGAAATGCTAGTATATATGTACATAGTTACTGCAATAATATATATGTATCAAAACATAGTTTCTTTTAAATTATTTTGATTTGATTGAGTGGTTTAAATTTCTTACAGATATGGTACCACATTGTTTTCCATACGAAGCTTGTATAAGTGAAGAGATTTTTCAACAGACATGAAGTACCGTGACTCGGACAGTTTTTTTGCAGCAGAAAGTTGGTGATCGGAGGAGCAGAGGGAGAGAAAGCAACGTCAATGCAAGTATAGATTATACTTTATGCACAGTCGGTAGAAACATTGATTAATAAGATGTAATATAATTTTGTTATTTTTTTATTTTAGTTATTTAAATTATTGTATTAGAATAAGTTATTAAATGAATTTTTTTTTGTTTAATTTAAATTTTTCATTTATAGTTTCTTTTTTTATTCAATTTAATATAAAAATCTAAAATTATTTAATTAAATTTTTGTTGAAGCTGAATGACAATCAACTTTAATTTGTGTTTGTTCATGTCTATAATAACTATTTTTATATATTTGTGAATATATGTGTGTGTGTGTGTATCCGAATTTTTTGGGTAGAATTTTAGCCTATTATAGGTATGTAAAATCCTATTATTAGTAGTAGTAGCAGCGGCTGTGACCGTAGTGGTAGTGATGGTAGTGGCGGCGGCAGTGGCAGTGGCGGTGGTGGTAGCGGAGGAAGCAGCGGCAGTGGCAGTGGCAGTAGTGGCAGTGGCAGCGGCGGCGGCGATAGTGACGGTAGCAATGGCAGCATCTAAAGCAGCGGCAGTAGAAAGAGGCGGCAGCGATGGCAGTGGCAGCAATGAGCAGCGGTGATAGCAGGGGGCGATGGCAGTAGCAACGGTAGTGGTGGAGCAATGGCAGTAGCGGGGCAGTGGCAGCAGCGGTGGTGGTAGCAGTGACGACGGCAGGGGCGGCTACGGTAGTGCGGAGACAATAGCAATGGCGGCGGCGACGGCAGTAGTGGTGGTGGCGGTAGCGGCAGCAACGGCAGCAACGACAGTGACAACAGCAATGACAGCAACAGCCTCAACGACAACGACAATGGCAGCGTCCGCGGCAGCCACGGCAACAACAACAACTGTAGCAGCAGTGGAAGCAACGACAAGAGTGTCAGTGGCAGCGGGAGCAGCAGCAACAGCAACAAATATGATATATACGTATGAATAAAGTCAGTATATACATACATATAGTAATGCAGTATTTTATGTACATATATACTGAGTATATTTATACTCCGTATATATGTAGATATAATACTGCAGTTTTTATGTACATATAATGTAGTAATATACGTACGAGTGAAATGCTAGTATATATTTACATATATACTACATGAGTATATATTTATTAAAACATAACTTTTTTTTTATTTTAATTTGACTAAGTGGTTTAAATTTCTTACAGATATGATACTGCATTGTTCTTCATATAAAACTTGTATAAGTGTTGAGATTTTTCACTAGACATTACATTATGTAACTCGAACAGCTTTTTCGTAGTAGAAAAATGATGATAGGAGTAGTTGGAGAGAAAACAACATCAATTAATAAATATATTATACTTTATGCACTGTCGGTAGATATATTGATGAATAAAATGTAATAAAATTTTGTTATTTTTTTATTTCAATTCTGTAAAATATTGAATTAGAATAAGTTATTAAATGATTTTATTTTATTTTTTTATTATAAATTATTTATAGTTTCATTTTTTAGTCAATTTGATATAAAAATATTAAATTATTTAATTAAAAAATTTTAAAATAAATTGAATACTGAAAATAGTTTTGAAATTAAAATAGTTAGGGAAAAATCACTTGCTAAATTAGCTAGGGAAAATTCCCTAGCTAATTTAGCAAGGAATATCTTTATTTTAATAACTGATTTTTCCGTTGCTAAATTTATTTAGCTAGGGACTTTTTCTGTCGGTAAAATTTAGCAACCATCACTTTAGCTTGGGAATTTTTTATCGTTATTTTTGGTTAGCGATGGAAAATCTCATTTAGCTTGCTAATTTAGCGAGGGAACTTGTCTTTTTTAGCAATGGATTTTTCCGTCGCTAAATTTTTAGCTAGGGACACTTTCCCTCGCTAAATTTTAGCAAGGAGCACTTTAGGTAGGGAACCGATCCATCGGTGATCCATCGTTATATCTAGTTTAGCGACGTAAAATGCCCATTTAGCTAGGGAATTATCTCTAGGTATATAGGATTTTTCTTGTAGCGTGGGGAATAAGCATGGCATTACCTTTCCTCTCTATAACACAAAGTTACCACACTATAGATTGTTTTGGATTTGATATTTTTTTTATTAGATTCCATCATGGTGAGAATGACCACGATTCATGTATTTTCTTCTCGTAATAAAGTTATAACACTAGGAATGATAATAACTTATATATTTCTTTTCTATAATTTAAAATAATGGCACTAAGAATATTCATAGCTTCTACATTTCTCCTACATAACTAAAAGTCATAGTGCTTGGAATGATCATATCTTTGGTCTTTTATCTAGAGCAAAAAGTCATTGATTTGAGATGACCATGACTCGGGTAAATACTCTTTATAAGTTTATGTAGCCAAAAGTCATGACATTAGATAATTATCATGGCTTTTCCCTTAGCATTTGTAGACCTAGAAAGAGGAAGTCATGGTGCTAGAGAAAGTCATGGCTATTAGCATTATAAAATACTTGGCTACTATGATATAAAATTAATATTGCAACCAATAAAATATTATAAAGTTAGTGCAACTGTGATTCCAAAAAAAGTTTTGAAGCCAAAAAGAATGTGTTGCACACTAAAATAATTGTGTCAATAAGGTGGTAAAGTCATGACATATAAAAATTACTATAACTAATTGTGTAGAATTTCAGCCATGAATGGATAATAAAATTAATTTATATACTCTTATAGGTGTAACTAAGTCATAATATGAGAAATGATATGACTTTCCATGACTTGTTTCTCTCTTTATACTCAATAATTTTACCAAGTCTTACATTTCACAAAAGAAAACTACATGATTTTACTGTTATTTTTCATATTGCACCAAAACAAAAATTTAAGAAATTATTCTATTTAAAGCATTTTTTCATGCAAAAATATCATGAATAATTACTAAAATAAATAGTAATATTTAGTATTATACATATCAAATAGATTTATATTACACCAATACTTCTCTTAGAAAGACCAAAAATGTGGCTAATTCCAATGCTATAACTTTATATTATAGAGAGTAAATGTTAATTGTGGTAATTCTTAACATCATGACACTTAGCTAAGAAATCCAAGGCCAAATCCATGACTAATTCTAATAGAGAGTAGAAGTTAGTCATAGTCATTCCAACATCAAGATATTAGTGCTCAAGAGAAGATCTTAGAATAAGATAATAAGGTCATGAGTTCAGGTCTATGTTACTACTTCCAACTTAAAATATTACACATATCCTAAAAGTATAAAAGTGACACTTTGGAGAATACGAAAAAAAAATAAAAGAGAATAAAAATGGGAAAATACGAAATATATATGCCAAGAACCCTAGGTTACATGATTACGACCACCATTTAGGACAAATCTAAGGCGAATACAAGTTATCCTCAATTAGAATTAAAATTATATACTTAGATTTTTATTTTGATATTTATTGGGAACTCACGAATCCATGAGATATCTCTTAATAGATTTCTCATGATTTCCTACCTATCTAGCTAAATTGAGATATAACTTATAAGATTGGTGAATGTACTTGTGTTGTGATGAATTAATCATTTTTATGAGTTTATATTTTTTATTATGTTTTTGTTTGGATGTTGATGGATATGTATAAAAATTAAAACTATGACTTAGGGTATTCATTAATATGTAGGTTTATGCATATTGACCTTGGTGGACAATGACAAATAAGTTACAAAACACACTCATATGATACAATAAGAAGGAAGTAACAACCCTTCTAATCTTAATGCATGAGATAGACAAATATGTGAAAACCCAAAGTTGAGACAAATTTAATCATTGTGAGTATGATACTTATGAAACCATAAATACAAATAGATTTAAGGCTAATTCATAGCATATTTTCTAGAAGAACTAACCTTTGAGTAATATAAGAGTTAAGTAGAATGACAAACATAAAAGTTTTACCATGGTGTGGGAGTCATGAGTTGCTTATGGTGGATGGTGGTATGCATGTCATGGGACACACACATGTGGGAGAGAGTAATATGGTGATAATATATCTACAAGTCAATCCCTCATATTTGACTTCTATAGGTGAGATTTATGAGAAGATTTATATTAATTATCATAAATATGGTGCTTTCAAAGTCAAAAGTATAAATATATCTAGTACCATATTATCATGCAAATTTAAGATAATTAGAGGTTGAAGAATAAAATGACATATTCAAAGTAATTATAAAGGATAATTGATGTATTTCCTAAAAGGAATAGATGTGTGAATGATACTTGCACATAATGACATGTGACTTTGATGTTGAAATAGTAAGGAGACAACTATGAGGATATCATCATTGATAGTGACTAGTGATAGTCCAAGGATGATGGCAATATTGGATGCCAAGAGAGCACACATGCATTTTCACCCTAATCTATTATTCATTCAAGAATTGAATATGATATTTACCAAACATAATAGAAATATCAATATGCACAAGGACATCAGCCAATCCTAGAGTGTGGTATCATTCAAAAGACTAAGTATATCTATTCAACTCAAGTAGTTAGTTCAAAATTAGTTGATTAAACTATCTATACAATCCCCATAAGATTGATATCTTGACTTATATCCACTTTATTACATGTATGACCCATATATTTGTAGAATTATATTGAATGAGAGATCCTTGCCCATTGAGGTTTTAAGATCATGTCAATTAATAATAGTTTTTCCACCCTTATAAAGTTGCAATACCGACACCCTTAGGAGGGAACCATTCTATAATCTTTCTCTTTGTAAATGATTAGTTGGTAGCCAATTTTATGTAATAGTTATTCATCTAGATATCTCTTATACTATTCATTAGGTGAACCATTATCTATCCACTCATGATCAATTCACTATGTTGTTGTTTTGCACATTCTTTGATACCTAAGAGCACTCTTTTTCATTTCCTTTTCTACTCAGCTTAATCTTCTATTATACTCCATGTATTCTTTGATTCTTATTGGGTAAAAGATCTCATTGATCATAGATCCACTATGAATTATTATTTTTTCCTTAGTTATTTTTTGATTTCTTGGTGAAGTAAGAAACAAACATTCATTGCTTACTCCAATATTCAAGCAGAATATAATATTCTTATTGTTAATGATGTTTATAGATCTTTTTCTACTCCTCTTTATTGTGGAAACTAGAGTACCATTCATATTGCTCCCAATGATTTTTTTTTCATAATGAATTAAACACATTGAGATTGATTGTCATTTCAAACGCGATCATCTTGTCCATGATGATCTCAATGTTTTCTCTATTTCTTCTGAAGATCAACTTGCAGATATCTTCACCGAGTCACTTTCTAATAAACACAATTTGTGATTTACTTGACAACCTCAATCTTCTCTCACATCCACTTAGGGTTTGAGGGGGGTAGTTAATGTATATATGCTTTAGGCCCAACAAGTTTACTTGTGCCACACACATATGCCTTCTATATAAGGCATTCATGTATATTCTTCAACAAATAATTAGATACAATCATTCAATATTACAATTCAATAGATATCATAGAGAAAACATATTCTTTTAGTTGAGTTGATTTCCAATAATCAAATACAAAACAACTTTTTTCTGGAGATGAATTTAGCCCTCCTTGATGAATCTTAGATAAGTCGGCACTTTAATGTTTTGGTCTAACATCACACATGTCCATGTAGTATGTGAATGCCCAAAAAACTTTAAATGTCTAAAAAATCAATTATGATTATCCTATGGATTCATTTTTATTGACTTCGTTGATAGAATTTTCATAAAATGAAAATATTACACTTGTCTATTACAATATTCATGACTTGTTAATTTAGAAATGTCAATTTAATAAACCAAGAAAGTCAAATATTAGTCACTCCAAAAAAAATTGATGCCCAACATTAATCATGTTCAATAACACAATAGCCACTAGAATAATGTTGACTATTATTTTGTTCTAATATAGAATTCTATTAATTCATGAGTTTTCTTCATTTAAATTTACCATCAATCAAGTTTGTTTAGATTTTGCATATATTCTTTTTTTTTAATGATAGCAATATAAATATGACTCCTATTTATGCCTTTTACTTCTTGCATTGCATAAAAATTATTTACTAGCTTAATGTCAAACTTTTATCGCCTCTTTCATAATTTATATTTTGGAACGACATTTCATTTGTCAAATTTGATCTATCTTTTTGAATGCAACATAGAATATATCCATAATGTGGAGGAAAAGAAGAATACTAGTATTTCCTTATCCAAAATTTTTCTTGCACTGTATATATTGGATTTAGTGCAACATTATAAGTTAGTTATATGACAGTATTTTGCAAGTTGTTATGAAAATTTACATGAAAAACAAGAAAAAAGTAATATTTTTTTTCTCTTGTTATAAGTTTTGTCTCTAATTTATGTTTTATAGATTTGATTTAGTGGAATATGATAAGTTAGTTATATGATAGTACTCAGCCATTAAATTGACTAATGCTTTCATTTGGTTAGTAATGTTTTACTTGAATCTCATCCTTTATCCATGCTAGAAATGGAAAAGATATTATCAACTAAAGGAAAAATATGAAGCCAAAGTTAACGATAATCAAGTCAGAACAAGTATGTTTGATTTTACCATCACAAAGGATGTTTTGGGTATTTATATGATGAAATGATAAGAAAGTGATATTTTAACTAAACGAGGGAATCTCTTGAGAGAATTTCCTTAACCAAAAAAAGTTCATCTTATTCCCTCACTTTATTTTTGTAACAAGAGATGTTATTTTTTTATCCCACCAAAATCAACTTATATTATCTTTTGGCTCACATTTGGCCACAAGTCCTCGCTTATTTTTTATCCTATGCACTCTATATCTCTCTCTCGAAGTATGTTTTTATTTTCTTTCCCCGTCATCCCATTTTCCGGATTCCCAATGTTTTTCTTTTTATTTTATCTTATTAAAAATGTATTATCATTATATTTTTTTACACAAGACCATGCATGGTGCAGCCATGTGCTGATGTCATGGCATGATCTCCTGCTTTCGTTTTTTATTTATTCTAATAATTATATAAATAAATAAATAAAATAACAAAATTTCGACTTCCTCATAATTTGACAAAATTTGTCACCGTAGCTATATTTTCTAAGATGAATTCAATAACGAAATCCATTTCATCATTAGAGTTCTAAAATTTTAATTTATTTTTTTTATTGCAAAATTATTATTTTGCACATTTTTTTCCAGAAACAAAATCATATTATTTATTTCTTCATTTTTTTTTCTGGATTTCACAGCACATATAATATATTCAATAACATGAACATGAAAAAAACATTCAACATGACAAATAACTATGAACTAGGTGGATTTTCTTTAGAATAATGAAAAAGAGATGAGTACTTACCTCTAGAGATCTAGGTGGATTTTCTTTAGAATAATGAAAAAGAGATGAAGCTTCTACCAACTTGCACATAATTTTCTCTTCAATACCATAAACAACATAACAAATAACTATGACTCATTGCAGAGATGAGTACTTACCTCTAGAGATCTAGGTGGATTTTCTTTAGAATAATGAAAAAGAGATGAAGCTTCTACCAACTTGCACATAATTTTCTCCAAATTCAAATTATTTTGTTGTATTTCTTCATCTCTTTTCAGTCTTTATTCTTCTCTTTTTTTTTATCTCTTCAATTTTTTTTTTGCATTTCTTAATTCTTATGTTGTATCTCCTCATTTTTTTTCTTTGCAAATTATCTTGAATTTCGTGCATCTCATCTCACAATCACTCAACATAGAAATTATTGTAATTAGAAGAAGAATATGAAGAGCTCCAAATAGAATCTGGATAAAATATAGATGCATGGGTATCAAGCTCATACACTCACTATTTTTTCAGCTCCACTCTAAAGGCCTGAAGTTAAATATTGGCAACATCAATCTTTAGAGCTTCTATAGAATAATCTATTATTTGAAGCAATAATAATCAAATTCTTCATAGTTTTATACAATTGTTATAATACAATATAACTCATAAGTACTATATTTAGATAAAATTGAAGCCAGCACATCAAACCATCAACACCCTTCTAAATAATAATATAAAAATGAAGTGAGTCATTATAATTAAGGAGTCCATATATAATACCTCATTAGTACTATTAAGAAAAAGAAAATAATTCACTTGAAAAATTAATTGTTGTAGTTGCCAAAAATTAATTTTTTTTACACTGTATTCTTTAATATATTATAATTTACATAACACACTAAAAGTAAAAAATGAGAAACTCATATTAATATCATTTGATCGCTAGTCTACAAAAGATCCATCCTTCTTATGCATTTACTTGAATACCTCAAACAGTGTTGGTAGATGTCTCAACTCAGTCTCCTAATTATAAATAATATTAACCAATAATGTACATAAAATATTATCATTAATTTATTATCATTTACATTCATATAATTAAAATCAAAATAAATTAGAAAAATCACTTTTACCAAATCTACAGAATGTTGGTAAGTCATTTTGGAACCTCCGATATGTTTGGAAGGTCCTAATTTTTCACATACTTTGTCTGATCGATGATTTTGTGATGTCATTTGGGACAAGGCCTTGAACACTATAATATTCTAGTATTCCCATTATTTTATCTAAACATCTAGAGGAATACTATTTAACTTTGTATCTTTACCATTTTTTTTTCTCCATTTCCCAAGATTATCATTGTATTTGACATTAGCCACATGTTTCCATGTGTCATTCACAGATATCAATAGAATATTATTTCATTTATATTTTTTCTACAAGCAACAAAAAAAAAGAACATTACATTGTGATGCAATTTTTATTATAGTTTTTAATAATAAAACAATTTGACATTTTTCTACATGCAATAAAAATGTACTTCAAATTCTTTTCAATAATATTTTTTATATTTGATGGCACTTTACTCCACTTTAAACCATCCACAACTAGTTTTTCCTTCAAAATCATCATGATTATACAAGAAGTAGAAGGAATAAACTTGTAAGTAATTTAACATTAGCAATATACAATTACATATAAACAAAAAACATCCATACTTCTATTACTAAATTCATATTTTCTTTATTTATATTATTTATCCAAAACTTAGTAAGACAAACATAATTTTAATTATGAATGATAATGTTAGATCAATAATAAAAACATGGTTAGTTATTAATAAAAATTACTAGATTTTAAACAAAAATATTTATTTCTATTTTCATGATAGTTCTAATTTAAATTAATTATAATTGAAAAGAAGAAAATCTAATAATGCATGTAGTAGTAAATTTATGTAAGGTACATACTATATATTGTTAATAGAAGATTTGCATAGAAAAAATAGAAGAATTATCAAAGATATAAACTTATTCCATGGAAGATTTGCATAGAAAAGTGTTATGAAATATGAGAGCAAGAACAATCATATTTCATATCCTATTTTTATCATTTTTTATAAATTAAAGTTGAATGACAAATAAACATGACCCCATGAACACATGAGATTCATTCATTATATGCACGAAAATGAATAGAAATAGTACATTAGTTTGCATAAAACATGTAAATCATTATAACAATGATTTCTCCATAAGCTGGATTGGGTTGAGGATGTTAGACTTGTTCATCTCCACGATGCACCATTCATGACCATCTCGTCCAACATAAAATGTTCCTTTTCCAAATGGAACATAATACCGAGCTCACACTAATCATTAAGAAATCACAATACAAAAAAAACTAAGTTTACTTCACGTGAAGAATTGAAAGATGAAGCAGATAAGTTCATCGTGTTGCTGTTCAAACCTACCACATTCCCAAAATGACGATCCACTTTTTCGACCAATAGATGTATGAATTCTAAAATCGCAAGCTCATTTTGCAATATGTATGATTCTACTCGTTAATATCATTGCTCATTTAATAGCAAAAAATAAAAAATAAAAAACAAAAAAACAAAACAAATTGATTCGCCTCAACTTGATTTAGACTAACATGCACTTGAAATACATCTTATGTACAACATTGTAGATGCGATAGGAGCTTACTTCATCATTGTCAACACCAACCAAGATAAATAAAGATGCATAGTGCCGGTATACAATTTTGTAGTTATGATGCTCCACAAACGAGCACTACAAAGAGATCGCAATACAGAAACAACTTCAAGTATTGGAACATGAGAAATACTCGTGGCTGTGAAGAATCTGCATCCAAGAGAAATGAAATCGGAAAAGAAGTAGCAAGATGATTAAAAAATAAAAATGACCCGCTTTGTGTGAATAAGGCATTTCCAAATGATTTCACATTCTAGGGCATGCCGTTCTTCAATTGCTAGCCATTAATAGTTAAATTTCCATTATTATATGATAGATAATAGTTATTAAATTATTAAATTGAACTTACATCATCATAAAAAAATATCATACAGATAGAAGTCTAGCATATCTTTTTAGTTTGTAAAAATTATTAGGTGTTGATTAATAAAAGGTAAATTAAATTATTCCAATTCAACAATATTTCAAAATTAGTTTAGTTGATTATGAGGATTGTATGCAGCAAAAAGATATCTAGGTAGCAATTATCACATACAGATAACATGAATAATGTCCCCCCCAACTACTACTATCTTTAGAGGCTAGACGTAGTGGAGCCTATAGTTTCTCTAGCATGTTTTTCTACAACTATTTTTTGCATCAAACCATTTTTTTCCTGATTTAGATGGACATAGAGTGAGTAGAAAGGATAAAAAAATGAATAAATATTGAATGGACTAGATGATATTGTTGTACAAGTTACATACAGTGAACTTGTCTGCCTTTGTGCACGAAAACTTATGTGGGCTATGAGGCAAGATATATGTTATGCCTTATCATTCTTACTTTCAAAATAATACCTGGTGCTCCCCTATTCGCATCCTTCAATTTTCTCCATATCTGGTTCAGGAGTGTTTCATTTTTTTCCACTATTAAAGAGATTTTCCAGCTATGATTCCCTTTGTGCTTTCATTTCAGTATGCCCATCTATAGCAGAGGGAAATGTTTCTAGTCAAAGAAGCAACAATAACAACAACCATGTTTGCAGAATAGAATATCAATGCTTTTTTTTGATGGATTTGATGAAGAATGATGTGTATAATAATTAAGCAATGGGAGTGGAGAAAAGAAGAGATGGCTAACAATAGATCAAGTGAAGGCATGGAGGAGAACTTTGAAGTGGAGAATAAGCTTGAACCAGAGAGGAAAAACAAACTGGCTCATGAACTTGGTTTGCAGCCAAGACAAATAGCTATTTGGTTCCAAAACTGCCATGCTAGGTGGGAAACCAAACAATTAGAGAGAGATTATGGCCTATTGAAAGCAAATTAAGACTCACTGAAGCTCAATTAAGAAGCCCTTAATCATTATCACGAAGCCTTGATAAAACAGATTAGGGAACTGAATGCATAGCTTAATACTAAAAATATAGAGGGTGGTAGCTTGTTTAAAGAAGGGGGAGAGTCTTTTTCTAAAAATAGACAAGGAGTTGAATAGTGGATCATTAGATAGTAATTTGAGTGCAATCCTGAACGATGATAATAGTTAGAATCCTTGGATTTCTTCTACTAGGTTGAAAAGCTGTAACAAATCATATATAAAATTATAATAGTCAAGCATGGAATCATGGATTAATACATACTGACAGGGAATGGTATTGAAGATTATGGTAGCATGCATCATCACCTCCGGATTAGTTGTTAACTCCGTCAAACTGGAAGTGGCAACTTGAAATGCTCACAACCTGGTTTAAGAAAAAAAATCCTAGGTGAGTTTTAGGTTTTTATGCTCATGACTTGGTGAATGAAAAAAACTCCTAGGTGAGTAGTAGGTTATTATGCTCACGACCTACTCATGACTTGGTGCACGAAACTGTGTTCATCATAGTTTCTCTCCTGAAAGGAATTGTGATGAACAGTGAACACGTGACTTTTTAGGATTTTATTTATAATTGTAATATATATATATATATATATATTATGGATATACATTTTTATGAATTCAATATATTTTTATGAATATAATATGAAATAAATTTAGAGGCATAAAATTTAATATTATTTGATATATTTTATATTTTATAAAATCCTAAGTTAACTTAAAATGAGAAGATCATAAAAAGGATATATTTATTATTTTAATAAAATGGAATATACAAAGCTAATATTAAAAATCTTATGCAATGGTTTAATTCTTATAAATTTAGTAGGGGTAAAAATAAAACTTGAATTCAAATCAACTTAGGGTTTGTTTGGTAGTACTTTTCAAATGTGTTAATAAGACAAAAAATTATTTTATGTGTTTTTAGCACAAAAAAAATATCATTAGTAATATTTTAATTTTTTTTTAAACTCTAAAATATCACTTGAAGTGTTCTTTTAATAAGAACTTGGATATATTTTTTTATAACACTTGAAGCTTACTTTTAATAAATCAAATATTTTTGTAAATATTTTTTTAAAAGATTCCTATGATCATAAAAATATTTTTTTAAAGTTTCATTAAAATAAATATTTACTAGTTTATTCGTTATTTCAGATTTTTTGGAAAATTTTTTTTTATAAGCTTACAAATAATAATTTTAGATTTTTATTAATACAAATGATCATGTATGTTCATTTATTAATTCGAAAAATTTGTAAATTATTTATAATTATAGAAATAATTATTTTACGTTATTATTAATACATATATTTAAAAATCTTTATTAATTAAATCAAATATTATTTTGTCAATATTTTTAAAATTTTATAATCCTATAAATAGTTATTTTAGGCTTTATTAATATAAATTTTTATTCGTATTTATATAATTTTGTAATTATTTATTAATAATATATTATTTTTATAATTAATTGAGGAGAAGGCATCTTTCAAGGATCCATAACCCATAGACCATGACAAACATTTACTATAAAAATTATATCAAATATTAAAACAAATAATATAAAAAAAATAATTAAGTATAGATTAATGATGGAAATAATCATGAGGCAAATAACTAGGGAAAAATCCATCACTAAATCCGTCGCTAAATTCTGGATTTTAATAGCTAGGGAAATTCTGTTGCTAAATCCATCACTAAATTCTAGATTTTATTGGCTAGAAAAATTCCGTCGCTAAATTCTGGATTTTATTGGCTAGGGAAATTCCATCGCTAGATTCTCCGCTTTTCTTGAGTGAAATTTACGAAAATTATCCGTCGCTAATCCATAGATAATTCGTTGCTAAATTCCCCACTTTTTTTGATGCAGAATTTACGAAATTTTTTCGTCGCTAATCCGTCACTAATTCGTTGCGAATTTTTATTTTAATGAAAAAACATAAATCAATTGCTATTCCCTAGCTAATCCCTCGCAATTTAGCTAAGGATTGATCTCTAACTAAATCAATAATTTCTTGTAGGGGGTGATGTTTAAGTTTCCTCCATACATGTAGGAGAACATAGAATAACATTTATAGTGTTGTTGTCACTAGATGCATGAAGATTTATTTCTCTACGAATTATTTGTTGAGTTCCTCTGCTCCTCCCCATACTTTGAGAACCTATGCCACTTGAATGATTACTTTGCATACCTAAATCAAGTTACATAAATATATCAAAATATACAGAGGTAATACAAACATTATATGAAATATCATAATAACATAACTTAATGAAAAACTCATTGACATTATAAAAAGCAATTAAAATATTTTAATTTAACATCCACTTTTCAATAATTACAAAATAAGAATGAAAAAATAACATGACAGTCAATAAATTAAAATATTTTAATTTTACATTCACTAAGTAAAGTTCGAAGGCTATCATTTGCCCCATGAATGATTGAATAGACTTCCACATCATTCTTTTGAAATGCTGATACATGCAATGGAGTGACCATAACACATTTTGTTCAATAATTTCAATTGATAATCTAAGTTTTATTTTACATATTACACACCAGTGATACCAATTTCTTCTTGTGGTTGGATATGTGGTGTAATACACTTGTCCGGCTTGTACCACAAAAATAAATGGCTCATGCTTATGATAAAATTTATTATGGTGCATATCAAAAAGGTTGTATTGATGATGAATTTTGGTACCCATATTTGGAATTGGATCAAACCATTCACACTTAAACAGAACAGTCATCTTAATTGGTAAAGCATGATACTCCACGTCTAGAATTTCAATTAGTCATCCATTAAAATCAGTATTATATGTAGTATAGTTAGACATTTTGATGCAAATACCACTATTCATTGCAGCTCTATTTGAAATATATTTCAAAGTGTGAAATTTGTATCCATTTACATAATGTATGATATATATCGGTAAACTTAATCGTAATGGTTATTTTACAATATCCTTCATTTATTTGTTATATATATTTGATGAAAAAAACTACACCAACAAAATGATAAAGGATAAATTCATACATATATAATGTTGCATGTAATTATTTAGAATCATAAATGATAAATTATATACTAATATATTTTTCAAACCAATTTGCAAAATCATTTTCAAGCTTTGCATCAATTGATTCATCACCAATATGACAAAAAAGAAAATATTATTCAAAAACAAAATTAAAGATATTTTGATTAATTAAAATGTTATATCGCATACAATGACAAAAAAAAGAAAATATGAAAATATGAAAATATTATAATAATCTTACTTAGTATAAGCTGTAACTTCCTCACAGTTCAATAAAATATATGTGTGTGCAGCATTATACTCTAAGTCATCCAAAAAATATTTAGATATTGCTTAACCATATGATCTACCCCCTTGTATGAATATAGAAAGCATATCAATTTCATATGATCTATCCCCCATACCATATACATTATTTGGCGACAATATTTTATGTTGATTATACAATTGTGATCAAAAGTAGTGCGCACCAAATGCTAAAGCCTCTTCGACCAAGTAAGCATTCCATATTGATCCTTCGACTTTGACTTTATTTCGAACATTATTTTTCAATTTTCTAAGATACATAAAATTAATATATATTAGAAAAAAAATAATCGATAGATAAATTAATATTTTTATATTAAGAAATGAAAAATATATTACCTCTCAAATAAATACATTCATATTAATTGCATAGGACCTACTATAATGGATTTGTATGGCAAGTAGACTAGGAGATGGTCCATAGAATCAGAGAAGTTATGAGAAAAAATATGCTCAAGTTTACATAAAATTATGGGCATGCCATTTTGTAATTGCTCAATTTCTTCCTTTCTTATGATATTACAAGTAAGATTCTTAAAGGAAATACTTATTTCAGTTAATGCTTCCCAAATATTTTGTGGAAGTAATTCATAGAATACTATGGGTATTAGTCTCTACATGAACACAAGGTAATCATGACTTTTAATTCCAAATAACTTATGCTTCTTTATATCAACACATCTTCTCATGTTAGATGCATATCCATCAATGAACCTGAGCCATATTAGATATTTGCACAAAGCTTTCTTTGCATCCTTTTCAAAACTATAACAAGTCTTTGGAAATTTATTCCTTGATTCATCCTTTGTAACTCTCGAGATGAACATAAATCTTTCAAATCATCTCTTGATTTGGTATTATCTTTTGTTTTCCCCTTCATATTCATTATAGTATTAAAAATATTATCAAAAAAAAAAGTTCTTCTCAATATGCATAACTTTTAAGTTGTGTCTAATAATATTTGTTTTCCAATATGACATATCCAAAAAGATACATTTTTCTGCCAACCACGGTGATAAATCTTTGAAATTTGTGTTTTGAGGAAATCTGCATCACCATCCATAATATTTTTGAACTTTTATCTTTCAATTAATTTTTAATATCTCATTACCCGACCTCAAGGGTAATGCACTTTTAACGACTTTATGGCCTTTCTAAAATGCATCAATATTCATTTGAAATGGATGTTCCATATGTAAGAATTTATGATGACTATCAAACTAATAAGTCTTTCCTTTTTTACTCAAATAAAAGGCATATGAGTCCTCCATGCAATAAAGTCAAGCTAATTTTCCTATAGTACTCCATTCAGACAATATTGAATATGTAGGAAAGTCACTTTAGTCAACATTAGCACTGCTCATATTTTAAAGTTTCATTTTCTAGATATATCATATGTTTCGTCATCATCCTTCCATAAATTTTTGAGCTCTACTATAAGGGGCTATAGAAAAACATCCAATTTGTCTTATGGATTTCTCGGATCGGGCATGATAACACACAAAAATATGTATACATCTTTCATATACATTCATGGTAGTAAGTTATAAGGTATAATAATAACCATCCATAAAGAGTATTATTTCCCTATATGTCCAGATGACTGGAATCTATCTATGCACAACCATAATCTAACATTTTGACTTTCATCTGTAAATAATGAATGATAATCATCAAATTGTTTTCAAGATGAAGAATCTTAGCAATACTTAATCATGACATCTTCAATAACATAATTTTTGTGCCAACTCATATCACTAGCAGTAATATCAAATGCAAATAATCTTTGTAGACAAGGAGTCAATGAGAAATAATACATCCTCTTGTAAGGAATATTTGTTTTTTGCCTTTTACATGTATTTCTTTTGTACCAATGATAGTTCCATGAATTATATATAATTGCTTTAATATCTATGCCCCAATATATCATGTAGCTATTAATGTAGCAATGTATTTTTTTCCACCAACAAACCTAAACCTCGCATTAATTTTTTTGTGCAGTAAAAACTATCTGTCATGACATTATTCTTTGGTAATAATTCAGACAACAACTAATAATTCAAAAAAATGATGCTTTGCCTTTAAATTTATTAGTCTGGCCATCGTAGATAACTTTGAGTGGCCATATGGATTACCTTCCCAAATCTCTTTTTCTGAAACCTTTAACATTTCAAAAAATTATTTTATTGATTATATTGGGATATCGTAAGTGATATCCAGATTTAATGAATGACCAATAATATTATTTATAATTGCTTCACATGCATCATTGGGATTAGCAAATTTTACTGTAACAATTGAATCAACATTTCTATATACATAATGATAAGTTATTTGTAAGACAACTATTTCCCCGTGTTTATATTGAATATAATAGTCACTAACAAATTCATTTTTTACAAGATGATATTGTATTGTGTCCACATCATAAAAACTATGATTTTGACATTTAAGAGCATTACATGATATCTTATTTTTGTTTCATCTATAAATTCATGCTATTTTTTAATAAAAATAATAAATTCCTCAACCCCATTTATAAATTCATTAGTTAAAAATATATTATTTAGTCTTACATTCATTCATTGACGACTAGGGCATATAATATTTTATATTCCTGTAACACATAATATTAATATTTTTAGAATAATAATAATAATATATAGAGATATGTTTGTAATAAAATATAGTAATATTTTTACGAAATTGCATAAATAAAACAAATAAGTTGAGTAAAATACGTATTAGATAATTTTAGATTAAAATTAGAAAAGATAAGTTGTTCCCATGTAATTTTGTTAATTCATTACATTTAACTATTCTAATTGCATACCCTACTTACATTTTGTTTTCATTATTATTGTTATTACAAATGAATATTTAGTAATTGTTTTAATAATTTTAAATTGTTTTTTTTAGGTTACGCCATTAATATGAGTTATTCAATTTTGAAATTATCAAATATCTTTTAATTCTAGTAAGGAAACTAAATGCAATATAAAATTGGTGTATTAATTGTAAGTCAATAATAAAATACACAAAATATCATAAATAAATTAGGTTACAAAAAAAAACATATGAAAGTATAAGAAAAAAATGTAAAAAAATGTAAAAAATTTATAATTTATAATTATATTTATAATAATTTAGCAAAACAATCAGATAGAACCCAATATAAATATTAAGAATGGAAAAAAAATTACACGTAACACAAAAACACACAAATAGAAGTATTCTTGAATACTATACATACGGAATATAATATTAATCATAATTTTTTACCTCAATTATAGATAAAAATTATGTTTAATAATATATGAAGGATAGGTAATCCAAACACGCATCAGATGAAATTACAACAAAACTAAAAAATCCCCAAGGGAACACTTCGAAGTTCGAAGTGGTCATTTGAAATTAATTATCGTATTTTAACAACGGAATTTAATTGCGTTGCTAAAACGTGACAAAATGACGTACCGTCACATAATCATTTAAATTTATATAACGACAGATTTAAAATCTCTCGCAATAATAGAAATAGATACAATTTCTATTTATGATTATAAATGGATATAATTTTCATTTTTGATTATAAATGGATATAATTTTCATTTATGATTATAAATGGATACAAATATTTCTATCATTAACTTTCATGCAAGGATATCCGCTTCTCACTTTACGGATCATTTAGTGAAGAATATAATAACTCAAAATTTTCCATCGCTAAACAGTGACAAAAATTTTGTCCATTTCACTTTTTGAGTGGTTTTGTGTATTCCATTTCTAACTCATTTCAAATCTGTCTCTAATTTTTGAAATAGATTTGGGCATTTCTATTTTTCATTTCTAGATGATTTATTTATTGTAGTAACTATAAACTTATATGTATGTTTGAAATGTATATATATAATATGAACTTACATACATTTGAAATAAACAATATATATTATAAGTTTATTTATATGCTTGAAACGTATATAAGTTTATCCATATGTTTGAAATAGAAAATGTAAATTATAAGTTTATACATATGTTTTTAATGAATATATACACATTATAAACTTATAAAATATACATGACAATTGACATACACACATACTATATACTATGTATATATTATATACTATGTACATCCACACTATATCTACATACAAAGTATATAAAGTATATACATACATATACATTGTGTATATAAAATTTACAAATTAATGATAAGATTAAGTTTAATAAATGAAAAATATTTGTATCATTTATGGTTGCAAAATTAAGTGTATAAACATATAATTTTACAAACTTTTTTAAAACTTTCAATAATTATATATATATTTTCAATTAATTCTTATGAAAAAAAAAAAGAGTTCATTGTCCCCAAATTTAAATTAACAAACAAATCTCTTGAACATTGACTTCACTCAAATAACTTAAATGGAGGGCCTTCTTATCCAGCTTCACGCCTGCACATGGGATAGCATCCTAGTCCACCCTCAGCCACTGCTTTTCATGTCACATCCACCATCCACGAGAAACACATTGAATTAACTGAGAGAAAATGGATTCGTTTCTTCTTATCTTGGCCATCTCTTTGATTCTAGCATCTCTGATTGCATTCTTCTTCTTCAAATCCTACTTTATTGAAAGAACTTCTGAAATTAAATCCATCTCCAAACCTCATCTCCATTTAATTGCCAAGAAGTCCAAAAAGGCTTCTAGGCCTGTAATCAAGAATCTAAATATTTCTCATGGCCTTGCCAAGGTTCGTCACTAGACTTATTGAATTATAATTGTATCCTCCGTGAAACTTGGGTTTGGTTTTATCTATGAATTTTATCGAATGGGCAATATAGGATCAGCAGTTGAAACATCATCCATTATACGTGAACACTTTGAAAGGACACGTGGATTCAATATCTGGTTTGTGTTTCTCTCATGATGGGCGGAGGCTGGCAATAGGTACAAGCTTCTTAAATAGTTTCTAATGGAAAATTGTGGTTTTCGTTTTTGTTAATGCGTTTCATTTGGAAGAAGTCGCAACCATCTAATGATTAAGTGTTAATTCAAGAGTTCACTTGATTTACAGTGTTTGAAGAGTTTTTTCACGGGCTGCAATAGGAACCGTTATATCTTTTGTTCTTTTGTATGTGTATGGTAGAAATGGTGTTGACTTATTATTATGTGAAGGCCATCAAGCTTATTGATTACTAATTGTAATTAAATGTGTATATTTAGAATGGCATCAATGCTGCTTGATATTTCATTTGAAAGCCTGAAATGGGCTCTGGAATATTTTTTCACGAATATAGTTTGAAGTTCATCTAACTACTAAGGGTGAAATTGAGTTTTCAGCTACACAATTTATTGAGGGTAGTTTTAAACTACACATAAGTCCATTTAAATTGACAGTGGAGATTGAGTTGTTCATGATGCAAGCAAAATGTGGTTAGAATGGTTGACTCACAAATTGCCCAAGGTAGTTTTGTCAAGGGTTTTGCCCAAATTAATTTTAAAGAGCCTCTTTGATTCCCAGGGCTAAAGTCTTGCAAGTCATGTGTGTCCATATCCAATGTACAAGGCTTATGTCTAACATGGGTCTAAGACAGATATATATTTTTGAAAGTATTATCTCTGATAAATTAGAGAAGTTATGTCTGATTGTGTGGAACCCGAGACATATTTTGGCAAGTCTTGCAACTGCTATCGCATAAATGTGCATTTTTTTTTAATTTTGATAAAATCAAAGGGTTAGAAGGCAATATCGATGGACTACTAGCAAATTAATATTGAATCTTAAAGTCTTTCAAGTTGTGCTAACCAGTATTAATATTGATCTTATTTGAATAAGAGTGGTAGTTTGTCTGGTGCTCTGGAGCAACCAGCTACAGAAATCTGCATAAAATTTCTGGGTTAATGGTTCTTTGCTAGCAAATTTTGTTGGAATGCTTTATGTTATTCTTGCATTCATGGTGTGCTTTCTGTTCCTTGTGAACAGTAACCCCATGGTGTATCATCTTGTCACTTATACCACAAGAACTTTTCATGTGATTTTCACCAGAATAACAAATGGCTATTGTGTTGTTGCTGTGATATGTTAATTGTAAAATTTGAGCTAAATTGCCATTTTCCACAATGAAATTGTGGAAGCATCCTCTTAATTGCTTACCATGATATGTAGTCTGCAAACAGCTTGTGCAAATGGAATGATCAGGGTATTCAACTTGGATAATGCTGCGAGTAAAGACTTCAGGTACGCACACAAAACTCTCTGGGCCATACGCAATAAAGCTTCTACAAGTGATGAGCATCTGTCGTGCATTGTTTGGCTTGTCTTATTTTACATTTTTATGCAGTGTTCTAACGATCAAATTGAATGATGGGTCTTCTCCAAGAGCAGTGGTTTTTTCTGATGATGCATCTTCCATAATAGTGGCTTCTGTTGCTCAAAATGGGACAACACTACGCATGTATGTAGAACAAAAGTTGACTTCTAGTGAATCTCCGCAGAAATCCAAGCATCCTCTACCAGAAATCAAATGGATCAATTATAATATTCACAAGGATAAAAGTGTCATATCCCTTGTTGGAAGCGCTTCAACTTATGGTCATGGTAATGGAAGTACAATTATTGCCTCATGTTCTGAAGGCAAGTACAGTTGTTTTTAAAAAATCATTAATTGTATTCCCCAAGGGGATATGCATGTTTTTAATTTGCATAATGACTTTAATTTTGTTAAGAGTTGTGTTTTATTTTTATCTTATTTTGTACTTGGCATGAAATGTGTTCCATTGTTTTATTCCATGCACAATCTATGCATGTACTCCTTCATCTAAAAGTAAAAGAGGTATAATTCTCAAAGATATATTTCTCTTTGTATTTTGTTAATTAGAATTAGCAAAAAAATATAACTTTATTAATCAACCATAACATATAATACAAGAGATAGTATTGGAGCACTCTTACCACAAATACAATATATATGAATAATATTATTCATATATTTTGTATACAACTATACATATAATATTTTTATTTGTTTATTATTTTATTAAATTTATTATGTGAATATTCAACCTATGAACTACCTTATTCTCCTTTTCTATTTATATATAGCTTTATGGATCATATTTCATTGCATAAAAAATGGTGGTTTAGTTTAATTTTTATAGAATGTTTTTATATTTTTTACGGTATCAAAATTAAGCTTTGTACACCCTAGAGAGACAGTGTGCTATAGTGAAAATATAATTCTAACATGTTGCTGGCATAATACATGCCAGCAACATGGTGTGCTTGTGGTGTTGTATGACAATGCAGTACAAACATGGTGTGCATGGGTTGTGCGACAATGTGGTGTAGGTGCCACAATGTAGTGCAGATGTGATGCACGTGTGATGCATGAGGTGCTATGCAACAGACATGGTCCATAACTCCATATATTGTCCATACATGGTTCATATATGGTTTATGTGGTGTCGTGCAATAGAGTTATGCACATGTGACCATGACACATGCATAGTGCATATGAAATAGTATGGTGCATGTATAATAGAGAAATGTTGGATATGTATGGTACATGTGTTATATTGTGATATCTACTTGCTATGCTGTGGTAAGGTTTATTGTGACTTGATAAAGGAAGTAAAATATTTTGTTATTACTATTTGGAAACTAGGAAAGATAAACTATACAAAATGAGCTATTAAAGTTTATATGTAGTTCCTTAGGTAAGGAAAATTTGATCATCTGACAAAAAATCCTTTGAGTGATGAGATGAAGAGGATTGATTATTGATTGATTCTTGATGACTAATTGCGTTGTGACAATTTTTTAGTTGGAATATCATTAATTTTTATTTCTTATACTACTTGCAAGGTATTATGAGAATTGACATGATTCTTATATTTATCGCGACCTAAGCAAATATAATATGGTATTTTACTTGATGAAATTAATATTAAAGGAGCTTAGAGAGTTAGAGTATATTATTATTCATTTTATTTGGCTAGCTACTTTGTTCTTGTTGTTCCCATTAGAAATAAATGTAATTTTTGGAGTGAGATGGAGAGATAATTTAATTGCATGATATTGTTATATTATTTACTAGATAGTATTGTGGGGTTTTGTAGCTATGTTTTGAGTAATATTTTTTTTTTCTAAGTGATAGATTTATCATCAAATAATTTAATATATGTCTAGACTAAATAGATAGACTCATTAGAGATCTCATACTACTCGTGTCAAAGACATGCAAAGTAGTAGTCATGCAAGAGGTAGAGACAAGAGATCCTTAGTGCAATGCACACATTGTAGGAAGAATAATAATTTTAGAGAGAATTATTGAGAGTAATTTTAGAGAGGAAATCGAAAGTAATGTAGATTGTTGAGAGAGAGAGTCCTCACTTAAATTCTCCCTATAATTCATAATTTTTAAAAGTTTCTTTAATGCTTCAATGCGCACCTCAAGGCAAGACATTTGTAAAATGTCTCAAGGCTTTAAAAAAAGATTGGTTCAATAGAACTCCACGCGAGCTCTGTTAAACTCGATGAAGCTTATGGAGCTCCATCGAACTCCACGATAGAGCATGCTAGAGTTTGTCGGAGCTCACCAGAGCTCACTGGAGCTCTACGAAGCTCCATCAAGCTTTTCGTGGAGCAAAGGAGAGGGGCGAGGGCAAGGGGCGAGGGCAAGGGGAGAGGGGCGAGGGGCAAATCCATGGAAAATTAAAAAAAATATTTTAATAAATTATCAAAATTTATTAAAATTAGATAATAATATTAATTAATAAATAGTATTAAATTAATAAATAATATTAAATTAAAATAAAAATAAAAATAGAGAATTTAATAAATTTAAAATTTATTAAATTTATGTCTTATGCCGTAACAAAAAACTTACGCCTTAACGACTTGAGATTTATGTCTCGCCTCACGGACACAAAAATATTTTGTCTTTTACTTTTAACTTTTAAAACTTTACTATAATTCACTTAGATTATTATGAGAGAGAAATATGTATATTTTTTACTAGTGAGGTAATAATATATGCTTTACATCCTTTAGGCGTTATATTTTGTACCAATCATCTTTTAATTATTGACTATTGGGTAATCAACTCAAGTATAAATAATTATATCATAGGTAAATATTTATTATTTGTTATTTTTCCTACGTCTCTAAATGATGTTATAATTAATAATAAAATATGTAAAATTTTTAGTTATGATAATATTAATCATGATATTTTATTTTTATATTGAATTTTATTTATTCTAGAATATTTAAATAGTTTATTTACTAAACAATTCAATATTTTTATCATTGTTTCTCTTATTGATATTATTTTGTAGGATTTTGAGATTTTAATAAACTTTTATTTTGAATTGAGCAAAATAATTTGTATATGTTATTTTTCTACTATTAGGAAATCTATTATTAGGAGATCTATTAGGTATTTGTGTGGAATTAACTATTTGCTTATTTATTATTGACTTATTATTTTATACTTGATCATTATTAGAGAGAAATATATAACATTTCATACTAATAAGGTAATAATAATACTTTCCATCCTTTAGAAATTAGAATTTTCACCTATTATTTTTTCATTCTTCACTCCTAGGTAATCTACTCAAGCATAAATAATCATGTTACAGGTAATTATTTATTATTTGTTATTTTTTATACTTCTCTAAATGTTGTTATAATTAATTATAGAATATTTGGAGTTCTTATTTATGATAATATTTATTATCATTAATTATTTCTATATTAAGTTCTATTTATTTTTGAATATTTGAATAATTAATTTTTAAATAACTCATTATTATTATCATTGTTTTTCCTATTGATATTGTTTTGAATGATCATGAGATTTTAATAATGATTTTTATTTTGGATTGAACATAATAATTTGTGTTTTTTATATTATTAAGAGAATTATTATATATTTGAGTATTATTAATCATTTACTTGTTCATTTTTGATTGAGTCATAAATCTTTGATCAAATTGAGAATTTTAAATCTCAATATAAAACTTATCTTTAAATTAGATTATGAGATTTATCAGATAAAAAAGTATATCGTAATTTCCTAACAACGGCGGCTGGAATTGTGTGGGTTAGAATTTATTAGACTATTTCAATTTGATTCATTTAAATATTTTAAAACTTAGTAGAATTGAGATTTGAGATGACATGATATATTTATTATTTTTATTGATAATTATATTTGTTTTATTTGTTTTTTTTGAAAATATATTTATTTTTTTTTATTTTTCAGTTTTTTCTTGAAATAATTAAAAATAAATTTAATAAAAAATATTATAATTATATTAAGTGATAATGCTTTAAAGTATATGCCCTATAATTTTAACATATAATGTATTAATCTTGAGTTCATTTATTAATTTTTTTGTTGACACACTCGCATGAGTTTTTATTGATAAGTAATAATAAAATTTTATTATCAAAAAATCTTTATAGCTCTATTTTGCATCAAACTATTATATGCATTATTAAATACATTATAAATGTTCACTTTTATCTTCCGTATGATGGTTCATGCATCTTGGGATTTTCTTTTGTGTCATCTTTTGTTTTGCTCCTGTTAGATATAATATATTGTTGCTGTGAATATGACTTTCTTGAAATTATTTTTTGGCGTATCCACTTCATATTCTTTGCATAGAAGCTTTAACATGCTGGAAATTGAAAATGCACCTCCTTGATTTTCTATCCACCACATGATATCTTGCTAGATTTTTCTGCAAAATATGCATTAAAAGAAAATCTAAAGAATAATAACATTATTGGAGATGAAATTACGAACCTAAATCATCCTAGTCCATGCACATTTTTTTTTCTGTCGGTGTGCTGTGAGGAACTTGTAAGATTGAGCAATGATATTATCATTAGTGCCCCATATAGTAATTATATGTTTAACAATTTGATCATCTATAATAGTTAAGATCAAATTGTCTCCAATGTTAATTAGAGACTTTTAGAAGAGGGAATCATCTTTTGATGTATGAGCATGACAATTCTAGATGCTTGATGTTATTAGATATAGATGGTGAATCCATCTAATTCACAACGAGTCTTTTTATTAATGTTCTAAAAGGTTTTTATAAAAAAAGATTTATTTCATATTGTCAGGCTTAATAATCCACCATAATAATCTTTGGTATGCACCATCAATAAAGTTTATGATTATCGGTGAAAATAAGAATATTTAGAATCAGTATCTTTTAATGTTTTGAATTACAATGTATGATAGCTCTAATCTACTAGTGATAGACATGATCTTATTAGCTCATTGGTGTATGATATTATTGATTTTAATAGTAATGAGTGAAAATGTAAGGATATCAGTCTTCTTGATGAGAGAGGAACTCCCAAAAATATAAATGGTAATAAACTCATAGAGAAGCCTGTATTAGCTGCAATCTTCAGTTTAATATGGTCCGGAATTTTTCCAATGAAGATGTTTGATCTAGATGAGTTAATATGGAGTTCAGATGTTTGTGCGAATTCTCATCACTTCTAATATAATGCTGGTTGATGAGATATCTTTTTTAGTGAATATGATGAGATCATAAACATACATTAGATGCATTATTTATAGTGACAAACATCTTGAGCGGCAAGAAAAGTTATTTCTTTTTGTTGTTTTATGAATAAGTTTTGATGGATACTTCATGCATAATGTAAATAAATAAGGAGAGAGAGGATTGCCTTGTGTAAGTACTTTTCATTCTTTGAAAAATCCATTAAGTTGCCTGGTAATGGATAATGATAATGTACATTCAGAGATAATGTCTATGAACATATTCGAAAATTTAAGTGCTTCTAAGATTTTTCTGAGAAAATTCTAGTTAATCCTATCAAACACTTTTGTATACTTTAAAGAAACATGTAGGAGATATTCCCCCCTCCACACACACACAATATTTTGGTCAAAAAGGAAATTATTTGAGATCAATATACCTTTAACATATGTTGATTAGGCTAGGTAGGATCAATAATCTCGCCAAATATCAACTGCAGCCTTGAGGCAATTAGTTTTGATATTAGTTTATAAATGATATTGTTGCAAGAAATGAGCCTGAAATCCTTAACAGTAGATGTATAAGTAATTTTGAGTATTAATGTTATATATGCATGATTAATTTGATTTAGTATTTTTTCCATTTCAGAAGAAAGCATGGATATCTTCAAATATATCTTTTCATACATGATCCCATGCATGTTTGAAAAATTCAGCTATGAAACCATCAGGTCTAGGGGATTTATATTTTTCCATGTCAAATTAAATTTTTTTATCTCATCGCTCGAGAAAGATAAGGAGAGATTATTCTGGTGATTACCATTTAGTCTCTTTCCATCAGAAATGATTTCATGCTTGATTTGAACTCTACTTTTTGTAGATTCCATGAGGCATGTTTAATAATTGAGAAATTTTGTGTTGATCTTCTCTTGAGATGTAGATAATTGTCCATCCTTTTTAACAATCGAAATAATTTAACTATTCTAAAATCTCGAATTCATTAGAGAGTAGAAGAATTTGGTGCATCTATCTGAAATTTTTAAATATCTAATTTTTGCTTTTTGTCTTAGAAAAAGTAATTTTGATTTTTTAATTTCTTCTATTTCATTCGCAACAAAGTTTATGCATTATGCATGGATGTGTGGTTGGGAGCAGAGGTGTCAAACGGGCCTGGGCCGGGCTTGCCCGGCCCGGCCCATTTTTTTTTTGAGCACGAGCATGCCTTCGTGCCGGACCAGACACGGTTTAAAATAGCTGGGCCCGGCAGGCCGTGCCGTTCCTTGCTTGGCCAGCTCGGGCTGGCCTGTCTATACGGTTTGGGATTCGGGGACTGCGGGTCGGGTCGAATTAGACCCGACCTGCTGTCTTTTTTGCAGGAGGGGCCATCGCGGGGTCGGGGTCAAAGGACACCTGACACTGGACAAACTCGTGCCGGTGTGCCGTGCCATGGGTCGAACCATGCCGGGTCAGGCACGGGCCAGGCACGGGCCAGGCACGGCACGGGCCCGGTCACGGAATTTTTCTGTGCCGGGCCGGCCCAGGCACGGCTGAACCATGCTGTGCCTCGTGCCGGCCCGGCCAGGTTGACATCTCTTGTTGGGAGAGTAGGGAGTTGCTTCTTGAAGTGTATGAAGTTTTTCTCATTAGAGATTTTTGTGTTAATGAGAACATGCTTGTTCCCTTATTAGAAGTGCTGTAGGATCATTGTATTATGAGGATAAAATTTATGTGAGTGAGCTACATATTATAAAATTTGAAGGGTACATTCTGTGTCTTCTTCCATTTTTCTGCAGACAGCAACATCAAGCAGTGATCGAGGGGAATTCTTGGGGGAAAGAAATGAACATGGTATTCCAATTGCAGATTTGCTCATTCCTGGTTCATCATGGCTCCATTTAGTTTGCTTGAGACTTTTCTAAACTTAGTGAAGATCAACAATTAATGAAGTCATTACACTCATAATCTTTAATAGGTTTTCCTTCTGTCTTATTTGTCCTAGAGAGTATTGAATTGAAGCCTTCCATGATTATCCATAGGATACTTTTAGACACTCCTACAAATATTAGATTATAACAAAGAGGCCTTATGGTTATAATTGGAAGCAAATCATAAGCAAAAAATATGTTGAAATTTATCCTTTTTTCTTTTTTTGGTACTCGAAAAAGGATGTGTTGGGCTGAGGAAAATAGCATCCTTATCTCTGTAGCCGACCTATCTCATTAGATTAGTATTCACTCATTTTCATGTTGAACAAAGGTCTCTGGAAAATTGAATTTTTTGAATTTATTCTTCCAAAATCAAGAGAGCTTTTGTTCATTTTAGTTTGTTTAAATAATTCTGAAATTATCAATGCAATGTGTGTTAATAAGTCCTAACACCTCTTTATACTTTATGGGATAATTTAAATCCCTTATGATTCTGCTTGCAATTTTGCATTCACATGAGTTGTTTTTATAAAAATATATGGTTCAAGCATATCATATAATTTCATATTCAACATTTCACATGTCCACATCAAATCATAGTTGTGAAAGGTGCAAGACACACCAAGGTGCAAGGGGCTCCAAGAGCCTTAATGCCCAAGGCCCTTAAGGCATAGATTTTTTTAAGTAAGGCGCATTCTATTATATATATATGTTTAAAAATATAATCAAATATAACAATTATTTATTATCAAATATCATCAATAATATCAATCAAATCAATAATATCAATCCAATCAATAATATCAATCCAATCAATAATATCAATCCAATCAATAAAAATACAATAATAATACTTCTAAGTATAAAAATTCATAAAACATATCAACAATTCTAACAAATTCCATCTTTTTAAAAATTCATATAAATTATTAATAGAACATGGTAACATGCAAACACATATTCTTTGTCCAAATTCAAAAGTCATCTAAACAAAATATATTAAAATAATTAATTTGTCCAAAACATTGAATAATTGATTTTAATTCATCATTCATATTTATGTAATGATTATTATCATCATTATTTTCTTGTACTCATTTCACCAATAATTAATTTGTTCATTTTCATCTATTAATTAAAAAGAAGACATGAGTCTAGAGCTTGAAGCTGTGTTATTTTCCCTTGATGATGATTGCAACATGTTTGAGCTTGTTCTAGCTCTAATATCAAATCTAGACTCCCCAGCTTCACTTGCTCTGGCAACATCATCCCATGTCAAGTCATTATTATCAAATAACAAAATCTTTTTGTGCATCTACATGATAATGAAAATCTTTATCATCCATTTTTCTTATTAATCACTCATCATTCTCATTAATTTTTTTCAAGATTATTGGGTCAATGATATCACACCTATCGTATCTCTTCTTTAAGGCTCGATTATACTTGATGTATATCAAATCATTCAAATGTTGGTATTCTAATTTATTTTTCTTTTTGGTATGGATTTGCAAAATTTATAAGCACATAAATATTTATTTTTCATATTTGGTATTTTTATAACTTAAAATATTTTTTAATATTTTTTAAGTATATAATATTACTTATGTTTTCAAAAATACTTGAATTTTTTTTCCAATCTTATGCACTACATGTTAGGCTAAGGATATTCACAACAAACTTTTTTAAATTTAGAGTTAAAGCTCTAAATAAAATCCATCATTCAACTATAATAAAGATAATATATAAAATAATTTAGTATGAAATTCATAGCAATTCACTTATTTTCTACTATCTAAAATATGATATAATAAATTTGAAAAAAAAAATAAGTAACTAACATGGTGCCCTGGTCTTTCTTTTACTAATAGTTGAGTTCATTCTAAATATTCCTTTAGCCTTTTATATATATATATACCCAATTCAGCTATAGCTTTTTTTCCTATATCAACATCTGTTATTATTCTTTCAATATATTTATATAATTGTCTCATAATAATTTCATAATGTTCTAACTTTGATTTATCATTGAAGACTTTTGGGTTCAAGAAGTACCCAATTGTGTGTAAATGTTAATGAAGCTAAAACTCTTATCTCTTATCAATGATTTCGAATATCTCATTGTGCTTCTTTTCATTATTAAGAAAGTTTTTCATAATAATTTTTTTTGTTCTAGCCATGGTTTTATATGTGATCCATAAGAGTTTTTTTTTTCACCATTAACCAAGTGAAGCACATGAACAAGAGGATTGAAACTCTATACAAAATATAATAATATTTCAAAAAGAAGGTATTATGGCTGTCTTAGTTGCATTATTTTTCTTTTACTCCTTTGCCCATTTATTTTCTAACTAATATGTATTTGTGAATATCTTTTTAAAATTATTTTTTTGCATATGTAAGCGAGACAATGTGATGAAAGCAATGACAAATCGTATTTTAGTAGGCTAAAGCAGTTCTTTTTGTCTAGTAAAATGTCTCATCATGTTGAATAATTCACTAAAAATATCTTCTATCCCATTTTAATTATTGAAGGATCATTAATGAATTTCATGAACATATTTTACTTAGAATAATTCACTAAAAAGTTTATCAAAGTTTTTCCTTACCTATCGGATCATCTATCCGACATAATGGAGCATCATTTTTTTTTTCATTCTATTTCATGATCTTTCATGGAATCTTTTATAAGCTTCAACTCTTTCTTAAGGCGAGTAACTATTTGATTAAAATAATTTAATGGTAAAAGTATTCCAATATATTTTTTAGGAGATATGATTTTAATTTCTAATTATTTGATCATTCGAATCTTATTCTTTGTCATTTCTTATGTTATAAATCAAATGTGAATGATAAATAAATAAATAATAAAAATTAATTTATCGTACTTTGAAATAATATATTTTTCAATTAAACAACTTGATTATAACTCTACATGTATTAAACAACACATACAGCTCCTTATATAGGAGACAAATTGATTAGCATAACTCACAAGAGTTGAGTGTTCCCATTAAATAGATAAAAATAAATAAAAAAATATTAAAAATAATAAAGAGCAAATGCTAACATTCCCCCCTCCCAAAGTAGTGCATGCAAAGTCTAAAATGCTAAAATCAAAGAAAAAACAAGTCACTTTGAACCAAAACTAAACTTAAGATTTGTGAACAAAATAATTTAAAATTATGTAGACTATGTAGTAATAGGGGGCAACAATGAGGGGGTAACAATGTGGGACAACATTATGATGTTCTCTTGGGTAATCAAGAGAAGATAGGCCTCCCAAATGCGAAATACTATAAAGCTGTAGTTGAAATGTTATACAATCTAATTATAATTAAAGATGCAAGTAAAATAATGTCATAAAGAAGAAAGATTATATGAGGCCAACAAGAAGTAACACCAAATGCAAGTCTTATGTCATGATTTCTTTCTATAAAGTATGAGCTCATAATTTAATTAAATGCAAAGGAATAATAGCATAGAGATTGAATCAATATTGATTTGTTTTGAGACTTGCTTGAGCTCTTTCTACAATCATGGAATAGAATTCATAATAATCAAATAAGACAAAAAATTATTATTATATTCATTTAATTTTTTATATCATCAAAGATAAACTTTAAAAATTGGATTTACTTCATTAACAATCAGAAATAAGTTTCAAATTCACATCAAGTTTAAATAATAATGCGTTTTTTTTTGTAAGTATTGGTAACTTTTTTAATTTTGTAATGATTTTTGATGCTATTAACAGTTTTATTCCTCTCTTTAATGGAGTTTATATCTTTCACAATAGTAGAAACTATCAATTGAATATCTCTTATAAAGTTGTAAGTAAAGGGTATCACAACTTCATGTGAGTAGGTGATGAATTCCTTTTCATGTTTGGAAGATATTTTGCATATGAAAGGTGTGGATTTGGCTTTGAATGCATTAGCGATAGCAACTTCTTTGCATGTGGAAGGAGCAATATTAGAATAGCCCTAATAATTAAGAGCCTCCATTTGATAGCTTTTGAGATGTAGGTGACTCACTTATATTAAATGTTTTTAATATATTTAATAATGGAGTAAGCTAATAGGTAACATAATAGCTTATATCGAGGGAAAAGCTTATACTAAATAGTTCTCTATTTTATCATTTGTGAAATATTACAATATTGTAATAGTTAAGAGTCACATTCTAGATTCAGGATCAATATGTAACATCTTATTTTGTTCAAATTTTTAGAGATCTATTGAATATTTTGGTTAAATTTTTGAAAGATAATATAATTAGTCAGAATATTTTCTTTATTATTTTATTATTGATGGTGATTCAAGTATTGTTATCTTTGTTATTTTATTGATACAAATAGTATTTTCATAGCACAAATTACGTTGACCAGATAATTAGCAACTTGAAGAAGTTTTTTTAATAATGCATAATGCTGGACTAGCTCTTAAATCATGGATAGAAAATTAGACAAAAATATTTCCTTGTTTGCTCATTTGGGTTATCTGTTTTAATTTAAGAATTATGGCTTAAGCTATACTAAATTTGAAACCTTACTTTTTAGAATTTCTTTGAATGTTACTGGAACAAAAAATGAAATTTCCCAATTGAACTATTCTCGTAGTTATTTAAGGCACAAGGTACAATAGTACACTAAAGCACAAAAGCCTATTGGTGAGGTGCATCATATGTTACATATATTTTATTCTTTTTATGATTATTATTTCTTATTTTTATATAATTTTTTTTTATAATTTTTTGGTTATTTTAGTAAATTTTTTATATGTTATCCTCTTCTATAAGGATTAAATATTAGTCGACTTGTAATATAAGGATTATATTGTAGTTGGGAGGGTTAGAATTTTTTTTTAGTTAAAACATGTTAGAAATGAGGCTGCAGGGGCAAAAATCTCTAAGATAAAACACATGGGGCTAAAACAAACTCATTTTTCTCCTTATATATGAAAACAAGATTATTTTTGTTGCACAAGAGTTTATCTTAAAATAATGCAATTTTGGATAAGCTAAAATAATTAATCTAAAATAATATTGTTTTGATCTATTTAAAAAGAAAAAAATAAGTAATACTAAAACAATGAGAAGAAAAAATCTAAAAATGCTTGAATCAAGTTGCTTCCCTTGAGGCGGGGTGTGACAGTCAGGAGCAGTAGTGCTTGGGCTTGAAGCATGCATGAGGCGGCGTGTATTTGATAATTATGATTCTACTATTTTTGAATTAGGGTTTTATAGTCCCAATTTAATGCTATCAAATTTGGAACCTATTTTTTGGGGCTTTCAATTTTTTGTATTTGAATTAGGGTTTGTGAGGTGTAGCTTTTTTCATAATAAAATTGAATTGTTGCTACCCAATAGAAAAGTAGAAGAACATTACCTCCATAGCTGGATTGGGGGGTTCTTGTATTTCTTGAATTGTCGCCAATATTCGATGACAATTATAGGCACACCTAGGATTTTGTCATGCCCAAATACTTCACAAGTTGCACGTAGTAAGCATGCAACAATTTCTGAATAGATCATATGCATTTGCGTGCAACAAATTCACATATTTGTTTTGTTTTTGATTTCATTTCAGTTGCACACAGTGGATGTGTAGCAGTAAGGCGGTGCATACTGGAAGTGCCTTTTTTAAGGGTTTATAATCCTAACATACTCATATTCTCACAAGGTTTAACTTTTATTATGATTGACTCTTATATAACAGAAATAAACTTGACATATATTGAAATAAAATCACTCTCAATTAAATAATTTGATTATTACGATATATATATATATATATATATATATATATATTAAACAATACACTTAAAGCCTCATATTTAGGGGGCAAATTAATTGAGCTAACTCACATGAGTTGGGTACTCATTAAATAGAAAAATAATATAAAACTAATATAAAACTAATTAAAACATAAAATATCAAACTTCAATATTTATTGTCTTTTTTTATATCATATACTCTGGTGAGAGATCAATTAGTTTACTTTTCAAGAAATTTATGAGTATTTGCTTTGTTCCTAACTTTTTTCTATGTGACAATATGACATATGCTGTAATAAAATATATCTTTTCTTGATTAATTTAGGATCAAAAAATGTTATATATGTTATTTTCCTAAGATTGATAAAATACTAGCGAGTACTAATATTTGTTTTTATATAAAATTTGTTTTTATAGAAGTTTAAATTAGTAAAGGATTATGAAATAATGTTTGGATTTATTATTTTTCGTTGCTTTTATGAATCTCAATCCTATTTCTAATTAGAAGAAATTATCACAACTTAGTTATTTTTGTATTTATTAGATCATATCATGATGATCTCTTTCTTGAATTATCATATATGTTAGTAAGTACAGAATTTATTGTTTTTGTTTTGATGAAGAGAGATTTTTTGGGAAAAAAGAACTTTCCAATCTAAATGAGGTAGTAATGTCAAAGTCCATCATAATACTAATACTAAATAAGTTTGGTGTTGAGAGATTTTACAATCTAAGCCTTCATGTTTATTGTAGAAAAAAATCTTATGCTTGTTTAGAATAATTAGAAGTCTTTAGACAAGCTAAAAGATTTTATAAAACTCTCATGATTTTATCTTTTGATTGTTTTTTGGAAAATACATAAAAGTTGTACTTAGTGTCTTATCTCATAGATTTTATTTTATTTGTATCTTTTATTATTATTTTTGATAGTGCTAAGATATTCTAATTTTACTTTTTTTTTTTGATATTACTAGGAAGTTTTTTTTTTGATGTATTATTTCATTCAAGATGATACCAAATTATGATGAAAAAGATAAATATCATCACTCTAATGAAAATAACATCTTAATTTTCAGAAAGGTCTTATTGGATGCATGTGAATGTTCACTGCGAAGTCTGGTCTTGTTGGAAAGATAGATCTCCTGAAAATGAGACTTGTTGTAAGGAGACTTAATTATATATTTATAGTTGATTATAATTATACTTTCTTTCAGAGATCAAAATGAACTTATTTTAAATACTCGTGCATCTTGTAGCTTTTCAAAGATAAATGATATATTAATTAATTGTGAAAAATATTTGTTTTTCATTGTGATCTTAATAATATGCATATATAGAGAAATCACCTAAATTTGGATCACAAACAGAGTATTCAAATCAAGTTTATAGATTGCAGAAAATCTTATATGAAAAAAAATAATTTTCAAGAATATGATTTATAAGATATTTATGCTAATTATCTTATTTTGGGTTGCATTCTATTAGAAACTTATATTCGGAAATGTATTAATTTTTTATTTGATTTAAATTTTTTATTTGACTCAATTACATAAAAAGAAATGTTAGAAAGATAATTTATTTGACTTTAATTTAGAGGTATTAACTGGGTCATGTTGTATTGGCAACCTAAATTTTTAAGGCTCGGTTGGCTACAATGCCGTATTGGACACATGATTTATTCCTCCAGGTCATATGTGTCGGCATGGTCATGAGGGAGGCATGTTCAACATGGTTTGTTGGTCTATTTAGAGCATTCATCGTGCTGAAGCTGAAGCTGAACCATGTTAAACTAGAGGTGTCAAATAAGCCATGATGGACTGACATGACCCATTTTTTTGGTGGCTCACTTGGGTCACCGTGTTGTGCCAGACACCTATGTTGCACGGACACGGATACGGACACGGAGATACGACACGGCAGGATACGGGGACACAACAAATTCTAAAAAATTAGGATACGGATACGACTAGGATGCGTCATGATAAAAAAAATAAAAATAAAAATAAAAATTATTAATTATAAATATTAGGTATTTTAAAATAATTTAAAATTCTGTATTTTAAAATAATTTAAAATTTTGTATTTTAAAATAATGTAAAAAAAATTTAAACCCTTTAACACCCCCACCACCACCCTCCCTTTACAGTTTCAATTTTCAAATTCTTTTCCCTCCTGATACAGATTCCAAAACCCCCCCTTCCCTTTATAGAATTAGGTTACCTTAGGTATTGTCGGCGCCTCGGTGGTGTGCTCCTCCCCTCTCCGTTTGACGCAATGACAATTGACAACTATTTCTCGTAATCGGCTTGTCGGCAACTCACTGTCGGCGGTGTGCTCCTCAATTTGTTGGAGATGTAGGAGTAATAGTTAATATATAGTGTATTTTCGACGGGTTAGAATCGTAAAAAATATGTCAGTTGGTAAACGATGCGTCTGTTATTAACGACGACTATTTCCGAACAACGAATCGGATATGTCTCTGACGCGTATCCGATACGACACATGGCGTATCGGACGCGTATCCGACACGTGGACACGGGGACACCGGTCGGACACGGCAGTTCCTAGGTGTATCCGTGCAACATAGCCAGACACGAAACGGTTTAGAAAGGGTAGGTTTGGCACGACTTGAGTTTGTTGGATTTGCGCCATTTCTTGTCGGGCCTTGGGGATTTTGTGCCTGGTCATGCCGAGACATGTCGTTTCAGCCTAGAGGTGTCAAACGGGCCGGCCCGGCATGTCACAGCACGGCACGGCACGGTTTGTATATAGGCGGGCACGCCTTGGCCATACAGGCCAAGCGGCACGGCCGGGCAGGCGGGAGCCGCAACGCGGGACCGGGTCACCGGGGTCCGGGAGGCCGCACGGGCTGACTGCTGACGGACAGGCAGATGGCTCATGAGTCATGGGCTCATGGCAGATTAGATTTTTTTTTTTATTGTAAATTTTTTGATAAAGTAACCGTATAGAGTAATAATTAAAAAATATTATTTTTTGTAAAAATTATAAAAATTAAAATTAAATAAAACAAACAAATATTAGAAAATTTTTTTTTATCAAATACAATTAAGTTTAGCTTTTTTTATATTTATAATTTATTAATTATATATTAAAATTTAAAGTTATTAATTTTTAAAATAAAATTTAAATCGTAAAATAATAAATAAATACATTAAGTTAGTAAAAATTAAAATTAAAAAAAAAATAAACTACACAAATGAAAAATTACTAATCATGTTTTTGAAACTAATGATCCGAACAAAACAAGTATAAGTTTCAACACAACGTATGGTACAAAGTACAAACAAAGTGTATAAATAAAATAAATAAAAAAACATCGAAAAAAAAGAGCAGATGAGCATCAATCGTCAAGCGTCATGTCATGAGAATCATCAGCCGCAACATCAAGATCAGTATCATATGGATCATCATCATCGGCAATCAGCTCCTCCGCCATCGTAGTGGATGTGAATGTGACTGCAGTGTCTGTCACAGTCCCAGCTTCAGCACGATCACTGATGTTAAATCTCGATTCCTCCCAATCCTTCAAACATGCCAAGGCCTCAACTATATCTGGACGTAATCTCGATCTCCTATCCGAAATCACGTTCACTGCAACAGAAAAAGTAGACTCCGATGCTACGCTCGACACCGGAGGAGTCAGTAGATCCCGTGCCATCCTAGATAGCACGGGATAGGTGGACTCATATGATTTCCACCACTGTAATAAATCAAGATTCTTATTATCAGAATGTGATAGGATTGAGCAGTAATCGGTATCTAAGTACCGAGACAGCTCGCTCCTATGTGACGGTCCACCCCTACGTTTTTCCCTCGCTAGGTTAATGGAATAATCGTCATCTCTGAACAAGGTATCAGTGTCCGTAATCACAGTCTCACCACCACTACCACCATATCTAGTATCGTAGTATGTGAACAGGTCTGTCAACTTCTCGTAAATGAACCTTTCAGGTGGTTCTTCCAGGTTCATGCACGAGGAAATGAAAGTCAAGGTGTTTTCAACCCCTTCCATCTTAGCCCTAGGGTCCATGCATGCTGCGAGGCAATAAAGAGATGGAATGGTGGACTAGTACTTCAGGTACTTGGTCTCCATCTCTGCAACCATATGGCTAAGCGTCAGGTCCGCTCGATACTTCCTAAACATGCTACTAATGTTGCATATGCAACGGAGTGCAATGCAAGTGGTGAGCGTATAAACCGACGAACACATGTTCGTTGTGTCATAAAATATCTTCAGGAATTTCATTTATGAAATTCCTGAAGCCTAGTCAGTGTCGTCAATAATAAGTTCGCCACTCTTACTATTGATGTAGTCGGATATCACGTGTTCGTATCCAACACATGATTCCAACATCAGGTACGTGTAATTCCAACGATGTCTCACATCTGATTGGAATTTCTTCTTCTTAAAATTCGCAGACAAACAGAGATTACCAAACTCTTGTAGTCTGCGAGGAGTGCGAATATACTTGAGTGCATTGCGTATATTTTTCAACGCGGGAGAACACACCTTCATACCCGCTTGAACTATCAGGTTAATCACATGACACATGCATCTGACATGAAAGATCTCTCCTAATGGTGCGTCTCTAATATTCCTAACATATTGATCGCTACTCCAATATTCGCAGCATTATCGAAAGTGACACTAAAAATTTTATTTTGAATTTTATATTCCCTAAATATTTTCATCATACACTCAAAAATGGCCGGGCCATCATGAGGATGAAGAATCTCAGTGAATCCTAATATTTTTTTATTGATTGTCCAGTTAGAATCTACAAAATGATTCGTGAGATATGCATAAGAAGAATCATCGTGACATGTCTATATATCGGATGTCACGGACACCACTCCACTATATGCCAAAAATTCCTTAATTATTTTTTATTTTTATAACTTATATATCTTTAGTATGTCACTCCTAGATGTGGACCTAGGAATCCTACGATAGGATGGCTGAAAATAAGTCTGCATGATGCGCACTACCCTCGGATCTTCCGAAAATCTGATCGGAAGACCCATCAATGTGATGAGCCTGGCCATGCCGTCCCTACTCAACTCGCTGGAGTATACGAAGGGAGTAAACTTTGAGACTGAACTCGATCCAGTCTCAAAAAATGTAGTGTCAAGTTGGGTTTGCCTAGGATCTAAGGGTCCATGTTTTTTGGTGCATATTTCGGCATGCCTCTTAAGGTGCCCAGTCCCACATGTACTCTTGCATGTTAAAAGTCTCATACAATATTTGCACTGTGCCATTTCAAGTTCCTCACCCCTAACATTTACTTGTGTTATGATTTTAAAATGTGTCCAAACTACAGAAGTCCTCCTAGTTTTTTGTTTTTTAGAACTTTGGGTTGAGACGACAGGAGAAACCAAAGTTTCAGGAGCCACAGACGTCTGTGTAACATTAATATTTTTATTTTCCAAATTTAAATACGTGTCAGGTGTATTTGTCATTTTTTATGTTTTTTATTTTTTCGTAAGTTTTTCTAGAGAGAGAAGCTTTAGAGAAAGAAAGTACAAAAAACGTAAAATAAATTACCCGGTAAAGGCAATGAGGTCAGTCACGTGCAAGGTGCACCGCAGGAAGCTCTGATGTTCAAAACTCAAGTTGAGTTTCACGAAAATCCAAGCCGAAATCAAAATCACGAGGCCCGAGAGAGAGATGTACGGTTTATGTAAGAGAGAAAGTATTGAGAGGTTTTATGTTTTTGAAAAACATAAATGTTATAGGGAGGGGGGTAGATTTTATAGGCTAAAGAAAGTTTTTTTTTATAAAAAAAGATATTTTTTTATTATTTTTTTGAATTTTTTTAAGATTTTTAAGGGGCAGAATCACGAGGACCGTTGGATTCTGCCCCCTAGCCGTTGGAGGTGAATCCAACAGATGAAAATCGGTGAAGTTTGAAATTTTTTTTTTTTTGCCGTTGGAATTGCTCGGATCGGATCTATGGCCGTCGGCCGTCGGGTATCGGCAGTCGGGACCGCGGGTCGGGTCCAATCAGACCCGACCCGTGGTCTTTTTACCGGGGGGGGGCAGGGGACGGCCGTACGGGTCACGACTCACGCCACGCCACACGTGACACGCCGCCAGTGCCACGCGTGCCTGCGTGAACCGACACGGGATGGACCCGTGTCGGCGTGCCGTGCCAAGGCACGGCACGACACGGGCCCGGGCACGGTTTAAGAACGTGCCGGGCCGGCCCAGGCATGGCCGAACCGTGCCGTTCCTCGTGCCGTGCTGGCCCGGCCCGGCACGTTTGACACCTCTATTTCAGCCCATTCGAAATTGGTTCATTTCTAATTTTAAATATTCTATATTTTAATATAAAATTAATTAATTAAATAAATAAATTCAACAAAAAATAAAATTACAATCACAAGTCACAACTGATAACTCACAAAAATAACATAACATAAGTATTATAAATTAACATTTCATTTTCATAACGTAATACAAGTATAAAATAATAAAACAATGTTAAAAGACAAAAATTAATATATCAAACATCAATCCCATAATATTTGATTAAATATAAGAATAAAATAATAATGTAAGCTCAAAAGACAAATTAATAGATAATACATTAACATTAATGACTAATCTCATAACTATCTGATGGTATCACTAGCATTAGACTCAAATTTAGTTCTTATTAAAGTTTTATGAATTATTATCTACCACTAACTGTTTTGTTCTTATCGTTATTGCAACATGATCCTAGATGCCCAAGACCGAATTCTTTCAATTCTTTATTCATGCTAATGTATCAATAATATTTGGTCGTAATATTGATCTCTTATCTAAAATTATATTCACTACAATAGAAAAAATAGATCTCGATACTATGTTTGATATCGGAGTAGTCAGTAGATCCAGTGATATTATAGACAACAAGGAATAGATGGACTCATATAATTTTTATCACGGTAAAATATTAAAGTTCTTGTTATCGGTATGTGATAGGATTGAGCAATATTCAATATTTAAGTACATAAACAGCTCGCTCCTATTCGATCGTCCACCTCATCATTTTCTCCTCGCTAACTGAATGAAAAAATCATCTTCGATTATGATATTCATGCTTGTACTCTGAACCTAGCTACTATTATCATCATATATTAGTTTTATAGTATATAAATAACTCAGTCAATTTTTCATGAATAAATATTTTAAGTTAGTATTTCTAGTTAATGCACGAGGATATATATATCAAAATATTTTTTATCTCTTTCACCTTAATCATATGGTCAATGTAGATAGTCAGATAATAAATAGATGAAATGATGGATTAATATTATAAATATTTGATTTTTATTTCAACAGTTATATCACTAAATGTTGGGTTATCTCTAAACTTCTTAACTATATTATTAATATTATATATACACCTGAGTGTAATATAAGTCGTGAGAATATAAATTAATGAATATATGTTTATCGTGTCATAAAAATTTTTTAGGAATTTTATAAATGAAATTCTTATAGCCCAGTCAATATTATTAATAATAAGTGTGCCACTCTTACTATTGATGTAGTTATATGTGTCAAATGGGCCAGGCAGTTCGAGTCCAGCCCAAGGCTTGGCCTGGTTCAACTGTGCTCGGCTTTTCCTGACACGGTTTGGAATCGTGCTGTGGGTCAAGATGGGCTGACCCTTGGCACTATCAGTGTCATGTCGGGCTGACATGATCAGTGCCTCGTGCCGGGCTAGGCACGACTCATGTGTCTGACTTAAAGGCATGATAAACTGACCTAGGTACTCAGTTGAATTTTTTTTTTTAAAATTTAGTTAGAAAAATCAGGTATGAGCTGGGCTAGTGGCTGTGACGGGCCAATGGTTCTCAAGTCGTGCCATGCCCTGCATGACATAGTTACTATACCTGTCCATGCATGTCATGGCACAATGGCCAGATTGGGCCAGCAAAAATGTTTTGGGTCAGCTCATCTCGGCACATTTGATACCTTTATACGTAGTCAGATATTACGTATTCGTATCCAACACATGAATTTTATATAAGGTATGTGTAATTTCAATGGTATTTTACATTTGATTAAATTTTTTTTTCTTTAGACCCGTAGACAAATTAGAGATTACTAAACTCTTATTATCTAATATGAATCCAAAGATATTTTAGCGAGTTACATATTTTTTTTAAAGTGGGGGAAACCTATGTTGCACGGACACGGATACGGACGCAAAGATACGACACGGCAGGATACGGGGATACGACAAATTCTAAAAAACTAGGATATGGATACGACTAGGATATGTCATGATAAAAAAAATAAAAATTATTAATTATAAATATTAGGTATTTTAAAATAATTTAAAATTCTGTATTTTAAAATAATTTAAAATTCTGTATTTTAAAATAATTTAAAATTCTGTATTTTAAAATAATGTAAAAAAAATTTAAACCCTCTAACACTCCCCCCACCCTCCCTTTACAGTTTTGATTTTCGAACTCTCCCCCCTCCCGATATAGATTCCAAAATCCCCCATTTCCTTTATAGAATTAGGTTACCTTCGGATAGTGAGGTGAGATTGAGAATATGAGATTGAGAGATAGGAGAGGGTTGAAATTTTCAGGATAGTGAGGTGAGATTGAGAGAGAGGAGAGGAGAAAAACATTATTTTGACTAGAAAAAGAATTAATTTATTTTTATTTTTTAATGATTAAATAGGGCAGAAATCTGATAGCAGTCGGTTCTCTTGCTTAGCTGCTGGGAGTGCATCTTATGGCCTTGATGCATTTAGTTTTTTTTTGGACCATTAGGTTAGCCATTATCTTTGTTTCAGAAGGTTCGGCTCAAATCTCGACTTGAAGCTCGATTCGAAGCTCGACTCGGTACCTCAGCTTGGGGGGAGGGGTGGCGCATGCCATGCATGCTGTATCTATGTGGGCCTGGACCATCCCACCTGGACGCCCTCAGCCAGACATGTGGTGGTTTTTAATTTAATAAACACAAATATTATAATACATTAGTGTATATGTTGGATAATTTCAAAACTTATTGTTTGATTAATAAGAACTCGGAACATATACACACCATTAATTCTATGTTTGTATATCCTTATAGATAGAGATTGTAGAAAGAAGAATAAATATTCGGGGGTAATAACTTAGACAAATTTATTTGATATGAAAATTCTGAATTATTTTTAGAAAGATGTGTTAATAATAAATTATATTATCAATTAAATAATTTTTTTATTATTTTTTATTATTTTTCCTTTTTGATCTTGTATTTTGAAAAAAGATTATTTAGTTTATTTATTAGAATATTTGAAAGTACTTGCTATGTTCATTATTTTTCATGGAATATGATAAAATGATACATAATAATTTGTGTTGTGTCTTTCTTAATTATTTCAGTATTAAAAAAATATAAATATTTTTTATTATAGTCTAATAGGATTAGAAGTGTTCATTGAGCCGAGTGGCTTGATAATATGAAGAATTATATTTATATGAATCTATCTAAAAGAATTTTAAAAATAACTAATTATACTAATAATATAATTGATATATTATTTGGTTACAATTAGACTTTTTAATCTTATGATTTTCTTTTATTTTGAAGAATCAACTAGGATGCTAGTATTTGTGAATAAGTTTATACTTGGATCAAGTTGTAAGCCGACTGGTATACATCATATCATATTAAAATCAAATAAAATATTTGAAACATGCTTTTGATGAGAAAAATTCGTACCTCATGAATAACAATGAGTCGACTGGCCTATATTATATTGCATATTGTCTCTTTGATATGTGTTGGTAGAAATAAGAGTAATTTGATATACATTCTAATGCCAAAAGTAGTAAGTACTAAAAAGAATCTATTGAACTATATGCTAAGAGATTGTCTTAAATCATAAAGAATCCTTAGTGCCTTATATATCATACTTGTATTTTATGAAATAATAAAACCTCGTGACTATTACATAAATGTCTTTTCTTTAAGATCACCATAGATCAATATATTTATCATATCTAGCCAACATATAGTTTTTTTAAAAGAAGTAAAAGAAAGTAGCAATTTGATAGTGGTCATGTAATCATGAGAAAATATTCTAATAATCTACATTATAAATTTATGTAAATTTTTTACTACTAACCCGATCTTAAGTTGATCAAATTTTCATCTAGGTTTAGTTTTTATTATGTATGTTCATTTGCATCTTGTTACTTAATCAGAGGCTTTAGAACAAGATTTTATATATGATTAAAAGTGATTATACTTAGTTCATTCAATATATCTTATCACAATCATAAATGACTATTTGCCTTAAAAAAAGTATTGAAGATCTTATAATTGTCAAGATCATACAAAAAATTAGAATATGTTGTATTAAAATGAGTGTAAAAGAGTACATGTGATAATATTTATTGGGCAGAACATATTTTTGGTTTCTGTCGTAGAATGATCATGATGTCCAAGTCAATTTTGAATTGGATTAGTTGACATGGTTGGTGACTCAATTGTGAAAAGATTTGAATGTATCCATCTAGAATATATTTTTATGTTTGGATCATCAAGTTTCTTACATTTATCTTTTATGGGGAAATTCATACCTCATATCATGTAGGACACTCACATTAAGTGTTCTCCTAACTCACATCACCAGAGACCACAACAACGTTATGGTCTGATGAGGTACTATGGTTTATGAGATGAAGCACTACTTACTTCAAGACTAATTTTACTGGTAGTATATAATGTAGGAGATTGTTTGATTCATTTTGTGAATATTAACAATTGAATAAGGTAAATATCCTATCAATAAGGTGGTCAAAGGTTTGTCTTCATAGATCAAGTCCTTAAATAAGGATATATCCTTAAGACCTTAACAATATAATATCTGCACTCATAATGGTTCTCTGTCTCTGGTGAGTAGCATATGTATCTATCATGAGTATTAGAGTATACAAGAAAAGTATATTTGATGATGTATGTAATCATATTTTTTGTGTCAAAGGATAAATCTTGAGTAAAATAAGTATACTAAAAATCTTGTGTAGATGATAAAAAAATGTTTCTTGGATACAAAAAATTTAATATAAGATACGATTTAAAAGGATGGAAGACATTTGATTTATTAGAAAGTTAATGATTAATATGGTTTCTTTCTAAGAGTGTCTAAAAATATTTCTATATAGTAAAAGTATTTTAGTCATATCAATCAAAAATTAATTTATATTTTTAATAATTTTATTATGCAAATTGAGTATTAACACATGATGTCTGTTGAATTATCATATATATTTTTTAAAGAAACAAGAAAATTAATAAGTGTATTACAAAATATTATCTATTTTTAAAATTATAATACTATAATTAAACTCTATTTTTACCCTTTTAATAAAATTTCATAAAAATAGATAAAATTTAGTTATTTTTTTAAAAATAAATAATTATGTATATCTAGTATAATTATCAATAAAAATAATAACATATTTTAAACTATCATGCATAGTTATCATATAATATTTTTAAACATCTAAATGAATCAGATAAAATAAATCTCTAGTAATGTCTTTATGACATGCTAGATAGAATGTTATCATATATTTTCTTAACTAATATGTCTTATCGTTAATATAAGTTGTCCCATTAATATTTGGCTTCAAATTTTTCAACTTATCTAATAATTAATGTCTCAAGTTAATAGTGTACAACTAGTGGATCATTGATAACTAAACACGAGAGGGGATCCTGAGGGTGAAGAAAAACATGCACAATTCATCTCTCTCAATCTCTAGGAAAGTTATCCATTTGATCTATCGATCCTTTAAAAAAATATAATAAAAAACACAATATTGTAGTTCAATTGATTAACAAAACAATTCACCAAAAAATAAGTTAATATGAAATTTATATTCAAAAATTAACTATCAAAAGAATATGCTTAATATTATTATTATTGTGCCTCATGACCTATACTACTATGTTATATGTCATAATAATATTAAATATTCTAGACTTCTAAATAAAAAAACATATAATCATCCGCTTCATGAATATTGTCTCTTGAATTTATTAACCAATAGTATAGAATGTGGTGGTGTGCAGAAAAAATAATAGATATAAAAATATCTCAATTAGAGCTAATAGCTTCAAAAGAAAGAAATTTGGAATACTTCTTGATAAGTGTCATAAAACTAGTATGCACATACGTAGAATATATCTAATTTCTTTTCTGAATATATCTCAAATATTTACATAAATAAAAAGTTATAATTAACTTCTATCTAGAAGTATCCTATCTATTTTCTCATTGTAATCATGTAAATAATTTATTGTAGTAATTGATTGATCATCTCAATTTGCTTAATTTAGGGTTAATTATAAATGTTTGAATTACTTGATAAATTTTTGTGAAAACTAGAAAGCATCCTCTCACTATGAATTTATGTTAACAAAATAGTGTAAGGTTCTCCCAACAATAGCAAATATCAAATACTACAAATCTGATTATTCAATTTTTTCAGAATATTATAATTTGTTTATATAAGAATTGTCTTATCAATCTTCTCACACAATTATGTCTAAGTCAAATAGTGAGTTATATCATTTTGATTAGTCAATCTCTATGTCAACAATTACGTAATATTATTGTGTAAGTGAAATATTATAAAAGAGTATATTAATATAACAAAATCTCAAATGTTCTTATACGTGTGATAATAACTAAATATATTGGTCATACTTGGATCAATTGATTGTCACAAATAAATATATAATTATGCTTTGATCACTAACTAATCATCTTACTCTAGTGACTTATTTAATAAATTTCTCACATATCCTTGACTCAAGAATCAAACTCTCTTCTAACTACCTCTTAACGAATAAGTGTCCACCCCTAATCTCCAATATGTTATTCCTAATAATCACACACTTATTATCACTATTCTTCATTACTAAAAACAATTAAAAAATTATATAATAGTCATTCATGCATAATAAGTGTGTGTTGTACGTGATAAACTAAAGATTCTTGAATTTTTTAAAAATCAAGAATGCAATATCTTGTATAAATATTTGTTCTAGTGTCAAATTGAATTATGAAAATATTAGAAAGTTGAAAAATTAAATCCTAGGAAACACATGACATGGAAGTAATGTAAGATCTTATATACTTTTAAACAAAAAGATGACATCACACAAAACAATAATATTATTTTTTTATAATTTAAAAATGCAATTAATAAGATTTTTAGAAATTGATTCTACATTAATAAATATATGAATATAAATATTAAAAAGTGGTGTCACTTTTTTGATTGGTTATTGTTGACTAAGTTTAGAAATTGTCCTAACCTGATCTGATATATATTATACATTTATACTAATTTGTTCTTATATTTAATATAAATTGATTTTTTTCGTAAAACTTGTATATTTATTTAGAAATATGTATACCATTAAAAATATCATTTAATTTAATATGAAAATTTACAATGATGACAAGATAATATAGTAAATATATATTATTATGGTCCTAACGTTGTTAATTTTTTTTTTACATACTTAATTTAAATAAAACTTAATTTATATGATGTGTAAATAATGACAAAATAATTATTAATTGAGTAAAAACTAAGGAGAACTTATTAAAATGATTGAGTTGGGATAGATAATTACTAGAAATGATCGGACTGAATGATAATTATTCAAAATGGTGGATAAATTTGTTGAGACAAGTATATCGTTTAATTTTATTTTTCAAAATAAACTTATTAAAAAAAATTGCAATGCACAATTTTAATTGTCTCCGTCTCCGAAGCATTCACTGCTTCATCTTGTTTTGCATTATCAACCTAAGAAATTTGAAAACACATATACTTGTGTGCTGATTCTTGAAACTTCATAAAAAAAAAAGTGGCAAATTGCAATGCACACCCTTACAGCTACCTTTATCTGACCTATTGCTATGTGTGTTGATGCCATGGTACTCGTTGATAATGAAGCATGAGACATGATGATCAATAACAATGAGCATATTCAACCCAACCAAGTTTTTTGGCATACACAACTTCTTTGAGATTCACATCAAAACTAGCTCGGTAATGGTTTTTTTCATTATCTCTCACTCCCAACTTTCTTGATGCACATTGCAAATGCATCATCAACAAAAAAAGCCACTCATTACCATAATATTGATGATGCAGTTGAAGAAATATTACCAACCCATAAAGAGTCATTGAATGGTAGCAGTTGTTCTAGATGCAAATGGAGTTCCATTATACGGAGCAAGATCGAACTTGACCTTGTCAAAAATAGGAGAAGTTGTTCCTTTGACATTTAAATTTGCAATCCATTAGCGAGAGACTATAGTGTGCAAGCTAGCGAGGATTAAGCACATGAAGCAAATCTCCCATTTTATTGTTCTTGATTCTAACAGCTTCAAACTTGTTGTATTCATGCATGGTTCCTGTTCTTATTATTAATATGGATAAAGAGTAGACTATGCACAAATTTAGTGTGTATTTGTGCTTATGTCGGCATCACCTAGAGAACTTGTTTTTTTTATGTGACTAGACTTCAAATTCTCAGAAAATGAAGGTTTTTCTATTTGTAGCATCTGACAAACACATCGAACATATTGTTTGCTTGTATTTCTGCATCCTAACTATCATCATTAGTTGGTTATTCTTTCATATTATGGCTATTGATTATTGTTTATTCAATTATTACATGAACTCCATGTTTGGACAGGTGTCAATAAATCATTGAAAATACAATAATAGCATGTTAACAAAATCAGTAAGTTTAGAGGTTATATTTGGTATTTTTCTAAAAAATTGTTCTTTAAGGTAATTATCATAGTATTCTCCTATCTTTTTAGGGAATTATCTCTCATTTCCATCATTCCGGATTATTATTTATCTCATCCCATTCTTATTAATATTTCTCCCAAAATTTAATAGATATCATGATAATAAATAATAATATAACAATATCTTAACAAACTTTTAAAATTTTAACTAATTAATATTACTTAAATTATATATTCTAAAATTCTGAAATGATACATTTATCTCCTGACTCCTATTGCTTTTTTCAATATTAAATAATTTGAATCTCATCTTATTTATATATTGCTTCTAAATTTGAATTTTGAATTTCCAACTTGATAATGCCTTTTGAATTCAACAATGTAGGATTTGAATTATTTATATAAAAAATAGTTATAAATATTTGAAAGTCTGTCATTCATGAATACAATATTGTAGTAAACTGTAAAAGTCTGTCATTCATGTATTAAATGAATTCTTATTAAGGTTCATAATTATTATTGTATTCACAAAATCATTATTCAAGATTGTTACAACTTAATGTAGAAAACTTAAAATAAATAATAATTAAAATTAACATAACTTGACACAATAAGATGTAACTTAATACAACTTAATTATGAAATAATACATAAAAATCTCTTATATAGGTGACAATGTGATTGATACAATTCACATGAGTTGGATACTCATCAAAAAAGAAAGAGAATGCAAACATTAAAAACAAAACAACAAGCTTCAACATTTTCTCAAATTAGTGTGTGAAAGTCATGAACATAAAGATTGGAGGAGAAATAAATCAAAAACAAGTTTGAACCAAAACTAAATAAATGAACTTGTACTCATAATAAAGTTGGTAGCAATGAGGGACAGCCTATTGTGTTCTTGTGAAATAATATTTGGATGATCAGGAGAATATTGTATGCTACCCAAATAGAAATGCCTCTGGATTCAGGATTCATGATTTCTTTTTTAAGTTTCCGTGATATATGATTCATGACACTCATAGTTAAATGACATGTAGACAAGTCAAGCATTTGGTAAAAAGAGCATCAAACTTGGTATAAATTATGATGAATGAGTTGAGATCATATTCTTATGTCTCAAAACTTGTTTGAATTGTTTAAGCTTGCATGCCTATTCTATGCTTTGATGACTCAACAAAAGTGTCAAGATTATTGGCAATTGTAATACATTTTGGAAGAAATCCCTTGTCTTATCTGCTCAATTGTATCAAAATATTTCTCCATAAATACCAACAAGTGCATAAGGTTTTGATGTGGCAAATGAGTCTCACATTTAAACATAAATTCTATCGAAGATAAATTGCCCCTAGTTTTATCACCCACAATAAATTGATTAGTAGCAATCTGTGTTGCACGGATACGCCACTGGACTGCCATGTCCACGTGGACACGACGACATGGTACGGACACACGTCGGATACGTGTCCGATACGTCATGTGGCGTATCGTTGACAAATTCCGTATCCGATACGCCACGTGGCGTATCGGACGTCCAGTGGCCAACGTCGCCGCATGGGCGACGTTGGCCACTTGACATAGGTGGCGGGAGCGCGAATTGAGGGGGGGGGGAATCAGGGGGCGGGCGCGAATTGGGGGGGGGGGGGGGAATCAGGGGGCGGGCGCGAATTGAAGGGAGGGGTGGCGGGCACGAATTGAGGTAGGGAGCGAATTGGCGGGGGGGAGGCAGAGGGTGGGGGCTGGTTGAGGGTTGGGGGCAGGCGGCTAGAATAAAATAAAATATTTTAATAAAATAAAATAAAATATTTTTATTTTATAAATTAAAAAAATATGTTTTTATATAATATAAGATAATTTTATAATTTTATTTTATAAAATAATGATAATCCACGTGTCCGTGTTCGTGTCTGTGCTTCTTAGGTAGCAATGACACCATTAACATAATAGGAAGAACTTTGCTCAACAATGATTGAAGAATAAAGCAGAGAATTATCAGTATATGAAAAATTATAATACCATTTGGATTTCTCAACATCATGGAGATTATCATTTATCTTAGTTTTAAAATGTTTCAACATATTCATAATACATATATTTGGATCAAGTACAAAGTCATCCAAAAATATATGCTTTTCCAATGCAAAAGGGATTGCAATTTCTTAGCATATGAAAGGAATTGTGACTGAAAAATTTTTAACTTTAAGTACTCGCACAGATAGCTTTTAAGTAGTAGGTGATCAATTATTATTGCACATTTTTAATTTATTTAATATATAATCAATTTGGATATCATCATTTTTTTCCATATTATATGACATAATAGTCTTTAGGCTTAGAAAAATTCTCTCCATCATGTCATTATCATATAGTTACTAAGATATTATCATCCTTGTTATTTCATAGATTTAACAATAATATATTATTTTAATATTGGCATTGATATGATTTACTAGTTTACCTGTTATCATTGATAATTTAATTAAGGTTAATATGCTATGCATTGATATTAAATGAGATTACTTAATTTTTTTCTGATCTTGTTCAATGTATTTTAGAATAGAGAATAAATTTTCCATAATTAAAGTTATGTTGACAGGATAACTAATAGTTTGAATAAGCTACCATTTAAATTGTGCATCCTTGAAAAATATAAAATATTGTTGAATTATGTATTTCTTCCATCAATTGTAAATTAGTTCTTTATACATAATTTGCGGATGGAGAACTACAAAAAATAATAATCCCTTAGCTTAATTGATTTTTGTTATAATTCAAAAATTAGGATTTAAAAAGGTATTATATATGAAGCCTTTATTTTTTAGGGTTTTTTGAAGAATATTGAAATGAAAAATAAAATTTACGCAATTTAGGGGTGGAGACTCAATTTATTGATGATAATTTTGGAATCCTAATTTTTAGGAATCTTGAATACTTCACTCCAAATTAGGTTTTTTAGAATGTCAACATTAATGCTGTCCAAACTGAATTTTTGTCGCCAAATAAAAATGTATAAAAAATAGACCTCCACTGCTGAATTAAGGGGGGTTTGGCATGCCAAATTTGTTGTAACTTGGTGCGTGCCTTAGGATTTTGTCACTTGTATTAGGTGTGTGACAGACTTGCTTTTTTTTTTTTTTTTTTTTTCTGTTTTTTTTTGTTGCACACAGTTGGTGTGCAATAATATGGTGGCACACAATGGAAGTGTCATTGCCATTCTTCCTCTAGGGTTTACACTCCTAATTTAATCACCCACTTCTCTGTATTATTGTTCCCTTGTGTATTATTCTGATATTATGTTACAAATAAATGTGAAAATTAAAATAACTAACATTTGACATTAACTTACAAATTGACACAACAAGATCCAACTCAATATAAATTATTTATGAAACAATACAAATAAAAGGTCCTTTTATAGAGGGCAATGACGCAATCTGATTGGGGCATTCCACTTGAGTAGGGTACTCCCATCAAAAAAGAAAAAAAACAAAAATAATAAAAATAAAATTGTCAACTCCAACAAAAGTGATAGAAATAATATGGTTGACAATATTAAATTCATTAAAAATCTTAAAACTATTATTGATAATTTTGAAACTTTATGAGGTTATCAATAAATTTAAAATATATAATTATCTTTTGTAATGTTTATTTTTTATTATGAATCTATATAATATGAAAGTATATTAATATAATCTTGATTTGACCTATCAACCTAAATATTGGATGTTAATGCCGTATCATCCGAGTTCAAATAAAAAATTAATGCATTATATAATTTATAAAAGTAATTATATCTAGTTGTATTTCTATCAATTTATTTAAATTGTGGATAAAAAAATTTTTGAATGTTTTTTATAAAAATTAAATTAGTCAAAACTAAGAAATAAATCTATGGAAGTAATTGATTGAGTTAGAGGTTTTGTAGCTATAATGAAATTATATGAAAAAATACGTAGTGAATCATTAAAGTTGAGTTTAAAGAGTATTTTATGCCTGTTCTCTTATGTTACAATATTTGTCAGTATATTTTTCATTATGTGCGATTAAGTGTCTAGTTCCACTTGTGACATTATCATCTAAGTTTTTTTTTGTAAAATATATATTTTGTAAATTTTGACTTTTTTTTGTCAAATTCTTGTTCCAATTGATTTTAAAATGCTCTTAACAATTTTTCATGACATTGCTGATGTTTTTTTGCTTTTTGGATGAGCATGTTGTGTTTGTGCGATTCACATCGACCTAAAGCTTTTAGAAAAGTACATAATAAGGATTGGCTTAAGTAATCGCTATCTCTCAAGCTTCTTTATTGTATTGTGAACTTTTAGAGTACCAAAGTTTTTCAACTCAAGAATTTCATCATTGGCTTTAGTAATTGTTATCTCTCAAGCTTCTTGATTATTCATCATTGAGAGAAGTAGAAAAAAATAATACTTAAAGAGAGATTTGGAGAGTAGTATCAGAGTGAATATAAATTAAGTTGTGAAAAAATTATTATGAATGTGAGGTATTAAGTGAGATTTGTGGGTTAAAAAAAGATAAAAAAATGCTTGATAAGAAGTAGCACTTAACAGTCGGGCTCCAAAAAAGGACTGACCCGGACATATAGGCCAACCCTTTTTTCTTGTATATTTTGACACTTTTTTCGTAGGTCCTGAGTTGTATTCAATCTCTAAATGGATGTAAATGAAACTAGAGCAAAGATTCATCTCTAGCTGAAAATAGTCAAGGTGCACTTTAGTTGGACTTGGATACTCATTGTTCAATAAAAATAAATCTGGTTGTTATGATTTAGGTACTCTGGTTTATGTTGATTGTAATTTTTTTTCCAACTTCAAGGTTAATAAATTTACTGATTCATTTTTCTATTGTGTTAATTGATAGTTCTTAAAGTTCCTTAGAGAATACATATGCTTGTCATTTATTTGAAGGTTTCTCTTGATTTATTCTATCTGCCTTTTGAAATGCTATGAATTTCAAGTAATAATATAATTTTTTTTGTAAATGGGGCTTGCAGGTACTGATGTCACACTATGGCATGGAGAAACTGGGAAAATGTTGATGAATTGGGATACAAACCAACTGACGAATACCATGGTTACTATATCTCCAAATGGACGTTTTGTTGCTGCTGCAACTTTTCTTGCTGATGTGAAGGTTAATTATTTCTTAAATACTTTAGAGTTGTCTGATAATTCAGTTGTGTTATTTGTAAATTAGTTGTACATTATTTTATTATTGTTGAGTTATTGTATTTATATGCAGTATTTTTTTAGCTTGTTTTCATCTGTAGGTGTAGTTAAGTTCAGAATACAACATAAATTACACACACACACACACGCACACACAGTTTTGGCTAATTCATAAGTCGGGTACTCCCCAATAATAAAAAAAATAAATATGGATATCATCAAAAAAATTAAAACTCAACGGTCTCTTTTAAGTTGGCATACATGTCACAAATCTCCAGGTTGAAAAATAAAAAAGTAATGTAAAATCTTCTGTGATTTTTTTTGAAGTTGTTTGTGATATATCTTAACTCGATATATCTTATTTTTGTAATTATATAAGCTCAACTAAAATTTAAATATTTCTTTATCTGGTTATATCATGATCTATGTATATAATCTCAAACCTTATAATTTATATATATATATAAGAATCTTAAGCATTGTATCGTATAATTTTTTTTAGCAAAATCTAAAAAATAACTAACTATACTAATAACATAAATAATATTCGACTTAATTATTGTTAGTTATTTTAATTCTCATATGATCCTCTTATATCTAGTAGAGTCAATTGACGAACTAACATATCAGTAGTTAAGTTTACACCTGGAAAAAAAATGATGAGTTAATAGTTGTATATCCAAATATATTGAGGTAAAATAAAATATCTAAAATAAATTTTCTTTAAGAAAAATATTATAATTCTAGAATAATTAATCTTAATATCAAGAAAATATCTCAAACATCATAAATCTTTTATCTGAAATTGAATTTGTAGAAATGATTTTAGTTGATATATACTTAAATTGATTAATCTTTGTAATTTATAATATCATCGACATATATAATTAATATCACATATTTATTTCATGATTTATGTCGAAAAAAATAAGAATAATTTGACACATATTTCCCAAGACTAAATATAATAAATGTTGAAGAAAATTTATTAAATTATGATCTAATAGATTACTTTAGGCCAAAAAGAATCTTTCCCAACAATGGCATTGGTAGTAAGTAGAGCCTAAAATCATACGTAAGAATCAAAATATGTCTCTATCTGATTTATGCTTATGATCTATAAATGTAATCTCATATTATGTAGTTTTCTTTTTATTCATAAGAATCTTGAGCATTGTATTCGTATGAATCTTTTTAGAGGAATCTAAAAAATAACTAACGGCAAAATAATATAGATAATATACGACTTAATTATTATTAGTTATTTTAATTTTCATATGATCCTCTTATATCTAGTAGAGCCAACTAACAAACCAATATATTAGTAAATGTCTATACTTGGAAAAATTGGTGAGTTAGTATGTGTATATCCAAATATATTAATGTCAAATAAAATATCTAAAGTATATTTTCTTTGAGAAAAATATCATAATTTTTGAATATTAGTTTTAATATAAAGAAATTATCTCAGATATCCTAAATTTTTTATTTGAAATTGAGTTTCTAGAAATGATATCAATTGACATAAATGTAATTGATCAATTCTCGTAATTAGAATATCGTTGATATATATTGAAGTGTCAAATGGGTTAGATGGCCCGGGTATGATCCATGGCACGAAATGGTTCAGTTGTGTCTAGCTCTTCATGATATGGTTTGGAATTATGCTTTCTCTTAGATTGTGCTGCTCTGGCATTACTCATGTCTTGCTGGGTCAGCATGAGTCGTGCCCTGTGCAAGGTTGGTGTGAGTTGTGCTTCATGTAGGGTTAGACATGACTCGGATGCCTGGCCCTGTAGCATGATGTACCAGTCTGGGGACTAGGGATCAGCTACTATCGATTCCTTGTTCATGTTTTAAGTCTCGTCGTGTGGGCGCCCAATGTGGTGGGTTTTTTTTAAAATATTTGATCACGTGGTTGGTTGCAATTGGCTGGCCATGTGAGTTAGCCATTTGTTGTGTTTTCATGCAATAAGCTTTCGACATAGACTGATGGACAATGATAAGCCATGTCTATTATTGTCCATATCTTAGGATTCATAGATTAACATGTAGGAATCAAATTTTTAAAAGGTAAAAACATAAGGTGAGATATTTTTGTATTCGTGAGACCAGACATAAGTCTATTGGCGTTAAGACGTAGGTTTTTTGAGTATTACAATATATAATTAATTAATATTTTAAATATATAAAATGAAAAAAACATAAATAAAAATAAGAAAATAATTCATTAGAATTATAAAAAAAAGCATACCAATTTATTACTTTCACAAAAAATCATAATAAAGTCATAAAATAAGAACTAAAGTAAATTATTTTAAATTAAATTTTTCTCTTCAAGGGCATCATCATTTTTATCCAATATATCAAAAGTAGGAAAATATTTACTATCATGTATTTTATTTTATTTAAATTTTTATCTTCATTAATTAGTGTTAAATTAAACTCTTTTTATCTTTGTTTTTGCTTGTACCTAGTAAATAATATAAATTAATAATTAGGTATAAATATTATTAATTTTTTTCTTAAATTTAATTAAATTTATGATTTTAATTTTTGTGTACTTACTTGGTATTTTATTAAGTTCTCTTTTGTAAGAATATCAAGAAATTTATTTGATCCGATGATGCTTGAGTCTATTGGGAGTTGGATGACATAACTCTAATAGCATCAACTTTGAATAATTCATCATCCGGAAGCCAATAAAGATCAATGGGAGGAGAGGATCTTTATTTGCAATCCATTCATCATCTGAATCGATCTCCTTTATTAAAATCGAATTAATATTTTATTTTTTATGTAGACTTCATTCTCTCAATCTAATATTGTACTTTACATATACTAGAGCATTCAATCTTAGATGTTCAAGTTTATTTTTTTTTGTATGTATCTGTAAATAATAAAATAAAGAAAATTACGTGCTAAGATAAAATAAAATTTTTTAATATTGAAATAGAAATAAAAATTTATAAAAATAAAAATATTATCGATTTTAATGTGTTCTAATTTCTTTCACATTATGAAGCACTACAAGTAAGGCTAAGCACTTGAATATTGAACTTTTGCAACTCTGGTATTGATCCCTAAAACATATCCACCAATTTGTAGAACTTCTTAATATTCGAGAATCAATTGTAAAATGCGTCCTAAATTTATTTATTACTTGGTCAAATGAGTCCAACTGAATGTTAACTTTTAAATATTTTTGATAATCTAATATTATATCTATGCATTCAAATAAATATTTCCTCACCTCATCAATATTAGAAAACTTATCATTATAATATAATTAAGGATTAAGATAGTAACTTACTGCATGTAAAGGTTGATGAAGTTATAGAGTCTATCTTGCATTAAATTTTTTCCAAATTAGGTTATATTTTTTTTCAAGCTCTCATAATTAAATATAATCTTCTCTTTTGCAGAATCCATCAGCTCATAAACACAACCCATGACTGGTCTTTTCTCTGAATCAACATCTCTCACGACACTAACTAATAGAATAATAATTTTAATGCAAAAAATAATATGTGGCTAAAAATTTGGATCAAATAATACTATACTTCGAGTTTTTATATTTTCTATCTTTTTAGCCTATTTGCTTGAACACTAATTTTTTGAGGAGAACATTGCTATAAAATCTTGTTTTTGGATGTAAAGGCTTTGGAGAGTAATAAATGAAATAACAAACCATGTAATTGTTGGACAAAAAGTTAATGATTTTTTGTAAATATTCGCATCAAGATAAAAACTTAAATATGATTTTATATGAATTTTACTACTTGCCTAGCTCAAGCAAGTATAGTATCATGAATATTTAACTTTTCAATATCTTTAAATATATAATCAATACAATGTGTAGCACAATGAGTCCACCATAATCTCTTTTTTTTTTTTCATAAGCCTCATTTCAGCATAAACATAATTAGAGACATTATTAGTGATTGTTTGCATAACATTCTCATTCATAATTTCTTCAATCATTTTATCAAGATATTTGAACATTAATTTTTTATTTTTTATTATATCAAAAATATCAATTGATTTCATAAATCAAGTATCAGCAGTACTATTCACTAAAAAATTAATATTACGTCTATTCTTTCCATATGTCCAACCATCTAACATAATTGAACATCCATATTGTTTTCAAGTTTTTTTGTGATCTTCTATAATTATACTTACATCATTCACTTCTTTAAGAATTCATATCTTCAATTTATGCATAAATGAATGCTTAAACTTAGGCCTAAAATTTGCAACAACGTTCATCATAAGAATTCAATAAAGATTATTTACAATGTTGAATATATCTTTTGGGTAAATGTATCTACTAATTTTTTTATATATTTCTTTTCTTTCTTCTTGTTTTCAGCTTAAATTCAAAGTATTGTGATGAGTTTGTGAAGTGGTAAATTCACCCATGAGTTCTCTAGGAATAGGTTTCTCACCCACTCTCACTCACACTCTCACTCATTAAGATATTTTTTGTTTTAGACTAGGTACGTTTATTCATTAAAGTTGGACACATCAATTTCTTGGAGTAATTCATTTTTTTTATTTTTTGATCTTTATAATTGGTCATATCTCTTTGCATTTTAATCTAACATCGTCATTAACTCTGGGGCATGGTTTCATATCATTATAAGTTCCAGCTAAGTAATGCTTGAGTCAATTCACTCCTCATGCGTATTTTTGATTGCAAAATTAATATCTCAAATATTGTTTCCTAGAAATTTTAATAACATATTTTCACAAAATTTTTTTTTGATTTTTTGAATCAGAGTAACTTATCCTAAAAAAAATTCCAATAATAATATTTAGTTATTCATATTTATATATAACAATAAAATTAATTAAAAAATAATAACAAGACATAATTAAAAGGATTTTAAAATTTAAAATCAGTATTTAATTAGTTTAAATCTAAAAAAAATCAAGAAATAATATAAATGCTAATGAATACAATGTTAAATTAAAATATAAATTCATAAGATTTCAACGAATTAATTATAAATGCTAATGTATATGAGTATTCATATATATTTTTTGGGATGATGTTATTTTATTCTTAAATTATTTGAATTGTTTATTTATACTTTAATAATATATACGACTATATATTAACTATATACAAAATTATATATCTATATATAATTATTTTTTATACTATACATAATCACATATTTTATTATATATAACTATTTATAATTATATATATAAATATGTAACTATATTCATATCTATATATGTTATTTATATACTTATTTGAATACCTATATGCTTGACTATATCATAGTTATTAAAGGCGCACTTAAAGCTCAGGCGCCACCATTCCCAGTGAAAATGCCTTATTTCAGGTGAGGCGTAGGAGTGTGAGGCGTTGAAATTAGTCGAAGTCTTCTATGAGTTGAAATTGGTCAGGCTTCCATGTGCCAAAATTTGTCAACGTTGCTTTGAAATTTGTCGGGGAAGGGCGGCGCTGCAACGCAGGGAGAGGAAGAGCGCAACAGAAGCACGTCAGCTGTCAGGAGACAGAGTACCGAGATAAGCTAAATACTGTTATAATTTTTTGGTGAAATTCCAAAAAAAAAAAAAAATTCTCCGGCTCAGTGGTCAGTGGCGGTGATTTTTTGGGAAGGTTTTTTGCACTCCAATCCTCAATATTTTAAAAATCTGATTTGGGGATCTTGATTGTGCTGCCCTAAGCTTTCCAACCATATAATTTTTTCAAAAATCTGGGTAAAAAAATATTTGTTGGCTGCCGCCGAACAGTGCTGGCGGCACCGACGAATAGTGGTTGGTGGTGGCTGGACCTTGGTTAGCCCTGGTTCAGGTGATTCAGACTGCACGGCTAGCTGTGGCTAGGTTCAGTTGGGTAAGGTCAGGGGGGCGCGGTCGGACTGGGTTCAGTTGGACTGGGTGGGCTTGCTGGGCTCGGCAAATTGGGCTGAGGAGTGGGCAGCCCGTTACTGTTATTGGGCCAGAAAGTCATGTTTCAAGCCCATTATCACACCATTTGGCCCAATAGCACCATTTATATACTTGTTTAAGCTTTTTTTAGCCCCTGCTTTTATTTTCAGCGTTGTTTTTGCGTGTTTTTGCTTTATTTTGTGCATTTATGTGCTCTGAACATTTGTTCACTGATTTCTATGGATTTCTTATTGTGACTTATCTTAGTAAATTTATTGCATGTCCATGTGAGGATATGCGGATGAGGCTGATGAGGGTAGAGAGCTGGATCATGATCCTTACATTCTCAAGAGTGGTTTTTTTGAGCCTATGACCAATATAACGGGCAGTCAACCCATAGTCATCAGGAGATGTTTATGTTTACTGCATCTAAGGGTGTATCTATCAGGCGATCTCCTGCACATACTGCAGGGCGGGTGGGTGCGCATCAAATAAAAAAGACTGCGCCTCAAATGTGCCTTGTGGCCTTCAAAGCTCCAAAAGGCTTTGCGCCTCAGTGTACTTTGCTCCTTAAATAACTATGGGCTGGGTGCACCTCAAATAAAAAACCCAGTGCCTCAAGTGCGCCTTGCGCCTTAAGTAACTATGGTCTATATGTAACTAATTATAATTATAATTATATGTATAACTATATATAATAAATTTATTATATGTTAAAAAATACATATCATTATTTATATTAAGCTGGATAAGTATATTTAATTCAATACCATTATGTAATTAAATTTACATATATATATATATATATATATATATATATAATGTATAATTATATGTAATTATGTATAACTATAAATATATAACTTTCTATATAAAAAATTTAAAATATACTTATGGAGCAGATCTGAAAATATTGAGATGTGGATTACTGAAATTTTCGAGTTCCACGTCGATGTCGGCCTACGGAATTTTTAACCGGGGAGTGTTGAAAAAACCTTAGAGTGGAGATAATATGGCTTCGGTGTCGAAATTATCGAGTTGCACTGAAAAAACAACATGCACTGTTTTGGTTTTATGAAAATAAGTTTTTTTTTAATTTTTTGAATAACACCTCATAGCCGTATGTTTTCTTCTTTGAGACGTGAAAGGTGCATTCAAAGTGTGCCTCGAAATGCTTCACAGAAGGCTTATGCTTATCTTGTGTGCAATCTTTTTTTCATGCAACTCGAGGTGTTTTTTGCATGCCTCGCCTTAAGGGTGCTCCAAGGTGTGCCTTGATTATATTTTTTAAAATATTGATAGGAATAATATAATAAAATATTATAAATTAAAAAAAATTAATAATTAATAAATTTAGAAAATATAGTTGAGTAAAGTTTTTGATGTCCGATATATAAATTAGTCACGACGATGCATCATTTGCAAAATTCGCCTTTGCTACATAAAATCTGAATCTAAACTTAATAAAAAATATTAGGATTTCCTAATATTCTTAATTTTCATTATGATCTTGTCATATATGAGTATATGACATGAATTTTAGAGAATATGATATTTAAAATAAAATATTCAATATAATTTTTAAAATATTTTTAATATTGGAGTAACTACTAGAGTATTTATTAGAAATATTAGAGATGGTTCATCAGGTGAGATATTTTATGTGAGGTGCATGTTTCATATAATTAATCTGATAGTATAAGCGAGAAAGAAAATTATTTCTTATTCACTAAAAAAAATAAGAAATTTGCTAAAATACCTTAAAATGCCTAGCAGACAACAGGAGTTTAGCAACTTATGTTTGTCTATGAGACTTAAAAATTTTTTTTAAATGAATATAAGATATTATTGAAATTATAGCTATCTGATATTGAAGTAATGTGTTTATTACTAACACATGATATTCTACTATATTAGTAGTGAAAATGATGAGCTTATTATTGATGATTTTGATTGGGATATAAGAATTTTATTTATGAAATTTTTAATAATTTTGTATGACACGATGATCATATGTTAGTTTATATATACTTTCACTATTTATATTATACTTAGGTATATATATAATATTAGTAGCATGTTAAGTATGCATAAAGGTTACCATGCATTTACTACAATGAATATTGAGATGAAGATCAAATATTTGAAATATTGGTTTTTCATTCAAACTTTATTTTGTTTGGTTGATTGTATGTATCCTGGGGTTAAGATGAAAGATGTAAAAAATATTTTGACATACATATCTACATGTATGAACCAATTGCACTAACTAGATTCACTAACTGGAAGAGTTCATTCATAAAAAATTCACTGATCTATTTTTATATTATGATACTAGGTATGATAATTATAATTAGGTTAAGTATGAATATGAATACTGTATTTGGAGATAGAGGTGGAAAATAGGCCGCGTGGCCCGGGCATGACCCTAGGCACGACCCGACTGAGCAGTGCCTGGCCTGGCACGACATGATCCTGAACTGTGCCTGGACCTATGTCATGCTGACTCGAGGCATGGCTCATGTAGTGCTGGGCTAGGGGGTGACGGGCCTTGTGCCTGGTCATGCATGACTCGGCTTTCTGGCCATAGTCTTAGTTTAGCGAAACGGTAAGCTATCATGCTTGGATTGGGTTTCAGGCGAGGTATGAATGAGGATAAGTTGCATTTGCATACCATTAAATGCTAGTGTACCATCAAATACTTATGCGATGATGATTAGTTGCATACTCATATTGATTGGCATTGAGATTGAGACATTGAGCTTGCATTATTACGATTGAGATTAATTTTTATTTTATGTTGTTATTATGAGTTGTGATTTTGTGTTATTTTATTTATCTTTGGATTGAATGATGAATGATGAGATGAATATATTTTTTTGATATTTTTGATTATTTATTATAATTTATTATTCGTGTTAATGAATTTATTTTATTGTTATTCATGTGAAATAAATAAATAATTTAATGTTGCAACTCATAAAAGGCAACTTAAAATATAAAATGAATAAAAAAAATTGAAATAATTAATCAATAATTTCGTAATCAATAGGGGGGTGAGATCGAGATGGTGACAGTGAGGTTAAGTCGAGTTGAGTGTGAGTCAGTCTCATACTTAGAGTCCTAGCTGGCTAGATATGCTAGGCTAGGCTTAGGCTGGAATAACTTGGCCCAAACTAGCTTTATTAGGCTTGGCCCAACATGGTCCGGCACGACCCGGCCTACATTTGGCTAGACTTGGGTTGGACGTGTTGTGTCGGTCCAACCATTATTGAGTCATGTCTTGCCTGGCACGACATGACTGTAGTACCATGCCGGGGCACTGCATGATGACCTGATTGGGCCACCAAAAATTAGGTTGTGCTGACAACCTAACACTATACAACTCATTTGACACTTATATTCAGAGATGATGACTTTTCCATCTAGTTAGTTAGGGACACATGATAGAGTGATTTGCCAAATATAGGTGAACTATTTTGGTATATAGATACTAATTACTATTTAATCTATCACATAATGATAATAATAATTTAAATATTTTGTTATAATAGAATTCATATGAATTAACCTATCTCGTGCTATCTAAAATGACACGTAATCTATTGATTTTTCTGATATTTAGCATATCATCGAAGTCTATTTTTTCTGTGATAGTTAATATTATTACAGGTATGAGATCATACGACTAGATATCGTAGAGACATATCCATGAAGGACTGAGAGGATTTGAGGTTGAACATTCAGGAGAAGACACAAGAGATGATAGTGGCCGATGATTCATAAGATGTGGAGATTGAAAATACCGACACTTTCATCATCTTTAGATGCATTTATGGTAATGACGATGTTGATCTACATCTTCATTTGCAAGGTCTTACTGTAGATATTAGAGGTGTCAGTCGGCCCGGCACTAGGGATGGCACGATTTGGCCCTGCCTTTGCTGGCCAGGCATGGGAATTTTTTGTGCTCTGGCCCGTGCAATGCCGAGGCCAATTGGGCCTCGTGCTGTGCTTGACCCGACACGGTTCGGTGGCTTGTGGCACGGCCCGCATGCACGAGACATGTTTTGCAGACCCGCATCCCAAGTCCCCATCGCCACACCAATGCCATTCGGTGTGGATAGGGAAAACACACGGGCACGGGTCCATTCCGACCCGACCAGCGGCCCCACATGACTCGAATCCCCCCCCCCCCCCCCCCAACGGTTAAAAAAATTGAATATCAGTCGTTGGATTTTGCCTCCGACGGCTAGGGGGCAGAATCCAGCCCTCATGATTCTGCCCCCTAAAATTTAATAAAAAATTAAAAAAAAACATAAAAAATACTTAAAAAAATTTGTTTTCCTCTAATCTATAAAATCCCCCCACCTTTCTATAACATTTATGTTTTTCATAAATATTTATTCTCAAATCTCACTTTCTCAAAATTCTTGTTCTTCTATTTCTCGGGACTCGTGATTTCGTCATTTGGCTTGCTTTTAGGGACTCTCAACTCGGGTTTAGAATTTTGAACTAGACTATGATGTACCATGCACATGATCTTCCTCATTGCTTTACCGGGTATTTTAAGTTTTATTGTTTACTTTTTCTCTCTTTAGTCTCTCTCTCTAATCCCAAAATCTATCATCTAGGCTTTACTTTTGTTTAATAAAAATCCTAAAAAATGACAAATACTAATGAAACATATTTAAATTTAGAAAATAAAAATCTTATACAGAGGTCTGAGGCTGGTAAAACTTTGGTTTCTCTAGTCATCTCAATCCAAATATCTAAAAAATAAAAAACTTGGAGGACTTTATAGTTTGGACTTATTTTAAGAGTTCATTTGAGACTGAGCATCTTAAGATACATGTCGAATTATGTACCAAAAAATATGGTGCATTAGATCCTAGGCAAACCCAACTTAGGATTGTATTTTTTGAGACTGGATTCAGTTCAGTCTCAAGGTTTATTTCCTTCATATACCACAGCGAGTTGAGTAGGGAATGCATAACCAGACTTATCACATTGATGAGTTTTCCGATTAGATTTTCAGAAGATCCAAGGGTAGTGCGCATTATGCAGACATATTTTCAATCTACTTATCGTATGATTCCTAGGTCCACACCTAAGAATGACATACTAAAATTTTATAAGTTAGAAAAATAAAAAATAATTAATGAATTTATGACATATAGTGGAGTGGTGTCCATGATATCCAATATCTGGACAAGTCACGATGGATTATCTTATGCATGTCTCATGGGCCACTATGTAGATTCTAACTAGATAATGAATAAAAAAATTTAGGATTCTCTGAGATTCTTTCATCCTCATGATGACCCGACCATTTTTGAGTGTATGATGAAAATCTTTAGAGAATATAAAAATCAAAATAAAATTTTTAGTATCACATTCGATAACGCATCTAATAATAGAGTAGTGATTAACATGTTTGTTAGGAATATTAGAGATGCACTATTATGAAAGATCTTTCATGTCAGATGCATGTGTCACCTGATTAACATGATTGTACAAGCGGGTATGAAAGTGTCTTTTTCGCATTGGATAATATACATAACGCACTAAAATATATTCGTATTCCTCGCAGACAACAGGAGTTTGGTAGTCACTGTTTGTTTGTAAATCTTAAAAAGAAGAATTCCAATTGGATGTGAGACACCATTAGCAAGGAAGCACGGACACGGCTCCCTACAGCTGTGTCCACGTGTCCGACACTAGGACACGACACGGATACGGCACGGATACGTGTCCGATATGCCACTTGAGGTATCATTGCACAATCCATATCCTATATGCCACGTGGCATACCGGATGGTTGCGTCGGCACCGTATCCACGTCTATAGTGCCCGACGTCCGACGACGTCGGTGGCCAGCGTTGGCCACTGGCAGGGGGCGGGCCCGATTTGAGGGAGAGGCAGGAGCGGGCGCGATTTGAGGGGAGAGGAAGGGGCGGCGCGATTTAAGGGAAGAGGAAGGGGCGGCTCGATTTGTGGGGAGAGGCAGGGGCGGCACGATTTGTGGGGAGAGGCAGGGGCGGCGCGATTTGAGGGGAGAGGTAGGGTCGGGCGGGCGTGATTGAGAGGAGAGGCAGGGGCGGGCGGGCGTGCTAAAGGGGAGAGGCAGGGGCATAAAATAAAATATTCTTATAAAATAAAATAAAAAATATATATTTTTATATAATATAATTATAAAATATTATTTTATAAAATAAATATAAATATAAATATTATATTATAAAATAAAATAAAATAAAATATTTTTATTTTATAAAATAAATAATATATATTTATTATATATAATAAAATATTTTAATTTAATTTAATTTAATAAATTTTATAAAATACCTAATATTTATAATTTTTATTTTTATTTTTATTTTTATTTTTTTATTATGCAGTATCCTAGCCGTATCGGTATCTTAGTTTTTTAAAATTTACCGTGTCCCCGTATTCTGCCTTGTCGTATTCCCGTGTCCGTGTCCGTGTCCGTGCTTCTTAGACCATTAGAATTACACTTTCCTGATGTTGGAGTCATGTGTTGGATACGAACACATGATATCCGACTACATCAATAGTAAGAGTGACGAACTTATTATTGACGACACTGATTAGTCTTTAGGAATTTTATTTATGAAATTTATGAAGATTTTTTATGACACAAAGAACATGTGTTCGTCGGTTTATACTCTCATGACTTACATTGCACTCAGGTCCATATGCAATATTAGTAGCATATTTAGGAAGTATCGAGTTGACCCGACACTTAACCATATGGTTGCAGAGATGAAAACCAAATACTTAGAGTACTGGTCTACCGTTCTATCCTTTTATTGTCTCGCTGCATGCATGGACTCTATGGTTAAGGTGGAAGTGGTAGATAACACCCTGACTTATATTTTCTCGTGCATGAACTTGGAAGACCCACATAAAGGGTTCATTCACGAGAAGTTGACTGACCTGTTCACATACTACGATATTAGGTATAGTGGTAGTAGTAGTGAGACTGTGATTATGTACATGGATACCTTCTTCGGTGATGATAATTTTTTCATTTAGTTAGCGAGGAGGAAATGACGGGGTGAATCATCACATATGAGCGTGCTTTCTCGGTACTTAGATACCAATTACTGTTTAATCCTATCACATTCTGATACTAATAATCCTGATATATTATAGTAGTGAAAATCATATGAGTTCATTTTGTCCGTGCTATCTAGGATAACACGGGATCTACTGACTCCTCCAGTGTCGAGTGTAGTATAGGAGTCTATTTTTTCTGTTGTAGTGAACTTGATTTCGATAAGAGATCAATATTATGTCCAAATATTGTTGATGCCTTGGCTTGTTTAAAGTATTGGAATGATTCGAGGTTTAGCATCCAGGATCTTGCTGGAGTTAGGATAGAGACTGCATCCCCTGCGAAAACGGAAGAGTTGATTGCTGATGATGATGATCTTTATGATAGTGATTTTGATATTGCGGTTGATGATGCTCATGTTATGCCGATTGATGATTGACGTGGTTGTTGGTTTTTCTAGCCCATTGCCAGACACTAGTTGCCACGCCACGTCACGCCACATGTCATTTGTCATTGTCATTTGATTTTGATTTTTGATGCCTTATGGTCACGGACACAGTTGATGATTTGTGTGATTTATTCTTGATTCTGCTTTTCAATTTTAATATTTTGTTTTTTATTGATTGTATGTTTTTTTTACGTTACATTGCATTTGATTTGGTTTGGTATCTATTGGTTAATTGGACATTTGGTTTGTTTTTGTTTTTGTGAATTTGTAATTTTTTTTAACGTAATTTTTTGTTTAATTTATTTTTGTGTTTAAAATTTTTATTTAAAACTTAAAACTCTAATTTAATTATAATAAATTATAATCTAAATTTATTAAAAATTAATAAAAAAATTTTAATTTATTAATATTTTCAAGTTACACATTTTTAATAATTTTTAAGTTACTAATTTAAATTTTAAACTTTGTAATTTATTAAATTTTTAATAAAATAATTTAAACTTTGTAATTTATTAATTTTTTAATAATTTTCAAGTTACAAATTTAATATTTTAAATATTATCTATATATAATATACTATATATTATATATATATAAATTAATACAATACTTTAAAATTTTTTTAAAAAATTTATTTATTTTTTAACTAGGCTCGTATAGGCCTAGAGGTGTCAACTGGGCCGGCTTGGCACGGTTCGGCCATGTCTGGGCCGGCCCAGCACCGGAATATATCATGCCTGAGTAAGGCACAACCCATGCCGAGGCCAACCGGGCCTCGTGCCGTGCCTGACCCAGCACAGTTCGGTGGCTCGTGGTGTGGCCCGTAGGCACGGTCGGGGTCACCTTTCACACCAAGTGCGGCGTCCCGCACCCTCACGAGTCACGGTGGGTTCATCGTGACTCGGGACACTAGGGCCAACGGCAAGCCCTAAGCGTCCCATTCCCCCGATCCCCCCCAACAAAAAAAAATTAAATTTTAGCCGTTGGATCTCGCCTCCAACGGCTAGGAGTTAGAATCCAACAGCCCTCATGATTCAGCCCCTTAAAAAAAAAAAAAAAAAAAAAAAAAATCAAAAAATGACTTTTTTTAAAAAAATATAATTTTTTTAATCTATAAATTTCACCCCCCCTCTCTATAACATTTATATTTTTCATTAATATTATTTCTCTCAAATCTCACTTTTTCTCTCTCAAAAATTTTGCTCCTCTCTCTCGGGAAGTTGAGATTTTATCATTTGGCTTGGCTTTTCGAGAATCTCAACTTGGGTTTTGAATTTTGAGCTAGACTGTAGTGCACATTGCACGTGATCTACCTGACTGCTTTACTGGGTAATTTATTATAAGTTTTTTTTTCTCTCTCTAGACCTAATATAGATAAATTTAAAATATATCATCTAGTCTCTAAATAAGTGTCATGGTTAACGAAAATCCTAAAAAATGACAAATACTAATGAAATATTTAAATTTAGAAAATGAAAATATTACATATAGGTCTGAGGCTGCTGAAAATTTGGTTTCTCCAGTCGTCTCAACCCAAATTTTAAAAAAAATAAAAAATTAGGATGACTTCGGTAGTTTGGACTCATTTAAATATAATAAACAAAAAAATATTAGAGGTGCGGAAGAAGAAATGATGTAGTGTAAATATTGTATGAGACTTTTAACATTTAAGAGTTCGTTTGGGATTGGGCACATTAAGCGGCATGCTGAATTATGTACCAAAAAACATGATACATTAGATCCTAGGCAAACCCAACTTGGTACTGCATTTTTTTGAGATTGGATCGAATTCAGTCTCAAAGTTTACTCCCTTCATATACTCCAGTGAGTTGGATAGAGATGGCATGACCAGACTTATCATATTGATGGATCTTCTGATCAGATTTTCGAAAGATCTAAGGGTAGTGCGCTTAATGCAGACATATTTTCAACATGCTTATCGTAGGATTCCTAGGTTCACATCTAGGAATGACATACTAAAATTGTATAAGTTAGAAAAATAAAAAATAATTAATGAATTTATGGCATATAGTGGAGTGGTGCCCATGATATCCGATATTTGGACAAATCACGATGAATCATTTTATGCATGTCTCACCAGCCACTATGTAGATTCTAACTGGACAATAAATAAAAAAATTTTAGGATTCTCTGAGATTCTTCATCCTCATGATGACCCGGTCATTTTTGAGTGTATGATGAAAATTTTTAGGGAATATAAAATTCAAAATAAAATTTTTAGTGTCATATTCGATAACACATCTAATAATGTAGTAGCGATTAACATGTTTGTTAGGAATATTAGAGACGCACCATTAGGAGAGATTTTTCATGTCAGATGCATGCATCACGTGATTAACCTGATTGTTCAAGTAGGTATGAAAGTGTGTTCCCCACGTTGGATAATATACGTAATGCACTAAAATATATTCGCACTCCTCGCAGACATGAGTTTGGTTGTCTCTGTTTGTCTGCGAATCTTAAGAAGAAGAAATTCCAATCGGATGTGAGATATCGTTGGAATTACATGTACATGATGTTGGAATCATGTATTGGATACGAACACGTGATATCCGACTACGTCAATAGTAAGAGTGACGAACTTATTATTGACAACACTGACTGGGCTTCAGGAATTTTATAAATGAAATTCCTGAAGATTTTTTATGACACGACGAACATGTGTTTGTCGGTTTATATGCCCATGACTTGCATTGCACTCCGGTGCATATGCAACATTAATAACATGTTCAGGAAGTATCGAGCTGACCCGACACCTAGCAATATGGTTGCTGAAATGGAAATCAAGTACTTGAAGTACTGGTCTACCGTTCTATCTCTTTATTCTCTCGTAGCATGCATGGACCCTAGGATTAAGGTGGAAGAGGTAGAAATATTCTGACTTACATTTTCCTCGTGCATGAACCTGGAAGAGCCACCTGAAGGGTTCATTCACGAGAAGTTGACTGACCTATTCACATACTACGATACTAGGTATGATGGTGGTAGTAGTGAAACTGTGATTACAGACATGAATACATTGTTGGGAGATGACGATTTTTTCATTCGGCTAGTGAGGGAGGAACGAAGGGGTGGACCATCACATAGGAGCGAGCTTTCTCGCTATTTAGATACCGATTACTCCACAATCCTATCATATTCTGATACTAAGAATCTTGATATATTACAGTGGTGAAAATTATATGAGTCAACCTTTCCCGTACAATCTAGGATGACACTGGATCTACTGACTCCTCCAGTGTCGAGCGTAGCATCGAAGTCTATTTTTTCTATTGTAGTGAACGTGATTTCGGATGGGAGATCGAGATTACCTCAAGATATTGTTGAGTCCTTGGCCTGTTTGAAGAATTAGGAGGATTTGAAGTTTAACATCCATGATCGTGCTGGAGCTTGGACTGTGACATGGACTGCAGCCGCATCTACTGGGAAAACGGAGGAGTTAATTGCTGATGATGATGATCCATATGATACTGATCTTGATGTTGTGGTTGATGATGCTCATGATATGCTGATTGACAATTGATGATGATCTACTGCTTTTTGATTTCAATGTTTTGTTTTTTTTTGATTGTACATTTTGTTTATACGTTACGTTGAAATTTTAATTTGTTTGGTTCAGACCTTCGGTATCTAATGACTGATTGGTCATTTTTTATTTGGTTCGCTTATGTTTTTTTTTACTTTTTAATTTTTTTAATAAAATTTATTGATTTATTTATTTTTTTGTTATATTTTTTCATTTATAAATTTATAACTCTATTATTTAATTCTAATAAATTATAAACTAATTTTATTTTACATTATAAAAAATATAAACTTTGTAAACTTAATAAATTTTAAATAATTATTATTTTATAAATTTATTATTTTATAAATTATCTATAATTTTATATATAATTTAATATTTTATATAATTAAACTAAAATTAAAAAAAAAAAATTTTTTACCTGGCCCGTACGGCCAGGTTAGGCTTGACCGGGCCTGTCCTTGCTTTTATAAACCTTGCCGGCTTGCTCCGGCACGGTACAGTAACCATGCCGTGCTTGGCCCGACACGAAAGCACGGCCGTGCTCTAAAAAATTGGCCGGCCCGCCCCGTTTGACACCTCTATACGGGCTTGACCCGACACAATACTTTTACCGGCGGCCCGTGTGGGACTTGCTTTGATAAACCGTGCCGTGCCTGGCTCAGCATGAAAACACAGGCGTGCTAAAAAAAAAATAGGCCATGCCGGCTCGGCACGTCCCTTTTGACACCTCTAGTAGATATTGATTGATCATTATTCATTACTGATTCTTGATTTATCATTTATGTCATACATATAGTGTGCTATAGTATAATGTTATTGCTTGTTTATGTTTGTCATTTTTATTTTTTCATACTGATTTATGTACTTTTCTGTGTTGTGATATCTCTATTCATAACTGATATAATTGTATCATGTATGCAACATATATTGCATTGAATATTGGTTTGGATTAGATTGCACTTTAAGCCTTTGTAATTTTTCTCAATTTAAATTCTGATATTTTTTTTGATTTAAGCATTTTTTATTTTTATTTATTAAAATAAATTTATAAAAATTATATTAGAGTTTATGTTTAGGTAGTCTTAGATCTTAGGATTTACATTTTAGAATAAGGAAAAAAAAGGCCACTTTGTGACTCTTGCCTTGGTGGGCCTTGTATTGCTCGAACTAGTTACACCCCAAATTGGACCGTACCAGCATGGCTTGAACTGGGCCATACTAGCATGGCTTGAACTGCGCCATACCAGCATTTCCCGCTCCTGGCCTGACACAGCCCAGCACTATGTTGGCCAGCCGTATCGTGTCAATCCATTTGGCTGGTTCCCGTGCTATGTGAGGCACGACATGAGAATCATACTGTTCCATGTCTGACATGGTGGCATGGTCATGCTACACTCAAATGGGCCGTGCCGACATGGTGGCATGGTCGTGCCTCACTCAAATGAGTCGTACCGATCATAGTGTCTTGGCAACAAGAGTTGTGACATGTTTCACATTGTGAGATTATTTTAGTCACAGTAATTTGTTTTATGTCATTAAATCATTTCAGTCATAGTAATATGTTTCATTTATTTCAGTCATGACAAAATATTTCATGTCGTGACAACTTGTGTTGTAGCTTGGGGAAGGTTGATGCAGTTGCAATGTAGAAGAACAATGTCGCAGCCTTAACATGACTTGGTGCTGATTCTTTAATTTGTGACTTACTTTTCCATAATAGTTATCTTTCAAGATGCTAGTAGTCCACCCAATATATAAGTCGATCCTTAATTTTCTCTTAATTGGTGAATACTTCATCAATGTTGTCTTGCCTATACATTACTTGAACTTCTCAAAGCTCACTAGTTTTATCAAGTCCACCCATTTCACCTTCATATCAACTTTCTCCATCCGAACGAAGTACTTCTCGATTTGTTTCTGATAAAATAGTATTAGATTTTAATGTGTTTTATTCGTGCATGAAATGCAGAATTTTTTGCTCAGTAAATAATATTTTGACCGTCATAGCTGGGCACCACATTCTTCTGCTCAAATCAAGTTCTACACAAAGGTGCCCAATTCAAATAGTTTCTTTCAAGGAAGTACAAATACGTCACTGTACAGTCGTGTCCACATATCGGACACTTGGGCATGTGGACATGGTACGGATACGCATCAGATACGTGTTCGATACGCCACGTGGCATATCGTTGACAAATTTCATGTCCGATATGCCACGTGGCGTATCAAACAGACGTGTCGGAGATGTATTCGATGAGTAGGTTACAAATCTGACGCATCGGTTACAAATCAAACACGTTACGAATCCGTCACATCATAAACATTATAAGATGAGGCGTTACTCCAACAACTCCAAAAAAATCGAGCAGTCGACCGCCGACAGCGTTGAGTGCCCGATAAAGCCGGTTGCGGGGGATAATTCATCATTGCGTCTAGCTTTTTGAAGCAGTAAGGTTTTGAAAAAGACAACTTTTTTAGAAGCAGGGGGGGGGGGGGTTTAGAAGTAGTAACGGGGGGTGGGGGGGGCGGGGTTCAAAGTATTATTTTAATTATTAACGGGAGGGGGGGGGTATGAAGCAGTAACGAGAGGGTTAGAGGTTTTAAATCTATTTTTTTATATTAATTATTATTGTTTATTTAATAAATATGCAAAATATAATAACAAATAATTTTGATGTATGCAATATAATTTAATTTAATTTTAAATGCATAATTGTAATTTAATTTAATTTTAAATGATAAATATGCAAAATAAGTTGTAATTCTGAGTCTTCAAGTAATCAACAAAATATTCAAGATGTTGATGATAATGTTCCATTATGGAGGTATGTCACGAAAGATGTGAAATTGGATAAAGGAAAAGGGGGAGGAAATATTACTTTTTAATATAATTTTTGTAGACACCTATATAGAGGATCATATTATATAGTCAATGCTCACTTGTTGAAAATTAAAGGGGCTGAGATTGCATCATGTACTAAAGTAATGGATCAAAATTTGATTGAGATGCGGATGATGATAAATGAATCTAAACAAAGGATGAAATAATCTAAATTTAAGCAAATTTCTTTACCCATATTAAGCATTGTAGATTTTTTTTTTGAGAATTCATCTTCTAGTGTTAGTCCAATCGATTTAAAAAGGAGAAAAGAGACTATGAGATCAATTGAAAATGTATTCAAAATTGGTGCATGTGAAATAGTTTATAGTGAGATAGCTAGGATATTTTATACTGGGGGATTGTCTTTTTACTTTGCTAAAAATCATTATTATGCTCGTGCTTTTAAAAGTATAAGTCATCTTCCAAGTTATGTCCCACCAAGCTATAATGCATTAAGAATAATATTATTGCAGAAGAAAAAGAATAATATTGATAATCTATTAGAACCAATCAAAAAAACTTGGAATGAGAAAGGAGTGAGCATATGCAGTGATGGATGGTCAGATGCTCAAAGAAGACCACTTATTAATATCATGACAGTCTTTGAAAGTGGACCAATATTTTTGAAAGTAATAAACTGTGAAAGAGAGACTAAGGACAAGTATTTTATAGCTGATTTGTTGATTAACATTATACAAGAGATTGGTCCACAAATGGTAGTTCAAGTTATGACTGATAATGCTGCAGCTTGCAAAGCAGCAGGACACATCGTGGAAGCAAAATTTTGGCATATCTTTTGGACCCCGTGTGTGGTTCATACTCTCAATCTTGTTTTGAAGACTATTTGTACACCAACACATTCAAGATATGATGATATGATGAAATAATGTGGTTGGATCGCCCAAGTTTCCAGTGATATCTTTTTTATCAAGAATTTTATTATGAATCATGCAATGAGATTATCGATATTTAATAGTCAGTGCAAGTTAAAGTTATTTTCAGTGGCCGATACACGTTTTGCTTCAACTATTGTTATGCTTAAACGATTTAAAACAATCAAAAGAGATTTGGAGCAATTAGTGATAAGTGAAGAATGAGAAATGTATAAAAAGATGATTTAGTGAAAGCTAAAGAAGTAAAGGATAAAATATTAAATGAAGACTTTTGGATGAATGTTGATTATATCATTAGCTTTACAACTCTTATTTATGAGATGCTTCGATTAGCTAACACTGACAAACCTTTCTTTCATAATATTTATGAGTTGTGGGATTTTATGATCGAAAAAGTGAAGGAAGCTATTTATAAGAAAGAACATAAAAGTCTCGCATATAATTTAATGTATACTTTTAATTTTATTTTTAATTTTTAAAGTTTTGATTGAAAGTTTTTAAGTTTTAATTATAATAGAACTTATATGAATTACTGTGTATTTTTACCTCTAGGTTTTTTTATATTGTGAATGAAATCTTGGTGGAAAGATGGAATAAAAGTCACATACCTTTACATTCCCTAGCTGATTCCTTAAATCCAAGGTAAATTTAAGAGTTTGAATTGTAGATTATGATAATTTTAATATAAATGATATTTTATGATGTTTAATAATTTATAATTAATATTATAACTTAACTTGCAAGTATTATAGTCAACAATGGCTTGATGAGTCTCATGATCTTGTTCTACCACATCGAGATTTAGAAATAGTAAGAGAGAAAAATATTTTGAGAGATACTTTTCTAATGAAGGTGAAAGGAGAAGAGCAAATGATGAGTATGCTATATTTTTGATATTTTTGGAAGATTTTTCTAGTATTGATTCCATCAATGATAGATGATACATGAGTCATATTAAATGGTGAATTGTTCATGAAATTGTTGCATCGATGCTTCAATCTATTACATTAAAATTATTATGACAACTTTGTTTATCATCATGTTGTGAAAGAAATTGAAGCACTTATAATTTTATTCACTCCATGAAGAGAAATAAGTTGACACCACAAAGAGCTAAAGACTTGGTTTATATTCATGACATTCTTCAACTTCTGTCAATGAGATCTTCAAACTATAATGAAGCCGAATCTAAAATGTGAGACATTGGAAGTGATGGTTTTAACTCAATGGATGTTGAAAATGTTGGAATTTTTGAGATTGTAGATCTTTCTTTTGATGAACTTGAACTTGAAGCCGTTTTATTTGATTCATAAGAAAATATTAATCTTTTATTTTAATATTTCTTATGTTTGTGTTTGAATGTTTGTAAAAATAATGTTTGAGCATTTTTTTTGTTTATCTAAATTACTGTTTAAAAATAATATTTGTATTTAATCATATTATATCCTAGTCGTATCTATATCCTAGTTTTTTAAAATTTGTCGTGTCCCCGTATTCTGCCGTGTCGTATTCCCGTATCCGTATCTGTGTCCGTGCTTCTTAGGTTTCTTTGCTTGCCTGAGTAAAAAATATGTATTTTTCCTTTATTAATAACATCTATATTATGTTGCTTACTTAACCAGCTTATCGATCTATCATATAGAAATTAGGATGAATATAAATCTACTTGTGGATTTTCTGGTATTAACATTTCTATCCTATTGAGCATCTAATGCATCACTAATTTCAAATTTGTTTTCCTTTACATTTCTATAAAACTCTAAAATAAAATTTTAAGTCTCACTAATATACATAAACACTCTTTTCATTGCATTCCAATTCTTATTTTTTGGTTCGGTCATAAATTTATTGAGAATGTTCTCTATATGTGAAATATTAGATCTTGTATATATCATAACATACAATAAATTGTCGACTGCATTAACATATGGTACAAAGCCCATGTTGAATATAAGGTGGAACTGCAGAAGTCAAAAAAAAAGTTCTCTCTCTCTCTCTCTTTCTCTTTCTTTTTCAACATGGTATCAGAGCGGCGCAGCGGAAGCGTGGTGAACCCGACGTGAAGCTTTCCGAAGCTTTCTCTCCCGAAGCTTTCCGACCCGTCGATCCACCTCAGTGCCCACTCCGCCTTCTTCTTCATGCACGGGATCGTCTCCATCGCTCGGAATAGCCGCCTCTTCTCCCCCTATGCTCTCAAGAAGTTTCCTTCATCAAGGTCGCTGCTGGTAGTTCAAGTCGAATGGTTTATATTTGTGATACGACTTCTCGGCACATCTTGTATAAGCTTCCTGGCCACTCTGGTTCAGCCAACGAGCCTACGTTCCACCCTTCCAAACCAATTAACGGATCTGACGACGGGTGATAAACTGATCTATTTGGGCGAGATCTGCATTTGATTGGCAGTATTAATCAACTAGTTTTCTTGCCACATCTTGCACCGACGACACAACTTGCTTTGCATTTGTGACCAGCTCCATCGCATTTTTTTTCCAGTCTCCTCTGTCAATCACACTTGCCCAATCAGTTTGAAGAATTTCATTTTTCAGCTTTGCTAGAGAAACTTATAATTTTTGGCACCCCAATCCCTGCACGTGCCGTCAGAAGTGTTCTTCTATCTTTCGGGTGCTGCCACGCCACAATCTGAAGCTGTACTAGGGTTGTTTTCAATCTAAAGTAGACATGGCTGCTAAAACTTTCATTTTTTTCTCTATTATATCTGGATCTCCTATGATTACTTTGGAGAAATTGGTTGGCAGGGACAATTATCTTTCCTGGTCAGCTTCTGTTGAACTATGGTTTATGGGTCAAAGATATGAGGATCACCTAGTTACACAGGAGACAGATATCCCTGAGGTTGACCGCGTACAGTGGAGGAAGATAGATGCCCAGTTATGTAGTATATTGTGGCAATCAGTTGATCCTAAGATTTTTCTTCATCTTCGGGCCTACAAAACTTGTTTTAAAATTTGGACTCAAGCTAAAGGATTATACACGAATGATATCCAGCATCTTTATAAGGTGGCTTCTGCTATTGTCCATCTCAGCCAACAAGACTTGGATTTATCTACTTATATTGGCCGGATTGCTTCTCTTAAGGAAGAGTTCTTGACTGTGATGCCTCTTATTTCTGATGTTGGGGCTCAACAAACACAGCTTGATAAGTTCTTCATGGTCCTTACTCTTATTGGCCTCCATCCAGATCTTGAGCCTGTCCGTGATCAGATTCTTGGCAGTTCATCAGTTCTGTCCTTGGATGATGTGTTTGCTCGCCTCCTTCGTATCTCGTCAACTCAAACTTTGCCATCTGATAGTACTTCAGATTCTTCTGTGTTAGTTTCTCACACTACCACTCAAGGAGGCCGCAGAGGTAACTGAGGTAGGGGCCAACGTCCTCATTGCACTTATTGCAATAAACTTGGCCATACTTGTGATTGTTGCTATCAGTTACATGGACGGCCTCCTCGCACTGCCCATATGGTCCAGTCCTCTGATTCTCAGCTGCCTCAGCCTTCGAGCTCCTCCGCATCTCAGGCATATCAGGCTTCTGTTGCCTCTGTTGCCCAGCCTGCTAATGCCTCTGCCTGCCTTACCCACACATCTTCTCTTGGACCCTGGATTCTAGATTCTGGAGTTTCTGATCACATATCTGGTAATAATGATTTTTTCTCCTCTATTTCTACTACCTCTGCTTTACCTACTGTTACCTTAGCTAATGGTTCTCAAACTGTGGCTAAAGGTATTGGTTTGGCCCTTCCTCTACCTTCTCTACCTCTCACTTATGTCCTTTATACTCATAAATGTCCTTTTAATCTTATTTCCATCAGCAAAATCACTCGTACTCTTAATTACTCTATTACCTTTTCTGATAAATTTGTGACCTTGCAGGACCGGAGTATGGTGAAGACGATTGTCATAGGATGTGAGTCTCAAGGCCTCTATCACCTCACCTCGGATTCATCTTTTTCAATTTGTATTTCCACTGATGCTCCTCTCCTCATTCACAGTCGTTTGGGCCACCCTAGTTTCTCCAAGTTCCAGAAGATGGTCCCTCGTTTTTCCACTTTGTCGTCGCTTTCGTGTGAGTCATGTCAGCTTGGGAAACATACTCGTGTCTCGTTCCCAAAGCGTTTGGATAATCGGGCAAAGTCTCCTTTTGAGCTTGTCCACACCGATGTTTGGGGTCCTTGTCGGACTACGTCTACTTTAGGATTTCAGTATTTTATCACTTTTATTGATGATTATTCTCGATGTACTTGGTTATTTTTAATGAAAAATCGAGCTGAGTTATTTTCTATTTTTCAGAAATTTTATGCTGAAATCCAGACGTAATTCAATATTTCTATTCGTGTGTTACGCAGTGACAATGCCAGAGAATATTTTTCATCCCCCTTTATTTCATTTATGTCTCATCATGAGATTCTTAATCAGTCTTCTTTTGCTCATACTCCTCAACAAAATGGGGTAGCTGAACGCAAGAATCGACATCTTGCTGAGACAGCTCGTACTATCCTTCTCCATAGTAATGTTTCTCTTCATTTTTGGGGGGACGCTGTTCTTACTGCTTGTTATTTGATTAATCGTATGTCCTCATCTGTTTTACATGATCAGATTCCTCATTCCCTTCTCTTCCCTGACCAACCACTTTATTTCTTTTCTCCTCGTGTCTTTGGTTGTATTTGCTTTGTTCATATTCTCACTCCTGGACAGGACAAGCTTTCAGCCAAAGTCATGAAGTGTCTCTTCTTGGGATATTCCAGACTTCAGAAGGGTTATCGTTGTTATTCTCTTGAGACTCATCGCTACTTTATCTCCGCTGATGTTACTTTCTTTAAGGACTCACCATTCTTTTCTACCACTTCTAAGTCTCTTTTTGTTTCTGCAGTCTTGCCCATTCCTATTGTCTCTTCACATGATGTTGTGCCTCCTCGACCACTTCAGGTTTATCATTCTCGCCCTCGTATCGATGCTCCTCTGTCGTTTGCTGAGGCACCTGCTGACTCACTTCCTATCCCTTCGGCTTCTCCTGCCCCGGCTTCACCCTCTTCTGATGACTTACCCATTGCTACTCGGAAAGGTAATCGCTCTACTCGTAATCCTCATCCTATTTACAATTTTTTGAGTTATCATCGATTATCTTCACCCTATTCTGCTTTTGTCTCTGCTATATCCTCTGTTTCTCTTCCAAAGAGCACCCATGAAGCTCTTTCCCATCCAGGCTGGCGACAGGCAATGGTGGATGAAATGGCTGCTCTATACTCTAATGGCACTTGGGATCTTGTTGTTTTACCCTCTGGTAAATCTACAGTTGGTTGTCGTTGGGTCTATGCAATTAAGGTTGGTCCTGATGGTCAGGTTGATCGCCTTAAGGCCCGCTTAGTTGCTAAAGGCTATACTCAGATTTATGGTTCTGATTATGCTGACACATTCTCCCATGTTGCCAAGATTGCTTCTGTTTGTCTGTTTTTCTCCATGACTGCTATGTGTTCTTGGGCTCTTTATCAGTTGGATATTAAAAATGCTTTCCTTCATGGTGATCTTGCCGAGGAAGTTTATATGGAGCAACCTCTTGGTTTTGTTGCTCATGGGGAGTCTGGTTTAGTGTGCAAGTTACGCCGTTCTCTATATGGCTTGAAACAATCTTCTCGAGCATGGTTTGGTCGTTTTAGTTCTGTTGTTCAAGAGTTTGGCATGCTTCGCAGTACAGCAGACCATTCAGTTTTCTATCATCATAACTTATTGGGGCAGTGTATTTATCTGGTTGTTTATGTGGATGACATTGTCATTACAGGCAGTGATTAGGATGATATTCAGAAACTAAAGCAACATCTTTTTACCCACTTTCAGACCAAAGATTTGGGAAAACTCAAGTATTTCTTGGGAATTGAGATAGCTCAATCCAGTTCCGGTGTGGTCATTTCCCAAAGGAAGTATGCTTTAGACATCCTGGAAGATACCGGTATGTTAGATTGTAAACCGGTAGACATACCTATGGATCCAAATGTCAAACTTGTACCAGGACAGGGGGAGCCTTTAGGAGATCCTGGGAGATATCGACGACTTGTAGGTAAATTGAACTATCTCACCATTACTCGTCCATATATTTCTTTTCCTGTGAGTGTTGTTAGTCAATTCCTACAGTCACCATGTGATAGCTATTGGGATGCCGTAATCCGCATTCTTCGATATATCAAAAGTACACTAGGCCAGTGTGTGTTGTATGAGAACAGAGGTCATACTCAAATTGTTGGTTACACAGATGCGGATTGGGCTGACTCACCCACAGATAGACGTTCCACTTCAGGGTATTGTGTTTTTATTGGAGGTAATCTAATATCTTGGAAGAGTAAGAAACAAGATGTAGTGGCTAGATCTAGCGCTGAAGCTGAGTATCGAGCCATGGCTTTGGCAACATGTGAACTCATATGGTTGAAACATCTTCTTCCAGAGTTGAGATTTGGAAAGGATGAAGAGATGAAACTCATCTGTGATAACCAGACCCCATTATATATTGCATCCAATCCAGTCTTTCATGAAAGGACCAAACATATTGAAGTTGATTGTCACTTCATTAGAGAGAAGATCGCATCAGGATGTGTTACTACAAGTTTTGTTAATTCAAATGATCAACTAACAGATATCTACACTAAATCTCTCAGTCATCCTAGGATTAAATACATTTGTAACAAGCTTGGTGCATATGACGTATATGCTCCAGCTTGTGGGGGAGTGTTGAATATAAGGTGGAACTGCAGAAGTCAAAAAAAAGGTTTCTCTCTCTTTCTCTCTCTCTCTCTCTCTCTCTTTCTTTTTCAACATCCCATTTCCTTTCTTTTGTCTTGTCTAGATGAGCAATGATCTACAGACAGTTTTAATCCAATAAGAACAAGTGTGCTAATCAATTTGTAGTTAACCATGTTGAACTTTTGAAATACTCTTTCAATGTGTTTTTTTGTCCAAGAAATAATATTTTCTTTTTGTCCATTGTAATTTGTTTACCCAAAATATTTCTAGTTTATTTGAAGTTGGTTATATCAAACTTTCTTAGAAGTCGTCCATTTATAGTTCACATTATTTTTTTTGTTATTTTTAACTAAAAGTATATCATTCACATATAGAGTAAGAATCACAAAATTAGCATCTAACCTTTTTTTGGATACACATTGATTCGCCTCCCTGTTTCTTAAATCCAACTAAAAGATATATGCATCAAATTTTTGGTACTATATTCTTGGAGATTTTATTGAATCATATATGGATTTTTTTTAACTTATATACTAAGTCTATTTTTACCTCGTATTCTTTTGGTTGATACATGAAAGTCTCTTACTCTAGCTATCGTGAAGAAAAATTATTTTTACATTCAACTGTTCCACTTCTAAATCATATCGTGTTGCAGCAAGTAGTACTTAGAATTATCAACTGGGCCGGGCGATCTAGCTATGACCCGTGGCATGATATGGTTCAGTTGTGCCTGACTAGACACATCATGATTTAGAACTATATCTTGACATGCCATGAGTTTGGCCCAAGGCATGGCTCGGAGCATGTTGAGCCAAAATTTTTGGTATGAGAGGCGTGACGCAGCATGATTCAATATGATGGCCTATTTGGGTTGGTTTTGACAAGGTTGGCCTGTGACACATTTTAAGCCAGTCTAGAGCTGACCTAGGCTATCCTGGATTGAACTAGGCTAGCTTAGACTAAAGTGGGTTAGCCTCGAATGAACTGGGCTAGCTTGACAATGCCTAATCCAATTTGGCATGATCCAACCAAAATGCATGCCAATGGACAATGCTAAGCTGCTCATTTTTAAAGCTTCATTGGCACGACATGACCTATGTTAAAAATTATGTTGTGCCCGACATGACATGGTGGACTTGATAGGCCTAAAAAAATAAGTTGTGCCAATAGGTCATGATCTGTTTAACATCTTTATTAGAATCATTCGAATATATGTCATTCATTTTTGATCACCAAGGAGAAGACTTTATTATAGTTTACCTCCTCAAGCTGAGAATACTCTTTAACTATCAACCACATCTTGTACATTTCAAGATATTTTCAACATTGATCATTTGCTTGAACATCTACTTGCATTATATTGCTCTTCAACTCTTGAATAATTTTATAAGCGTTTAGGTATTATTATTATAAATATATTATATTTTTTCCTCTAAGACTTGCTCACATAGGTGTACATTTTTCATAGGCTTTTGTCTTCTTTTTCACAATGGTCAAATTATTACATGTGACAAGAAGAACATGATGGGCATTTTCTACATATCTCATTGGTTTATTTTGATCTTTTTAGACCTCAATATTGGTACGAACTCACAACTTTCTCATCAGACTTATCCATGCATTGATGTAATGATAAAACCTATATTATTCTAGGTTTTATTCTTGTTGTATGTTCTTTTGTAAGTCACTATTATATTGTTTTACTTAAATACTAATCATGAATATAAGTAAATGATGTTGTGATAATATATTCAGTGTCATTACAACACAAAAGAACCAAATGTCTTTGTACCAAATAGAGTCGCAATAACATATTTCATGTCATGAGACCATTTCACTCGTGATGACCTTATTTTATGTCTTGAGATTATTTTAGTCATGACAATATGTTTCATGACCCAAAGAACAAGGTTGTGATTTTCACAAGTTATAAATGAATCTATGTGGTTACTTCATAATACCCTTTACTCTAGTTTATCATAAAGGACTATATTTCTTATATATAGATGATAAATAGTTTATTCATGTGATGCTACAATTGAAAGTAACAATCTAATTATAGTTATTTTAGTCATGAGAGAGAAATAATCTCTGTAATTAATATTATAAATGTGTAAATTTAGGTTTTACTCATGTTGAATGTTTTTTTGTTATTCATTATTATATTGTCCATTTACTAATCACTTAAATACTAAGTGTGAATATAAGTAAATGATGTCGTGATATTATATTCAGTGTCGTGGCAACACCAAAGAAACAAGTGTCTTGGTAACAAATGGAGTCGCGACAATATATTTTGTGTTGCAAGATCATTTCAGCCGTGACAACTTGTTTCATGTCATGACAACAAATTGTGTCGTGATCCAGAGGTGTGATATTCACAAGTTGTTAATAAATCTTTTGGATGTTTCATACATATTTTTTACTCTAGATCATCATAAAGGACCAAATTTCTTATAGCTAGATGATACACAGCTTATTCGTGTGATATTGCATTAAAAAGTAATAATTTAATAGTAGTTATTAATTCTAAGAGAGAAATAATCTCAGTAATTAATATTATAAGTTTGTGTAAAACCTTTCCCTATCAACATAGATTTGAATTGATTAACATTTCCTTTGGCTCTCATCTTCTTCGTATATACCTATCTATGTCATATTACTAGCTTAACTATTGATTTTAAAATGAGTTCTTCCATATGATTATATTCAATTATTTTAATATAGTTTGTTATCATCTTGAATGACTAAGAATCTCATAATGAATATCTGAGATCTTATAGTATCAAAATGAGAATAAGAGAGCATTCGAGATAAATGATACAGAGTAGAACAATGTCTTTGGTTTTTTTCATAATTCAATCAAAATGTCCAAGTCATTATTTGAAAGTTGATTAACTAAAATGACAAAATATTCATTTGAGAGATAGTGTGAATGTATTTTTTTAGTATATATATTTAGGTTGGGATCAAGGTTCTTCGATAGACTCAGATTTTGTATTCAATGGGATGCTTACACTAGGCTTCTCTCATAAATACACTATTTTAGAAGAGGTGTCACTAATCTTTTAAAAATTAGTTGTACTAGTCATATTCGGTATAGACATATAAGTAGGGGTAGTCATTACTCCTTTGTAGGAAATAACAATTATATAGGAAAGTGAGCTTACTATTACATTGTCAAAATGTACGTTCTCTTGGATCGAGTCCTTAAATTAAGACTTGTTCTTGAAGAATTTGACATCAATACTCATAATGATTCTCATATATTTTGGTGAATTACACTTATATCTTTTCTAAGTATTCTAGTACTTAACGAAGATATATTTCATGACATATGCAACTAGTTTCTCCTTTTCTTGAGAGAGGTCATGAACAAACTATTTACACCCAAAAATTTTGGGAGGAAAATTAAAAGTCTCTCCCAGCTATACAAGTTGGTATGAGGTATGACATTAATGATTAAAAAATAACATTCATTTGATTAGGTAGTTAGCGATTAATATTTTTTTTTTTTAGAAATACTTGGACACACTAAAATGAGATAGAAGTATTTATCCATTTCAATTAGATATTATTTTTTTTTTCAACTTTTCTATTATGTGCACAAATATTAGCACAAATTGTCTGATGAAATATCTTGTGCTTCTCAAAGAAACAAAATTTATTGAAAAGTATACCCTAATGAACTATCACTTCTAGACATATTAATATCTTTTCAACATTGAATTTTTATTTTTTTATTAAATTTTATAAAAATTTGAGATATTTCCTGAAACACTGACAAATGTGTAAATTGAGTATAATTACCTCTAAAAGTAACAAAATATCTTAAATTATCATACATGTTTATCTTATTAGTTCTTAAATGGTTGAGTAAATTAATTGAAATGATTCTTTTCTAATATTTTTCTAACATTTCAAATAGACAATTTTAGTATATTTTTCTAATTGATATGTTTTATAATTAATAAATATTTCTTATTTGATGCCCGACTCTTAAATTTTTAGATTGTTTAATGAAGGATATTTGAGTCGAGAGTTAATTCATTAGTATTAATAATAGACAGACATTTAAAAGAGTTTATGTAAGTCGAGAAGAACATATACAATTCATGTCACTTAATTCTCAGAAAAGTAATTTGGCTAATCTGATAATCATGCATAAATTGATCAGGAAAAAAAATATTATCACAAATGTGTTGTCATCGTAAAATAATTGATATAAATTAAATAATGATTGAAATTCTAGTATATATTAAACATGATTAAAAAAGAAATAATCGACATTAATATTTTTGTGCCTCATGACATGTATAATGTTAATGATGCCATTGTTTTGATAATATCAAAAGCTCTAGACTTAATAAAAGAAGTAAAAAGAAAATAATAATCTGTTGTATGTGCTCTTTTGTTATTCATGTGTTCTTTTGTTTTTTTTCTCTCAACTATTCTATTATGTGCAAAATTTCTAACGTAGAATGTGTAATTAAACATCTTGTGCTCCTCTAAGAAATAAAAATTTGTTCAGAAATATATTCTAATGAATTATAACTTTAAAACATATTATTATGATATTATCCTATATAAATTGATTTTTTTATATTTTAATTATATTTTATAAAAAATTGAGACATTTTCTTGAATATTAATAATCATGTAAATCGAATATAATCATCAATATTTTAGTTTATCTTAGTAGATTAATCAATAAATTATTATTATACATGATTATCAATTATTATATTTTTCTAAAGATCATAAATATTTTAATACGTGATTATCAATTATTATAATAGTTTATCTAAAGATCATAAATTATTATACGTGATTATCTTAGTAGGTTCCACATGTTTGAGTAAATCAATTGAAACGAATCCCTTCTAATATTTTTCTAATGTCATATAGAAAGTTTTATTATATTTTTCTAACTGATATGTTTTATAATCAATAAATATTTTTCATCTGATACTCAACTCTTAAGTCTTTAGCTTGTCTAATGAAAGATATTTTAGTTGAGAGTGAATTCCTAGTAGATTAATAATTGACAGATTATAAAAGGATTTATGTGAGTTGAGAAGAATATATACAATTTATCTCGCTTAATTCTTAGAGAATTAATTTATATTCTCATGATCATGCATAAAAATATTAGAAAAAAAAAATTGTCACAAACATGTTATCATAAAATAATTGATATAAAATAATTTATGATTAAAATTCTAGTGCATATAAAACATGATTAAAAAAGAAATGATCAACATTGATACTTTTGTGCCAATTGACATATATAACTTTAATGATGTCATTATTATGATAATATCAGAAGCTCTAGATTTGATAAAAGAAGTAAAAAATAATAATTATTTGTCGCATATGTATTTGATCTGAATTTATTATCTAGATTATCTAAAAATAATATAGATATTTATTATCTAAGATGTATAATAGAAGTAGACTTGTTCGAGCTAGTAGCACACAATGAACAAAGTTTATCATATTTCTCTTGAGGAAGTATTAGTGTAACACGAACATTAGACGTGGTAGTAGAAGAATCAATATAAGTAGGTCTAATATATTGCTGTGTAGCCTTTAAATCATTAAAAGTTTGTTGTAACCCATGGTTTAATGTTCATCATATTTTTTGAGTATGTTAATATTACTTTTTTGCCTCTTGGAGTACATATGCTCAGTATGGACTTGTTCACTTTAACATGCTGCATGGCCTGACATGTCATCCTAGTATTTACTTGCATGACTAAACTAAGCTAGTAAAGATCTGACCTATATTAGCCTGGATCAAACCTAGGTAGGCTGAGATTCTGCCATGCCAGGCTAGCTTTTTTAGAGGCGTGCTAGTGCGACATGACCTTGTTTCAATATTGAAATGACATGGATTGGAATGATTCCTTGATGGGTTGCAACAAATGGGGTCGTGCCATCTCAATACATCATGTTTTTCTTCTCTATCTTGTTCTTCTAGCTCTCTCATTGTGCCAATGTGTTGAAGATGTTGAAATATTATGGCTAATGATATTATCTCATAATTTATCACTATAAAATAGAATATTGTACTCTCAATGAATGCTTGTAAATGATGCTATAAATCTACTCATAAAATCTTACATAGTTATAGTTTAATTTGTTAGCACCAATGTTTTAAGATGCATAATCAAGGCGTGCCTTGGAGCGTGCCCTAGGGCAAGGCGTGTGGAATGTGCCTTTCACACCTTGAAAAAGGAAGCATATGCCTATGAGGTGTTATTCAAAAAATTTAAAAAAATATATTTTCGTAAAATTGAAACAGTGCCGATCATTTTTATTGACACTGCTCGACATATTCGACGCCAAAGCTAATATTATCTCTACTCTAGGGTTTTTTTGGTGCTCCCTAGTCAAAAATTTTGCACGCCAATGCCTAACTCGAAAATTCTAGCAATCCACATCATATATTTTTGGTATTGCTCAAGAAGTATATTTTTAATTTTTTATATAAAAAGTTATAGATTTATAGTTATACATAATTACATATAGTCATATATTGAGTTATCTCATTCTGACTAGTCAATGTACATATCATTAACTGAGTAATAGCATCATAAAAATGCAATATTTTTGAAAAATATATCAAAGTGACAAAGTTACAATGTTATTGTAGATGTCTCGAAAGCTAAACGCATTCAACATGCTAGGATCAATTGCCTACCATTGATGCACCAATGGCTTTGCATTAATTATTATCCACCTATCATGTTGGTATAAAGTGGTTTTTTCAAAAAGTACCCCCATATTAGAGGTGTTAATTGGGTTGGGCAGCCCATGCATTGTTTGTGGTATGGTATAGTTTAGTCATTTTAGGGCTAGGCACGACATTATCTAGCATCATACCTGGTCTTGGATCGTGCCGTGTTGAGTTGGTGCAAATTGGGCCTCGTGCCGAGCCAGACACGATTTGCTTGCATTGCCCGGTGGCATGTCTTTTTTGGCCCAATTTACAAATCATGGATTTTCTTACGTGGCATGTCTTTATTGGCCCTTGTGGTGCTGATTGCTATGCGTTCTACCTCACCCCACCCTTACCCACCGTGTTTTCTTGTAATGGGCACCAACAGGAGCAATGATAGGTATGTCCTTTCATTGTTGCTATCAACTTTTTTAAAAAAAATTTAATCTATAAATGTTTGATTCAATACCATGATTACTGGCTAGGATTTGTAGCTATCGTGATTCTGCCAAATAAAATTAAAAAAAATAAAAAAAATAAAAAAAATTATTTATTTGTATTATTTTTAAATTTCTATAAAATAAAAATTGAAAATTTTAAAATTTTCATTCTAAATTTCTTATTTTTTATTTCTCACTTGTGCTCTCTCCTCACTTTCTTTGATAAAATATTATTTTATAACATTATAATTTTATTTTATTATTTATTTTATAGTTATGGTTTTAATTTATGCTTATGCATATGACATACATGAAGGTGTGGATGTGCAATTTGTCTCGAGTTTAGATTTTAGAAATAGTGTTTATTTTATAACAAAATGGTTATGATATATTTATTTTGATTTTTTTTCATTGAGTTTTTAATTTTTTTAATAAATAGAATAAATTTATTTTAAAAAATATTACATAATGAATTTAATGATATTAAATATGAAATTAACATAAATATAAAGAATAATGATAATCCTATTAAAAGTTATGTGATTGAAACTATGTTTGCTTAAATGAACTTGACTCAAATCTTTTTTTCACCTACAAAATAAAAAATTAGGTAAATATCAGTAGTATATATGTATTTTAAAATAATAAAAATTAAAAATTCTATGAGTGTCAAAGAAAATTTGATATTATATATATATTATTAAAAGATATATATATGTAGGAGTTTGTATGAGACTAACCACCTAAAGAGACATGCTGATTTATGTATTAAAAAATATGATATATTAGATACAAGACAAACTCAACTTAGCAGTAAAGTCTTTTAGGCTGAATATAATTTAGTTTTGTTAACCCATTTCATAAATCATAATTATTTTGAGAGGGAAGACATGACTAAATTGATTATAATTATTGGTTTTTTAATTAGATCTTTTGAGAATTTTAGAATAGTCAGTATTATATAGATCGATTTCAGCCTGCTTATCATAAGATTATTAAGTTCACAAGTAGAAATGACATAATAAAATATTATAATTTAAAAAAATTAATTAATAATTAATAAATTTAGGAAATTTTGTGGAATTATATTCGTGCTGTCTGATATATGGATTAGTCATGATAATGCATCATTTGCATGTCTCACATTTTATTGTGTAGATTTAAAATGAAAACTTAATAAAAAAAATTAGGATTTTTTGAGATTTTCTATTCTCGTGATGGTTCTATCATATATGAGTATAGGATATAGATATTTAGGGAATATGAAATTCAAAATGGAATATTTAATATTATATTTGTTAATATTTTTAATAATGAAGTAATTATTAGTATATTTGCTAGGACTATTAGCGATGAGCTGTTAAGTGAGATATTATACGTCAAGTCTATGTGTCATGTAATTAACTTAGTAGTACATGCAAGAATAAAAATTATTTATTCTTTATTAAAAAAAATAAGAAATTTATTCTTTATTAAAATATCTTTAAATAATTAACAAACAACGTGAGTTTTGCAGTCTCTATTTGTTTGCGAGTCTAAAAAAAAATTTAAATATATCTGAGATATTGAAATTATACTTATTTTATATCAGAGTTATGTGTTGGCTACCAACATATGATATACGAATATGTTAATAGTAAAAGTATTGAGTTTATTATTAATAATTCAGATTGTGATATAAGAATTTCTTTTATGAATTTGTTAAAAATTTTATATGACACGATGGACATGTATTCGTCTATATATATTCTTATTATTTGCATTATATTTAAGAGTATATGTAATATAAATAGTATGTTAAAAAAATATCAAAGTCATATGATATTTTGTATCATGTCTATTAAGATAGAAATTAAGTATTTGAAATATTAATCTTTTATTTTAACTTTAATGTTTGGTTACTTATATAGATTTTAGGGTTAAGGTGAAATCAATAAAAAATATTTGACATATATATCCACATGCTTGAACAAGTACACCAACATAAATAGTATATTTATAAAAAATTAATCAACTTGTTTACATATTACGATACTAAATATAATAGTTATAGTTAGACTCCGAGTATGAACATATATATTTTATTTGAAAATAATGATTTCTCTATTTAGCTAGCTAGGGACAAACAATAGGGTGGTCTGTCAAATATGACCTAGTTTTTTTGGTACTTAGATATTGGTTATTATTTCATCCTAGCATATTATGATATTAATAATTTAAATATTTTATTATGATGAAAACTACACAAATCAATCAATTTCATGTTATCTAAAATAATACGTGATCTTTTGACTCCTCCAATATTTAGTATTGTATTAGAGTTTATTTTTTTGTGGTAGTTAATATTATTTTAGATAAGAGATTAAAATTATGATAGGATATATTAGATGTACGTGCATGCATGAAGGACTAGGAAAATATGAGGTTGAGTATTCAAGATAAAATGCAAGAGATGTTAGTGGATGATAATTTATGAGACATGAAGATTGAAGATATTGAATATATTAACATATTTAGACCCATTCATGATAATAATAATGATCTGTATCTGCATTCATACTATCATATCTCATATATTGATTAATAATTTTTCATTCTTGATTCATGTGATGGTGATACATATATACTGTGCTATGTTAATGTTTGTTTATTTTTGTTTTGTTTTATTTTATTTTATTATAATTTATTTACTATTGATATATTAAATTATATTTATTGTTATATTTATTTTATTATAATTTACGCATTCATCATATTATGTTTTTGTTTTATTATTAAAATAAAATAAATTTTTAAATTTTTTTTTGAGCCAAATCAAACATAATGTTAAGTCACAATCGCAATATGCGAATGCTGATTGTGAAAGCATAATATTATTGTCAAAATATTATTTTTTTCTTTATATTATTATTTTTTATTTTTTAAAGTTTAATATTTTATTTTTTAATAATTAATAAAATAACAAATAATAATTAAAATAATAAATCTTTTAAAAATTCAATATTTTATCATATTTAAAATTTTAACCCAAAAGGCCAAAAATCAACAAAAAATGATCAAATTCATGTTGGCCCGAATCGGCATGAACCAGAATGACCCAATATTTTGTGAGCAAATTGTGCTGTGCCGGCCAATACTACAGTTATCATGCCTTGCTTGGCATGACTTGAGAGCCCTCTCATGTTGTGTTGGGCATTGCATGATGCGATGGTCGTACTTGGCTGAAATCGGCTATGTCGTCATGATATGACCCACTTAACACCTCAACCCCAAGTCCTTGGGCCACATTTTAAATTCGTATTGATGTAGCTAAAGGTTAATAAATATTTGTCCTTAATTTTTACTAGATTATTCCTAATAATATCATATTGATTTTAATTATTTTCTTATTTTTATCTCACAACACGACATGCTTTCACCCTATATCAAATATAAATAACAATTTGTAACTTGTATAAATCATTATGGTATTAAGTAAAATTTTTGAATAGAATAATTTGCACAAATTACTATTTATATATGCTTTTCATTATATTTTATTATGATAGTCAGATATGAAGATTTTTAATCTGATATTTTATGAGCGAATAAAATATATATATTGGTATATTATTTTTTTCTTAGAGGAAGAATTTAGTATGAGATTATTAATATAACCTATATTTCTATGGTAGGTTAGTCAATAGATATGTCCATGAAGATATTTAAAAAATCTCAACTTATCTTTCTATCTTTAAGTTTGATATCTTAAATATTTATCCATCAGCTTGAGGGGAGGGGGTGTTACAATTTGTGTTTGTAGTTTATATATATATATATATATATATATATATATGTATTCTTTATTTTATGCTTTATGGATGATAGCACATAACATATGAGGTTTCCTAATCTAACTCCTATCTATATTTAATTTCATTATATATTGGTTATTTTATTGGAGTTTGAATATTTAATGTCTTGAGTTTCAACACCTATAATAATCACTACTATTTGTATGCCATTCAAACAATGATTTCATTTGAACTAAATCTGAAAATTAAATAATTTGAGTATTAAATTCAGAAACATATCAAAACTTTCTTGAAAAAATTTCAATGCTTTTTTAGTGAAATATATAGTGTGCTAAATTTTGCACATATTGATATGGTTTTGAAAAAAATATCAATGTTCACCATCAGTGGTGGTAATGTTCCCCTGGCAACTGTGTGGATTTATATAGTAATTTTATGTCATTGTCTTTGCTTTGGTATCATTTTGGCTAAAAATGAATAAAAATGATAGCATGATAAGCTACAATACTTTGTGTACTCATGTAGAGTGGGCTATTTTATAAAATATTTCTTCGTCTTTGATATGACATGCTTTTGAATCTCCAGAAGAAAAAGGTTTGCTTCAACATCATTATCAAAAGATATGATAGCCATTATTGAGGCTTGGTGAGACTCCTGTGAGAAATTTTATGAACCTCGACTCTTGCTTGTGAAATTATAATTTAGACAGATAGATAGATAGTTAGGCTTGCAGAAGAATATAGTTTGTGAAACTATAATTTAGGAATACACATTATATATTTGGAATACCAAGAATATAGTTTAAAGCTGTGAATCAGTATTTTGATAACTGGCATCTTGATGTTTCTATTTCTTCTTCCAGGTTTGGGAAGTTGTATATTCAAAGGATGGCTCAGTTAAGGATGTTGAAAATGTCATGCAACTGAAAGGGTACAAGGTTATTTTCTAATGTAGTCTATGAAAGCAAACTTATTTTATGTGGTAATCATGGCTTGCTGTATCTGGTTTATATCTTTTTTTTTTCCTTTAAAAAGCAAAATTATTATATGTGATTATTGTGTGCGATTACACAAATACAAACATATAGAATCTAATAAGAATTCAAAAGTTATATGCATATATTGGATGTCATACTTTGTATGATAAATATTTTTGTGCAAGACTAGTAAGTCTCAAGTTCGAGACTCATCATACACAGTTTCTCTGACTTTTATGGATAAATTTGTGGATATTAACCTCTCTTAGACCTTGTTCTAAAGAGGGAGCCTTGTGCACTAGGAAGGATCCATTATATATGACTAGTACCCATTAACTTCCAAATTTGTTTTTACTTGAAGTTCTCTCTCTCTCTCTCTCTCTCTCTCTTCCTCTCTCTATTTGCCTCTCTTCCTCTATCTGGAAAACATGATTACGAAAGCTAGATTGGCCCGACAATTCTGATCCTTCTAATTTCCATTTTGTTCAGAGTGCAGTGACTTGGCTCTGCTTCACTCCAAATTCTGAGCAAATAATTGCAGCCTCAAAAGATGGTACAATTAAAATCTGGAACATCAATGGTATGTGTCTTAATTTAGTTTGCATTTTAAAAAGTGATGCTCTACTATCTGGATTGTGTTCTTTACATTTCGTCTTTATTCTTGCTTAGTTCTCTCCTTCATCCATCCTCCAATTTTGTTTCTACTTTCTTTTCTTGCATCATAATCATTTCAAGCATGACTATGTTGCTTCTTTTATAATCCTTTTTTTGTGATTCTTATGGTGAATGAAATCTGCATTTTGCTTCTCTTCTGTTTCACTTTTCCTTAATTCTTTGTATTCCACCTAATCTTGGTTCCTGATTAGGTGGAATTATTTCATTGTTCCAATTTTAAGATCCTTTATCGCATGTTCCTGTTCAGTTCGGTACACTCTTGAAGAAGATCCAAAGATCATTAAAAACTTCCAAATAATCAAAGAGGAAAACGGTACCATTTTGCATTATGATCGCCTCGCCATATCGCCTGATGGCAAGATATTAGCGGCAACACATGGCTCAACATTGCGTTGGTTATGTGCTGAATCTGGAAAGGTTCTTGACACTTTTGAGAATGCCAGCGGTGGTATGTGTTCTCTTTCCTTGTGGTATTTTATTGTTTAATCATGAACAAAACATATCAAGCTAGCATTTTAGTTCCCACCAGGTATAGCTCAACTGGTAATCACCCGGCGTAAAAACCAAGAGGCCATGTTTTCGAGTCCCCGTCTTCCCTGATGGTAGTTCTCATTGGATGAGTTATTTTTCCCATGGTTATACCAGACTAAGGGGCAGCTGGCTAGGCCCAACTCACATTCTAGCAGAGCAAACCAGGTCCGGCCCACTCACCTGGATGTGACTTTTGAGACTCGGCCCTCCTGCAAACCGGTCCTCTTGGCCTTGCCCATGGTTTTGGAAGGCATGCACCTTGTCGAGGAGGCGTGTCATATTGACTTCACTTTTTTTAAAAACACTTTTATTCTTGAAATTTTTAATTATATATTGAAACTTAAATAATTTCATTACTTTTTTATTGATTTTTTTTTCAATATTTGGACTTATTAATCTTTTTTTATTGATTGAATTATATTTTGAACCATTTTTTATAAAGTTGATATGCATATTATTGGCTTCACTCTTTTTTTAAAAATACATTTATTCTTGAAATTTTTAATTATATATGGAAGCTTATATAATTGCATTATTTTTTTATTGATTTTTAAAAATATTTGGATTCTTTAATTTTTTTTATTGATTGAATAATATTTTGAATCATATTTTATAAAGTTAATATGCATGATATTGACTTCACTCTTGGCTTTGCCCCTAGTTTTAAAAGGCATGCATCTTGTTGGAGAGGCCGAGGCGTGACTTACTGACTTCACTCTTTTTTTAAAATACTTTTATTATTGAAAATTTTAATTATATATTGAAACTTATATAATTTTATTATATTTTTTTATTGTTTTTTTTTTTAAATATTTGGATTCCTTAATTTTTTTTTTATTGATTAAATATTATTTTGAATCATATTTTATAAAATTGATATATATGATAGGATATTTTTGGGACTTGGTTTGTTTTTTTTTCCTTTTAAAACTATGACTTTAGCTATTTTAATTATGAGATTATTGATATGACATGTATCCCTTCAAAAATTTAAATGATAAAAATTTAGGGGAATTGTGGAATGTGTTGGTTAAGATGGAAAAATGGGCCGGATTGATGGCCAGCTTGTATGAACCATCCCATTTTGGTGCTGCTAAACTAACTGAACCAGTGGTCGTGATTCGTGATCATGTGTCTCGTGCAGGTGATATTAAGTGGATTTCATGGACACCCAGGGCCATTCTAGTTGGTAAGTCATTCAATAAGTGCTCCAGCTAGGTTTGTGCAGGCTTGTGTATTTTGCATTGCTATGAAATAGCATCCAAACAAGTTCAATTCTTTCCAAAAACATAGTTTCCATGGAGGATATTTGTAGCTTCTTGAGTACGACCCCAGCTAGACATTGTCTTTAACACTATGATCTTTGTTTGCTTCAAGTTGGTGCTTCAACTTGGGCGGGTTGGGCCGGGCTGATAACAATCTAATCCCAACATGAATTAAAAAAATGTCAATCTGATTTATGACCCAACCCGTGTCCAAGTTTCAGCATGAATTCTTAAACCTGAATCCAACCTAAATTGAAATTATGAAACTCAAGCTGTATTTGGGTTGGATCATTTATTGCATTGCAACAGAAAAAAAACTAATAAAAATTAAGCAATTAAAATCTTTAAATAATATAAAATTATAAAATTATCAGTGCCTGAATATTTTTTTGAGTTTCTGAATTTATATGATATAAAATTGACAATGTAGTAGTTTTGAATGTTTGTCTTTTAGCTATTTTCATTGGTACAGTACAATAATTCATTCTCATTTTCATTGAGTGATTTGAGTAAGTATGCACCCAACATAGAGGTGTCAATTTGGTTGTGCCTGGCTGGAACTGCCCAATTTCTTTAGGCCCGACTCCCGCACAGTGTTGTGCCCGACAAGACATATTTCTTCTTCCCGGTCATGCTGTGCCGGCACAACATTGAGGGAGGCAGACCCGTCATGTTCCGATGGCCCAGCTGAGGCATTCTGCCATGCCGAGGATCAGATTAATATTGGATAAAACCAACATGACCTGGACAGGCACGTTTTAGTCCCTGGCCTGGCTTGCAGCTAACCCATGCAGCCAAGTTAGGCCGGCCTCAGTTAGCCGCCATAGCCATAGGCAACAAGCTGCAGCTGTGGCCCTGGCCCTGCCGCCAGGCAGTGGGCAGGCCCCAAGGCAGCCTGGGCTAGCCAAACTGTTAATGTTGGCTTTGGCAGCATGCAGCTAGCCTGCTGATTACATTTAATACATTAAATATTAATAATACATACATAAAAAAAAATAAATTTGTTTAAAATTAAAATGTAAATTGTAATGTAAATATGATTAATATAAAATATATGAAAAATATATTTTAAAAAATACACCTAAGTCTGATTTTGAAAATATAAGGTAACAAAAAAATTCCACAGAAATATATATATTAGTTTAATATCACTTTTTTTGGTTTGTATTGTTTCAACTTATCGTCTTAGTATTATTATATTTGTATATGTTATTAATCATTTATAATTTTTTTATTTTATTTTAAAGACTTATTTATAATTTTTTTTAGTCTTTTAAGCATGATAGAGCTTTAATAATATAGACATATTGTGATTCATCTATTTATAATTATATTCATAGTTATAGAAAAAGTAGACTTCGGTATTATGCTACACATTGGAAGAGTCAGTAGATTTTGTGTTATTTCATGTAGTATGAAAAAAATAAATTCATATGATTAGTATAAATCTAAAATATCATAATTTTTTTTATCATTTTCAATAAAATATAATATTAATTACAGACTAAGTATCTCGATAACTTTTTCTTTTTGAACAAGTTTTCTTATCTTTTGTTCATGGAAATCTAAATTGAAATATCAACGTCTATAATTATAATGGTGAATCAATCTTCGTATTTGGAGGCTCACTGAAATTGTTATACTTATTTTCATAATATTTAAATAAATTATATAATTTTTCATAAATTTATGCTTTGGTTCTTATGATTGATTAATATGAGTGGATATGTATTTGATAAAATTTATATATTTTTCATCTTAACTCTAGGATTTATACATGTAATCAAGCAATAAAAAAATAAAATGAAAGATTAATATTTCAAGTTCTATTTAATCTCAATACTCATGCTATAAAAATAAAGATATACTTTGTATTTGTTGAGTAGACTGCTAATTTCATATATACTTAAGTGTAATGCATGTAATATGAGTATATATAGATGAATAAATATATGTCGTATCCAATGATAAAAATTTCCAATATATCTACCGATATATCTTTGATATATCCATTAAAACCTATATATATATCATTAATTGGTGCTCATATACAAATACACGCCGATATATTTTCAATATATCCGATATATTCATAAAATCCAAGTACCAATATATCCGTAGAATTCGATATTTTAATCATTGGTCGTATCATAAAATATTTTAATAAATTCTAAAAATAAAATTCATATATTTTAGTTTGATTTATCAATTATTTTAGTTTGATTTTATTATTAACATAATCAAATATTATATGATAGTTGCTAATATATGAATCTAATATAAGGTTTGCATAATTTTAATGATGTTTAATTTTTGCTTGAATTTTTTTAAGACTCATATTATTTAGAGTATAACATTTTTATAGCATGTTAAATATCTTAATATAGTTTAGTTTATTTCATATATTATGATGAAAGAATTTATTTTTAAGTCAGCTTACACTATTATGTTTAATACACACACGCACACACACACACATTCATATAATTAAATAATAGATGTATACCTTATAAATTTATATATTTGCACCCATAATTTTGTAGATGTTTATTGTGATTTGCCGGATTCATCGTTCTCTATTATTAATTATAAATTATAAATATTTATGAATAAAATATTTTATAATAATATATTCTAAATGCAATAAAATATAGAGATTAAAGAATTCTTTTTAAGAGAGTTATATTAAGAGAGAGAAGAGAGAATATTATTTAGGCTGAGGAGGAAAATGAAAATTAAAATATATATTTATAGAAAATTTTAAAAGTTATTTTTATTTTATTTTTTATATATAATTTTTGATTTTTAATTGGATAAAATTCTAATGGTCTTTAAATTTTGTCCAAAATCATTATATTTAAAATCCAATGATCTTGTGTGTTATGTGGGAATTTTTTTCAAAAAAAAAAATATAAATTCCCTACTACGTGCATGCATAGTTGGCAACGCAAAATGTCTTGGCATTTGTTGCTCCAATATTTCTTTTAAAAAATTAAAATTAATTTTACAAGGTTGATTGAATATTTATTCAAACCTGACACAATTTCAAATTTTATTGAAATTGGGGGTGCTTGAAGTGCACGAGAATTTTGACGGTGTGTGACTGTCACTTGCCAAATCATACATGGGTCAGGTTTGGCTTGCTCGGTCTATTGTGTCGGGCTGCGCCTCACTGAATAGAATTTGGCTCGAGCCACGTTGCGTGTTTGCATGAGAATTTGCTAGGCATGAGTCATGGCATGTCATGCCATGCTCAAGCTGGTGAAATGGGGATGGGCCTAGGCTACCCATTCTATCTACCACATCCAGTCTTTGGTGGTTAAGTATTCCACTCTCTAGCTTATCATGGATCATAACTGAAGTAGACTCATAACGACTATGTCGTATGAACTTAAGGTAGATTTTTCATCCTAAAAAATTTCTCTCATTATAGTTATTTTGATATGTACTTGTTAATGCACAGGATAATTATAAGAGTATTATTATAATGTAGATTAATAAGTCATGTGATTTTTTTATTAATTGAAGGAGGTCTAAATGAGACTGCATGAGAAAAGGAAAATATATGAGTTCATGCATTATTTCTTATTTCACACTCTTCATATAGACATATACTCACTACAAATTTAATTTTGCTCAAAAAAACAATGTTGACACTCATTAAAATTTTAGTTTGACTATAGTAAAAAATCTTTGGTTCTTTTTTGAATATTAGAGTAATTAACAAATATACACCTCAAAGCTTTATGTGTCACATCATCACATCATAAGGAGATGTTATGAATAAATTACTATTCTAAAAAATTGAGAGATACATATAATTATATTATATAATACATGTGAATGAACAGTACACTACATTGAACAATGAGCGTGCGTGAATAGTGGCTATGTGAATAGTCATGTGAACATTACCCCCCCCATGTTGAATGATGCACCATGCTGAATAGTGTGTCATGTGTGAATAGTGATTGTATGAATAGTGATATTTTGAAAATTTATACAAAGGCCTCAATCTCACATGAAATGTGTGCCTTGAAAATTAAAAGAAAATTTTACTCTAGATTCTTATTATTTTCTTTCTCTATATTTCTTCTATAAGTTTTTAATTATAATTCTATAATTATTTTGCAACACATTATCAGCATGAAGCTCTAACTAACTCACTATAGTAGATTATAATTAAAAATTAATAAATTATTATTTGTTCTTGATTAATTAATTAATGAAAATATTTATTTAGCTAATAATCAATTATGTCTTATTTTTTTTAAATTTTAAATTAATTAGATACTGATCTATTTTTAATAATATCATGATAAATTTAATAAAACTTGAATTTGTTTCATTATATATCATGAGTAAAAATTATTTATCATGGATAATTGACACTAAATTTCATTTGAAAGGTAATACTCTTAGTGATACTATTAAATATGGTAATAAGATATTTGCTCAGGACAGAGTAAAAATAATGATTTTAATTCGGCATCACCTTTATGAGCAGTTGAAAGAAGAATATTTAATAGTAAAAGATTCTCTTGAACTTTGGAATAGCCTAAAGAAAGATATGATTACTAGAAGATGATCATTTTTCTCAAAGCTCGTTATGAATGAATGTTGCTTTATCTATAAGATTATAAGACTGTAAGTAAATATAATTCAATTATATTTTGAATTAGCTTCCAATTAAAATTATGTTGGGAGAAAGTCAATGATCAAGATATGTTGGAAAATATTTTATTATTATTATTCATACTTCATATTTGCTTCTGCAGCAGTAATATATTGAAATGAGCTTTAAGAAAGATTTCAAATTAATTTTTTCTTTCCTCGTGACTGAACAAAATAATGACCTTCAAATAAGAAATCATGAAGCATGTCTAATTGGTTTTATTTCATTCCCTCAAGTATATGTGACTATATATAAACATTATTTTTAAACCTAAGGTCGTGGTTGTGGTCGTGAGCATAGTCATCGTTGAGGTTGTTTAGGTCAATTTGATAATCAGGGTGGTTATTTTGAAAAGTCCTCTTGCCACCTGAAGTGTGAGGGAAATGAGTAGAAAATTAATAAAATTAAAGTGGGTTCCAATAAAAGTTCAAAGGAAAATTCATGTTACCATTGTGACACATGTCATTGTGAACTAGAAGTTCACAGATAACCATGAGTTTACAATTTGATATAATCGGTTGGGTCATCCCGGTTCAATAATGATGCGAAAGATTATAGATAATTCATATGGATATTCATTGAAAAACTAGAAAATATTATAATTCAATAAATTCTCATATGTCGTTTGCTATCAAGATAAATTAATTCTTATACCATCACTTGCTAAAATTCGGATTGAATCGCTTGGATTTTTGGAATGCGTACATGATGATATTTGTGGACGGACCTATACAACCACCAAGTAAAATATTTAGATATTTTATGATTTTAATTGATGATCGCATGTATGCTTAATATCAACTTGTAACTTGGCTTTGTAAGATTATTATCTCAACTAATATATTTATGAGCTCACTTTTCAGATAATTCAATTAAAATAATACGATTTGATAATGCTAGTGAGTTCACTTCTCAAGCATTTAATGATTAATATACCACTATTAGAATAAGTATTGAACATCCTGTAGTATATATTCATACTTAGAATGGTCTTGCATAATTACTTATAAAATATATTTAATTAGTTGCTAGACCATTACTTATGAGAGCAAAATATCTTATATTTGCATGAGGACATATTATTTTACATGCAACAATACTTATTCGTGTTAAAATAATTAATTATCATAAATTTTTCTCATTATAATTTATTAATGGCAATAGTTTTTTTGATGAAATAATTTAATATTAGGGGAGAAACTAACTAGCCAAGAAAAAATATTAGCTAGAATAAATTATTATTGTTCCATTACGATCCTCACACAAAACAATGTAAGCAAAAAGTTAAAAAGATAAACTATCACTTGCAAATGCTCACAAATCAACTATCATACAAATTTATTGACATAAAAAGAGTCATTAAGTCATATATACCACTTGCAAATGCTCTTATCATATTCATTATTCTTAGAGAAAAATTTATCATTGTTAATGATATAAAGGAATTATTAAAGCATGGTAGACTAATTAGAACTAAAGATAAAAATCCTCATAAAAGAAAATGAGCAAAACATACAAATGACTAAGTTGAGAAAAATATTGATCAAGAAATATTTTCAATTAGACTTCATATGAGTTAATTACCAATAAGAATCATGTACTTGAAATATAAAAAAATGATGAAATCGAATTAAGATAATTGTTAATAATATTTTTGCTTATCTCATTGTGCAAGATATTATAAAAAATAAGAGAACCTTGAACCAATATCTATGAAAGAGTGTAGACATCGAGAATATTAATCAAAATAAAAAGAAGTTATAGATTATGAATTAAATTTGCTAGAGAAACAAGTCTTTGGACTTGTAGTCCAAACAACTACGAGTATAAAGCTTATTAGATATAAATGAGTATTTGTACGAAAATATAATGCAATAATAATATCATAAGATATAATGTACTATTAATAGCAAGGTTTCTTACAAAGATCGGGTATTGACTACGAAGAAACATATTTTCCTATCATGTACTTAATTATATTGCTTTGTGATAAGCTTGATAATCTTTATAAGACTGAATATGTGTATAGTAGATATTATTACTGCATATTTATATGAGTTCATAGATATTGATATGCACATGAAAATTCCAAAAGAATATAAATTACATGAATTTACAAGTATAAAATCTCGTAACATATACTCAATCAAGTTATAATGATCTTATTATCGACAAAAGTAATTTGGACGCATATGATATAATTGTCTTAGTGAATCTTTACTAAAAGGAGTATATGAATAATTCTATATGTCAATGTGTTTTCATTAAGAAATTGAATTCTAGATTTGCAAATTTTGTTGTGTACGTTGATTTAGATTTTGTTGAAATTCTTAAAGAATTCACAAAAATAATAGAATATTTGAAGAAAGAATTGAAATGAAAGATTTTAAAAAATATAAAATCGTCTCAGTCTGTTGATCGAGTATTTTCTAAATGAAGTATTGATTCATCATTTAATTTATATTAAGAAAATTTTGAAGCAATTTAATATAGATAAAACACATCAATTTTGTTATCTAATGGTTATTCGATCACTTGATGTGAGTGAACAAAAGATTTATTTTGACATTGATGTACTTATTTATCATGCTAATTGTATTTGTTCAGATATTAACTTTTTCTATTAATTTATTTACTAGCTACAATTCTACTCTAATTAGAAGATATTGAAATAGAATTAATAATGTGCTGTGTTATCTTTCTGGAACTATCGATATGAGCTTATTTTATTCAAATGAGTCAAAGTAATAATTACTTGGATATGCTGACGTATGTTATCTTCCATATCCGTATAAAGCTAAATTATAAATTAGATATATTTTTAGTTATAATGAAACTATCATATCATAAAGATTTATTTAACAAATAATGATGACTACATAATCAAATTATTCAAAAATTCTTGTAATTCATGAGGAAAGTCTTGAATGTATTCAACTTCAACATTCAAGAATTTAAATATACAAGATTGAATTGGGTCAGCTTAAGAATATTAACATGAGGGAGAGTGTGATTTGAAGTTAGTGCATTACTTTTTTTCGTCCAAGTTTTATCCCATTATGGTTTATTGGCAAGGTTTTTAAATGAGATGCTCTTTATAATTTTTATTGATTTTACGATGTTCATTCAAAGGGAAATATTATATAGTATATGTGAATAAATAGTGCATTATGCTGGATAGAGTATCGTGCATGAATAGTGACTTGTGAATAGTGATCTTGTGAATAGTGCTTATATTGAATAGTTTGTTTGCTTGAATAGTGACTGCGCGAATAGTGGTCGCATGAACAGTGCACTGTGTTAAATTGTGCATAAATAGTTACCACGTGATTAGTAATTTCGAAAAATCTATATAAAGACTTCAATTTTATATGAAATGTATGCCTTGAAAAACAAAATAAAATTTCTCTGCATTTTCTCTATTCTCTATTTTTTTTTGTAAGTCATTAGTTATAATTTAATAGTTGTTTTATAACAAAATAATCTCTTTCTATAGTACAAAATCTAAAAAATTATATGATAAGAAATAAAATAATAGGTTATCTAGTTGATGAGGTAGCTTGAAATTAAAATTATATTCTCAAAATTACTTTAAAATACTCCCATTAAAAAATTATTTGAGTTATGTCAAATATATATATATATATATTGCATTTTTTTTTCTTTGAGAGTATGTCTACACAAGGAGTTCAATGTATAATATCATGATTTGTTTAGGTATTGAAATTGTCTCATATATACTCTAATGAATTATTTTTTTTTATATGTTTATATTTTTATTAAATTTATTATTTATTATTTATTATTTTATGAAAAAAAGTGATCACACAAAAAAAAATCATGTAAATTGAGTATATTCATCTATAAAAGTAACAAAATATCTAATCTTTTCTAGGGTCTTATCCTTGCCTACATAAGTTTACTGGCAATTAATATTATTTTATGTATTTTTCTAATTAATACAACTCATGCTATAGTGTAGAGATAACTCTATTATTATGATATATTATTCCCAATTTGATTGAAATTAAGTGACTAAGTAAATAATGTATATATTAACTTAGTAAAAATATATATATCACATTGCTCAATCATAAATGAGGCTAATAAGATATCAAGAATAAATAAAAGATATGAAATGAAGAGAGAATCAATAGATCTCACATTATTCATAAAACATGGAAAAAAAAAATTTTGTAATAATAATTGTTTAATGTGAATATTTATTTATGTATTGATAATTTAAGAGTTTGAAATAAAAAATTAGGTAACAAAACTAATTGTATGTAGAAAAAAAATGTGAAATATCAGTTGTCGCCTTAAAGAAAAATTTTGTATATTTATTTTTAATAAGTATTACGACAGATGGACTTTATGATAATTTATAGATGATTTTCTTAGCTAGCTAATCTCTAATACTAGAGTATGATATTCTCAGTTAGATTAGTATTAAGTGATGAAATTGAGAATATATAATTATTGAGTTCGGTGTATTAAAATGTCTAATAAGATATTTTATTATAAAAGAAAAACATATACAAACAACCTTGCTCAATCCCAAATGAGGTTAACAAGATAATCAAGGATAAATAAAAGATGTGAAATGAAGAGAGGACCAACCTGAATATTATCAGACCTAATAACTTTAAAAAATTGAGTGTTGACTTATATGTTGATAATCAATGAGTTTGAAGTAATGTGAGTATTGACTCATGTATTGATAATTCATTAGTCTAAAATAGAAAATTAAACAACAAAACTAATAATATCTTAAAAAATAAGAAAAGTGACTGTTATTATCTTAGGAAAAAATTATGTATATTAATTTCTATTAACTATTATGATAAATGAATTTTATAAGAAATTGTGGATGATTTTGATAGTCAGCTTTTATTATATCATAGTTTCCCCTCCCGATTGACATTAATAGTGGATTGGTGTCATGCTTAAATGTTTTGACACCAACAATGAATTAGTGTCATGCATAATCACAATTCACAACTCCAAACAAATTCTGCCCCTTCTCTCTTGTCTTTCTTGTGTTTAGCATGTTCTTCTACTCTGCATTCACTATACTGTTTAGGGCAGATTAGCAAGCTTAGGGTTTTGGCATGCCTCTTGTTTTTTGTGTTGCTACACATCACATGCAGTGGCCGTGTGACAAAAAGAAAAATAGGGGCGGAGAGAAGAGGGCTCACTTTCCATACACGTACACAAGTCGGTGAATGTGTGTGCATTGTTACACGTGATGACATGGTGCACAAGTGTAACATGTGGCGTGTCTTTCTTCTAGAAATCTTAGGATTTTTATTCCCTAAGCATGTGGACCTACATAATGAGCAAAATGAATTGGGATGACACACATGTTCAATCACAAACTAAAAGCTCCCAACTTGTTGAGAATTACAAAATCTACATTTTACATTATGAAAATTTTGATAATTATTGATAATGTAGATTGTTTTGATAATTGTTAGTTGATTAATCTCTCACTTTTTGATGAAGTTCTAGGAGATGTGTCAAAAAAATTTTTTATTGTTTTGATAATGACAAAATATATATAAAATATGTTTTAAAAATAATAAAATTGGAAAATATAATTAAACCATATAAAATTTTAATTGAGATATAAAAATATCTAGGAGATAGGAGAATTCAACAATTAATCATGTTTTCTAATAAGATTTTGAAAATATAAAATATTAAAATAATGATTGTCTTGATTTACATTTATAAAAAATGATGATGTTGCCAAATATTGTTCAGATTATAAAGAAGTAAAATTAATGGGCCATTCGATAAAATTAAAATATCAAGAAAAGATCATATAAAAGAGACTTAAAAGTTCAACTACCATATGTGAGAATCTTTTTGATTTCATTTTGCATATGTCTATTGTGTAAGTTTCTGCACATACATATTATTGAAAATAATAAAAAAATGATAAAATATAATGAAAAACAATTAATTTTTTTTTTTCATTTTTACATCTTTCCGAAAAAAATTTATGAAAGTGGTATGACAGGTGTGTTTTGTAGGTAATATATCAAATGAATTTTGGATTGTTCGAAGATTTTAACATTAAGCTTATATTTAGAAGAAAATATTTGATTTGATTTTATTTTTATTTTTTGATTTGGTCATAGATGGGGTGAAGACAAATTTTCAAGATGGAATTATATCCTAGATCTTTTGAAATTAGTGAAAAATTAGATTGAAAATTAAATAATTAATATGATATATTAGAGAGTAAGAATTTTAAAATTAACCAATTATAAAATATTTAACTTCTCACTTTGACTTTTAAATTAAGATGAATATATTTTTTAATTGAGAATGAAAATGTAAAAAATCTCATAAAATTGGTCTTTCAATATTTAAGATTATAATTCAATGGAATATTAAAATTTTTTAAAAAAGTTGTAGATTAAAATACTATAGCTTGCTTGATGAAATTAATTAACTATGTGAGGATTAAATGCTGTAATACAATTATATGATTATTTATGTTTTATGATTTAGAATATGAGGATATTTCCAATTAAGATACGCTCAAAATTTGAAATAACAAAATTTTATATATTAAGATGAATGTGTGAAAATACTCCAAAATAAATTTAAAAATAATTGATTTAGAAAATATTTAAGTATGACACTTATTGTGGACAAATTTAAAGAGAAGTTTTATGTGATTTGAAATATAAAGAAGAAATTATATATGATTCTAATTAAAATATATATAGATTAATAATTTAATATAAATAGTAGAAAAATGACATCATTAATTTTAAATAATGATAACTAAGAAAAATATGAGTTAAATTTATATTATAATTTGTGAGAAAAATATATTGTTTATAAAATTAAAAATTTTATAATCATCTCCAATAATATTAGTAATGTGTAGTAATGATAATTTATGATTTTTATATTCTTGGTGTTAATGTTTGACTTTTAAATTATACAAGATGATAAAAAATCTCATATTGTGTTTTTGATCATATTGTGTTCATGATCAAAACTTATCAGACGTGGTAAATGAGCCAACACAAGCATCTACTTAATAGGGAAGCAAGGCATGGCATCGTGGTTTGGCTACTTGGGTCATGTCGAGTAGTGCTGGGCTTGGCTAGCTTGGGCTTTGGCGCAGGCTAATGGCTAGCACTGGCTCATCAAAAAGACTAGCGAGGTCATAGACAAGCATAACCGACATGCCCGGTTTGACCTAGACTCAGGTCTGGATTTCTGCCGGACCAGGTACATTTTGGCACACCGGCAGAATTTGGATCAAGTGGGCTGGTTTCTTGGATTATGCCATTCACATGCTATTGCAGCACATGGATCCATCATCCATCCCTCAGGCATGCCTATGCAATGCGTACATGTACACATACGCGCGCGCGCACACACACACACACCCATACATGAACACTTGCATGCACACACATGTACGCATACACAGTACAGACACATGCACTCACTTACACACACACACACACGTGGACGCATGCCTACACAAACATATATACAGTCAATTTATGTGATTCCTAATTGGTTTCTATTCTTGATTTCTAGGGGAAGCAAAGGCGTTGGTTTTGGCCACGGCTGGGGATACCGATAAGCAAGTGAGATTGTGGTCTGCTCCATTGCCCCAATCTTGTAAGCCAGGTATGTTAAAACCAAATATTAATACTAGGGGCAAAAAAGCAGCGCGTGGCTAGCACATGTTAACTGGATTTTTTTTTTTCAAGGAAAACATGTATATATGTTGAGTTGCTAAAAAGCTTTTTTTTTTGTCAAGGCATCAACAGTAATTTTTTTATCTAGCACAAATCTTTATTGTTGTTTGGTTTTGCCAAATTTTAATTCATTTTTTTTTCAGGTTAAAAGAATGGTTTACATTTTAATAAAGGAAAAAAAAATGTTTTAATAAAGGTAAAAAATGATTGAAAATTATTGTTTGGGCCACGGCCATGGTATTACAGTAATTGTCTCCCATAAATCTTTATTGTTTTCTCCTGGCTAAATTGTAATTCATTTTTTTTTTCTCAAGTGAATAAAACAAAAAAAAATTTGTTTTAATAGATTAAAGCTAAAAAAAGGGTGCTACTCCTGAAAAGTATTGTTGGTGCCATAGCATTATAAGTAATTGTTGTCTCCCACAAATCTTTATTGTTATCTTTTGGCTAAATTTTAATTCTTTTTATTTTCTCAAGTGAATTAAATAAAAAAAAAAATTTAAGAGTGTAAATGAAAATGTGGTACTAAACAAAAAAATAATGGAAAATTTATAAAAACAACGCCCACCGTGGGGCTCGAACCCACGACCACAAGGTTAAGAGCCTTGCGCTCTACCGACTGAGCTAGACGGGCTTCTGTTTTTCTTTGTATTCAAACAAATTTTAATATCTTCTCTAGCTTTTTAAGTAAGTAATAGTATTTAATAATAGTAATACTATATTATTATCTATTTACTAAGAAAATGACTAAGCCAATGAACTATTAATCTAATCATAACAAAATTTTTTTTATAAATAGATAGGATAAACAATTAATATTAAAAAAAAAGGACACTGACATTGAAATCAACTTCAAAAAAATATTAACTGTTTTTTAAATCAGCATATCAAAATATTTTATGTTATCAATCCCAAAATAATATAAAAAGATATGCATACACTACATGTAAACTGCAAAAAAATACTGAGAGATCATGATCAAACAACATATTTTTTATGGAAATTTTATTGCCATAATTTTAAATGCACACCACCACATACAATTAATTTAATTATGCTCAAAATATAAATGCACAATCGTAAAAATATATAAATATGATATGAAATAAACATTACCGAAATACAACTACTAGACTTAAAAATGTTAAAATAATAATCTACAAACTGCAATCATATTATATATATATATACTTTAGTTTTAATATTCATAAAATAGTAATATATAATTGAAAATACCCGAATTCTTTGAAAATAAATCCTAAGCACTCGTGTATTTATCTTGTGCTCCATCTCCACAGTCTCAGTCCACACTCGAGCAGTTTCGTGAACATTAATTAATGCCGGCCAAATAATGCGTCTCCTTCGATTCTTTTCCATGAGCAATTTCAGCGACCTCACCAAAATCGAGTGTTTATTTACAGAACTTAAGTAATACTTGTTCTAAAAATATAGTTATGCGTCCGTGTATCTAGAATCGACTGAAGGGATGCAAAGAAAGGAAGAATTTAAAATTTTATCTTTTCTTGTATAATTTAATTCATGTGTTTTGAATAAATAAAGGAGATGAAGGTGACACATTTTCATTGGTTTAGTTGTTGTTCTGGTGTTTTGCTTATTTGTGTGTGTAGCAGAGACTAGAAGAGGACGAACGAGGAAGATCGCCTAACTCAAGGAATATGAGTTTGATCAAGGATGTCGAATATGTGATTTAGGGTGTTTTTGTCAAATACCTTACTCATATTGTTAGGACAGGACCTTACATGCTCTGACCCAAGGCCCCAAGACCCACCATAATATATGAGGGATTGAGAAATAATATAAGATGAGTAAGTAGGACGGGAGGGGGACACAAAAAAAAATCAAGTCGGTTAATCAAACTTGTTTGGCTGAACCCATCTATACAACCTCGGAAAACAACATTTTTCACATATAAAATTTCAATGGAAATTATTTTCTACTTAATATGAGTTAAATAAACAAAAATAGAGTGTAAATGTATCATTAACCCAAAATACTCAAAGAGAATTATATTATAAGGTTTTGGCTTGGAAAATAATTAGTAAGAGAAAAATACTTTCTAAAATTAGTGAGAAATATATCAAAAGTCTTTAATGCCAAAAATACACTTTAAGTGATATTTTATATCTTTTTTTAAATGGTGTGAGTTATAATTAATATTTTTTTTGGAAGACAATATTTCTTTTTCTCGCACTCTTTCCTCTCTCTCTCTCTCTCCCCCTCCCCTCACTCCTTTCCCTCCCTCCCTCTCTCTCTCTCTCTCTCTCCTCCCCCCCTCCCCTCACTCCTCTCCCTCCCTCCCTCCTCTCTCTCTCTCTCTCTCTCCTCTCCCCTCCCCTCACTCCTCTCTCTCTCTCTCTCTCTCTCTCTCCCTCCCCCTCCCCTCACTCCTCTCTCTCTCTCTCTCTCTCTCTCTCTCCCTCCCCCTCCCCTCACTCCCCTCTCTCTCTCTCTCTCTCTCTCCCTCTCCTCTCCTCTCTCTCTTACTCTCCCTCTCCACCACACTAACTATTTTTCATATAAAATCCTAAATCATAATTGTCCCAAATACCTAATGATGAATTTAATGTCGTGCAAAGGCAAATCTCTTTGAAAATTAAAGTTACTATAATCATGAATATCTTCCTAATATTGAATACAAGAAAAAAAAATCGGGATGATGTTAGTAATTGGCAATTCAACATCAATTACTTATTTCTTTTACAATTAAAATTAAATTTAACACATGTTTTTCCATTGAAAGCATTACTAACATTATTGAAGCATGATACACATATTTATTGGGGTTGATTTTGTTGTATTTACTTCTAGTATTTGAATATCACTTTGAGTGAGATCTATTTATTGTTTTATTTTGGGAATTGTTGGGAATTGAGTGAGATCTATATCAATGACTATTTATTGTTTTATTTTGAAAATTAAAGGATATTCATGCACTCCTCTATGTATCATATTATAGTAGTAGTTAGACATTGATCCACATGATTTTTTTTCTTAGTATTCAGGGTTTCTATGTAAAAAACTTTTGGTGTCTTTTATTCAATCTATTGTGGTTTTGAATTGTGTGCATGTGTATATTTTTTATTTTTACTAAAATATTGATCATCATATTACTTGTCATAAATCATCACTTAGTTTACTGTCAATGCACACACAATCTTGAAATAATAACATTGAAAAGCAACATTTTAATTTTTTGCAAATATGCTTAAAAAGTGGGCATAAAACCATCCAATATTATATTCATTTAACTATCCAAGATATAGTTTTTAAAAGAATACTTATTTAAATAAACCTATACATTATGATAATGTTTTATGATTAATATTGCATAAAATTAATACTTTATAACTGCATGATCAATTTTATACATATTTTAAGGCACATCATAATAGCTCCTTTGGATGCAACAAAGGTATCATATACAAATTTGGTGTCAATGGTCATTGATGCCTCAATTTCAAGTTTCTATTTTGCAAGTCTTTGCCATTTTTTGGGATGTTCAATATGGAAAAATATGATGACATGATTAAATTAAATTGTACTAATTATATCACTATCAGATGTATGTTGGAGGGTTTGTTATATTGTAAGAACTTGTCTAAATTCATAAGTCTAAAACAAAATATTCTAGAGTAGAAAAAGAATATTGAATGTGCAACATATGAAAGTTATCTCATACATAAAGTAGTAGATAGACACATAAATTTATGAACAAAAACATTTATCATAGAGAAGACTTGTCAATCTTAAGAATATCGATGAAATAATATGGTGGATTATATTACTTTGTTCCAAGGAATAATGAACAAACTAGTTATCATGGAAATGAATATCAACAACAAGTTATAAGCCTCTATTCAGGAAAGACATTAAGTGATATCATTATGATAGGACGAGTCAAATAAAGTAAAATTATGAGGCTTACACTATCACTATGAGAAATTGACATTATGATAATTTTTCATGATGGTTGTGTTTGTCTAGATGCTTGACTTTGATACCTTATGTTGGGTCTGCTCAATTTTGGGCATACCGACATATTTTTTGTTGTATGGTTTTATTTTGATTTGTTTGGTTTATGTGTTTGGTTTTGTATTAATTTTTTAAATGAGAGTGGGTGCTCTCACTTAAAATGTGTGGTTCAAAAATTAAAACATTCATTTCCTCGCTTATAAAATCCAAAAAAAAAAAAAAAAAACAATGGATATGATAGATTTAACTCATGATGTAACATAAAGAAAAAGAGAGGAAGATTCACATACCACACAGAAAAGTCACATGTGGTGATTAATTTCAAAAATAGGGGATTCCTCCAAAAAATGGGGGATTCCACCATAAAATAGGAATCAATCTCGTTTTGGTTAGTTTTTGTGGGCCGTGTGGTATTTTTATCATGTGTGTTGTGACTACAATGTGTACATGAACCTGGCATGAAATAGGGAATAAATACCATTTTTGTGAGAAATCATGTGTGCTTGACTTAACATTTTTTTGCATGAAAAATGGGAATCAGTCTCATTTTTGTTTAAACTTCTTCCCATCCAAATCTCAAAGCCTTTGTGATATTTAGAGGTGCATTTACTCTCTTATACTTTTATTTATGAGCATTGCTAGATTTGTGTAGAATTTTTGTTAAGTTCTTGCGAAGTTCATGTGATATTTGTGCGTAATTCATGTGGTGTGCAGGAAAAGATTGTTCATGTAGTTATATACTATGCTCGTGCTGTGTTTGTACTGAGATTGTGTTGTACTCATGCTAAGATAATGTTGTGCTTGTGTTATGTCATACTATGACAGTGATGCTCACAATTCTTCAAGAATTCTAGTTCCTGAATTGAAACACAATTTTAAAAGTATTTTCAATTATATTTATATTTCGTTAGATTTGTGTTATTTGGACGTTGGAACATTTTATAATTATGTTTTAATAATGTAAATATTCTTATCAGTTTTTGAAATATAATATTTACTATGACAGTTTGAAAAATTTGGTAATTTATTATTTTAAGTATTCAAGCATAATCATATAAGTGTAAATATATATATTTCGGATAGTTTGAAATATATGTATTTATGTAGTTTTGATAAAAAATTTTGAAAGCTAGAAATATATTTTTTCGCTATTCATTTGGGATAAATTTTCTAATTGAAATTTAAAAGATTTTAAAAGGATTCAAAAATACTAAAATATCTTAATTGTTGGACCGAGAATTTGTTTTGAGGCTATTCTTAGTTTTTTGGGTTGTATCTCGATTAGTCCCAGCACCTTATTTCATGTGGCTTCTCGTCTTGATTTTTTTCTTCTTATTGGAAGAGAGATATTGGAAATATGAGGATGTGAAAAAGTGGCACACCCGAGGTCACAAGTATTAAAATTAATTACTTAGAAATATATACTAGAAATAAATTGATATTCAAATATGATATGAACATTCCATATTTTTACATTATTATTTATTTTAATATCAATAAGTAAGCTAGATGATGAAACATTCACAAATTCTTTTGGTGATAATGAGTGAAGACTCATCAAAGGATCCCTAGTCATTATGAGAGGAAAGAAAACAAACGTGCTATATATTGTGGATGTCAAGATTCATAAAGAGAGATTATTGTAATCTAGAAAATGACACATGTTGATCTTTATCTTAGAAGGCTGGGCGACACGAGTGAATAATAAACAGTTTGCTTTATACATTTATAGTTGATAGTATGATATGTGTTATAGTCTATACAAGATCAGATATTTCTATTGTAATTGGGGTTGTGAGTCAATTTATTTATATTATAATGAAAGAGTATTAGAACATTATTAATTGGCATTTAGATAGTCTGTGAAAGGGAGAGAGAAGTACATGGAGTAAGAGGAAGAAAGAAGTGCATTAGTGAGAGGGAAAGAGAAGTTCAGGGAGAGAGGGAGAGAGAAGTGCATGGAGTAAGAGGGAGATAGAAGTGAATGGAGTGAGAGGAAGAAAGAAGTGCATGGAGTGAGAGGGAGAGAGAAGTGTAGAGAGTGAGAGGAAGAAAGAAGAGCAGACAATGAGAAGAAAAGAGAAGTGCAAGGAATGAGAGAAAGATAGAGGTGCAGGGAGTGAGAAGGAGAGAGAGAAGTGCAAGGAATGAGAGGGAGAGAGAAGTGCAAAGAATGAGAGGGAGAGAGAAGTGTAGGGAGTGAGAGGGAGAGAGAGAAGTGCAAGGAGTGAGAGAGAGAGAAAAATGTAGAGAGTGAGCGAGAGGGAGAGATAAGTTCAAGGAGTGAGAGGGGGCAGGGGTGGGGGGGATAGAAGTGGAGGGAGTGAGATGAAGATAGAAGTTGGTGGAGTGAGAGGAAGAGAGAAGTTGGGGGAGAGGAAGAGAGAAGTTGAGGGTGCGAGAGGAAGAGAGAAGTTGAGGGAGTGAGAGAGAAGTGGAGGGAGTGAAAGGTAGAGAGAGAAGTGCAAGGAGCGAGAGGGAGAAATAAGTGCATGGAGCGAGAGAGAGAAAAATATAGGGAGTGAGAGGGAGGGAGAAGTGCAGGGAGTGATAGGGGAGAGAGAAGTGGGAGGATTGAGAGGAAGAAAGAAGTAGAGGCATTGAGAGGAAGAGAGAAGTAGTGGGATTGAGAGGAAGAGAAAAGTTGAGGGAGTGAGAGGGAGAGAGAAGTGGAGGGAGTGAGAGGGAGAGAGAAGTTGAGGGAGTGAGAGGAAGAGAGAAGTTGAGGGAGTGAGAGGAAGAGAGAAGTTGAGGGAGTGAGTGGAAGAGAGAAGTTGAGGGAGTGAGAGGAAGAGAGAAGTTGAGGGAGTGAGAGGAAGAGAGAAGTTGAGGGAGTGAGTGGAAGAGAGAAGTTGATGGAGTGAGAGGAAGAGAGTAGTTTAGAAAGTGAGAGGCGGAAAGAAGTTTAGAAAGTGAGAGGGAGAGAGAAGTGGAGGGAGTGAGAGGGAGAGAAGTGGAAGGAGTGAGAGGGAGAGAGAAGCATAGGGAGTGAGAGGAGAGAGAAGCGCATGGAGTGAGAGGAGAGAGAAGTGCAAAGGGTGAGAGGGAGAGAGAAGTGCAAGGAATGACATGGAGAGAGAAGTGCACAGAGTGAGAGGGAGAAAAAGTTATGTAGAGAGTGAGAGGGAGAGAGAGGTGTAGGAAGTGAGAGGGAGAAAAGTGTAGGGAGTGAGAGGGAGAAAAAGTTATGTAGAGAGTGAGAGGGAGAGAGAGGTGTAGGAAGTGAGAGGGAGAAAAGTGTAGGGAGTGAGAGGGGGAAAGAGAAATGGATAGAGTGAGATGAAGAGAGAAGTTGAAGGAGATAGAGGGAGATAGAAGTGGAAGGAGAGGGAGAAAGAAGTGAAGGGAGTTAGAGGGAGAGAGAAGTGCAAGGAGTGAGAGGGAGAGAAAAGTTGGAGAGAGAGAGAGAGATAGAAGTGCATGGAGTAAGTGGTAGGGAAAAATTGAAGGAGAGAGAGAGATAGAAGCAGAGGGAGAGAGATAAAGAGAGGGAGTGAAAGGGAGAGATAAGTAGAGGGAGTTAGAGGGAGAGAGAGAGAGAGAGATGAAGACAAGGGTAGAGGGAGAGAGAGAGAGAAAGAAAGGAAGATAGAGTGAGAGGGAGAAAAAAGTGCATGGCATGAGAGGGAGACATAAGTATAGTGCGTGAAAGGGAGAAAGAGTGCATGGAGTGGGAGGGAGAGAAGTGCAGGGAGTGAGAGGGAGGGAGAAGTGCAAGGAGTGAGAAGGAAAGAAAAGTTCAGGGAGAGAGGGAGATAGAAGTGTAGGTAGTGAGAGGCGGAGAGAAGTGCAGGGAGTGAGAGTGAGAGAGAAGTGTAGGAAGATAGATGGAGAGAGAAGTGCAGGGAGTGAGAGGGAGAGAAGTGCAAGGAGAGAGAGGGAGAAAGAAGTGCATGGAGTGAGAGGGAGAAAGAAGTGCATGGAGTGAGAGGGTGAGAGATATGCACAGAGTGAGAGGGTGAGAGATATGCACAGAGTGAGAGGGAGAGAGAGGTGTATGGAGTGAGGGAGAGATAAGCGGAGAGAGTGAGGGAGAGAGAAGTATAAGGAGTAAGGACAGAGAGAAGTGTAAGGAGTGAGGGAGAGAGAAGTGGAGGGTGTTAGAGGGAGAGAGAAGTGGAGGGAGTTAGAGGGAGAGAGAAGTGGAGAGAGTTAGACGGAGTGAGAAGTGGAAAGAGTTAGAGGGAGAGAGAAGTGGAGGGAGTTAGAGAGAGAGAGAGAGAGAGAAGTGGAGGGAGAGAAAAGTGGAAGGAGTGAAAGATAGAGGGGGGGGGGAGATAGAGAAGGAGAGGAGAGAAAGAAAGAGAGGGAGGGAAATAAAAATAGAGGGAGATAGAGAGGGGGGGAATGAGAGAGAGAGGGAGTGGGAGAGAGGGAGAGAGAGAGGGAGTGGAAGAGAGGGAGAGAGATAAAAGATGGTAAGAGAGGGAGAGAGATAAAAGATGGTAAGAGAGGGAGAAATAAAGAGAGAGGAAGATAGAGCGGAGATAAAAAGAGAGGGAGATAGAAGAGGAGAGAGGATGATAGAAAGACATGGTGAAAGGGTGATAGAAAGAGAGGGTGATAGAAAGAAAGGGTGATAGAAAGAAAGGGTGAGAGGGTGATAGAAAAACATGGAAAGAGGGAGATAGAAAGAGAGGAAAAGATGGAGATAGAGATAAATAGAGAGAGAGAGAGAGAGGAAGAAAGAGGAAGAGGGAGATGGAGAAAGGGGAAGGGGAGATAGAAAGATAGTGAGAGAGATAGAAAGATAGGGAGAAAGATAGAAAAAGAGGGGGGGGGGATAGAGAGGGAGAGAGATAGAAAGAGAGGGAGGGAGATAGAAAGAGAGGGAGAGAGATAGAAAGATAGAGAGGAAGATAGAAAGAGGAGAGAGATAGAAAGATAGAGAGGAAGATAGAAAGAGAGGGAGGGAGATAGACAGAGAGGGAGGAAGATAGACAGAGAGGAAGAGAGATAGAAAGATATAAAGAGAGGGGGGGAGATAGAGAGGAAGAGAGAGAAAGAGAGGGAGGGAGATAGAAAGAGAGGAAGAGAGATAGAAAGATAGAGAGGAAGATAGAAAGAAAGGGGGGTGGGGAGATAGAGAAGAAGAGAGAGAAAGAGAGGGATGGAGATATAAAGAGAGGGAGGAAGAGAGGTAGAGAGGGAGAAAGATAGAGAGAGAGAGAGAGAGAGAAATAGAAAGAGAGGGAGGGAGATGAAAGAGAGTGAGAGAGAGGGGGGAGGGAGATAGAAAGAGAGGATTAGAGAGAGAGGAGATAGAAAGAGAGGATTAGAGAGAGAGAGAGGAGATAGAAAGAGAGGAGATAGAAAGAGAGGATTAGAGAGAGAGGAGATAGAAAGAGAGGATTAGAGAGAGAGGAGATAGAAAGAGAGGATTAGAGAGATATGAGATAGAAAGATAAGGAGGGAGAGGGAGAGAGGGTGGGGAGATAGAGAGGGAGAGGGAAAGGGGGTGGGGAGATAGAGAGGGAGAGGGAGAGAGGGTGGGGAGATAGAAAGGGAGTGAGTGAAGAGGGGGGAAGAGAGAGAAAGAGAGAGGGAGATAGAGAGGGAGTGAGATAGAGAGAGAGGGAGGGAGAGAGATAAAAAAAGAGTCAGAAAGGGAGATAGAAAGAGAGAGAAAGATAGAGAGGAGATAAAAAGAGTGAGATAGAAAGTGGAGAGAGGGAGCTAGAAAGAAAAGGAGAGAGAGGGAGATAGAAAGAGAAGGAGAGAGGGAGATATAAAAAGAAGGAGAGAGGGAGATAGAAAGAGAAGGAGAGAGGGAGATATAAAAAGAAGGAGAGAGGGAGATAGAAATAGAAGGAGAGAGAGGGAGATAGAAAGAGAAGGAGAGAGGGAGATGGAAAGAGAATGTGAGAGGGAGATAGAAAGAGAAGGAGAGAGGAATATAGAAAGAGACTGTGAGAGAAAGATAAAAAGAGAAGAAGAGAGTAAGATATAGAGAGAGAGAGAGAGAGAGAAGGAGAAGGGAGATAGAAAGAGGGAGATAAAGAGACAGGGGAGAAAGATATATAGCGAGGGGGGGAAAGATAAAGAGTGAGGGAGAGAGATAGAAAGAGAGGGGTAGAGAGAGAGAAAGAAGTAGTGAGAAAGAGAGGGAGAGAGAGCGAGGGAGAGGGAGGGAGGGAGAGAGATAGAAAGAGAGTGAGAAAGAAAGGTAGAAAGAGAGTGAGAGAAGGAGGTAGAAAGAGTGAGAGAGGGAGATAGAAAGAGAGAAAGATAGAGAGGAGATAAAAAGAGAGAAAGATAGAGAGGAGATATAAAGAGAAGGAGAGAGGGTGAGAGGGAGATAGAAAGAGAGGGAGGGAGGGAGGGAGAGGAAGGGAGGGAGAGAGATAGAAAGAGAGTGAGAGAAAGGTAGAAAGAGAGTGAGAGAGGGAGCTAGAAAGAGAGAGGGAGATAGAAAGAGAGAAAGATAGAGAGGAGATAGAAAGAGAAGGAGAGAGGGTGAGAGGGAGATAGAAAGAAAAGGAAAAAGGGAGATAGAGATAGATAGAGAGAGGGGGGGAGGGAGGGAGGGAGAGAGATAAAGAGGGAGAGATAGAAAGAGAAGGAGAGAGATTGAGAGAAAAGGAGAGAAAGAGAGGGAGGGAGGGAGTGAGGGGGAGATAGAGAGCAAGGGAGGGAGGGAGGGAGAGGGATAGGAATAGAGGGAGGGAGATAGAAAGAGGGGCATAGAAAGAGGGGGGAGATAGAAATAGAGGGGCATATAGAGAGAGGGGGGAGATAGAAAGAGAAGGCCAGTGAGAGTGAGAAGAGATAGGTAGATGGGTGAGGGAGAGAGAGAATGGACAGAAAGATAGAGAGGGAGAGAGGGAGTGTAGGAAGCGAGAGGGGGGGAGGGAGGGGAGAGAGAGAGAGGGCATGGAGATAGAGAGGGAGGGAGAGGGGGAGGGAGAGGGAGAGAGGTAATGAGGGAGAGAGAGTGTGTGTGTGGGAGAGAGAGAGAGAGAGGAAGAGAGGGAGGGGAGAGAGATGGATAGATAGGGAGAGAGAGAGCGAGAGAGAGAGAGAGAGAGAAGGGAGGGTGAGGAAGAGGGGGAGGGAATGGAAGAGAGGGAGGTAGAGAGAGATAGAAGAAGAGAGGGAGGGAGAGGGAAAGAGAGAGAAAATGAGGGAGGGAGAGGAATAAGAGAAAAGAGGGAGAGCGAGGAGGGGGGAGGGAGAGAGAGGGAAGAGTGAGAGCGAGGAGCGTGGAGAGGGAGAGGGAGAGAGAGGGACATGGAGTGACAAAGATGAAGAGAGGGAGAGTGAGTGACAAAAAAGGGAGAGGAACAAGGAGTGACAAAGATGGAGAGAGGGAGAGGGAGTGACAAAGAGAGAGAGAGACAAAGAGGAAGAGAGGGAGAGATGGGGGGGAGTGGAAGAGAGGCATAGTGGAAAAGATAGAGAGAGGAAGAGAAAGATTCAAAGAGAGATAGGGATGAGAGAGAGAGAGACAAAGGGAGGTAGAGTGAATGGAGAGAGAGAGAGAGAAAGAATGGAGAGAATTGAGATAGAGAAAATTGAGATAGAGAGAGAAAGAGAAAAAGAGAGAATGAGATTACATTGAGAAAAATGACTTTTTATATCATTTAATTAATGATAACAATTGAGTTAAAATGTTATTATGATTAATTTCAATAAAAAATAGAGAAAAATATGTATGGAGTATACAATTTGAAAGTAATTATGAAAAAACTTCTAAACATAGTAAAAAATTCACAACAAACATTTACCATTTAAAATACTAAAAATAAAAATCCAAAATTACTTTTATCCTTACCCCTATACACACCATCATTAAAAAAAATCAAAAAATAAACAAAAATGTTGCTTTTGAAAATTTTTATTGAAATTTATAAACATATAAATGTATATCATTCTCATAATTACTATAATATAAATATATATGTTTATACATACATACAATATACATATTAACATATGTTGCATTCATATATACATCATACATATAAAAGTTAATATACATATATACTTTATATATAATATACATTTAGATGTATATAGATTATAAATTTATACATATATAAAGTATACATACATAAAATATAAGTTTATAAATATAAAGAGTTTTGATTCCTGCTATCTGCCCACAATTCAATTAGTAAAAGAAGAATACTCTAATCCTAAGGACACAACTCAATCCATTATGATATCAGATATGTTCATCATAGTGATTGTCATATCATCTATCAATGTGTTAGGATGATAGGTTTACTTGCTCCAACCGGAGTTCCTAGAGGCTCATATATGAGCCTCTAGGCAAAAAAAAGTTATAAAACATATTAAAATATATTGTATATGTATAAATATATATTATATATGGATACAAAAATATTGTATATGTATATACACATATTATATACGTATAATCATATACTATATACATTTAACCATTTACTATATTCATATAATCTATAACATCAAAAGTATTAAAATGGTTAAGTGAACTTCAGCTTGCCTGCATCAAAAATATCTTTGTAATTTTTAATTTTTTTCTTATATAAAAGAAAAAATTTGCCTGGTGTATAATTCATTCCAATTTCAAGTGTTTTTAGCATTTATTTTATTTTATTTTTCAAATTTTCACATTATTCTTTCAGAATTTTCTATTTTAAATTATTACTGTGAATTCTATTTTATAACATTAGTATAAGAGATGAGAATTTGGATAATAACTTTTGTAGTTATAGTATATCTAAGAAAATTCTATCAAATGATGATGAGAGCCTCAAAATAGTGATTTTAAGAGGGTGTTGTGGCCCCTCCACTTATCTTGAAACTTTTTTTTATGTATTTAATGCAGATAGTTACTACTATTCTTGTGGATTGTTTACAATAAAAATAAAATAAATAATAATAAAATTTAAAGTAGAAAATTCAACGAAAGTAATTTTTCATTATAGAAAATTAAGATTAGTGCGATTTTGAGAAAGAATAATTACTTAAATATAGTTGAAAAAAAAGCTCACTGTGATTATTAAAGATATTTAAAATAAGATAGATGATAATACAAATGTCAACATATTTTTAGCACTAGCTGATGTAGTACTATCTAGTATGATGAAAAAAAAGATGACAAATGAGATTTGGGACACTCTTCCAAGAATATAAAAGACAAAATCACATCACAACACAATCTTATAGATGAATTTGTTTCCTCTGAATGCTAGAATTCACAATTATAACTAATCATATCGATACAATGAATACTTTATTTTCTTAACTTAATATATTGAGTCATAAAATAGAAAAAGTTAAACGTATAATAAGATTTTACTTCCAAATCTATTTGATTCATATGATCAATTTATTATTAATCTGTCAAATGGTATAATTACGAACTATCTAGTCTTCAATAATATTGATGCTGCTATCTTAGAAGAAAGATATAGTCACAATAATAACGAGGACAAATATGCAAGTTCATAGTAAGAAGAATCTTTGACAGTGATATGAGAGTGATCAACATAATATGTCCCTGATAAGAGTAGATGAAAATTAAAAAATTATAAGAATATTAAGTGTTACAACATGACAAGAAAGACTACTTCAGAGGAGATAGTTAACATAAAAAAAAGTGTTGATACTAAATCATCAAATACTCAAGAGAATGCTACCACCAAGGATGATGAGAATATTCTAAACAACAAGATGATAAATATCATGAGTTATTTTTTTATTATTCTGGTTATTAGATTCAAATAAAAAGATATTTTTGGATGCAAGTACCATATTAAGAATAAAATAATAAAAATTATGAGAATCATATTATAGTTATGAATACATAAAAGATCACGACAGCTTTATTCATACTTAAAAAGAAAAATAGTGCAAGAAATTGATGTATCGGTTACATCAATTAATACATAAGAAGGGCCGATGATGATGTGATATTTCAATATAGACTACATGTCAGAATGAGATTTTAAGATTTTATCTAATAAATAACTATTTCTAGAGCCCAAATTAGTATATCTACCTTTTTGTGAGCAATCTGTTACAAGTAGCATTGATTGACATTCAATAGATTGATTTCCATGAGTAAGCACAATATAAGCTTGAGTCATTATTAAGGTAAATCATCAAATATAACAAGTTGAATGCATAAAGTAGTTTGTTAGTGTTTGGTTATTAGATTGAGACAAATAGATAATTTTTGAAGCAAGATCCATGTTAAGAATGCAACAAAAAATATTATGAGAGACACATTATAATTATAAATGTATAAAAGATCACGACAAATCTATTCATACTTAAATGAAAAAATAATGCATGAAGTTGATGTATAAGTTATATCAATTAACAAAGAAGAAGAGTTGATAAAGATATGGTATCTCAATCTAGACTAAATGTTAGAATGAGATTTAAAGATTCTCTCTAATAAAAAACTACTTCTAAAGCTCAAAATTAGTAGATCTATCTTTTTTGTGAGTATTGTGTTACGATTAAGTAGGATAGATTGACATTCAATATATAAATTTCCATGAGTAAGCACATTCTAGACTTAATTCATTTTGATGTATGAAAATTATTGAAAATATTCATATGAGATGCAAAGTAACTTGTATCTTTCATTGATAATTATTTTAGAAGATATTGAATGTATCCAATGAAAAAGAAGTTAAATACAATTCTAATTCTTAAACACTTCAAAACATGGGCGAAACAAGAATCTAAAAAAATGATTAAGTTGTTGAGAATATAATGAAAATTATATATAAATATAAATTATATTATTCTTTATAAGTATGAATATATTAAATGGTGATTCATAATCACATACACTACATGCCACAACAAAATAAAGTGATTGAGCGAATAAATAGAATTCTTGTAGAATAGATTAGAGATATATTAAGGATTACAAGTCTACCAAACATCTTTTGAGTAGAAACACCTAATATAAATGTCTCAACTAGCCCGGGTGACACAAGCACGACCCACAACATGACATGGTTCAACCGTATTGTTCTGGTGTGAGCCATGCCTTATGCCTAGCCCAGTGGCATGATCAACCAATCTGGTGATCAACTATGGTCAAGTGCTAGTTCAAGGGTCTAGTCTAGTCAAATTACCACTCAATGGTATTATTTTTTATAAAAATGGTCACTTAAGTGTGTTGTTTGGGTTGTGTTGGCCCAAACAACACGACCCTCTACAGGGTCAATATGGCCCATCATGACCCTACAATTTATAGGCCAACCATGTTGTTTTGGGCTGTCAGTCTGGTTCCCATGTTGTATCGGGCACGACATGGTAAGCCTCTCGTGTCATGCCCGACACAGCATGGTGGCATGGCTGTGCCACACTATAACAATCATGCCGACATAGTATGACCCATTTGACATCTTTAAACTAATATTATTTGTTATTTGATACATAAATTACTATCAATTATAATTGATTAAAAGACATTGATAGAGATTTAAACTTGCAAATCAACATATTATACTCTACTTTATATTCCTTTGGATATCCTAGATATGTGATCTATATAACACTCAAGAAAAAAAAGCTTTGATATGAAATCTAAAAAATATATATTCTTATGATACGTCGAAGGAGTAAAAGAGTATTATCTATGAGATCCTACTATCTACAAAGTTATTATCACCAAAGATATAATTTTATAGAAAATCAATGATAAAGAAATAATAAAAAATATAATTCGACGAAAGAAAATTTAGAGACTATAACTTTATAGTTAGAAAATAATCTAACACAAAAAAAAAAACTCTAATTTATACTAAAGAAACACTAGAGCACAAGAGACAAGAACAAGTTGAGTTTGAAATTTTTAAAGTTAGCCATCAAACTCATGAAAGAGGACCCACAAGAATGACATTTGAAGTATATAATGGAAAACCATATTGCATACTATATTTTAATAAAATATAAATAATCATTCATTTTTTTATGAAGCTACAAGTAATTCAATTGCATCTCTATGAATGATGACGATACTAGAAAAAATTGAAGTTCAATACAAGAATAAGACATGTGAACTAGTACCATTATCACTTTAAAAAATCATTGATAACAAATGAGTTTATAAGATTATACAAAATAATAATGATTAAGATAATATCATGTAAGATTGATGATAAATGAATATGCTCAAAATGAAGATATTAACTTCAATAAAATTTCTTCCTTAATGATTTGTCTTACAATATTAAAGTTGTCTTGACTTTGTGTGTGACGTTCATTTTACATTTGGAGTAGCTGAATGTCAAAATTATACTTCATGAAAAAGTTGAAGAAAAAATTTGATTTCTTCATTATTAATCGAAAGTATAGTATACTCATATCAAACCAATCAACATACTACAAGAAATTTGAGAATAAAATTAACTCTATTATTTTGTTATTGTATGTGAATGACATGTTATAAGTAGACTTTAAACATTGTTAAATTCAAAAATCAAAGTCACAATTGATTAGAGAGTTTGATATGAAAGACTTGAAACTTATAACAAAGATTATATTACTGTTGAATTATTGATATAGAAATAACAAAAATATTTGGCTCTCTTAAAAAAAATATTTTAATAAAATTTTGTGACACTTCATCATATAAGATAGTAAATTTATTATTATTTCACATCTTATTTATTTCAAGTTATCCTCAAGTATATATCATAACACTGAAAAAGAGAGAAATACATCTTGAGTATCATATATATCAATAGTCAAAAATTTAATATTCATTATGATTTATACAAGATCAGACATTGCACCAGCAGTGAAAATAATTAATTAATTTATGATAAATTATAGTTGAGGGCATTAGAATATCATGAAGAGAGTTCTCATATATATTAGAGAAATCTTAATATTGATATTATGTTATAAAAAATCAAACCATATTGTCAGAGATTATATTAATTCAAACTATATATTTACTCTTGACATAATAAATTAACCATTGGTTATGTTTTTACTCTTACTAGGAGTTATATGTTGGATTTAAAAGTTATAATCTATCACATCTACTAAGAAAAAAACATAAATTATTACTACACAATTAGTAAAGAGACAATTTAATTATAGATGCTAATAAAAGTGCTTGAACAAAAACAAAAAAAAATTTATTTTATCTTGAAATAGTCAAAATATACACTTTTCAATAAATATACTATCAACATAGTATGATATAATATTAGTTTATAAGAATAAAATTAAAAAAACTCCATACTAATAACAATCTAACAATATTATGACTAAGTGTTTTATATAACATAGAACTTTATATGACTTATCAAGAACATAAGCAAATATGAAATTGACATCTAAAAAAGTAAACTCAAATGAAAGAATATAACATCAAAAATATTAAAATAAATAAGTAAATTTCATCTTGCCCATATCAAAAAATATTTTAGGATTTAAAAATTTTTTTTCTATAAAAGAAAGATTTATTCTCACTTATAATTTATCTCAATCAAAATTCATTAGTGTTTTAACTGTACATTTTATTTAAAATTTTCTATTTTAAATTTTTATTTCAAGGTGTATTTTTATAACATAATCATATACTACATATAATTTTTTTTCTATACATTTATATGCACATTCAATATATATTTAAAAAATTTAAAAAGAATTTTCAAAAGTAATGATTTTTTTAATGACGTGGATTCAAGATCAGGCTATTTTCAGTTCAATGAGTCAAATAATATATTTTTTACTAACTCTAAATATTAAGAATTTGGAGGTTTTTTATTAATTAATTTAAAATTGAAACCCATTTACATAATTTTCATTAATCATTATCATAATTAATTTACAAACTTGAGCTAGCCTAATTGACAAAGCCTGAAATGGAATCCCCCGCTAGGTGGGAAAAGAGGCTGGAACTCTCTTACTAGGCTGGAGTCTGGTACCATGCAAAAATGAGTACAAAGACGAAATAACTAGTCCATGGACGGTGACAAAATAACACCTCGGAATGCCACTGAAAACGTCTCTCATCATAGAAAACAGCACGTGGCACCGGTTAGCCCTACGCGTCGCCCTCAAAAGTAGAAGAATTCTTCTCCTTTTGACATTTAACCGTCGAGCGAAAGCAGAAAAAAAAATCGTTCACGATGACTGGCGTTTTCATGAGCAAGAACATAGTAGTTGATATGTCGAAGGGGTTACCCCGAGCAGCTATGGTTATCATACCACGCCGCAAACCATTTCGTGTGTCCACCGCAGCCTCGAAGTTTTACAATGTGAGTTGCCTTGGTACACGTTGCAAAGATTTCTTTCTAGTTGTATAAATCATTTAATCACTTTGAGTGGTCACTACAAAATTGACGAGATAACTATACCATGATTCCTCACATATCACACATTCATGCTGGTTATATTTGTTCCAGAATCGTAGTGATAAAGAACCGGATTTGTCTGAAAAAGTGAAGGAAACAACCAAAGAATCGGCGCAAACGACCGCCGATAAGGCGATAGAAAGCGCCTACAATGTTGCAGACATGGCAGACCGAACAAAAGAGAGTGCAAAGGAATACCTGCATGAAGCTAAGGAAAAGACGAGAGAAGGTGTTGAGATAGGTGGGAGTGTCGCACACATGGTGAAAAAGAAAGGAAAACACAAGGTGAAGGAAGGAGAAGGAACCAGCAAGGTGGCGGAGAAGGCGGAGAGTGTAGGAGAGAAAGCGAAGCAAACGGTGGCAGGAGTGTGGGATGCCGCTAAGGAAACAACGCAGAAGATAAAGGAAACTGTTGTGGGGAAGGCCGACGACCATGATGATCCTTATCGACAAGGTTGATGGGGCTTTTTTAGCCGAAGGCGGTTTTGTGATGGAATGATTTTCATAGTTCGATCAGAAGAGGCCAGCTTATTCTGTTGTCGGTTGTGGCAGTCGATACAGTTACAATTTGTTCCTTAAATAAAAGAGGCAGCGTCCCAAAACAGTTCCAAAGTGTTAATATTTGGTTTAGCAAGTCTTCTGGTTTGTCAACATTTAAAATGAAATGCAGAACTACATAGGAATTGATCCAATTTGATACTTTAAATTTATGGTAAATTGCTAATAAAAGAATCAGAAAAAATAGAAAACAAATTCACAAACCAGTGTTTTTGTGGAATTAGCAACAAGAAAAAATGGGAGGATCGCGTCTTCAACAACGAGAAATGGCGACCACTAACCGCTTCGTAAGTAGATTTAGAAAAATGGTAAGTAGATTTAGAAAAATGACGACCCCATGTTTTCTGGGTCTAGCAAGGAAGCGATTGTGCTGTTACTGGACCAATAAAGCGAAGGATCGAAGCATCCAACTGAATCGAGTTGATTCCAAAACAAATTTTTATGGTCTTGGTCAGCTTTCTCTTTGTGATCATCCATGTTCCTCACCGGCTTCACAAACTGAGAATCATTACTAGAATGGCGTTCGCCTTCCATGGGTTTAGGTTTGTGATGAATGCTAGAGCCAAGCAATGCCGACGTGGAAGTACTAATGCCCGTGGTGGAGCAAGGGAGACCAAGCAGGGAATAACCAGATAGAAGAGAATTTGAAGAACACGAAATCGGATTAGATACAGAAGACAAATAACCTGAAGAAAGCCCCAACGCAAGTGCACTCAGCTGAGGATATGGATCAAAACCAGAAAAGCTACCGATGATCGAGCCAACTTTTGGCATGATGCCGGTGGAGTGTGAAATACTATCCACGTCATTAGGATTAGTTGGTAAACCATAAAAAAAATGGTTCGGAAGATTGGAACCAGAAGCAGAGCCAATTTGACCACCACCTTGATCTGTTTCAAGCTTAACCGGAGGGGATGAGCGCTTGATACGCTTGTTCTTCCTACACCCTCCTCCCACTGGGACGTTCCGTAGTGTCCCTCCTCTTGTCCAGTATCGTCGACACGACTTGCAGAAATGTCTGGGCTGAGATAAGCTGTAGTTATTGTAATAACAGAATTTTGTGTTTGATGAACCACAACGAGGACACTTGATTTCTTGATTTTGTTCTTGTTCACCATTTCGTTGCACGACCACCATTTCCATTTTCTCATCGATCGTAATCTGCGAAAAACAACAATTGAGAAAATATCTCAGACCATAAAACTAATAATCTTAATATCCATTTGATGTTCTAGTTAAAATTCGTCGTTTAAAGTTCGAGAGCTCTAAATGATGTCGGGAAAAGAACATCAAAAGAGAAACGAGTGTCAGCCGAAAGACAGAAGGGAATGACGAGAATAAATGATATAGGAACCTTCTGAGATGTCCATTGTTTATTGGTAGAAGAGGAGACAAAGGCCGTCCTGTCGAAGTCTCCCAGCATGTCTCCCAGTAGAAATTATTGAAAGACAGCGCAGAGAGAGAGCTGGTGGGAACGGGAGTGTTGCGTTGATGGAGTTAGAAATATGGTGATCGGGGGAAGAGGAAAGTGAACTTGATCTCTTGATACGCGTTTTGCTGATTGGTAATTATTATCAAACGGACCGCAAAACGTACATTGTGAACGACGATGGTGACGATGAATGATGTTTTTCTGGGCTAATCACTAACGCCATAAAAACATTTGTTAATTATCAGTGCTTCCGATGTTCCGAGCATGTTTTTATTATTTTTTTTTCTAATAATACAATTGTCTAACTTGAGCTGTTACTTTCCCTCCAATTACCAGTGCTCAACGCGTCCAACACAATCCATAAGAATCAAATTAAATCATTTATCAGATCAACTCTAATGGGATGCAAAAGGTGCAAAATGTTATTTTACGAACTTTAACCGTGTTTTTGGCACTATTTTTGTTTGGTGCCAAAATAAGGTAATATTTTAATAATTAAATAATTTTTTAATTAATTTTTTTTTTAAACATATGATCAAGAGATGCCTTAGTAGCCATAACTGTTATTTTCATCATCTCTATTATCTCTCAAAGGTTATCAAGTATGGCACCCCAAGATTTTTGATATCATTTTGCCAGATCTTAGAGCAACTCTAATGGGAGTTGCTATAATGGGTGTCATCTCCATAACCATTAAAATGACATCCAAACAATAAAAAAATATTACTCCAATATAGTTGGTATAAGAGGTGTCAAAATACCATCGAATATCTTGGGGTGTGACAACCTTGGTGATAGAATAGAGAGGATGTAAAATAACAGTTATAACGACTGTGCATCTCAAATGATATTTCTCATGGGTTGAAAAAAAAACTTTAATTAAAAAAATATTTAATTATTAAAATGCACATTATTTTGGCACCTACCATTGGAGTAAAAATCTATTTAGGGGTGCCAAAAACACTATCCAAGTTTGCAAAATAATATTTGACACTTTTTTTTGGCATCTCCCATTGGAGTTGCTTTTATACCAACTCCATTGAAGTAAGATTTTTTTATTGTTTGGATATCATTTTAGCAGTTATGGAGATAACACCCCTTATGGCAACTCCCATTGGAGTCGCTCTCATACTTGCCAAATGCCAACTAAGCCCACTTCGTGAGTATCTTCTGTGTTTTTATTTTGTAATTACTAATTAGTAATTTTGAGCTTAATATTGAATAGTACTTATTACTTAATACTATTAGAGCAACTCCAATGGGAGTTGCTATAAGGGGTGCCATTTTCATAACTGCTAAAATGACACCCAAACAATAAAAAAAATCTCACTCTAATGGAGTTGGTATAAGAGGTGGCAAAATGTCATCAAAAATCTTAGGGTGTCATATTTGGCAACCTTGGAGAGAGAATCGAGAGGATGCAAAATAACAATTATGACTACTGTGCATCTTAAAAGATCTTTCTCTTAGGTTGAAAAAAAAAATTAATTAAAAAAATATTTAATTATTAAAATAATACCTTATTTTGGCACCTACCATTGGAGCAAAAATCTGTTTAGGGGTGTCAAAAACACTGTTCAAGTTTGCAAAATAACATTTGGTACCCCTTTTTTGACATCTACCATTGGAGTTGCTCTTAAGTATAAAGTCATTTATTTTGTTAATATTTTATCTCTATTAAGCAGAAATGTGAAATGAGGGTTTCAATTGTGGTGGTAGTGAATATTTTCTAAATGAAAAAAGTTAAATATTTTAGATTTTTTATTTTAGCTATTTTTTCAAAAAATTTAGTGATAAATGAGTGAAAAATAAAAAAAAATAAATAATTGAATGCTAAAATCAAATTAATTTCATCATTTAGCTAAAAAAACAAATACACCCTAAGTCTCCACTAGTTTTGGTGACCTAAAAAAATATTTTAACCAGACATATTTTTTTCTCATTATTTTGAATTTTCCTTACCTGCATAATGAAAAAAAAAAAATTTAATTAAGCACACTATACAAAATACTGTTAAACATATGTGAATGGTTTAGCATCCACTAAAACTATATAAATATTACGTTAAACTATAACATATATGTTGTATATGTTAAAAAATATATGTATGTATATACTAAACTATATACATATATAGTTATTTTAAATTATAACATATAATATAATTATACACATTTGTTATTTTAACATATTGTTAGGTTTTTCCGGAGGTGAATAGATTGATTTTGTTTATTTTATTTATTTTGTTTTATTTTTTTGAATGCATGAAGCATGATATACCAAATATATAATATGGAGATGGCATTAAAAAAATGTGCATTTTCTTTAGAAACATGTGAGTCTGTATTTTTACATATACAATGGAGAGGGCATGAAAATAGTGTGAATTATTTTTAGAAACATGTGTGTTTCTTTACAAGGAATGAGGGTTTGTTTTTTTTGACAAGCAATTTTTTAATATGACAGAAATGGGGCCGTGTGTTTCTACTATTTCCATAATATATGAAAAAAGATCTGAAGTATTCATCCCAAAATTCAATGTTTATGAATTTATATTGGGGTTTTGATTTTTAGGGGTTTATATCTTAGAAAATATATTTTGGTCCAAAATATAATTTTTAGGTGTATTGTGTTTTACAAACTTCCAATACGCATGAAGAAGTCTTTAGTAAATATCATTCAATTATACAATTTTGTTATTTGAACTTTATTTTCAGTGAATATATATTTCAGAAATCTTATATTGAGATTTTTTTGTAATATTGTATTGTTGATTATTTGCTTCTATTGTTTAATTAATTAACAATCATTTTTGTTACTTTTTGGTTTCGAATAATTCATGGTCAATATATCATACCCCAACAACTAGTATCAAAGCAAAGTTTTGATTCTACCCAAAAAATGGTACCTAAACTTCTATTGAAAAGTACATTTGTCATTGGATATTATGATGATATTTAGTATATTTGTTATCATTATATTGGTATTCAATTATGTTGCAATATAGTAATTTCAAATATATTTTGTGATATTTTTTGTTTAGGTTGATTACTTGTGGGCAATAATATTTTTTAATATAATGAAGGATCACTCTATAATAATAAAGTTGATTGGAACCAATTATTCTATTTGAAAAAAATAGAATGCATGACTACCTCGTAGTCAAATAGTTGTATGACCTAGTAAGAAAGAAAGAAAAACTTGAAAAGTTGAGTAAAAAATATAAGAAGACCTATATTTTAGGGCTGCCTCCATAATTTGCTAATTGAAAAAGTGGTATACTTATACATGTTGCTGATAAAGTTAGGGCAAACAAGCTATGAGAGAAGTTAGAGTCTATGTTTGAAATGCCCATCAAAAATGACTGATATTCTTGGAAAAGGCTACAACAATAGTGTATGAGAGGAGAGAGACTCAAGGGAGAGGCCATTGTCACCTCAAAAGATGACTAGGTTCTGGTTAGCAGTGATGATTCCACTAATATTATATCTCAAAAGGGTGATTGACTTATTGATTCAGTAGTGTCATTTCATATCATCTAGCACTTTGACTTCTTTACTGCATACACACCTAGTGATTATGGCATAGTAAAGATGAGTAAAAGTGAGACATAGTTGATTTTAGGCATGAGAGACATTTGTCTACATATGCAGACATGATATCAGCTGATGTTGTGAGATGTTTATTACATAGTAGATATTCATATGAACCTAATATTTTTTGGCATGCTGGATGACATGATATATATTAGTCATTTTGGTGATGACCAGTGGAAGCTGGTCAATGGTGCATTAGTTATTGGAAGGGGTAAGAAAGATAGTACTTTAATGCCACTCAAGTAAGAGTGCCTATATACCAGGCAAATGTTGTTCATCATAAGAGGAACATGATCTCTAACATAGGAGGCTTAGTCACGTGAGTGAGAAGGGTCCTCAAATTCTAGCTAGAAAAAATATATTGTAATTTGACCAAGGACATTCTCTTGATGAGTGGGTGGATTACATGGCTGGAAAAAGCCAAGATCACATTTTTATTCTCGTCCACCCTTAAAGCGAATGAATATTCTTAATCAAATTCATGCTAATGTCTACTTTATGCAGAGTTGAACACTTTGGAGGAGCCCTTTATTTTTTCATATTCATTGAAGATCACTCTTGGAAGGTGTGAGTATATACACTAAAAATAAAAGAGTAGGGGTTTCTTGTCTTTCAAGATTTTTATGCTAGAGTTGAGAGAAAGAGACCAATAAAAAATTAATCTCTATATGTTCTGATAATGGGAAAGAATATCGAGATCAGTTTGAAAGTTATTATGTATCTAATGGTATTAGACTTTAAAAGACACCAGCCAAGACACTACAATAAAATAGCATTGCTAAGAGAATGAAGCATACTATTAAAAAGATAGTTCAGTACATGCTTTCTCATGCAAATCTTCCCTAGGAATTTTGGAGAGAATCTATGTATCTGGCTATTGATGTAATCAACATGTGCTCTATTTCCATATTGAACGAAGATGTTCCCAATAAAATCTAGACTAGGAAAGATATCTCATATGATTACTTAGAAGTATTTGACTGCAAAGCCTTCATTCTTATTCCAAAAAAGGAATAATCTAAAATTGATGATACTACACCTCAATGTATCTTTATTGGCTATGGACATGAGAAATTTGGATATATACCTTGGGACCCAATTGACAAGAAGCTTGTTCGAAGTAGAGATATGACTTTTTTAAATGACTAGTTGATGGTTGCTAGAAATCAGAGTAGAGATGAGAGTGATACCATAGGAATTCCTATTTACATAGATTTAGTGCTGGTTCCTTCTAGAGATCAACCTGATCAATGGGGAGGAATTGAGTAGTCATATGATATTTCTAAGCTGCTTGATACTACTAATATTTCCAAGCCACATGATATCATCGAGCCTCAAGATATATCTATTGAGGTGGTGAGATACCATTTTCTAGCTAGAATTAGGAAGGACCCAGTTGTTCATCTTGATACAACTTAGTCTAAAGTGAGAAGCTCATCTTAGTCTTACCAGATATCTTCTAGATTTCATAATTATATGTAACTCAGAGTTAAGGCAAGCTCAAGACTTTTCAGGAGTCTATCTCCTTTGAGAATACAGATTAATGGTTTTGGGCTTTGCAAGAAGAGATGGAGCCTCTCCATGTCAATCAAACTCAAATATGGTATCCTTTAGTGAAAGAGAATCAAACTTTGAAAAACATATGACTCTTTAGACTATAATTTGGTAATGATGACTCTCAAATAAGATATAAGGCCCGGCCAGTAGTTTAAGTGTTTCGTCAAAAGAAATGAATTGATTTTGATGAGATATTTTCTCAAGAAGTGAAGATGTCTTCTATTCGAGTAATTTTGAGTTTTGATGCTAGCTTAAACTTAGAAATTGTTCAACTCGATGTGAAAATTATATTTCTTCATGGTGACCCTAATGGGACTCTTTACATGAATTGGCTTTTGAGATTCATTATAGAAGGGAAGGAAGGTTTTGTTTGCAAATTGAATAAAAGCTTGTACGATCTTAAACAAGCTCATAGGTAGTGACATAAGAAATTTTATTTATTCATGGAGTCTCATGCCTTTTAGCACATATCTTATGATCACTATGTATATATCAGTCATCTATTGGGAGATGACAGACTTAACTTTTATTGTATGTTGATGATATATTGATTATTGGTCATAATAAAGTACTAGTTGATAGGCTTAAGAGGGAACTGATAAATCTTTTATATGAAAGACTTAAGGCCTAGTCAGATCAATTTTAAGGAATAGAGTCATTTGGGATATGCCTTCTATGCATATCTAGTTATCTCAGGAATGAAATATCAGTAAACTTCTTGAGAGATTTTTTATGAATGAGACTAAGTTAGTCTTAACTCCCTTAGCTAAATATTTTAAGTTGAGTACCGAGCATAATCATAAGATTGATGAGGAAATAAAAGACATGAGTCATTTCTCATATGCTTGAGCAGTTAGGAGTCTTATGTATGTTATGGTCTACACTAGACCAGATATAACACATACTATTGGTGTTGTCAGTCATTTTTTCTGAAACTCAGAAAAGATATCGCTAGGTTATACTAAAATCTATCCCAAGGTACTTATGGGAGACTTCTTAGCTATTTATATGCTTGGGCGGGTTAAAACCCACACTTCTTGAATATATTGATTCTGATATGGCTGGTAATTTAGATTCACATAGATTAGCATCAAATTATCTTATAACCTTTAGAAGGGAGCTATAACCTAGCAATCCAAGCTATTGGAGTGTATAACACTATATAGTACTGAGGTTGAGTTCATTGTAGCTAGTGAAGCTTACAAAGAAACTTTATGGATGAAAATATTTTTTACAGATTGAGATGTGCTACAAGATACATATTACATATATTGTACTATGCGATAGATAATGTGTTATACATCTCTCTAAGAATTCGAAATTCCATATAGGTCAAAACACATTGATGTATGATATCATTAGATATTAGATGTATTAAATGAAAAGTTATTGTACTTGAAAAAGTATACACAAAAGAAAATGTTGCTGATATGTTCAGGAAATCACTATCATTCGGTAAAGTTTAATTTCTCTAAGTTACGTGCTGACATGTGTCTCACCACATAGGGTAGAGGGTGAGATTTGTTTGATCTACTTGAGTTGGGTTGACTAGTTTTGTTTATTTTATCTATTTTATGTGTTCATAATAAGAAGGATAAAAAGAATAAGAAGAATAAGAGAAGAATAAAAAGAAAAAAGAAGAATAAAAAGAAAAAGAAGAAAAAGAAGAAAAAGAAGAATTAGAAAAATAAGAAGAATTAGAAGAATAAGAAGAATAAGAAGAATAAATAAGAATAAGAAAGATAAGAAGAATAAGAAGAATTAATAAGAAGAATAAAAAGTATCAGAATAATAAGAAGAATCAAAATAATAAGAAGAATTAGAAGAATAAAAAGAATAAGAAGAATAAAAAGAATCAGAAGAATAAGAAGAATAAGAAGAATCAGAAGAATAAGAAGAATAAGAAAAATCAGAAGAAGAAGAATAATAATAAGAATAGAAGAATAAGAAGAAGAATAATAATAATAAGAATAAGAAGAATAAGAAGAATAAGAGGAATAAGAAGAATAAGAAGAATAAGAAAAATAAGAAGAATAATAAGAATAAGAAGAAGAAGAATTAGAAGAATAAGAAGAATAAGAAGAATCAGAAGAATTAGAAGAATCAGAAGAATTAGAATAATAAGTAGAATCAGAAGAATAAAAAGAATCAAAAGAATAAGAAGAATAAAAAGAATACAAAGAATAAGAAGAATAAGAAATTAAGAAGAATAAGCAGAATAAGAATAATAATAATAATAATAAAAAGAATAAGAAGAATAATAAAAATAAGAAAAATAAGAAGAATAAGAAAAATAATAAGAATAAGAAGAATAATAAAAATAATAAGAAAAAGTATAAGAAGAATTATAAAAATAAGTATAATAAGAAGAATTAGAAAAATAAGAAGAAAAAATAGAATTAGAAGAATAAGAAGAATAAGTAGAATTAGAATAATAAGAAAAAAAAGTATTAGAAGAGTAAGAAGAATAAAAATAATAAGAAGAATAAAAAGAATAAAAAAATAAAATGAAAAAGGAGAATAAGTAGAATAAAAAGAATTAGAAGAATTAGAAGAATAAAAAGAGTAAGAAAAATAAGAAGAATTAAAAAATAAGTATAATAATAATAATTTGAAGAATAAGAAGGATAAAAAGAATTAGAATAATAAGAAAGATAAGAAGAATTAGAATAATAAGAAGAATAATAAGAATTAGAAGAATAAGAATACTAATAAGAATAAGTAGAATAAGAAGCATAAAAAGAATAAGAAGAAATAAAAGAATAACAAGAATAAGAAAAATAAGAAGAATAAGAAGAGTAAGAAGAATAAGAAAAATAAGAAGAATAAGAGGAATAAGAAGAATAAGAATAAGAAGAATAAGAAGAATAAGAAGAATAAGAAGAATAAAAAGAATAAGAAGAATAAGAAGAATAATAAAAATAAAAAGAATAAGAAGAATAAGAAGAATAAAAAAAAAGAAGAATAAGAAGAATTAGAAGAATAAGAAAAATAAAAAAAAATAAAAAGAATAAGAAGAATAAGAAGAATAAAAAAAAGAAGAATAAGAAGAATTAGAAGAATAAAAAAAAGAAGAATATGAAGAATCAAAAAAATAAGAAGAATTAGAAGAATTAGAAGAATAAGAAGAATAATAATAATTAGAAGAATTAGAAAAATTAAAAGAATAAAAATAATAATAAGAATAAGAAGAAAAATAAGAAATAGATGAATAAGAAGAATATGAAGAATAATAATAATTAGAAGAATTAAAAAATTAGAAGAATAAGAATAATAAAAAGAATATAAAATAATAAGAAAAAAAGATTAAAAAAACAAGAACAAATACATGGGATATAATCTCATGTTCTATTAAATAAAATAGAAACAAAAAAAATAATAAAAAACATTTAAAACTTTGCACAAATGGGAAGACTCCCATTTTCGCAAAGAGGGCACGCATGGTGCCCTCTTAGATGGGGGAGTGCCCCCATCCGGTCCTTTAAAAAAATAGATGTGATGGATAGGGCATGAAAATAATTTGTGCATTTTTTTAGAAATAGGCAAGTGTGTTTTATATAGAAATGAGTGAGGGTTCATTTTTTGGCAAAAGTATTTTTTTCAACATGACAGAAATGGGGCTATGCATTTCTACCATTTTCATGCTTCTAGATTTGAGTTGTAGCAACTGAGGCACATGTTTTCTCTTTCTACTCTACAAACTATTTTGAATATTATAATTTATTTATTTATATAACTGTGTTAATATTGTAATATGTGTTCAATATGTGTGATGATAAGTGATTTATTTTTTTGTGCATTGTGTGTATAGTTATATATATAATCACAATGTATTTATAATTTTAATGTGTGTAGTAATGGATACTATTAGTTTTTTATTTTATTTGTGTACAGTAGTGCATACCGTAAGGGATTAGAACTTGGACAACTTTGAAAATTTAATAACTTTGGACAGAATCTCCCCTTCGGTCTAGAAATAATGATGCCATCCGAGTTATAAATCTGATGAATTAATCATATCACCTAAAGAATAACAAAGAAAGAGATTTGAAACATTCATCCCAAAATCTCATATTTATGTATTTGTACTCAAAATTTAATTTCTAGGGTTTTATATCCTAGAAAATTCATTTTGATCCAAAACATAATTTTTGGACGTATTGTGCTTTACAAACTTCTTGTATGTGTGAAGAAGTCTTTAGCATATATCATTTGATTTGACATTGTTGTTAATTGAACTTTATTTTCACTATATATATTTTTTATTGAGGATTTTCTTTATTTTGGGTTGATTATTTGCTTCTGTTGTTTAATTAATCCACCATTATTCTCGTTACATTGTAGTTTTGAATAAATTATGGTCCAAATATCATACCCCAACACATATATAGTATAACATATATTGTATAACATATATAGTATAACATATAAGGTTTCCAATATGTAAATACATAGTTTCAAACTATATATATCAACATATAACTATAGTATTTGTAAACAATGTTTTTGAAAAAATGATGTTGATGTCGAAAACACTACTTAACATTATTTTGCATATTATGTTTAAAAATTTTCATTATTTTAATTATGTGGGTAGGATAAATTTGGAAAAATGAGAATAAAACATCCCTTAGGGATTGTTTAACTAGATGTTTTTGTGGGAGACTAAAACATATATATTTTTGTTTTGGATCCTCTTCACATGCACTTTCCTTTTTTTTATCTTCATCCTCATAACCTCTAACCATACTCATACAATTTATTTGCCTATATGTGAGTCTTGGCTCTATGGGATCGAAATAGGCAAAACCCCTATTGCAATTTGATATAGCTAAATTGACATAAACCTTGGATGTGTGTTTGATATCCCTAAGAATTAAACTTGTGATCTCATGATAATAGCATATATTTTCATTACCAATCACAATACTATGCTGTTGATAGTTATTTCTCCACAAGATATTTCTCTACAAGTTATTTTCAAAAAATATTTTTTCTATGATAAGAATATATAATTACTACTTTTTTGATAAGTAAATAATAATTTACAATGAATAACTTTCTTGTGAGATTTAACATGAATAATATACATTAAGAAATAAAAATAGTATAAATTTTCACTTCAATATGAAGAATCAAAAATTCCAATTGATTGATTTTATCTTGGTAAAATTTATGGTCATGCTCCATTTAGATTGATATATAATTTCTACATTAACTATTTGTGTAAGAAAATTTCTTGGAAACTTTCAAGCATAATATCTTTTCACTCATTTTATAATCCTTAGAAGAATAGACATATACTTGAACATTTTTGCCCAATATTTCCATTCATCCCGAATGATAGTGCTGAAAGAATACTAAAGAAATATTGTTAAAAAATTCAAATTAGTACAACATTTGTAATTTAAATTACTTTGAGTAACAAAGAAGGGTTATTTTGTTTGAAGCATTCCTAAAAATGTCATCCATAAAAAAACTATGTTTTGAGATAATATAAACATTCCAAATGATCTTTGACAAAGAGAAATGAGAGCGCCGTGTATGATAAGTACTAAATATAATTTTTACTTTTTACTCCCATTACAAATAATTAAAGAAGCGGCGGAAGGGGTACCCCAAATAGAAATGAGTGCATCCAAAAGATGGAAGTTCCTCTTACCGAGAAAAATTTTTTCTTAGCTAACTTAACAAAGTAGGATGATATGTTCTATAGAAATGTCTTATGTTAGAATACCAAATTCTTATGAACTATAGCCAACAATAGATAGTTCAGTTTGATTTGTTTGTTTGGTTTGATTTCTCTCTTTCTCAACTCAACAAGAGAGAAAGAATACATAAAGTCTTGTTTGTTCAGTTTGATTTGTTTGGGTTTGATTTGTTTGGGTTTGATTAATTTATTAATATTGAGTTGTGATTTTTAATTATTATTATTATGTTATATTGAGTTAAGTTTTTGGAAGGAGGAAAGAATTTTGGGGCAAGTATACAATTGTTTTTTATTTTTGGTTTAGAAATCAAAGCTTCTAGAAAAATGCAAATTACATAATGGGAAACACTCACTCATTTTCCCATTGGAAGGCTTGTTGGACAAAAAAAAAGGAATTAAAAGAAAATACAAGGAAGATGAATGAAAGAAATGGGGAGCAAGATGGACACATGAAGGAAAATAAAAAAAATGTGGTAGGGAAATAATAGTGGAGGTGAGAGATGGGTGTGCAGTCTCTTTGGGGTTTAATAGAAGGAAAGAAAAAATGGGTAGAGAAAAAGGTATAAGAAAAAACATAATAGAAACATAAATGAGCTTGGGTGCCTTACTTTAGAGAAACAAGTATAAATAAGAATGCATAGAAAAAAATGATGAGGAAGAAATAAAAAAGATTAGTTGCCGCTAGAATCCATTTCTACTCTATGTTATGCTCAATTTTATGTTCTAAAATTTTTTCTAATATTAAATTTATAGAGTATGATTTTATTTATGGTATTTATGTTATTTGTAAATATTAGTTGCTAAAATAGTAATTCACTTCTTGATATAGGCTTGTGTGTATATGAATTTATGTTATTTATAAATATTAGATTTATAGAGTATATGAATTTATTTATGTGGTATATGTTGATGTATGCTCATAAGACTAATCAAAAGATTATCATAGAATGAATATTTGTCTTTTATTATAGATATTTACAATGTTATGAATACCTTTATTTCTACATTATATAAATAATCAATACACAGTTCCTAAAATAGTAATTCACTTCTTGTATTATCATTGTATTATTCATGATTGAATAATATTATGGATAGAAATACTAATATTGCATTTGAACTAGAATATGTTTGGAATGATTACAAAATTATCATAAATATGATATATAAGTTAACAAATGAGCATATGTTTTATAATATGCACTAGAATGACATGCCATGAAAATACTATATAGATTATTATGTGAATATCATAAATAATTCTCATTGTGATAACAATGTAAGATATTTTTAGACTTAAGATGTGATACCCTCAAATCTAGAAGTATGCTGATTGCTGACCAACCATCAACCCACAAAAAAACTTGTGGATGTCAGGTAGCCAAATATCACTCTATTGTGTCCTATTTATCAAGATTTATAATTTAACAAAAATCAAATATAATCTTCCTTTGTATGAGAAACTTTATCCAAAATGTAATTAGTACAACTATACAATCACTTGTCCATATAAGGCCCAATATAACACAATGACCATGGCAATTCCTTTATGAGTAAAAGTGTTATTGTCGGCTCATTTATCCTTTCTCAAATGACATAACGCTATATCTTAAAAGTTATTATGAGTTTCATCATAACATTCTTATATAAAATATTTATATCAAAACATATTCATTCCAATTTGTTTTATAAAATATTTATCAAAGTCTTAATGTAGCTTTCTTCATTTTTATGACCTCAAATGAGTGTCATCAACTAGTATTTATCCTACACCTAAAATATTTCCTATATAGGGTGAGTCACGCCTAGTAGATAAAAAGTCAAGTAAAAATGAAAAATTCTACCATGGACTTCTTCATGCCATGAAATGAGACGAGAGTAAAATATGTATCATTTCAAAAGATCACACATGCAAAATGTGTACCATGATATGATGAGACTGAAATGTTTTATCACATATACCAATGTTTGATAAAATATCATTGTTGAACACATTTAATGAATACTTTGAAATAAAAGTTCTTTGTTTGTCCAACTAAAACTTTTATGGATATCACCATTTCAAATGATTCATTTAAAAAATCAAAATTCATATGTTTCATGGGTAGTAGATTTTTGGGGTCTGACTGCTAGACTCTCCTATGTTTTCCAACACTTTTTGGGCTTTTACCATCGAATGTGTCTAAACCAATCCAGTCCAAGTCATCCAATTAAGGGAGAATCTAACCCTTCTTGCTATTACCCACACACATTATATTCTTGTGTTATGCAACCATGCAACTCTGTTGGACTTCATTTAATTGTACTATGCCCACCCATCAATCACCAAGTATGATAATTGATCACAACCATGTATTCATACCCACTTACTATGATGTCTTTTTGCATATGAAATATAATATACCATTTCATGTCAATATCATGTAATGTATGAATGACAATAATATAGCCCATTTGATTTATATACTTTATCATCAATCCTGTATACTTATATCAAATGCATATACTTTCCAATTAATACTTAATTTCAATGTATACTACAAGTAAAATCTTTTGACTATAATTCCATCATGCATATAGAATATTCATGTCACATAATTTTCATGTTAGATGGTTAGCCAAAAGCCTATAATTTAACCAATTCTACCTAAATTGTATTAGGCACCTTCTAAGTCTAAATTTAACTATCATATTGACTTTGTAGATATGATTTTTAGATAAGATGCTTTTATAACTAATCATTCCTCTACATGTCTACTATAAATTAGGATTTTGAATTGATATAACTTAACTTATGATCCAAAATATAGAAATGATTTTTGTCTATATAGGAAACACAAACAGTCTCATGACGTAAACCTCAAAATTAAGACTCTTTCTTTGAGTAGGATTTAGTCTTTGGTATCTTCTGGACATTTGTAAATGTATTTATTAACTTTCAACTTCAACTGAAATTAATCAAATTAAAGGTATGGAGGCCAAGTTATGGTCAAAACAAAAACTTGGGTTATAGACAAATTTTGACAACACCTTTCCTAAAATTCTTGCATATCATTTTTCCATAATTTTGGTCATTAATCTTGGACATCCCTGAAACAAACTAAAACACAAAAAACCAAACACACAAAGATTGAAAGAACTAGGAAATTACTTCCAACATAACTCTCCCATAAAGATTTATTCCCTTGGATGGAATTAAATTAGAGTAGGAAGAATCCATACATCTTGGATAGTAGAACTGAAGGAGATCTCATGAACATCTTCTAACCTTGAAATATCTAGTTTCTCCAAATCTTCTCATCTAGAACTTTGATGAATCTTTTAATTTTGGCCCTCACACATAGTCTTCATCAAATAAATGAATTTTAGTTATTAGTTTGACTAAATCTAACCGACAAACTCCATGTATCTATAAGAAAGGTTTTGGAAACTCGACCCCCCCCCCCCCCTCTCTATTTCTTCTCATTATGAAAACTATCATTTTTTTAAAGAATGAGCAGCCATTATGACCTGATTGACTCATCATTGGGTACTTTCATGCTGGATTAATTATGGCTCATGCCGAGTCGAGTTATGGGTAGTTTGGATGCCTAATTAAATTTTTTTTAATTTTTTAATTACTAGAAATATTACATATCAAAATAATAAAATTAAAAAATATAATATATTATAAATTTATATGAATCAAAATCAAATCAATAATAAAAATAAATATTTTTATAGTTGTCTCAACTCAAAATATTGTATGAAAAAAATAATCTAAAATATAATATATAACATAAGATGAAATAGAAATAAATAAAATATACATTTTCATTGCATGAGTCATCAGTCATTAGTACGTGTCTATATTATGGTAGTGTAGATATAGTTCATCATCATGTATGATTATGAAGATAGTGCTAATGATGACCTTAATATCCTTGATGTTCTGTGAGTCTTCATCCATCAACAACTCTTTTACTTTATCCTAAATATCTAACATTACATCTTTCCAATCCTTCAAGGATGCAAGTGGCCAAGTACCTCTATGATATCTAGTCACAATATGGATTTCATATCTAAAATAATATTGACAATCATAGAAAAAATAAAACCAATACTATGCTAGATATCGAATGAATCAATAGATCATGTGTCATCTTAGATAGCATGAAATAAGTAAATTTGTATAATTTTTACCAACTCAAAATATCCAAATTCTTATCATCAACATGTGATAAGATGAAACTAGAGATATCAAGTGAGCCGGGTAACACAGGTGTAAGTGTGACACAAGGCATGACTTGAATTAGTTGTGCTTTGATTGGGGTCATGCCAAACCCAAGTCATAGCTCATGCCATGCTAGCATGACCCATGTGCTTGGCCCATTGTAATGGTCTAGAGGCATGTGACCCATACCCATGACCACGAATTCTTTTTTTTTTAAAAATAGATGTTTGGCTATCATGCACATTATATTTTCACATAATGGGCACTAACATAAAAAGCAGCATGCGCGACCTATCACTTTCTATGTCGCCTAAAAATACAACAAATTAATTTTTTTATTTAAAAATTTTGTAGTCATCAATTTTGATTCAAATGGTGATGACCATCTAATTTCTACCATTTTAAAATAAAAAGAAAAAGAAAAATTTTAAAAATATATTATTTTAATATAAAAATTTCTATAAATAGAGAATACAAATTTCTTGAATTTCATTCTCTCATCTTCTATTCTCTTCATCTTCTCTCTCTCCTCTCTTCTTATGAGTTCAATTCTCTAATATAATTTTTTTCATTGTTAATTATTTGTATTAGTGGCTGACCCAACCTAACAAAATTAGAAAAAAAGAAAAGAGTTGGTGGAAAAAAGAATACAACTATGGGGCATGGGCTCCTACTCAAATAAATTAACATGATTGTGATTATAACACAATTTTTTTCATTAGTTTGTTTATATTTTTTTTATTAAATAATTTAAACTTAAAATATAAATTAAAAATGACAAATAATGAGTTTAATAATAATGAATTTGACATAGATATATGTAATAATAACAACCCAATTGAAATGTCAGAGGGTGAAACTCGGTTCTCTCCATTGACCTCACCTTTAACCAATTTGCCTAAAAAATCTAAAACCTGGTGAATTTTAGTAGTATGAGCTCACTTTAAAATAATAAAAAATAAAAATTATAGGGGTATCAAAGAAGAATTGACACAATGTATATATTGTATAAAAATATATACAGGTAGGAGTGCATGTCGCATTATCTATATTAATAGGTATGTCGATCGAAACACAAAAAAATGATATATTAGATCCCAAGCAAACCTAATTGAGCAATGATAACTTTAAAGATGGATAATGTTCATCTTCATTGACCCCCTTTATATATCATAATAACTTCTTAAGTAAAGATATGACTAAACTGCTTATGATTATAAGTCTTCTGATTAAATTTTTTAAGAATCCTAGGGTAGTCAGTATTATGTAGATGTATTTCTAGTCTTCATTTCATATGATTTCTAGGTCAATAAGTAAGAATAATATAATAAAATATTATAAATTAGAAAAATAATTAATAATTAATTAATTTATAAAATATAGTTGAGTGGTATCCATGTTGTCTGATATTTGGACTAGTCGTGATGATGCATCATTCACATACCTCACCTCCCACTATACAGATTCAAAATGAAAACATAATAAAAAATTTTTAGGATTTTCTGAGATCCTCCATCCTCATGATGACCCCATCATATATGAGTGTATGATGAGAATTTTTAGGAAATGTGATATTTATAATAAAATATTTAGTATTACTTTCGATAATACTTCTAATAATAGAGTATTCATTAGTATGTTTGTTATAACAATTAAAGATTGCCCATTAGGTAAAGTTTTTTATTTTAAGTGTATGTATCATATATTTAAACTAAGAGTTCAAGTAGAAATAGAAGTTATTTTTCTCACTTCAGAAAAAATAAGAAATTTACTAAAATATCATAGGTCACCTAGTAGATAATAAAAGTTTAGTAACCTATGTTTGTTAGTAGAGCTAAAAAATAAAAAATTTCAAATAGTTGTAAGTCACTATTAGAATTATATATACCTTATGTTAAAGTTATGTGTTGGCTACTAACACATAATATCTGACTATGTCAATAAAAATAGTGATACACTTATTATTGATGATTCATTTTGTGATATATGAATTATTTTTATAAAATTCTTGAAGATTTTTCTTAACATTATGAACATCTATTCATCTTTGAACATTCTCATCACTTGCATTACACTTGGAAACATGTGAGATATTAGTAGCATATTTAACAAGTATAAAGAACACTCTACATTTAGTGTCATGACTATTGGGATGGAAACTATGTATTTAAAATATGAATTCTTCATTCCAATTTTTTATTGCTTGACTATCTGTATGAATCCTCAAGCTAAGGTGAAAGTGGTAGAAAACATACCAAGATACATATCCACCCGCATAAATCAAGCAGATGAACCCGATGGTTTTATTCATGAAAATTTAAGTAATATATTTACATATTATGATACTAGGTATGATAGTTATAGTGAGGCTCCTTGTATGGATATGACATTGAATTTAGATATAATAATTTTTCAATTTAGTTAGCTAGGAGTAAATAATGAGATGATTTGTCAAATACGTATGAGTTATCTCAATACTTATATATTAATTACTACTCTATCATTTCACATGATGATAATAAGAATTTGGATATTTTGAGTTAGTGGATATCATATAAATCCATATACTCCATGCAATCAAAGATGACACATAATTTACTAACCCCTTTAAAGTATAGAATAACATTATACTATAAAAGTCAATATTATTTTAGACAAGAGATCAAGATTATGATATCATGTAAGCACTTGCATGTATGAATGACTAGGAAGATTTGAGGTTAAGCATTCAAGATAAAGTAAAAGAGTTACTACTAGATGATGACTCATGAGAGATGAGATCAAGGATATTGATGCCTCCACTAGTGATACCTTCATATACATATATGATGATGAAGATCTGCATCCATACTACCATTCTATAGACACGTATTAATATCTCATACTATATTTGATTGTTTTTTTCATATGATATAATATTTTGTTTGTTTTTAGATTTATACCTATAATGCTTCAAATTATATTATATATCATATTGATATTATGTTCATGGATTGTTTTTTTTTATTTGTGCGATTTTCATTTTGGAGTTGATTCAAATTACAAAAAATTTTGTTAGCTATTGATTTTATTTTAATTCTATTAAATTTATAATGTAATATACATATGTAATATACATTGCACAAGCACTTTTGTCACTTTAACTATATGATTTTGATAAATATTTCATACTATTTTCATAAATATAAAATTATTATTTCATAATATTTTAACTATGCACATTTAATTCAGGCTAGCTGCTACCCTACCCAAAACTAGCATGACCCAGCACGACCCAACATGGATTTTCCCAGTTATGGGCCAAATGGGTGTTATCGAGCCTAGTCATATAGATATCATGTTATCCTTCAAAGCACGAGATGCATACCATGCCATGCTTGACACAACATGGTGGCATGATAGGGCTACAAAAAATGAGCCATGCCCATATGACAAGGTCCTTTTGGCACATCTAGATGAAATTGAAATCATTATCTAAGTATTGAGATAACTTACTTAGATAATTACCATACCTAGTATCATAAAATATAAATATATTAGTTATATTTTCATTAATAATAAACTTTCAAGTTTGTCTACATGGTTCATTCAAGTGGATATGTTTCTTAATATATTTTCTACCCCTTCTAACATAATCATAGGATCCATATATGTAGTTAAGCAATATAGAGTTTGAATGGAAGAATAATATTTTTAATACTTAGCTTTCATCTTAATAGCCATAACACTAAATGAAATGTATTCTTTATACTTGCTAAATATGCTACTAATATTTTATTTATATATATACATACGTAGTGCAATAAAAATAATGGGAGTGTAATACATGAACACCCATTTTTTCTATCATAAAAAATCTTTATGAATTTTATAAAAGAAATTCCTACATACTAGTATGAATCATCAATAATATATATATCACTCTTATTATTTATCTAATCGGATATAACATATTGGTAACTAACACATAACTCTAATATCAGATAAATATAATTTCAATAGTGTTTCACATCAATTTGATATTTTTTTAGACTCACTGACAAACATAAACTACTAAACTCTTATTATCTACTAGGCATGCAAAGGTATTTTAGTGAATTTCTTTTTTTTTCTAATGTATGAGAAATAGCTTTCATTCCCACTTGTACTATTGGGTTGGTTGCATGACACATATACCTAACGTGAAAAACATTAGCTAATAAAACATCTCTAATAGTTCTAATAAACATATTAATAACAGATCTATTATTAGAAGTATTATCAAATCTAATACTTAAAATTTTATTCTAAATATCATATTTCCTAAATATTCTCGTCATGCACTCATATATAGTAATTCTTAATTTTTTTTGTTAAGTGTCCACTCAGAATCTAAATAATGGGCAGTGAGGTATATGAATGATCCATCATTATGACTTGTCCATATATCGTACATCTTGGACACCACTCAACTATATTTTATAAATTCATTAATTATTAATTATTTTTCTAATTTAATAATATTTTTTATGTCATTCATATTAGTTAACCTAGGAATTTTATGATAAGTATGTTAGAAGTAAGGTTGTATAATACTAACTACCCTATGATTCTCCAAAATTCTAATCTAAAAATCTATGATAGTAATCAATTTGACCATATTTTTTGTACCAAAATCAATGTAGTAAATGTAGAAGGTCAATAAAATTGAAGTTGATCCAACTTCAAAGGCCCATCACTCAATTGAGTTTGCTTGGGATCTAATGTACCATATAATAGGGATGCCGTTTAAGGTGGCTAGTACCCACTTATACTCCTACATGCGTATATTTTTTAATAATATTTACACTACATCTATTCTTTTTTAATCCCTCTAAAATTTTTATTTTATATAATGTTAAAACGAGTGCATACTATTAAAGTTTACTTAGGTTTAAAAAGTTAGGCAAACTAGTCGAAACTATTGGAAAGAACCTAGTTTTTCAGCCTTAAACCATTTGGTCGATTTGTCATTATTATATATATCTAGATCAAAATCATTATTTACCATTATTTTATTTTATTTTTATTTCTAATTTTTTAAAAATTAATAATTTTACATTTTTAAAAAGTATTAATTATAACACGAATTAATAAATAAAAAACATGTACAATAAAAATATAATTTTATTTGAGTAGTAGTCACTGTCTATCTCTTTTTCCAGACTAAGTAGTCTAGAGCCCAAAACAGACAATAAAGCAAATTATAGAATTGGAGAGAGATGAGAGGAAATGAGAAAAAATAAATTTGTTGAATATCAAAAAATTTCTATTTTATATTAATAGAAATTTTTTATATTAGAATTATATATATATATATATATTAATTTTTTTATAATTATAATGTGATGAAATCCAATAACTTTTAGATTTATGACTTGTAGCCATTGGAATGATATCTGATGGCTAGAAAAAATTGTAAACAAACAATTTTGTTTTTATTTTTTTTATTAACATCAAAAGTGACAAGCACAACCCGTAGCTTTATTTTTTGGGCCCATTACGTATACATAACAAGGTACTCCCATGCACAAATCATGTGTTTTTTAAAAACTAGCCATGACTTGTGACCCATGCTCGGTTAGTTGACTCATTATGCTTGAGGACCATGCCAATGGGCTAGGCATGTGGGTCATGCCTGTCCTAGCATGAAGCATGGTTGGCCCTAGCCTAGAATGAGATATGGTAGAGTCACCAACCCAGCACAACACGAGCTATATCATGGGCCAACACAACTACAATCCATGCATAGTTCTAATTCATGTCATGCATGGCCATGAATGACTATTTTGGGCTGTTTCTCATGTCATACTTAAGCCACCCAACCTACTTGATACCTCTATAGTGGCATAATACAACCAGCAATGAAAAGGAATAGTTGCAACACCACAATGAAAGTAACAACCCCATTGTGAAGTTATGACATCAAATGCCATATCATAACATCAAGAGTCTATTTTGATACCAAAATATGGTTACAACATCTCAATTGAAGTCATAACTCCATGGTCCACTTGCGATATCGAATAATATTCGATAACATCAAGAGCTTGTCACGATGTTGTTCAACACTCAATGTACATAATTTTTATGGTTATCATTAGCCTTTATCATAATGTGTTTGTACTAGAAAATTCCTTAAAAGACAAATATTTCATAAAATTATGATTTTGATAGGTTTTGATGAATAATAGTAAAATTAACTATAAATCAGATAGAAAAAATAGACTTGGTGGAAACTAGAATTGAAGTGCATAGGAGCAAGATGAAATCATGACATTTTTAATATTATTATATTCTCTATGCTAGCACTTACCTATGAAGTAGTCATGACAACTTTTCTTGGATGCAACTACATGTTTGCCATGATTTTCATTGTATATCATGACTCTATCACCTCCATCTAATTACAATATTGTTCTTAAATGCAAAACATTCTTAGTGACCATAATATTATTTTGGATTCTTGGCTCCATTTCTTCTGGATACATTTTCAACCATAAATATTACTTCAATGTTGTGGCACCTAATGCTTGCATGATTAATATGAGAAGGCACAACATATTTTCAGTGCAACCACATAACCATTGCATGATTTTCATTGTATCTTGCCATGATATTTTTTCACATCGTGACATCATCATTCCAACAATAAATTTCTTGAGTTATTACTTTTCTTTAGAATCACTATATCATTCTCATGCATACATGATGATGTCGTGATTTTTTTCATGATATTCAATGACTTAATTATACAAAGAAGATTTTTTTTCCATGACTTCAACCTAGTATCACAAAATTGAATTCATTAAATACTATTGTCAATGATAAGACCCAATGATATAAAAAATGGATTTAATTAAATTTTAATATATATAGAAGAACCATAGGAAAGAAATATAAAGACATTTTGGGGAGAATTAAAAAGTATTAACAAATGCATGAACACTACCACAATTAGAGCACACTATCAAGCCGAACACAAAACAAAGTGGAATAGGAACTAGATTTGAAACTTAGATCATAATAATAATTTCCATTTGGGATACTTGATTCAACAATATTCTCAAATCTTTTCACTCAAATTCCTCCCTAATGTTAATCAAGTTAGGAATGTGATTAGTTTATGTAATTATGCATTATTGTTGTGATTCACAATGAATACTCATGATTTTGTTATGTATTGAATGTTGATGGATATGTGTGTTTCTTAGAATGTAAATTTAGAGTTTGATATTAATGAAGTGACAACCTTACAATGGATACATGTGTGTTGGATCTGGTGGATGGTGATATATGAGTAATTGGACACAACACAAGAGATGTTAATCAATAGGAAGTGACAACAATATGACTCTCATCTTCTTGCCATGGCTCCATATATGAGATCCCATGATTAGCATAAGTTCAATTGATGTGAGTATAATATTAATGAAGTTGAAAGCTTAAATATAATTATGACCATATCATTGTATATCATCTTGAAGGACCTAACCCAAAAATGATGTGGTAGTTTTTTTAGATTGTCTAGCCTATGGTTTCACTAATCCTAGAGAGTCATGTGTTGGATATGGTAGATGGTGATATATAAGCTATGAGACATATGCAAAGAGATTTCATCAACATGAAGTGACATCTCTGCAATCATCTTCCTTTTGAATGGCTTCCATTTGTCAAATTCTAGTATAACACATGTTTAATTATTGAGTGACACTAACGAAGTCAAAATCATAAATGCTACCATGACCACTTTATTATATGTCATCTAAAATAATCAAGATATGAGAATAGAGATGCACAATCAAAAAAATCATCAAGGATAGTTGATGTATTACAAAAAAGGAAGAGGAATTCTAGGGTGACCAATAGATATGTATATGTGGAGCTTTGGAATATAATTGATAAGTACATCGAAGGCACAACCTTCAGATGACCATCAATTATAGTAATATTCCATAGTTGATAACCTATTGAATGCTAACAAGGTGTGAGAGATCCCATATCTTTATGCTCTTCATTCAACAAACAAGTATGACATTGCCAAAACACTAGATAAAATATCACTATACATAAAAAAGTAAAATAACCCTAGAATTAAAGTATTGTCTGAGACAAATTTTTATCTTTTGAACTTGAGTAGTTAGTTAATTTACTGCTACTTGATCAAAGTATCATACCAATCATTATGGGATCAATATCAATACTTTATGTTTATTTTATTACTTGTATGACCTTACATGCATAATTTTATTTGGGTTTATACACACACTTGGTGAGCTTTTGGTGCATTACTAGGACTCAACAAGTTTTTGGTATTATATCAAATTCACACATTTTTGGGAATATTATAAGGATTGAGTTTATTTTTATTGGGTGACTTTGAGTTGACCCAACTTCTTTAAAAAATGGTTCTATTTTTAAGTTGATTATATTTATATTATTGATGTTTTGTGCTTGTTTTTTTTGTTTAGTTGCAACTATAATATGCACCAATGATTTGGGATTGAGTGAATACCTATAGACTTGAAAGTAGAAAGAACAAGGAAATATATATTTAGACAAATAGATGACATAGTAATTATTGAGGAAAATGATAGCAAAGGGAACAACTAAGGACATATAGAACAAGCTTTATCAATCTAACTATCTATCTATATATCTATCTATCTATTTATTTATTTATCTATCTACCTACCTACTTATCTATCTACCTATCTATCTACCTACCTATCTATTTTTATATCTATCTTCCTATCTATCTATCTATCTATTTATCTACTTACTTCTCTATCTATCTATCTATCTATTTATCTACTTACTTCTCTATCTATCTATCTATCTATATATCTATCTATATATCTTATTGTCTATCTATCTATCTATTTACCTACCTACCTATCTATTTATCAACCTATTTGTTTGTCTATCTATCTTGTTAGTGATTTTCACTAGATCAATCATGTATCACCATGTTTCGATTTTATCATTTAATTAATAAAGAGTCATTTTATTTATCATTTTATATTATGATAATCACTTGAATAGTTAATTCATTCTAAGACCATTAAGTATGTGACTTGATTATAAAACACTTAAATTAAACATGAGTTCTATTCTTATTATCCCTAGTCTTTTATTATTATTATTGAACTAATAATGAATTAAGGCTAGTATAGTATTGTCTGATTATTATATCTTACTAATCATGAATATGTAACATTAAGTCAACTCATAGGTACTTAATTAAGAAATGATGTATGAGATTGACCCACTATTAGAATACTTCATAGTTTATTTTCAAATATAATTCTCATCAGAGTAATATCGATTTAATTTTTTGACCTCGCAATCACAATATAAATCTATATAACTATTTTATGTTTTCACACAATCTAACATTTTCTTTAGCCAAATGATTAAATAGATTGTTGTTGGATATAAAATAAGTTATGAGAGGAAAATGAGTGATTGAGAAAGAATTTGTCTCTTATTTAATTTGAGTAAGATATCAATGAACTCCTTGATAAGATAGAATGAGGAAAACACATGGCCATGCTAAAGTGAATTGATAAAAAGTTATCATTCTCACTTGGAATCAAGAAATAATTTGATTGAATCATAAATAATGGTGAAAAAAACTATGAGTTATATTCAATCAAGATATTATGTGGCAAAGATATTACAATATTCAGTATAAATTAGGTTTATGTCAGAATATTGACCTTCACATGACTTGGGTAGTCATAATGTCTTACTATAGGCCACTTATGACTTGTAGGCCTAAATAAAGATTGTTGGCCCATTACCAATGTCATGTGAACCTACAGTCACACCATTAGAATAGATCCTAAATAGATATTGTTTACCAAGCCCATTTAAACTTTATAATATATATATATATATATAAGATAATTGTTATCTTAATAAATTAAGTAACAATTATTTAAAGTAATTATCTTTATTTAAGGCAATTGTTTTCTTTATTAAATTAGAATTAAAAATAGAATATATACCAAAAAAGGATTTGGTAAGTAAAACCCTAATTTGGAACTCGATATATGCCTCATGTTCTTTAGGGTTTCACACAAAACTACACATTATTCTAGCTACCAAATTCATTTTTCTCAAGATGGAGTGAAAAAAAATATAGAGTTTATTCATTCTTGATGTGAGACAATCAATAATGTCGCTAGAACATATATGTCTGTGTTGACTAAAGGTTTGTTCATGTGGATACTAGTAAAGGATGCATCCATTTGGAGACATCTAAATCTGATCAAATGAGGTAAGGTCCTGGAATTCCTAAACAATTAATTAATCAAATTGCATAATTCTTGTTCTGGGTACATGATAAAATATTGTTTTCCACTGCATATGTTATCTTGAAACTCAACATATCTATCTATCTTTCTATCTATATATCTACCTATCTATCAATCTATATATTTATCTATCTATCTATCTATCTATCTATCTATCTAGGTATCTACTTATCTAACTATCAACCTATCTATCTATCTATCTAAAAATCTAAGTATCTACCTATTTATCTATATATCTATCTATCTACTTATTTTTCTATCTATCTACCAATCTATCTACCTACATCTCTATCTAAAAAATCTATTTATCTACATACCTACCTACTCATCTATCTACCTACCTATCTATCTACCGATATATCTATCTATCTACCTATCTATCTATCTATCTACATATCTATGTATATACCAATTAATTAATCAATTAATAAATCTATCAATTATCTATCTATTTTTTTATCTATCAATCAATCAATCAATTTATCTATTTATATAACTACCTATCAATCTATCTAACTATCTATCTATCTACTTATCTATTTTTTTTATCTATATAGCTATCTAGCTATCTTTCTAATTATCAATCTATTTATCTACCAACCCATCTTTATATCTACCTATCTTTCTATCTTCCTATCTATCTATCTTTATATTTATATATTTATCTATCTATATATGTGTCTATGTGTCAATTTATATATCTATTAGTCTATCTATCTATATACCTATCTATTTATCTATCTATCTAACTATCTACTAACTATCTATCTATCTATATATCTATGTATCAATCAATCAATATATATATATATTTCTGTCACTCTATCTATCTTTTTATCCACTCATCTCTCTCTCTCTCTACAAAGGGCTAATAGATCAATCAAATTTGTAAATGGTATCATTGAAGTTGTTATAGTCATAGTCAATTTTTTTTCTCTTATTCATTTTGTGTTATTGGACTTGAAATGAAACTCATATATACCATTGATTTTAGAAATTTTTTTGTTGGAAATTGGACATGTATTGATCAAATTAATGAAAAAGAAAATCATATTTCACATGGGCAAAAACTAAGTAATGTTTAAAATTATAAAAGTCTATAAATTATGATGTTGATGAAGAAAATTAATAAAGAATAGATATTCTCATCTATATAGTTAAAATCTAAAATATAAATTTCAGAATCAAATATTTTCTATATGGGTAATGGCTCGGAGAAATGGAAGAAATTTAAAAATTAGAAGAAATTCTAGAATAAAAAGTCATGTTATACCTTGAATAAGACACATACTATGAAATCATGATATTTCTCAAAATCACAATATAAGAATAAAATAAGATGAGCTATAATGATGTTGTTATTCATATGGTTAATGCTACAACATTTCCATATGAAGACAATAGAGAACTAGTGTGGAGATTATTTAGTTGGTAAATTATCAAATATTCTTGTATATTTGTGATCATATTAGAGGATGTGCAAGCGTAAAAATAGTCATAATTGGATTGTATTCATGAATTTGGAGTTCTGGACATATTTTAATAAATAATCATGAAAATATTTTTTTTGAGGCATTTGGCAACTTGATGTTTTATGGGTCTTCAAGTAATTTTGATATTGATTCTTAGCAAAACTCTACTTAATTAGCTGTTGTAATTATTGTAAATTTATTATGCAACCTTATTTTGTTAGTTAGGTGATATCCTTAAAGTTAATTTTTGAGAATATCTCATCAACAAAGATCCACACGTACATGAGTCATACAAGTAGTAAAGTAGATTTTTATCTAGATAATGTTTAATTTATGCGATGATTATATATAGATGTATATATGATTACAAACAATTTCAATCCTTATTCTTTATGATACTTAATGCCAGATAATAAATGTATACATATAAAGAAACTATTTAGGGAAATTAACTAGTTGTCCAAATGGTATGAGCTTTTGAATAACTCTTGAGTAGAAATGATTTGTTATCTTGGTGATAAAGTACCTTGAGAATAACTATGAGGGGACCATTATTAGTACAAACTTAGTAATGATAATCACCGTGTATTCCATTAAGGTAAAGAGTCATTATATAACAACTTAATATTCATTTTATATTCAAGCTTAATATAATTCAAGCTATTTGAATTTGTATCACATAATTAAAATGAACAAATTCTTAGATCTAAGATTGATGCTAAAATCTAAAATATCTATTTTACTAGAATTAAATTGTCTTATTGTTAACTGATAGAACTGATAATACAATCAAAATGTGATTGATATCTAGATGAAAGTCATATTTATAACTTATATGACCTGTATACTTGTGGATCCTTGTGGATAAGATATCCTCATCAAAAAGTTTTGGAACATTATATAACTAATATAATTAGGTAGAATATAAAAGTCATAATAATAATATGGACAAACCCATCAATAGTAAACCCATAGTTTAAATTCTACATAAATATCATATCCATCAATAACTAAACCACAAAACAATCCAAACATAAAAAATCATATATTAGGCATCCATCACATGAAATCAAATAAACTAACCTGAGACCTCAATTTAACATTACAATGGAGAGTAATTCACATGATATAATTCAAAATACAATTAATGAAAGTTTGGGTTCCAATTGATAGCCCTCAAGAGTGTCTAGGAATCATATCCTAAATCAACAAATCTTGGTTGTGTTCCTCTATTTTTACCTAGGTAGAGTCAAAATTAATGCCTCCCCTTGGATTTATGTTTGTGCCTTACATTGCTTATTTTTTTTTTGTGGATCTCCTTTAGGTCTGGGCAAAATTCTACTCCTAAAAATTTAGCTTTTTCATTGTTTCTCTCATTCCCTAATAACTTTTCAAATATATATTTTATTTTGTGTTTTTACACCTAAATGGATAGACATGATATTTAAGTGAAAAGTTATGACTTTCAGGAATAATGTGTATTAGGCTTTTTGTCTCAAAAACATAAAGTCATGGTGATAGGAATGAACTCTAACTTTAATCTCTTTATTACTTTAGATTTTTGTGGTGCTATGAACATCCATTAGGGTATAATTGATGATGAGAATAACTTTTCATCTCCAAAAAATGGTCAAGTAGAGAGGACCATCTATACTTTAGAGAATATGCTATAAGTATGCAATCTTTGATCTCAAGGGTAGCTGATAAGTGCATTTACCCTTAGTAGAATTTTATTACAATAATAGCTACCAAAGAAGCACATAGATGACACCCTATAAAGTATTTTATGGGATGCCTTGTCAATCTATGGTTTGTTGGACTATGGTGGGCGACAAAATCACTAAAAGTTAGAAATTGATTATAGTCACCTTTAAGAAGGTGTAGATTTGAAATGAAAGCATTTTTCATATCTCAGAGTTATCAGAACTACTATGCCAAAAGAAAATAGTGACCTCTAGAGTTTGAGGTATGAAATCATATCTTTTTGAAAGTGATGCCCAAACAGAGAAACACTACGCACTCAAAGTATCAATGATGTACTTTATGTTTGTACTAAGAATTTGTATAAATGATGAATATGTCATGAAATTATGATTTTAATGAGTTTTGATAAATATTAGTGAAATTAGCCAAAAATTGGATATAAATGATATATTTTGTAAAATGTGGAGATGAAAGATAGAGCAATATGATAAAGTCATGCATTTTCAATATCATGATATTTTATACACTTGCACATGCCCATGAAGAAGTCATAGAAGCCTTTCTTGGCCACTACTCTACAAAAAAATTATGGCATTCATTGCATGTTTCAACTCTAGCACCTCATTATATATATTTTCACTATACAACACATTCATCATGGCCAAGATATTATTTGGAGTAGTGGCTGCATTTTCTCCAAATATATTTTTAATTAATGATCTTATTTTTATGTTACTATAGTATATGCTTGATCTATATGCGAAGCCACAACATATTTTCCATATCATGACATAATTATTATATAACCAAAATTATATTTTGCATGATAATTTTATGTCACAAAATTTTTTGACATTGCAACTTTGTTACTCTAGAGAGAAAATTATTAAATCATGACATATTTTCATGTCATCACTTTTTGTTCATGCTGGTATGCTAAAGTTGTGATGTCTTTCATGACATTCCATGACAATATTATCCATACGTGATCCAAGGGCATTTTTTTCATGACTCCAACCCAATATAACAACAATAAATTCATTAATCATTATGAAAATGATGAGACCCTAAGACATAAAAGTTGGACTTAAATATATTTGAAAAAAGCAAGCATGGAAAAAATGATAAAATCAAGAGCACCATGGTGAAATGTCACTCATGATTAGGAAGACAAGCTCATACAATTATGAATTAAAGTGGATCGGGAACTGAATCTAAAACTTTGATCCTAATGTTGGTCATCATTTAAAATATTTGATTAGTGATTCTTCTATCTCTTCATCTAAATTCCTTCCTAATATCAAGCTAACTAGGAACCTATGATTGATTTATATAATTCTACATGATAGTTATAGTTTTGTAAAGAATACTTATAATCTGTTATGCATTGAAAATTGATGGATATGAGTATTTATTAAAATGTCAATTCAGTGTTTCACCATTCAATAGGTTGATATGTGTTGGCTATGGTGGATAGTGGAAGACAAGTCATGAAACAAACTCATGAGATGAGCATCAATATAAAGTGACAACCCCCTGACCCTCTTTCTTGTATGATGGGTCCATGTGTGAAAATATAAGTAGATATAAGTTTAACTAATATGAGTATGATACTTTTGAAGATAAAAGCATAAATGATATTATAATCATTCTATTATTAATATTTTAGAAGAACTAGCCTTAAAATAATATGGATAATGAAAGTTATATAGAATATATAACATATGGTTTCCAAATTATTGAGCATCATGTGTTAGTTATAGAAGATAGTGATAAATAAGCCATGAGACATACATAAGGAAATGTGAATCATCAAGAAGTGATAGCCATGTAATTACTTTCTTTTTATATGACTTATATTGGTGGAATTACTAAGGTGATATATGTTAATTAATATAAGTATGATACTAACAAAACTAAATGCATAAATGCAATTATGACCAAGTCATTGTAAGCCATTTATGGTAATTGAGGTCGGATAATAAAGATATATAGTCTAAGAAATAATCAAGGATAATTGATCTATTACCTAAAAATATAGCTTAGTATAATAGACAATGCACAAGTAGACATTGAGCTTCAAAATAAATGATAGGTATATCAAAGATATAACCACAAAAGAACCAACCATGATGTTGATATTCTATGGATGACAACCTCTTGAATGTTAACACGATGTGATAGATCTTACATTCTCCAACTTGGTATTTAACAAACTAGTATGATATTGTTATAATAAAAAAATATTATAATACATAAGAAAGTAAATCAATCTTAGAATCAACGAATCTATTTGATACCCAAATATTTCTTCTCAACTTGAGTAGTTAATCAATTCATTATTACTTGATCAAATTACCATAATAATTTATATGGGATCAATATCTAGATTTATATTTACTATATTATGTATAGGTTCCATGTATTTATGGAATTATGTAGGACATAAATACATGTATATTGAGCTTGTGTTATTATGCTAAGAACTATCAAATTGCTGGCTTTGTAGCAAAGTCACAACAGATAGCTATCATTGAGATTTATTAGACTCTTCAAGGTACTCAAAAGGGTATGTATATTAACTTATCAGTTAGTATTACTACCAAACTATTGAGTGTTCAAGTAGTATTTCATGTCTTAATGCTCTAAAAGTATATTCCAATTCCGACTCATGTAATGAATTATGGAGAACTTATTGTTGATGCTAATCGAACCTTCTAGGATAGATTAGTGTACATCATGGATAACTAAAAATAAGTTTTGTGAGGCAAAATTGTGAGACTAATAAAACTATTGTGACAACAAGGAGAAGTTAAAGAGGCAACATGGGAACACTAGAACATTTTGGGAGCTAAGTATCTTTTCTTGTTTGAAGTCGAAGAAATATTTTTAGTCATTCGATGATAAATAATTGCTTCATATGCATTTAATTTTAAGGTGGGCGTGTGTGTAAATTTTAAGGATGAATTTCCCTTGGAGGAAATATGCATTACCTAGGTAAAATTGAATTCAACTTTTTTTTCTAGATCTCGAATAATGAAATGCTCCTCACCATTGGAATTTTTTGTTAGGAGCGGATCAAATTTCAACTTAGAGTCTAGAAGAATCATCTACATCAATAGAAAAACAAAAATAGTGTCATGAAGCTTGAGGTTGAGGCATCACTTTCTTGAAGTTGTGACATATTATTTGATGTCATGACTAGATTATGGAATTACAACTTTTATTGTGATGTTGCAAATATGTTTTGGTGTCTATTGTGACTCTGCAATGATGCCAAAAATATATTGATTCTCATAACTACACCAAAAGCTCATTAGGCATATATGTGCACCCAATAGAATTTTACAAGTATATAGGTCATACATATAATAATATGAATGTGAGTATAGTTATCAATCCCATTGGATTAGTATGATAATTGCACAATTAATAGTGAATTAACTAGAAGCTTAAGTTAAATTAACTAGCATATTAAGTTGAAAAGAAAAAATTGGGTCTCAGAAAAATACTTAAATTATAGGGTTAATTACTTTCTTGTGTATGATGATGGTTTCTTTGGTGTTGTGGCAATGTCATGCTTATTTATTGGATGAAAGGAAAGAAAATATGAGATCTCTTATGTCTTGTTAGTATTCAATAGATTATCAACCATGAGATATCACCACTATGGATGGTCTACTTATGGTCGTGCCTTCGATGAACCAATCACCATATACATAAGCTCCACATCCACATGTTCATTAGTCACCCCACAATTCCTACCCTTTTTAGGTAATACAACAATTATCCTTAATAATTAATTTGGTTGTGCATCTCTATTCTTTGACCTTAATTGTCCTAGATGACCTACAATGATGCAGTCATAATAGTATTTGTATTTTTATCTTCATTAGCACCATACTCACATCAATTAAATGCATGTCACCTTTGAAATTCCACTCATGGAAGTCATAAATGAGACAAATGATCATAAGACCATTAGTTCTTGATGATGCATCTCTTCTTGTGTGTGTTATGTAGCTTATCTATTATTATCTATCGAATCCTACACACAACTCCTAATGATTAGTGAAATCCTTGTCTAGACATTCTAAAATTCCTCATATCATTTTTTGGTTAGTATTGTAACTTTGTTATGTTGCCTAATTTTATAGATTAGGTAATAATCCAAAAAATCATCAATAAAAGTATTTCATCAATAAAAATCCACAAGTGCATGAGTCATTCAATTAAGAAAAATTACATTTATCTAGATCTCAATCTAATGCAGATTGTATCAAAAATCTAGTTTTATCAATAGTGAGATAACTCATTTCTAGTAAAATGGATATTTAGATTATTAGATAATATTAGGTCCACGGGCTTATTCATTTAATTTATGTGATGTGTGTTTAAATTAGTTTGACTTATAGTATGCGTGGACATAGAATGAGGATTGCGATGTTATGCAATAACTTCTTGCCCTAAGAGCATATATAGTGGTTGTCACCATTGAGCTTATCCCAATAGTAGTCTCCTCATAGCTATCCCCTTGGTACATCACCATTGAAGCAATAAATTTTCTCCACATGAGAGTCATTCACAATCTCATATCTTTTAGGAAACTTCATCAAGTGTCTTTACTAGTTGCTTCATATATACACTCTTATTCTCCGACCCCAGGTATTATAAAGACTAGAATTAAATTGGTTTACAAGCATTTGCAATTTTGACTTCATGAGCACCATGCTCGGATAATTAACTTACACTTCCCTCAAGTTTCATTCTTAGGAACTATATGAGTGAAATCAACTCATATGGGTTATCACCATCTTGTGAGTCATAATATACTTGTGCATGTCCTAAGGATTAACTATCACCATCCTCCTCAGTGATAATATGACTTTTATATAAAAGGTAAAACCCTTTGAAAAATGTTTGATATAATGAACATCATAAATTAGAACTAGTTCTTTTAAGAAAAATGATTAATATGCCTAAATTTTGGGGTTTACTATATAAGTTAATTTGCACATAATAGTTGGAAGGGCTATCCCTTTTTACCATATGCATGAGTGAGCCTCAAGATTTACCTATCATCACCCACCATGACAATCTCACCCAATATATATCAAACACATTCATTAATAAAATACCTATTTCCAAATCACATAAACAATTTATACAAACCATAAATGACTTACTTTTTTAGTGAAAACTCCCAAATCTATCCTAGAGAGGGGATATTTAAGATCCATGCCCTTCAACTCTAGGAATTACATTAAATCATATATCCATAGCTTGTTTGTGGAACCAAGGGAGTGTAAAATTCACTTCTAGGGTTTGATAGTTGTATTGTGATTTTGTTTGTTGCATGAAGGGAGAGGAAGATGAAAAAGATTTTTTTTTTCCAAATTTCTTTATTTTGTTGGTATATACTTGGGTGATTCTATATTACTCTATGTAGGAAGCCACAACTTTTAGAAGAAAATTATAACTTTGGCCTTCATCTCTTGAGTTTGAGGTCGCAACTCTAAAAAATAATTCTAACTCTAGAATGCATCTCACTCTTTTTATAATACAAAGTCATCATCTAAGGTAATGATCAAAAATTGGGTCTAATGTCTTTGTAACACATAATTTCAATACTGTGAAGTAGCCATGATTTCATGCACCTGTCTTTTTGTTCTTCATAAAGGGTCACAATGCTAGGAAATGCAACGACGTAGTGAAGAGCCTCTCATATTCATATACGGACACAATATTAGTATTGGTCTTTCTTGATCATTTATGAATGCAACACTAAAAAATAGCCATGGCACTGAGGTCTCTCTCATATATCTTATAGAAATGTTACTAAGAAATGAGTGCAACACAAAATTTTCTTTTCATATATCTTAAGTGTTCATGGTACTTTGAATGGCTATGACACTGGTCTTCACTCTCTCATATACCTTGTTGTCGCAACTTTTTAAGTATGCCGTGATACTATAAATTAGCCCACATATAAAAGGCACGATTTTGCATTCCTTTGAGGGCAAGGATCAAAACCATGCGAAATTATCATACTCGAGTATTGTCCTCTATAATATTTAGTGTCCCAAAAATTATGATATTTAATAATTCTTGCAACTTTGGCTAGAATAGTTTTGGCTCCATAACTTTATGTAGCTCATAAGTTATATCATTATAAAAATATCATGACTTTGACTTGAGATTATTGAGCCATATTAAGAATAAATTATAGTTCTTGGACTTGACTATGACTTTTAGCACTAGTGGGGTACTTGGTTATTGCAACATAGAATTAATATAGTAGCTATATAAATTTTAAGTAAGTATGGTCATGACTCCATGATAATATCACAAATTACAAAGAATATATCATACAATGTAAAGAATATGCTAACGAGTTGGTAGGATCATGACATACAAATATTGTCATTACCAATTCAATTAGATAGCTAGTGTTTCAGCCAAGACTATCCGAGACTCAATATTCTATCCCCTCAGCCAAACACTTCCGAAAACCTATCAATTTCATGACTATTCATTAAAACTCAACAAAATTTCAAAGTCTTATAATCAATCCATAATTATTCATTTTCATTCCTATATATTATTATAAACCACCAACATACATAAGAATAGTATATCATTTGAACACCAACTAATTAGTTCTTGTATAAGATACACAATGATATGTTCATAATTAAATTTATGCTTTCAAATTTCTTAGCACCATATTATATTAATTGAACTTATGCCAAACTAGGGATCTCACCTATGGAGCCATCATAAGAGAATGAGACTCATAATGCTATCACTTCTTACTGATGCAACCCCCCTTCCGTTGTGTCTCATGGCTTGCATGCCACTATTCACCATGCCAATCTTGGGATCTATTAAATACATAACAAAACCATGCACATACATTATAAACCACACTAATCATACATAATTACAAAAATTAACCCTAGGATACTTACTAGCATGATAATATGGAGAAATTAGAGCAATAAGATTTAGGAATTATCTCGTTGAATGGGGCATCCCCAAGGGTAGTCATCATTAAGATCCAAGTTTTAAATCTAGTTCTCAGTCTACTTTTATTTTTGCATTCAGCTTGAGATTGTGTCCTAATTGCGGGCAATATTAGTGCCTTTGTTTGCTCTCTTTGATTATTCCTCAAACCTTTCTATATTTCTTTCCCCTGATTCTTCTAATGTCTTAAAATTCATTAAGTATAGTTTTTATATCATTGGTTTATTATTTACTATAGCATTTAATAAATTCAACATTGAAATGCTGGTTTGAAATAATGAAAAAGAATGGCTATAACCCTCTTCTATATCATTATATCATAGAATTTCATGAATAATGTAATGACATCATCATGTATGCACGAGGATGATGTCGTGGAACTAAAAAAAATATTACAAATAAAGAAATTGCTCACTAGAGTGATGATATCGTGTTATAAAAAATGTCTCGACATGAAATCACCCTGTATTATATAATTTTGGTTCTGCGATGATTATTTAATGATATTGAATATATGCTATAATTTTACATATTGATCAAACATTAGATTCCTTGACATGAATAAAATGTCATGGCTAAAATTGTATTTTGAGAAAACATGATAGTGACTCTAAACTAATATTGCTATCATGAAGAATGTATTACATAGGTAGACTTGTGATGTACAATGAAATTCATGACAATTTAAAGAGTCATAGCCAAGGAAGACTATCATTACTACTTTATAGATATTTGTTATTATAACAAATATCATGATAATGTAAATATCATGACTTCATCTTGCTCCTTTGTACTTCAATTCTACTTTCTATGATATCCATTTTTATATCTGATTTATAGTTGATTTCAAAACTTTTCATCAAAACCCATCTAAATCATAATTTCATGAAATACTTGTCTTCTAAAAATTTTTCTAGCACAAACATATCATGATAAAGGACAATAATAATCTTAAAAACTTAGTACAAGTGCCAAATAAACTATCTTAATTAAATATTTTCTCGTCCCCAAGCAAAAATTATGACATGGAGGAAGAAAACCAAAAAACATAATGCCTCATGGAGATGAAGAAGGCTAGTAGGCAGCTTGCTTCTCTACATCGAACTTCTTCAATGAAAATTGGGCTTTTGAAGGCTCAAATTATGACATGGATACATATGGTTTGTTGTATCTCTTTTATTGCTCACTGTCAACTCCAACATCCTAAGAATGATATTGCATATCTCATATTGTCTTTTGTTGATTGAGTTGAGGGCCTCATCAAATGTCCCTTGTGTATAAAACATATAAATCTGATTTGTATTGTATATTCGCAAATATTTTGTCCATAATTTATCTCTTAAGTTCATAACCGCTTCTGCCCCCCCATCTCTTTTTTTTATCATCTAGTGCCACTCATTGGAGATGAATTGATCGAGTATGTCAAAGGATTCAACACTCTCCATCACTCATGTCTCTATTCTCTTCATAGTATCCTCCAAGGCCTTCATAACTCTTTCTTCAAATTTCTCTTGGTTGGACACAAAAATTCATTTTTTTGTCTAGATCCTTTCTTTATTATAAATCATATTGATCCATTTTTACTTTTTCTACCTTTCTTTTTTTTTACATATGCTTCTTGCCAAATATCTTTGCCTTCTGGCTTTACTACCAAGGAATTGTGCATATTTTTCATGTCCCTTTTCAGTTGGGTTTCTTTGACACTGGTCAACACTTTCATATTCTTTAGTAGGATGAGGATTTCTTCCAAGTCTCCTCCATGCATCCAATTTGGTATTAATTTTCATGTGCAATTTATTCTCGAAAGGTTTTAGTTAGATATGGCTATAAGAAGAAGAATTTTGAAATAAAGTTAGTGTTTGTAACTTTTTATAGAGATTTAGATAAATATCACAACATTAAAAAATAGTTGCCACTTTGTTTGTGAATCAATGCGATAGCGAGGTTGAGCAGTAGCGAGGGTTGATAGCGAAGGCGTGGTTCATCCTCTAAGAGAGAGTAGATGTGAAGGACTCAAGAACAGGTACCCTGCTACTTATGAATATTCAACTAAATCTGCACATCCAACATCTAGCTTTCCAGTCAATTCTAGAGTGACAATCAAAGGTCTTAAAGGAGCATGTATCTGCCTAACTTGAAAATAATCCAGCAAACGAAGGCTTGAAAGCCGGAGTGCGCTAGCGCGCACTTCCATTTTATCACCCCCTCCAATGAATGATTGTTAGTTCTTGCTTTATTACCTGAGGACTACCGCTAGAAGAAAATGGGAATGAATGCCGTGCCGTATAAAGCTTTTAGAAAGAAATGCCTTTCCCTCCCCCATTGGTTGAGTGGCTATCGCTCCGAGGGTGAGGTTCAAGGGCCTTGATGGATCTTTCTTTGGCCCCCTTTCTTGTAGATCCCTCTTTCGGGGAAGCAGAATAGAAGAGGTTTGCTTTTTTTCTACAAATGGGATGCCCAGTTTCCAAGGATCAGTTGATTCAAAAAATGAATCGTCGCCTGAAACCATTCTTCTTCTCCGGATAGTACCTATAGTCGAAGAAGATATTTTAAAGATTATAAACTCTGACTGGTGAATGGGAGTATGCTAAGCATGTGTCTTGATACCGCACTCATCCTAAAGTGCTTGAATCAGTTCTTCCCTCTTTCTTATTTTATGCAATTAATTATGCATAAAAATCTACGCATGCGTTACGTACACGCACACATGCAAGCAGAACTATAAAGCCTAATTATGCATAAGGATCTACGCGGACATAGTCAATTCACATGGAAATGTCATGGGGTATAAGTGTCATGACTTTTTAGTCCATGTGAAAGTGTGTATGAATCAATAATATATATATATATAATCAAACTAGCAAAAAAAAATATTCTTAGGTTACCTCCTAAGAAGCATAATATTTAACATATTTAGCTAGACAAATTTTTTAGTTTAGCTTCTCCATCATCGACAACAACCATCTACATAATCTTCTTGGTATAATATTTGATCTCCTTCTATGTTGTGTTTTTTATATCTGATATTGATGATTATAGAGGGAAGATAATCTCTATCTTTTTCCCTAGCTCAACACAACTTGAAAGAATCTCCTTCATAGTTTGGCCATCTATTACTTTTTTTCCTATGTTATGGAATAACTCTTTTGACTTAATGACATACAAGGTAATTTTTATTATTGAGCCCATCTCATTGATGCCTCACTCATGGTTATCTCTGTGATACTTTATCATCAAGATAATAAATTATTTCTACTTGAGAGTCATTTACAAGTCAATACCTTTTACATAACTCATCTACTACCCTTGTTGGTTACTTCATATGTACATTCTTATTCTCTGTCCTTAGGTGTTATTAAGACCAAGAACTAAAATAGTTTATAAGAATTTAAACTTTCAGCTTCATTAATATCATACTTGCATAATTAACATATGTTTCCCTAAAATTTTACAAATGAGAACCATATGAGTAAAAGTAACTTATAAGGGATTTAACTAATTTTCCAGTCATAATAAGCTCATGCATATCTCATAAATTATATGTTACCTTTTTTCATGGTGATGATATAACTCTCATACTAAAGATAGAATTCTTAGAAGAATATTCTGTAAAATATCCACCTCAATAAAGTATCTATTCTTCTAAGATACATACAATGGATTGACATATAAAATTATTTAAAGTTATGGCTTCTTGAGCACCATATTCACAAGATTAATATACATAAATTTTAAGTTTCAACATTTAAGTATTTCTCATGCATCATGATCGCATTGACAATCACTTTCTTCCTACTATATGAATGAGTAAGAATTATGGTTTACTTGTTACCATTTAACATGACAACATGCACAAATCTAATAATAGTCAAATCCCTAATTCAAGTTTTATTTTTTTGCCATAACCATTAATTTTCATTCCACAATATAAATCAAATATATTTATTAATCACAAGATCATTCATATATCACATAAAGTAAAATTACATAAATCTTAGACCTCAATTTAGCATGATATTAGGTAGTAATTCATGAAGTACAAAAAAAAAAGTTTCATGAAACTTGAGTTACCAATGATAGTCCTCATGAGCATCTAGAACATAAATTCTAATCTCATGATGTTATAGTTTTTTTTTTCTAAATCTATCCTAGAGATGGGGTTTTGATAGTCACAACCTCTAACTCTAGGTTTAACTCATGTCTTTCATCACTTACTTGCTCATGGATCCACTAGGGAGTGTGAAAATCACTTTTACAATTATTTGATGTGCTTTGACTTTGTCTTAGTGTGTGAATAAAAAGATTGATCTTTGATTATTTTTTCTTATCTCTTTAGACTCTAAAATTCTAGCATTTCTATAAGTAGAAAGTCATGGCATTCCGAAGATGTGATAAAGTTGGCCTTGATATCTTGAGCTTGAGGTTGCAATTCTAGAAATTTGTCTTAATTTTAGAATATTTTTTAATATTTCTATAATACAAAGTCGTTATGCTGGTAATGTTCATGACATGTACCTATTACCTTTATAACATAAAGTTGAAGTATTGAGAATGGTCATGACTTAGATATTTGTCTCTCTTTTGCATCAAATTTCCACAACACTCAGAATGATTACAACACTGAGAATAATTTCTTTTTTGCATCATATTATCACAATGCTAAGTATGGCCATGATGTTGTCTTAGTATTTTTTCTGCATGAAATGACCATGAAACTTGTGAATGACCATGACATTGAGAATGATCTTTTTTATAGATAACATGGCCACAATGTTGAAAATGGCCACAGCTTTGCCTTAACCTTTCACATTTAGAGCATAAAAATGGTGCTAGGAATGACTATGGCCATGAACAATTAGCTCATATATAAAGTTCATCTCTTGAGGGAAAGAGTCATGGCCTTGAGTATTGACCAAGCACACGTAATACCATATTTAACATTTTCATATAGCACAAAAGTCACAACTTTGAGAAAAGGCCATGATTTTAACTTGAGAATACAAAATCTTAGTAAATATAAAAACATGACACTATGAAGTGACCATGACTTTAGCACTAGTGGGATACTTGGTTACTATGATGTATAATTAATGTTATAGTCATTTAGTAGTTATGAGATAACTATGACTATTACTCTATAATAATATCATAATCACAAAGAATATTGTATAGTTTAAAGATGATACTAATGAGATAGTAGAGTCATGATATATAAAAAGTGTTATGACTAATTAAGTAGTGTTTCGACCAAGAATGGACACCAAACCTACCCAATGAACCATAAAACATTAAGTTGCTAAATGCCTCTAAAAACATATCGATTCCATAACTATTCATCAAAATCCACCCAAAACTCCAAATTCATGAAATTAATCTAATCATGGTCATTTTTATGCTTACACATTATCTAATAGTACCAAAAATATGAAAGAATTTTTGGTAGTTTATTTTCCAAATAAATTAAAAGACAAAATATTGCTCGTCCCCATGCAATAACTTCAACCTTAGTATCAATTTCATCTCAAAAAAACTATTTTTCTTTATGACTAGGTTTTAGTATTGTAGTATTTCAAAATAATAGAACAACTTCTAATGGACATATTGATAGTTGCGTAGGAATTTGAATTCCATGACTATACTTATGAGAAAGTTAAGTGTGTACAATCATTCATGTGAAAGATATAAGGTATTTATTACATCACACAAACACACACACGCAAATTTGGGTTACCTTCAAGCAATCCTATATTTTATATACATAGCTAGACCATCAATGCCTCCTTGCTTCTATCAGTGATCTATGTTGCCCATGCTAGCTTTTTAGTGTATTGTTTTACTTCATTCATTTTTAGTTCTTCCATCTATCTTATTTAAACTACACTTTCTTCCTTGATATTTTCTTCATTGGATGTCATAGCTTTGGTGAATCTCATGGCATCTTCTTTGGTTTTATCCTAGCCTTTTTCTTCATGTATCCAAAAAGTTATAGTGCTAAGTACAACCACAGCTTTGTCTTTCAACTTTTCTCAACCCATTTCTTTCTATAACCCAAAATTTGTGGCACTATGCATAGTCACGACCTTGTCTTTTAGTTTTTTTAGACCATTTTTATTGTAACTCCAAAGTCATAATATTATGCACAACTGAGACTTTTTCTTAAAGCTTCTTATGAGTAATTTCATTCAGTAATAATAAATTAATGGTATTGTTAATAGCCACAACTTTATCAGTGATCCAATCCTCAAAATTTCTATCTCAATCATGTATTTTTCAATTATTCCCTCAACTTTTTTGAAGTTGTTTGTATTATATTCATTTGAATTCATGTCTTAGAAGAATGCAATGATCTCATAACAATTATGTTCCTCATCTTCATTACTTTCATAGCTCCATTGTTATTCTTTCCTATTATCTCACTCATCTTCATCTAACTATACATCTTCTATATTTATCTCATCTTAGTGCATAATCAAGACTATATCTTCAATTTCTCTTATCATGTTGGTGTGTTCATTACTCTCCTTCCATCATCTCTTTCTCTCTCTATTAGTGACATTTGATCTTTTTAAATCATTTATAAGTTGGGTAAGTATGTCTTCACATAAAGATTTGAGGATTGAACAAGGGTTATTGAATGTGCTCCCATCATGGCTTCCAAATCTACATTCTATATAACTTGTTGCTGGATAATAATAGAGTTCATTCAGGTTACCATGCATGTGTAATAAAAGAGAATTTGTCTCATTTGATAGTATGAGGTATAATCATATATCCTTATCTCATTTCTTCCAGGTAATAGGTCTCTTAATTGTACACCATCTTTTGATTTATTGTTTTTTTGAGTCCTAAGTTGTTAACTCAGTCTTAGAATTTGTCTCTATTGTTTGGTTAGCCGTTAGCTAAAAAATGAAAAAAAAAGAGAAGCAAAATACAAAACATAACAATTCATATTTCAAATAAGTTTATAAGACAATCTATTAGATCCATAAAAAATTATTAAAATATTATTATCTAGACTTTTAAAAAATTATTTTTCTTCAAGGATAATTATATCAACTCATATTGACTAACCAAACTAAAGAATCCATGATAATGGATAAAAAACATGTTTTTATTTTATTATGCTACCTAATTTATTAATTAGGCAATGTCTCAAAAACTCATTTAAATTGGTATCTCATCAACAATGATCCATAAGTATATAGATCATACAAGTACTAAAGAGGACTTTCATTCAGATATCGATCCCATTTGGATTGTATCAATAATTTGGTCAATCAAATATGAAACAGCGTAATTCTAGTAGGTGAGATATTTCGAGATGTATGTATGACTTATAAATACTATGGTTTATCTACCTAACTTATGTGATTTATGTTCAAATATTTTGAATTATTTTGAGTTTGGATGTACAATGAAAGTTGAATTGTAATGAAATGACCTTTTTCCCTAATGACATATAAGATGATTATTATCATTGAGCCATCCCATTGGTAGTCCCCTCATAGTTATTCCCTCGATACTACTGAGAAAACAAATTATATATACTCTAGAGTCATTCGCAAGTCTATTTTTTTAGACAACTCATCAATAACTTTTGACCATTACTTTAAATGTATATTCTTATTTCTCTAACCTTATGTATTATAAAGACAAGAAATCATGCTCATATAAGTAACATATTCTTCTCTTAAGTTTCATTGGTTGAACCCATATGCATGAAGAAACTCAAAAAGTTGTCATAACCTTGTGAGTCACAACACTTGTGCATGTTCCATGAATTACCTATCATCATCCTTCATGGTAATGATGTGACTCCCACACTAAAGGTGAAACTATTAAAATAATATTCTATAAAACATCTTCCTAAATCAAGAACTAATCCCTCTAAGACATGTACAATGAATTAAAATGAAAAATTATTTGTGATTTTGGCTTCAAGAAAACTATATTCACAACAATTAACATACCTAAATTTTGAGTTTTAATATATATGTTTTTTTATTGCATCATGGTCATAAGGGATATTATTTCCATCCTATCATAACCATGAGAGAGCCTCATGTATTATTTATCCCCATTCACCATGATAATATGTACAAACTCACTAATAATCAAATCCATAATTCAAATTCTATTTAACCATCATATCCATCAATTTTTATTTCATAATATATTCAAACATATTTATTAATTACAAGATTGTTTATACATCACATAAATAAAAATTATACTAAATCTTTGACCTCAATTTAGCATGAAATAAGGTAGAGATTATGAGGTATAAGATAAAAAGTCTCATAAATCTCATGTTCCTAATGACATCTCTCTTGTGTATCGTGGGCATAAACCCTAATATCAAGCAGTTTTAGTTGACTTTTTATATATAATATAAACCAAAAGGGTTTTAATGACATGCCCACTAACTTTAGGGTATAACTCATGTCTTACATCTCTTGCTTGCTCATACATCCCCAAGAAAGTATGAAAATCACCTTTAGGATTGTTTAATATGCTTCGACTTTGCCTTGGTGTATAGAGAAGAAGAATATTATTTGGGATTTTCCTCTTTTCTTATTTACACTCTAGAATTTTTATATTTCTTTAAGTAGAAAGTCATGGCTTTCAGAAGATGCCATGACTTTTTGCCTTGATCTTTTGTACTTGAGGTTGCTACTTTGAAAAGTAGCTATGGCTTTGCAACACATCCTAAACTTTCTATTACACAAAGTCATAGTATTGGGGATGTTCATGACTTATGCTATTTGTCTCTATAACATAAAAATATGATACTAAGAATGATCACGACTTTAACATTAGTCTCTCTTTTACATCAAATGACTATGGCACTAAAAATAGCCTCGTCAATGGAAATGGGTTTTTTTTTGCATCATATGGACACTATATTGAGAATGGCCACAATTTTTCCTTAGTATTTTTTTTACATGAAATGGCCATGATGCTTAGGAATGGTCACAATGTTGAGAATGATGTTTCTTATAGATAATATAGTGGTGGTGCTAAAAATAGCCCTAACTTTGCCATAACCATTCACATATAAAACATGGTTGTGGTCCTAGGAATGGTTGTGGCCCATAAAAAATTAGCTCATACACAATCTTGACTTTTTCTTCTCTTAGGGTAAGAGTCATAACATTGAGAAATGACCATGCTTAAGTAATCTACTCTATAATATTTTGTATCTAAAAGTCATGACACTAGATAATTATCATATATATGGCCTTAATAGCTTTGACTTTGTAACTTTTTATAGTTCAAAAGATATTGCTTTGGGAAAAGGCTATGGCTATGACTTGAAAATACAAAGTTTTAGTAAAGATAAAGTCACATCGCTATGAAGTTGGTGTGACTTTCATCACTAAATATGGTACTTGGTTACTATGACATTATAATAATATCACAACCATTTAATTATTATAAGATAAGTATAAAAATGACTCTATTATAATATCACAACCATAAAAAATTTGTTGCATAATTAAATAAATATGCTATTGAGATTATAGAGTTATGACATATAATGATTACTATTTGGTATCAAAACTATTGAATATTCATAAGTATTTTGGTGCTTTATGTTATTGTGTAGACATGGAATGAAAAAAAATTTGGATTAATTTCATGACTTTGAAATTTTGATGAGTTTTGATGAATAGTCACAAAATCATTAAGTTTTTTGAGGTATTTAGAAGAAAGGGTAGAATAACGAGTCTTGCATTGTTTTGATATTTATTCTCGGCCTAAACTTTATCTAATTGGTTAATGGTAATCCTTATATGTCACGATCCTACCAACTCATTAACATAATCCTTTTACTGTGTGATATATTCGTAGTGGTTGAAATATTATCATGGAGTCACGACCATACCTATATTATAAAATTTAAAAGGCTAAAACATTAATTCTAAGTCACAACAACCAAGCACCACACTACTACTCAAGATCATAATCAAGTACATGCACCATAATTTTATCTTTAATATGACTTTATAGTATCATGTCAGAACTACAACTTTTTTCTAAGTAACATTTTTAAAATCTATATAAAATTACAGAGTCAAAACTACTCAGGCTAAATCTATGACTATTATTCAAAGCCATGACATTTGGAAAACTAAAAGTTATAGAGGACATTACTCGGGTATAGATATTTTTCAAGGTTGTGCCTCTTATTCTCAAAAAATGGAAAAGCTATGACTTTTATGCTTGAGCTAATTGTCTATGTTGTGACATTCTTATAGCATTGCAGTAATATGATATATAAGAGAAGAGAAGGTTAGTGCCATGTCCTCCCACATTACTACCAATACTTGAAGACATAGGAAAAGAGAATTTAGTGCCATGGCCATTTTCTAGTGACACAATAACAAAATATACAAGTCCTCAGTTCCATGGCTATATCATAGTGCCACAACCATATATTAATCAAGAAAAACTAATGCCAACATTTTAGCTTTATCATAGCATCACACTCATAAATTAATATAAAAAGTCCTTCATTATGTTGTGAAAATTTTCTAGTGCCACAGCCCATTTATTTATTAAATACTTGAAGGCAAACACATATGAAGCCATAACCACTTCATATTGCAATGACTTTGTGTTATAGAGATATTTGACCCAAGTTATGGTCTTTGCAAGCATTGTGACTTTTGAAATTATTTGAATATAGTCTAGAGTCATGACTACTTCCTAGAGTCAGGACCTCAAGCTTAAGAGATGAAAGTAGAAATGACATCTTTTTTTCTAAAAGTTATAATTTCCTGCTTGAAGTAATGAAAAATTACCCAAGTATAAAATTAAAAGATAGAAAAATTCAGGGACATCTCTTTCATTCTTTTTTTCCCCTCCATCCAACAAGCAAAGCTAATACAAATCAAATTATAAGGGTGAATTTTCTTTCCCTAGGGGTTCCACATGCAAAAAAGGGATGCAAGACTTATTGCAATCCCTAGAGTTGGGGGCAAGACACTCAAACCCCACATCTCTAGAAAAGATTCAAGCATTTGTACTAAAATAAGAAGGGTCTAATGTTTGTATAATTTGAATATATGTAATGTAAAATGATTTTTATGTAAGAATGTATGTGTTTTATTTATTTTGTATTATGGATATTGATGGATGATGATTAAATAGAACTTGAACTAGGATTTTGAATTTTTGTAAGTTTGTGTGAGATTGTAATTGTAGATGGTGACAGGTAAATAATGAGGTTTATTCATGCATATGATAGAAATGAAATGATAAATCTTTCAATTGTGATGTGTGACATAATCTTATATGTTGAAATCTAAAATTTGGGTATATTAATTATCATGAGTCTGACACTTATGCATGCTTTCAAATACCAATCCATTCAATGCCCTAAAGAACAAGTTCTCGATTGGGATGAACATTATATAGATTATTCTTTTAAGGAATTTATATTTAGTGTGAGGGTAACATCATTACTGAAGAAGATGGTGATAGGCAATACATATGAGATGCAGGAGTGTGTGATGACTAGCAAAGTGGTAATAGCTCTCATGAGTTTTTTTATATGTATGATCCCCACAAGTGAACTTTGAAAGAAGAATACATTAATTATTCAAGTATAATTCTTATGAATTCAAAAGTATAAACATATATAAATAATATCAATCTTTGGTCTTTATGATAAATGAGACCATATAATAATAGTTGCATTTAAAATAACTATCAAGGATAGTTGATAAAGTTGCCTAAAGAGTATACAATTATGAATAACTTTTGACTAGGGATAAATCATTAATTTGGTGATGATGTAATGATGAGAAAACTATGAGGGGACCAGCATTAATAAAGGCTCAATGATAATAAGTATCTTAGATTCTATTTGGGCAAGGAGTCATTGCACAAAATTCAAACTGTTGTTCAATGTCCAACATAATATAAATTGAGCAACTTAAATATCATCATATAGATTAAATAAAAAATCTCAGGCACCTAAGATTGTCTGATGATCCTAATATTAATTTATTCAAAATAAATTCTCTCATTATTTAATAACTAAACTGTCGCTACGATCCTTATGAGATTGATATTTGGATGAAAATCTACTTTACTACTTGTATGACTCATTCACTTGTGGATCTATGCTGATGAGATATTCTTATCAAAGAACTTTTGTAATATCACCTAATCATTAAAGTTAAGTGACATAAGAAAGTCACAATAAATTTTTGATACTATCACAAAAGATTATTTTGTTTGGTTTGTCAATGTGAGTTGATATAATTATTCTTATAAAAAATACTTATTTTTATTTGTTTAAATAGCATTGAATTTGATAAATATTTTTTAAATCAAATTTCTATGTCTTGTTAACTTATTTGAAAAGAACATAGTTGTGATTTAGTTTTCTTATAATTTTTGCATTTTTTTGTTTTTTTACTCTTATATTTGAGTTGAAGTTCTAGGATTGAACTAACTCCTCTAGACCTAGAAATTGAAAGAACTAGAAAAACTATTACTAGACAAAAAGATAATAAAGAGCCCATGGATGGAACATGTAGTAATAGAGACCCCTAAGGTGGCAATAAGTAAGTTGTTTAATGGCTCATCAGTAACCATACCTTATGAGATTATTAGAGGATACAACTTTAATTTGGTTGGGAAGCCTAGACATGACATGAGGCATGACATGATTTATCTATGCCTAGCACAACACAACCTAATTCAAAGTTGTGCTTGGACATGCTGTGGGGAGGCCCATGACATGACTCAGGCCATGACAGGCAAAAGTTTCTAGCACATAAGGAATGACACAACATGGCCTATAATGATGACCCATGTGGAGTAGTTTTAGTCTGAATGGACAAACATGCTAGCTTGGACCTAACTTAGGTAACCTAGAATGTCCTAGACTAGCCCGTAACAAATGCTAGGCTAGAATGAACTAGGCCAACATGTCCTGATCTATACTAGCATGGAAGGAACAAGGCTAGCCTGGAATGAACCAAACTAGCCTGGACTAAATTCAGGATAGCCTAGCTAGGCTAGCCTTGATTGAACCTAGGCTAACCTAGAATGAAGTGGGCTAGCCTAGCTAGGCAAGACCTAGCTTGGCATGACCCCAATATGATTTGGCATGACCTTGGCAAAAGGCATGCCAACTGGACATGCTGGGCTACCCATTTTTTTAAAGCCATGCTTTCATGACACAAGCCATGATAAAAACTATGTAGTGATGGGCATGATATGGTGGCCTAAATGGGCATAAAAAATAGGCAATGCATGCATGACATGACCCATTTGATATCTCTATTGGAGGACTATGATAAGATAGTTATTCAGATATTCAATATGCAACAACAATAAGCCAATTACTTTGAGTTAAAGATGAGTCTTATAGCTATAGTGCAGCAACAATAGTATAATAGAAAAAAAAATAGAGGACCCTAATAGATATGTTACAATATTTTTAGAGTTATGCGACACTATAAATTGAATGAAGTTAGCCTCCATGGAATAAGGTTATGTTTATTCCTATTTTTATTAAATGATAAGGCACAAAGGTATTCAAATGCTTATCACTAAATTTGTTTCATATTTAATGATATCTCAATAACAAAGTGAGATAAGCCACTTCTGATAAGATGAGCATGAAAATTTATTTGATGCTTGAAACTATTTAAAAAAAATTTTGAGATGTACTCAATATGTATTTTAGTTATAGTTCTATCCCCAAGCCATCTATAATGGGCTAAACTATATGATATTTTGCATGGTTATTATGATTGCAAGAGAGTCAATTATCAATAAATCACAAGATGAGATAAATTATTTATTTGATGAGCTAGTAAAAAATAACTACTAAACTCTAACAAGCTGCTTATTTGGGAGAAGAAAAGTTGGAATATTAGAGTTGGATTAGTTCAATTACATTGAACTAAAGATGGAAACTCTTTTAAGAAAGCTAGACATCCAAGATGACATGAGAAGAAAATAGAAGGAAATCACCATTTTACATCCATATGAATCATTGAACTTGGGCTATATTTACCAAATAGAAGAAGCCAACTAAATGCAAAATAATGGGTATGTGTTTTGACCCAAAAATAGTGTCCCAATACATTACCATCTAAATATGAGAAATCGTGATAAATTTTCATATGGAGGATATAAGAGTGGGTAGTAGAATATTGAAAAATTTTCTAGAAATATTAGGAATAATATGATGAGATACTCTAATTAAGGATGTCTCAATCTCTAATTATCAACTATCATGAAGGAAAGATAAATCATATTTGGAAGGACGGATACAAATCATATTAGTAGAGATGAAAAAAAAATGTTGCAGAAGACAACCAAATGAATGTGCTTGAAGTAAGGATGAATCAAATGAGTTCGGTGATGAGTAATATTGATCATCATCTCAAATAATTGATATTATCAATGAAGAGAATATGAGTAAATAAACTACCAAGTGTTATAGAAGTATATCCAAAGAAATACTTCTCAATATTGCTTAGAAGTAAGAAAAAGCTGCCAATGCAATTGAACAAAAAAATTCTAGAACTTTTGTGGATGATATTACCACAACAATCTAAAAAGTCATGGATTAGCAAGAAATTTTCTAAAAAGTTGTGGCATCAACTAAAGAAAACAAGAGATATGAAATATATGATGTTGCAACACTTAACAAGGTTGTGACTCTAAAAGAAGTGCAAGCCCAAGTTTCACCTAAAGATGAAAAAAGAGAAATGATGCAATAGAGGTGTGATTGGAAGTTACCCGAAGCTATGGAGATGGAGAAATGAAGCTAAGTTAAAATTTCATATGAATCATTGGTTTCCTCAATGATTCAGAAAATAAAAATTGGTTGAATATTTCGAAAAGTTTTTCATTATACTTTGGAAGTTAAAAGTGAATATATCATTTTTTGAAGCTCTGGCCCAGAAGCCAAACTATAAAATCTATGGACATTATAAGTAGTAAGAGTAGTTGAATATATATGAAACTATGAATATAATCATGAAGTGTAGTATAATGAATAAAAGAAAACTTTTGAGGAAATTAAAGTATTCTGGAAGCTTTACTATATCTTACACTATCAGAGAAAATGCCTTTCAAAATGTATTGTGCAACTTATGATTAAGTATCAACTTAATGCCCCTATCAATTGCATAAAAATTAAACCACAGTAAAATTATTCTAATATCTTTCTCACTCCAAATGATAGATCAAACTATCAGGCTCCTAGCTAGAATCATCAAAGATGTATTGGTTAAGGTGTGTATATTTATTTTTTTCAGTGGATTTCATTATATTAGATATAAAGAAGAACAAATATGCACCTTTAATGTTGGGATGACTATTTTGGTCATGGGATAAGTCCTTATTGATGTTCAAAAAAGAAGAGTTTACTCTTTGTATTAGTGAGGAACAAGTAGAGTTTAATCTTCATGATAAAATATCGGGTCTAGATGATGATGAAATGGAGAGTTGGACAATCAATAATCTTTTCCATATTACAATGCACAAAAAAGTGGATTTATAGTGGAAGGATGTTGTAAAAGATTGCTAACTAGATGAAGATGAAGAAGATGAAGCAGAATAAAAACTTTAGAGCTAGGATAGTGATGAAGATGAGAAGTATGAAAAGGAAAATTTTAAGTTGAGCTTCAAAAATGAGGATACAGAAGAAGATGACTACCGTGAGGTCAAGATATTTTTCAAAGTCACAACCTTTGAAGAGACTTATGTTGACAACTCAAAAGCTGATAATAGATCAATAAAAAAAAGATAAGATTGATAAAGACTTTTGCCAAAGTAATGCTACTTGGAAGGAAACCCAACATTTTTTTATTTTCAAAGGTATGATGGAATAAATACTTATCTACTACATAAATGAACGTACACATCCAATGACACATAGGTATGGTCATGAAACTCAAACCATACCATGACTTTCAACTTATCTTCTTGAAGTTGCTCTGCTAATTTTTAGACCATACGATACTCAAACCTAGTCATAGTAATTTTTTAGTGATGATAAAGACTTTGTCAAGAAGGGGGAAGTTATTTATTGGGGTTGAATAGTTGTTTTAGTGTGTGAGTTTGTTTAGTATTCAAACTACTAAACATTCATAGTTATTTTAGTGCTATATTTTATTGTGTAGGCAAAAAATAGAAAAAATTTTATGAATTTGTAGTTTTAGTAAGTTCTGATAAATAGTCATGAAATCAATAGGTTTTTAAAGGTATTTAGTAGAAAGAGTAGAATAATGAGTATTGCATAGCTTAGGCATCTATTCTAGACTAAAACTCTATCTAATTAGTCATGGCAATCATTATACACTACAATCCTAACAACTTATTAGTACAATCCTTTCATTATTCAATACATTCTTAGTGATTACATTATAAACATGAAGGTGCAACCATACTCATTAAATATAAATAGCTATGATATTAATTCTACATCATAGCAATCAAGTACCCTAATATTTCTCAAGATTGTGGCCAAGTCCTAGTATGATAATTTTATCTTTAATATAGCTTTATAGTCTCAAGGCAGAGACATAAGCTTTTAATAAAGTCATAACTTTTGAGCTATAGAAAGTTATAGACCAAAAATATTTAGACCAATCTTATAGTAGTAGCTATTATTCAGAGTCATGAATTTTGAGAACATTAAAATTTATAGAGAATATTACTCGAGTATGATTATTTCCCAAGGTCATGATCCTTGTACTCAAAAGAAGGGAAAACCATGACTTTTATATTCAAGCTAATTGCTATTATTATGATATTCTTGTAGCACCATAATAACATGATATACAATATAAGAGAATGCCAATACTGTGGCCATCCAACCATAGACACTTGAAGACATGTGATGGACAAATTTTATGATGCAACCATTTTTTAGTACCATGGCCAAAAGGTTATACATGGCCTTCTTATTGTCGTGGGTATATCAAAATGTCAGGGTCATATAATAATCAAGAAGTATTAATACTAATTCCACATCTTTATCATAGCTTCACAACCATATATCAATAGGAAAAGACCATCACCATGCCATGAACATGTCCCAATATCATGACTTTTTTACTGAAGACAAGAAGGCAAACACACAAAGCCACAACTACTTCATAATACAATGACTTCATATTATAAAGATATTCAGCCCAAGTCATTATCATTCCTAGTGCTATGATTTTTTGTTATATAAAGATAGGAATTCATTCCATAGTCATAGTCAATTCCTAGTGTCACAATCTCAAGCTTAAGAGATTAAGGCCAAAGTAGTAATTTTTTATGAAAGTCATTACTTCCTATTTGACGTAATGAAAATCATGCAAGTATAAAAGTGAAAGATAGAGAAATTCAATAGGATCTCTCTCATTCTTCTTCCTTTCCCCCATGCAACAAGCAAAGCAATGAAAATTACTAAACTCTAGGGGAAATTTTCACTCTCTTGAGGTTCCACAAGCAAGCAATGGGCTTGTGACTTATTGCAATCCTTAGAGTTGAGAGGTACACTCACATAACCCCCATCTGTAAAGTAGATTCAAGAATTTATTCCAAAATAATGTGAATCTGGAATTTTTATAATTTGAATACATTTGATGTGAAATAGTTTTATTTAAGAATAAATGTGTTATTTATTTTGTGTTATCGATATTGATAGATGATGATTAAATAGAATTTAAACTAATATTTTGACTATTTGTAGATTTGTGTGAAATTGACGTGGTTGATGGGGTGATAAATAAACCAAGAGGCTTATTCATATATAAGGTAGAAAAGAAGTAACAGCCCTTCCAACTATGATATGTTACATAAACTAATATGTTGAAATACAAACATTTAGTATATCAATCATCATGAGTATGATACTTTTGATGCAAAAGTACATATATTTTTACATGCCAATTCATTGTATATGTCTTAAAAAATTAATTCTCAATAGGAATGAATATTATATAGAATATTCTCTTAAGAGATTCACTTTTATTATGGAATAACATCATCATCGAGAAGAATGGTGACATGTAATTCTCAGGATATGTAAGAGTGTATGATAACTAGTAAGATATTGATAGCTCTCATGAGTTATTTTTATTCATGTGATTCCCACTAGAAAACTTTGTGGGAAAAGTTTATTACTTATACGAGTATGATACTTATAAAGTCAGGAGTATAAATAAAGCCAAGAATATGTCATAACAAGAAGTTCTAATTATCTTAGATGAAAATATTAATTTTAGACCAAATATATCTAGTATTTGGCTTATGTATATGTGTGTTATGATTATATATTTATAATGTTTAATTAATGAATTTTCATGTTTTGAATGTGGATGGATATGGATGTTGATTAGAACAAATATTTAGGGTTCTATACTAAATAAATTTATGCAGTTTGGTCGTGGTGAATGGTAACATTTAATTCATTAGATACACTCATGACATTGAATTTTAAGGAAGTGACAACCATTCTATTCTTATCTCATGAGATGAACCTATGTGTAAAACCCCTAAATTTATACAAGTTTAATTGATACGAGTTTAGAACACACTAAGTCAGAAACACAAAAGAAATTATGATCATTCCTTTGTGCATATTCTAGAGAAATTGACTTTTAGATGATATGGAGGTTATGTAGAATATCTAACCTAAGAGTTTTTTTTTAGTGTATGAGTCATGTGTTAGTTATGATGAATTATAATACTTAAGTCACAAGACACATACAAGAGGAAGTGCTTCATAAAGTGGTAACAATTTTATGATTATTATTATTTTTGCATGACTTCCATAAGTCATATCCTTCAAGAGATATATGTTAATTGATGAGAGTATGACATTTATAAAACCAAAAGCTCAAATACAATTATTATCATATTATTTCTTATCTTTTATGACTATTGAGGTTGGAGAATAAGAATGCATAATCGAATCAAACATAAAGTGAAATTGATATATTACCTAAAAAGACTTAAAAGTGTTGATGACACACAAACAAAATTTGTGTGATTTAATTAGTAAAATACCAAAGACACAACTATAAGAGAACCATTCTTAATAGTGATAATCAAAGGTTGACAATCACCTTATGTCATTGGAGGAAAAGGGATATCCACATCATCCTACCCTTCATCCAATAATTAAGCATAATATTATTTTAATATTAAAATAAAACTCATCATGCACAAGGAAGTTAACCAACCCTTGTGTCTCAATATCTATCCAAGACCTAAGTTTATCTTCTAAAGTAGAACAGAAGATAATTCACTATTGGTTAGTCAAACTGTTCATACAATTCCTATGATATTGATATCTAAACTTTTGTCCACTTTATTTGTTGTATGACTCATATACTAGCAATTTTATGTTGGTCATATTCAATAGCCCAATAAAACTTTGGTTTCATGCTACAAACAATAAATATTTGTTACTATAACAAAGTTGTAATAGTTATATATTATATGTTCTTAGTAGATATGCATGGCTCTAGTAATTGTTATGTATCTACATTTTTTAGTTAGGTATTTCCTTCTTATAATCATATTTCTATAAATAGCTCATTATATTAAGATTAATTGATGAATTAGAAAAGCAAGATTTGTAGTATATCTGACATTTTTTAATTTTCTTTTATTATCTATTATCTATTATCTATTATCTATTATCTATTTTATAAGTAATAATATGATCTCATATGTATATTATTATCTATTAACTATTATTTGATACATACAAAATAAAAAATGAAAACAAATGCATTTCCTTGGAAATTTGATCTTCATTCATATTTCACAATAAAAAAATGCACAACACATCACATATAAAATCTTGGAGCAAGAGGATCCTTCCTATTAGTCTTAGTTTACTTCTTTTTTTACAATAAAGTATTGCATGACTACAAGACCTATGTAAATTAATGAAAATACCACAAACAAAAACCCTGACCAAAATTTTTTTCCTTGGTTATATAATTTACTTAGGTTTCATTCAAGGTCTGACTAGCATATGAAATGATCCTAAAAAACCTTGTCTCACAATATTCTCATTACTGCTCAAAGCACATATGCACTTGCATTACACATAATTAGAAAGGGCTCCCCCATTGTAGTATTGTTAAAATTAGGCTTTCCAGCTACTTCCTCTTTAGCTCTTCAAAAATTTCCACGCATTCTTCACCAAAGTTAAAAACTACTTCTTTCTCTAATAATTTGCACAATGGCTTATCCATCTTTGAAAAGTTATTAATAAATCTTTTATCAAACCTAAAGAGTAAGGAAATTATGCATCCCATGATAGTTATAGCATGAGGCATAGTTTTAATTACTTTAAAAATTTTGCTCTGTTGACCACTTTCCCTTGAGTAGAGACTAAATATCTTAGTATAATTCTTTTATTTATAATGAAATGATATTTTCCTAATTATGAACAAAATTCTTCTCTTTATATCATTTCAACACTAGTTCCAATTTTTATATACTTCCTTCAAAAGAATCTTTATAAACTTAAAAATCATCCAGAAATATCTCAATAAATTCATCATTAAGATTTGAAAAGATGACATTCATACACCTCTAAAAAGTAGCCAAAGCATTGCATAGATCAAATGGCATTTTTTGAAATACAAAAGTCTCATATGGGCAAGGAAACATAGTTTTGTTTAATCTACTTTATCAATCCAAATTTGATCTATCTTGAATATCTATCTAGAATATAATAAAAGGAGTACCACAAGATCTTGTCCAAATTTTGGTCCATGAAAGGATGTGGGTAGTGATCCTTTCTCATTTATCTGTTCAATTTTTGATAATCTATACATACACGTCATCCAGTAATTAACATATTAAGATTTTTTCAATATTCAAAGTTTTCACCACCATTAATCCTTTATTCTTTGGTTATACATGAATCAGAAAAACATAAGGACTATCTAATACTACATAAATAATTCCCAGCTTAAGTTATTTTATAATTTTTGTTTTTACTACATCCTTCATTATTAGATTCAACCTACTTTGGAGTTTGATCGTTAACCTTGCACAATCTTCCATAAGTATCTTATACATACATATCAAGGAACTAATTTTTTTTATATCTTTGAGTGACATTATTATAGTATCGATATATTGTATTATTTTCCTCATTATGGTCTTCTCTTTTTCTTTAGTCAATGTTGCTAACATAATAATTGGTTTTGTCTTCTTTTTGCCCAAGAAAACATTTTGAAAGTGGCTTGGTAGTGCCTTCAAGATTAGTTCATATAGATTCATCCATATTTTAGAAGGTTCTTCTCCTATGGTTGACTTTAACAAACATCATGACATTATCAAGTATATTTCCTTTCATAATTATCATGCCTTTAGATTATTTTTTACTTTTTCATCCAGTGTAATGCCTATAGATAATATTGCAACCTTGGCTCTCTAGATTAATTATGTCATAACCATGGAATATATTGTGGCATACTCATGTAGCTTTTGTCTCATCAAAGTTGCATTTTTTTATCTTATCATGACTTTTCCTTAATCAATCTCTTTTGTATAGTCAGGACTTTTTCAAAAGTTGTGACTTCTTTATGTACAATAAGTTTGGCCTATTTTTATTTTTGTTCATCAATGATAATGGTCTTTGCTTTATCTTTTTGATCTAGTACATCATCAATCAGTAGTAAACTTTATTCTTCTTGTAATTTCAATGATTTCTAAGATATATTGACTTGGTGAAATATGGCTTGTAATTTCAACTCTTTTATCCTTTGAAGTCATAACTTTTGAAAAAGTTGTGACTTCTACAGGCCTCAAGATTTCACTCAATGATTTTTTTTGTGTTCTACACATGTGAATTTCATGGTATTAGCAAATTCTTTCACAACATCAAAGTAGAATGTCTTTAGTTCTTCTATTGTAACTTTATGAAATATCATGACTTTGAAATATTTTTTTTTCATCCTCTTTTTTCAGACTTTCTTTTAATTCATCAATTTCTCCATTTTATTTGGGTTAATAATCAAAAAGGAAATCTCTCTATCTAAAATCAACATCTTGTCTTTTAGATATATGTATGAGATTATTTATTCTTTAGTAATTTTTCTAATCATCTTCTAAGGTTTGTAGGGCTTTTTTCATGTTAAACTTTACTTGCTCTTTACTCACACAAAGTATAAATTTTCTATTTTTCATGGAAAAAAATACTTGTATAGTCATGAAAAATGATTTTCCTAAGATTGATTGGGTCTATGAATCTTCTTCTATGTACACTACCACAAAATCAACATGAAAAATAAACTTTTTAAATTTGACTAGCACATCTTTGATAAATTTCCTTAGAAACTTGGTTGATCTTTCTACTATCAGTAGTGTAACAATACTAGAATTATCTCACTAATATTCAACCTTCACACTATGAAGAATCTAATCAAGTTAATACTTACTCTCAAGTTGCATAATGCCTTTTGGAATGTGTTCTTCACAAAAATGCATAGAATTATAAAACATACATGATCTATGAGATTTTTTGGAAGTTTACATTGAATAATTACACTGCATTTCTCAGTCATGCTAGCTATTCCATACATCTCTAATTTTTTCTTACTACTCATGATATTCTTCATAAACTTTACATAATGAGACATCTATGACAATACTTTGATGGAAGGTATGTTGGCTTCTAACTTCTTGAAGATATTATGAAATCAATTGAAAAAGAAAACATGCTAGAAAGTATGTTTACTACCTACATAATCATTATTTGGTAGACAATTCATTCTTCTATTTGTTGTTTTAGTTCATCTACATCTCCTCCTCCTATTCTATTTTTTTATGTGTGATAGGTAGTGACATAATTTGGGAAGTGGGATGTATAGTGCCATAACACTTGAAAATGTTGTGACATTGAAGGTTGTAGTGTTGTACGGCATTACATTGGATGTCATAACTTTATCAGTCACAACTTCATTTTATGTTTCGGCCTTCTTTTGAATTTCTCTTTTATTTTTTCCCCTTCTAATTCTATTCTATTTTGAGTGTTATAGATGTATGACTCTTTGGATTTTCTTTGATATCACTTGGCAATCTATTGATGCTCTTCTTCTCCATCATTAGTGTTAGTTTCCCAATTTTATTCTCAATAGTCTTCATCATGGTGTCCATGTGATTTAGCTTTGTTTCTATCTATTCTATTTGGTTCTATCATGCATCATTCATTCTTTCTATCTTTTTAAATAGCTTGGTATGTTCTTTTCAAATAATGACTTTTCTACTTCATTTGACTAATTGTAATTAGAACTCAAAGCTCATCACATTTGTTATCTCATTGAATTGCTTTCAATTTTTTTTGATATTATTTCATATTTAATCTCATATCATATGACTTTCATATGATAAAATTTTATGATTTCTCACATTCAAATAGTTATATGTAGGAGACTTGTTGTTGGGTCTAAACATGTATTTTCTATTATGTAGAATATTAGCTTCTTCCTCTTAATAAATTATGCCAGAATTGATAACTTTTGCTATTATAAAATAACTATTTCTCCCACACTAGGATTTTTTCCATATTAGGCTCCAAACTTACTAAAAAATACATCAAGTTTTCTTTCTATCACTTTTCATCATTTCAACTCCAACACTTAGGCTTGCTTTTTTTCACTTGCTCTTTTGTTTGGAGTTTGATAGTTATTCTTTGCTAATTCTTTAAATAGAAAATAGGCATCATTAGATAATTTATTCATAATAGAACTACCCAATGTTACATCAACTATTCACCTCATTATGTAGTTCAAATTATTAAAGAACATATGGGCTTGGAATCATAATTTGAATTCATGTTATGGGTACCTCTTTAATAGATCTTTTAATAGGTCCAAACATCATACGATGTTTCATGCTTCTCTTGTCTAAACTAATTTATCTCTCCACTTAGTTGTGATATAATTCTTGGTGGGAAGAACATGGTCTGAAAAGATAGTTCATCCCAACTATCAATTGATCTTCTAGAGAAGTACTAGAACCATTCATTGTATTGTCTCTCAAAGAAAATGAAAAGAGCAAACTTTATCATATCTAAGCTAAATTCATTCATCCTTCAAGGTATTACATGTTTGATGTTTAATTTAATGAATATTCTTGTATATTTTAGAGGTTGATAATGATGTGTGAACATGGAAATGAGGCTAAAATGTATTTATTTCATGATTTTTGATATTTTGGAGAACTTAGATGAATATTCATGAAATCAAAGAGTTTTTTAAGTTTCTAAAAAAGAAGATATATCTATAAGTTTCTAGTAGTTTCCGAAATAATTCTTGGCCAAAACTCTACCTAAATGGTTAGTAAAAAGACTTGTAAGTCGTCTCCCCACCAACTCATTAGTATAATCTTTTTACTATATGACACATTCTTAATGACTATGATATTATCATAGAGTTGCAACCATACTTAGCTCAAAAAATTTAAATAGTTATGACATTAATTTTTTTTATAAAATTAATTACCCCATTGGCACTCAAGATTGGTCAAAGTTATGATTTTGGATCTACACAAAATTATAGTCATTAATACTTATGCCAAAGCTATTTTAGGATTTTAAATATTACAAAGGATATTACTCGAGTATGATCATATTTAGGCCATGAATCTTATCTTCAAAGTAAGGCATATCCATGATTTGTATGTGAAACCTAAGTGTAGATGTCATGACATTATAACAATGTAGTGATAATATGTTTATATGAAAGAATAAAAGGCCAGCACCTTGGCCTCCACATAGTACCACTTATATAATAATATTGGAAGTTATCTCCACTCCATGGCCACTTCACAACATCACAATCATCTATGAACTACAAAAATAATGAAGGCATGAAGCCATAGACATTTAACTATACTATGACTTTGTATTACAAAAAAATTAGGCCCAAGTCATGATCATTGTTAGTATCGCAACTTTATGTTATAGAATGATAAAGATATTGAACAGAGTCATTGTCATTTTATAGAGTCACAACCTCAAACTAACGAGATGGATGGAAAACTTATAATTTTTTTTCTAAATTTCATGACTTCATACTTAGAATAATGCAAAACTACTTGAATATAAAAGTGGAAGTTATAACATTTTCATGGTCATTTTCTAGAGACATGACTTTGTGTTATAGAGAGATTATGACCAAGTCATTATTATTTCAAATGTTACAACTTTGTATTATAGAAAGAGAAAGATGTTGAATAGAATCATGACCACTAAATAGAACCCTTTTAATTAATTATGCTACAAACCTTTTAATTAATTATGTTGCAACTTTGTATTATTTTCTCATATGAAATGAAAAACCATAGATGCTACAAACCTTAGGAATGAATTTGCACTCCCTAGAAGTTCCACAAACAAGCAAGGGATGCATGACTTATGTTAATCCCTAGATTTAAGAATTTATATAAAATTAGGATAGTCTAGGGTTTGTATCATATTAATTATGTGAAGTGATTGCTTTTGATTATTGATACATTAATGGTTTGATTATATTTTATATTATGAATTTTGATAGATTGTGACTAAATAGAACTTGAAATAATATTTTGATTAGTGGTAGGTTTTTGTTTAGGTTGTCGTGGTTGATTATGATAGGTAAACTATGAGACTCTCTCATGCATATGATAGGAAGGTGGTGAAAACCCTTTTAATTGCAATACATGAGATAAACCTATAAATTAAATCCTAATATTTGGATATGTTAATCATCATGACTATAATACTTATAAAGTTGAAAGTACAAATACTTTTATACACCAATCTATTATACATATTTTAGAGAGATTAGTTCTTGATTGAGAAGAATATTATATAGAACATTCTCACAAGGGATTTACTTTAGTATGAAAGTCATATTATTATCGAAGATAATGATGATATGTAATTCTAGAGACATGTGTGAGTGTGTTATGACTCACAAGGTACTGATAGACATTGTGAGTTCATTTTACTCATATATTTCTAATCATTGAAACTCAAAGGAAGTATATGTTAATCATGTGAGTATGGTACTTACGAAACCAAAAGTGCAAATACTAATAAATTATGCTAATTATTAGTCTTTATGGCAATGAAGGCTGGTGAATATGAATGTATATTTTAAGTAACCATCAAGGGCTATTGATGAAATTATTTAAAAGATATGAAATTGTGAATAACCATCTTGTAAAGATGATTTTTTGTCTTGTTGGTGATGTATAAAGGGAGAAACTATGAGAAGACCATCATTGAGAAATGGCAATAGAGATAACAACCTTGTATGCTGATAGGGCAAGGGATCATTGCACTATACCCCAACCTTCAATATGTGTCCAACATAATATATATAAAATGACTTAACAACATCACATAAATAAAATAAATTAACCTTAGACCTAAGATTATTTAACATTTTGAGTATCCATTATGCTAAAATTAGGTTGTCGCTTGTTGAATAGCCAAACTACCAATACAATCCTTATGGGATTGATATTTGGATGAAAGTTCATTATATTGCTTATACAACTCATGTATTTGTAGATCCCAATCGATGATATACTCTTGTTAATAAATATTTGGGATGTCACCTAACCTATTAAAATAGGTGGAGTAACAAAGTAGCAATAAGTTTGTGGCGCCATTACTGGAAATTATTTAGTTTGTTTAGTCAACTTGAGTTGACATAATTATTCTTGTAAAAGAAGATTTCCTTTTTTGGAATTTAGATATCATTATATTTGATAAATATTTTTGAATCTAAAATTATAAAGGCTAAATCTTGTTACCTTGTTTAAATGGGGATAATCACCTTTTATTTTTGTTTATATATGTTCTTTTTTTTTCTCACTTTTTCTTTTCTTTCTTTCCATCCACATCTATATAAAATTTGAATGTCTAGCCACTCTCACCAAGACTTACATGCAAGTATATTAATTAGATATAAAAAGATAATGAAGCATATGAAAAGTATTTTGGCAAAATTCCATTAATGAGTGAAAATGTCCCATGCAATAATTATAATTAGACTTATCATGCTCAAGAAAGTTACTTATATTTAGAATCTTGTGGAAATTATGATGAATCTTATCTTCAACAAGAAAAGAATTATGAAAATTAAGGATATGAAAGCTATGAGAAGATGAAGATGATTATGAATCTAAGCCATTTTGAGTATCTATTGGGATGACTAAACTTGATGAATTGTTGAGAGAGTTGAGGGAAGTTTATGATAATGAAAATGAAAGGATAAGACATTAGAGAGAGAGAGAGAGGGAGAGAGAGAGAGAGAGAGAGAAGAAATCATAAATTAGCTTAAGTCTGATGAAAGTGCATTTGAAATCCATATAGCGAAGGAAAAAATAGCTATGATCGAAACTTTTTAAGAGGACATGCAAGCTATAGCCTCGATTATTCAAAGAGAAGATGAAGAAGCTAAGGAGAACAATTCTATGGCCAATACGGTGATAGTTGTGAAAAGAAAGCTTGAAGAGGAAAATGGAAGACATAGCCTCAGCTATCTTAGGAAAAGATAAAAAAGTGAGAAAATCGTGATAAGGAACTCAAAGATACAGCCTCAACTATTTAAGAGGAAGAAGCAAAGGTGGAATATAAAGCTTTAGTAATTGAATTGAGGTAAGTGTGTGCATGCAATTGAAAAATCCAAGATTTTTTGTAATGTCAAGGCTAAGGAGAAAATACAGATGAAGAGAAATGAAAAACTTAATGGTGTGGATGAAAGAATAAAGATAGTTCTTCCATCATCAACAAATGATATTTAAAGTATAATGAGAAAGGAAGATGACTACTATGAGGTTATAAATTACTTTAAATTTGTGACCTCTAAGTAGTCTTATGATGATAGCTATAAGGAAGAAAAGAAATTAAAATAAAAAGATTAGGCAGAGATAAAATTTATGGAAGAGCAAATCAAAGATAAAACTGTGGTTGTGCCTAACACTATAATTTTGAAGTTCCATAATTAAAAACAAGCAATGAAAGATATTAGACAAAGTCATGGTTGTGCCTAGTATCGTGAATTTAGTGATACAAAATGAAAAGGCTAGGAAATGATTGAAGACAAAGCCATTTTTGTACCTAGTACCTGGACTTTTGTGATATATAATGAATCCATCCATTAGAAACCTAAAGACAAAGCCACAGCTATTCACAACACCACAACTTTGTAGTTACAGAAAAAAAAAGGAAAGGAGAAGGTGGAAGATAAAGCCACGACTATGCATAGTGTTGTGACTTTGGAACTATAGAAAGAAAAAGCAAAATACAAGTTCAAAGGGAAAGCCATGAAAGTACTCAGTGGTAGTGCTATGGCTTTGGGAATTCAGCATGAAAAGAGATGCTAGAATGGATAAGAAGGAGCTATGACATTCACTAAAGTTACACATCAAATAAAAAAACAACCATAAAGGAAAGTGTAGCTGAAGAAAATCTAAATGAAGATAGAGGTGTCAAATGGAACGCGGTGGGCATGTCGGCCCATTTTTAGCCAGCCCGATCGTGCTTCCGTGTCGGGCCAGGCACGACACGATTACTATACCGTGCCGTGCCTGGCCCGACATAGTTACTATACCATGTCGTGCCTGGCCTGACATGGTTATGTGGAGGTCAACCCAGTACGGGCCCATCACACGAATCTGTCGAGTTCGGCATGGTCGGGCGAACCCCAAATTAAAAAAAAAATTAGAGTTTCAGTGCACGCAGTCATGCTGCCGTGCCACCACGCCACTGAACCCCTAAATTTTAAAAAATTAGGGTTTTAGCATGCGTCGTCATGCCGCCGAACCACCGAAACCCTATTTTTTTTAAATTAGGATTTCAATGGTACACTGTCATGCCGCCGCATTTTTTCTTTACTTCAGGGCTCGGTGAGTCTTGCCCGTCGGGCTCAGCTTCTATCGTTGGGGTGGTTTCTTGGTTCGTGTCGAGGTACCGTGCCAACGGGCCACGGTACAGTGCCGGGTCAGGCCAGGCACGAGGCCTAGTTGGCCTCGACACGGCACGACACGTTTGGTGCAGTGGACGGGCATAGGCACGAGCATGAAAAATTCATGTGTCGTGCCAGCCCAAACAAGGCAGAATCATGACGTGCCTCGTGTCATACCAGGCAGGCCCGACCCTAGTTGACACCATTAAATGAAAAGACCAATAAAAAGGAAGTAAAATAATATACTAAAATGGTCATATAGACATCATAGATCTCCAATTGGAGTTAAAAAATTTTTGATTTCTAGATATGGATGTTAGATATGGTACAATTTTGAAGGTAACTAAAGAACTTTTTTTACTTGTGTGAAGTAATAAATACCTACTTCAACCACATAAACAAATACACATATCTAATGACCCAAAAGTATAGTCAAGAAATTCAAATCTCATCATGACTTTCGAATATGTTAGCTTGAAGTTACTTCACTATTTATAAACCCTACTACATGCAAACCTAGTCATAGAAATTTTGTATCCATGATGATGATGAATATTTATTATTTATTTTTTTTGGAGGAGGGAGGTACTGCTCGAGGATAAACAATTATTTTAGTGTGTTTAGTTTATTTGGTCTTTAATTTACTAAATATTTTTGTATTTTGGTTATCGATATTGATGTATAAACATAGAAATGATGCTAAAATATATTAATTTCATATTTTTTTGGTGCATTGAAGAATTATGATGAATAATCATGAAACCAATGAGTTCTCGGAGGTGTTAGCAGGGAAGGTAGATCTATAAATATCTAGTTTTTTTTTGGTATTCATGCTTAGCCAAAATGCTACCTAAATTGATGGTGCAGGTACTTATATGTCATGACCCTACTAACTCATTAATAAAATCTTTTTACTTTGTGACACATTCTTTATTGGCTATAATATTATCATGGAGTCACAATGATACATAATTTGAAAATTTTTAATGGCCAGGATATTAATTTTTTATTATAGCAATCAAATACCCTACTGGTGCTCAATATGTATCATCTTATTCTTCACCTCTTTATTGTTCTCATTACTGCCATTATCCTTCATGCTTGCTCTCTTAGCACTTTGTCTCAATATATGTAATATTTTTATTTATGAGTCAAGAGGTGTTGACTTAATTCTAGATCTTTAGTTCATTAATTATCGTGGCTACAACAAATGAAAATAAAACAAACCACAACAGATTAAAATTAATCTTATAATATAGTGCTATAAACTTGTTATAACTTTTTTTATAGTGCCAAAATATGTTGTTTGTATACTAAAAGTTTATTGGACAATTAGATATATCCAATAGAAATCAACAAGTATATGAGTCAAACAAGTAACAAAGTGGATGTAAGTCTATATACTGATCGCATGCAAATTGTATGAATAGTTTTATCAATTAACAAATGATGAAATATTGCTCAAGTTGAGAAATATTTTTGTGTGCTTTCTTAAGTATGATGATCAATAATTAGATAAACATGGGTCTTGAATTGATACTCAAACATTAAGGTTGGTTTACTTCCTTAAGTATGATAAGTTTTTTTTTACTATTATGATAATATTATGCTTGATTATTGGACACACTCACACACTCTCTCTCTATAAAAAATGTTCCCCTTATAGTTGTGTCTTTATATTTTAACATTAAAATTATACTTACTCTATTTATGAGTCATCCACACTTCTATCCCTTTTAGATAATATGCAAAATAATGTGATATTAATTATATTTAAGCTTTCGACTTAGTAAGTGCCATACTGATATCAATTAACCTATATTTTCTTAAATATTTTACCTATTGAAGTTATATAAAAGGAAATAATCATAGAGTTGTCACTACCTTATGAAGTACATCACCTTGCATGTGTTCCGTGATGTATCTATCACTATCCATCAGATCTAACATATGACTCCCACTTTAAGGTAAAACTAATAGGTTTGATATTTTATATAAACCTCATATCATTTGATTGCTAATTATTCTTGAATATACACAATGGAATAATTATAAATTTGGTTGCGTTTTCATATTTGTGAGCAACATACTCATATCAATTAAATTTATAAAAATTTAAGGTTTCCACTTATAGGTTTATCTTATGAGATAAAAATAGAAGGGTTGCTACTTTTTCATATCCAACCTCATGAGTAAGTCCAATGATTTACCTATTACTATCCACTATGGCCAACATACATAAATCTATTTGGTGTGGAACTCTTAATCATTATTCTAATTAATATTCATATCCATCAACATTTAGATTACAATAATTCTATAATTAAATATTATAAATCATAATTATCATATATATATATATATATATATTAAAACTAACCCTATATCCATAATTAGTCAGACATTGATAAATATTTTACATGAGGGATTGGACTACCATCTCTTCGAATAAAAGGTTCACAATGACATTATGCATTTGGATCTAAGTATCAAATTTGGTTCCCAATCTATTCCTACTTGTATTAGGTTTGAATTTATTCATAATTTGGATTGGTATTGATGTCCTTTTAGGTTTGACTTTTTCTTGGCCTCAAAATCCAAATCCCTAGCTCTTGTTCTGAAATTGTCCTAGTCGCTCTTTTATATCAATGGGGTCTCATAAAGTTGTTATGCATATCTTTAAGTTGAGAGTCACGACTTTGGGTTGATATTATTTGATATGCCATATATAAAATAAAACTAGTTGTTTTGGTGAATATCCATGATTGTTTGTATAGAAATAAGCTTCAAAAATAACAAATTTTAAATTATGATTTTTAATGGATTATAATGAATAATAGTGAAATTATATGATTTTTATATGAAATTGAAACTCGATGGTTTGTTGAGAAGAAGAGTAGAAAGTCATGTAAAGTAATTACATTATTTGTGTTATAACTTTGTTACACCTCACTAAGTTGTATAAAAGTTTTAACATCCATTCTTAGCCAAAACACTAGATAGATACTAGTGAAAATCTTCACACACCATGGCCTCACAACATTGTTGAGATAATTATTTTGATATGCAAAGCATTAGTTTTAGTTATACAACTTTCTTGGACTCACAACTACACTAGCTCATAATAATTTTTATAGTTGAGATATTTATTTTTTATCACATCAATCAAATACCACACTTCTTCTCAAAGTCACATCATGCCTACAATGTCACAACTTTTTTGTTATAGAGCCAATAAACCAAGGAAAAAACCATAATGCAATTCCAAGTACTATTACTGTTAGCTATAGAAAGTTCTAGAAAGCTATACAAAAATTATGACCACTTATAGGGCCATGACTTTTGATTTGGAGAAATGAATAAAGCCATGATCATTCTCTCAGTTTCATGGCTATCTAATACAAGATAAAGACCAAAACTATTACTAGAGATATCAGACAGGGGATGTCGTGCTGGCAATACTCATTTTTTGGTGGCCTAGGCAGTGTCAGATCATTGTGTTTGCAAGGTATAGCACGACTTGATTATGGTTGGCTCGGGATGGCCTATGTCTGGGCAGGGTTTGGCCAGGTCATGCTTGGGCATGTCGGGCCATGCTGAGCATGGCCAGACATGCAAGCTCAATCCCAATACTAATCGATATAAGTATGCAACTGATCATTATCATGTAAGCATCTAATGGTATTACTAGTGGTGGGCTCCACATTCTCAAAGTCTAATGAGTTATCTTCTACCAGCAACTCCTTCACTCTTATTCCAGCATGATCTTAGACACTCAACCTCGAATACATCTAATCCTTTATGCATTCTAGTGCCTCAATGATATTTGGTAGCAATCTCAATATCTAATCCAAAATAACATTGACTAAATAGAAAAAGCAAACTTTGATACTATACTCAACACTAGATTAAGTAATAAATCTTGTGTCATCTTAGACAGCATGAGATATGTAGATTCATATGATTTTTACCATTATAAAATATCAAAGTTTTTGGTATCCTTATGTGATAGGAATGAGCAGTAATCGGTACATAAGTTCTGAGATAGTTTACTCTTATTCAAAGGACCACCATGTCATTCTTCCCTCACTAACTGAATGGAGAAGTCATCATCTCTAAATATTATATTTATGTACGTACTCGGAGCCTAGCTAATCTACTATCATACCTAGTGTCGTACTATGTAAATAACTCAGTCAACTTATCATGAATGAACCCTTCAGGTTGGTGTTCATGGTTCATGGATGTGGATTTGTATGTCAAAATGTGCTCTACCCCTTCCACCTTAACCCTAGAATCCATTCAAGTAGCCAAACAATAAAGAGATAGAATATTAGACTAGTAATTTAAGTACTTAGTTTCCATCTCAATAACCATTCACTAATGTTGGGTCATCTCTAAACTTCCTAAACATGCCACAAATATTGCACATGTACTTGAGTGCAATGCAAATGGTGGGAGTATAAACTAATGAACATAAGTTTGTAGTATCATAAAAAATTTTTAGGAATTTCATAAATAAAATTTATGTTTCATAGTCTCTATTGTCAATAATAAGTTCATCATTCTTACTATTGATGTAGTTAGATATCATGTGTTCGTGTCCAACACATGACTCCAACATCAGGTAAGTGTAATTTCAATGGTGTCTCAAATCTATTTGGAATTTCTTCTTCATTAGACCCACAGACAAATTGAGACTACCAAACTCTTGTTGTCTGCTAGGCATCCGAGGATATTTCCTTCATCCTCTCTTATACTATCAGGTTAATGATGTGACACGTGCATATAATGTTAGATAAATCTCTTTTAATGGCCAATCTTTAATGGGCATAACAAACATGTTAATAGCTACTCAATTATTAGATATGTTATCAAATGTGATACTAAATATTTTATTTTGAGTATTATAATCTATAAAGATTCTCATCATATACTCATATTTGGTATGACCACCATGAGAATGGAGAATCTTGGAAAATCCTAAATCTTTTTTTAAGTATCCATTTAGAATCTACATAGTGGGCGGTGAGGCATTCCAAAGATCCATCATCATGATTATTCTAGATATCAGACATCACGAATACCATGCCACTATGTTGCCTAAATTTATTAGTTATTATTTGGTTTTCTAACTTATAATATTTTAGTATATCTTTTTTACATGTGGCTCTAGAAATCCTATAATATGCAGGCTAAAAATATGTTTGCATGATACTGACTACCCTAGGATCCTTCAAAAATCTAATTAGAAGATTCATCATGGTGATCAGTTTGGTTATGTCTTTCCAATCTAACTATTTTTAGTGTATGAAGGAGGTCAACATAGAAGCTAAACTAGTTCCAACCTCAAAGACTCTACCACTGAGTTGGGTTTGCATAGGATCTAATTCATAATATTTTTTGATGCAATGATCAGCATGCCTCTTTAGGTGCCCAGTCTCACACACACTCTTACATGTATATATTTTTTTTCAATACTTATATTGTGCTAATTCTACATTGAAACCACCTAGCATATTTATTTTATATTATGTTAAAGTGAGTCCAAACTATAAATGTTCTTCTAATTTTTTATTATTTAGATGTTTGAGTTTTGGTCGAGGCTATAAAAGGGGGGTAGAGGGGTGGGGGGTACAACCTTCATCCCCACCCATACCACCAGGTTAATGATGTGACACATACATCTAACGTGAAAAAACTCTTTTAATGGACCATCTTTAATGGTCATAACAAACATGTTAATAGCTACTCCATTGTTAAATATGTTATCAAATGTGATATAAAATATTTTATTTTGAATATTATAATCTATAAAGATTATCATCATATACTCATATTTGGTATGACCATCATTAAGATGAAGAATCTCTGAAAATCCTAAAATCTTTTTATTAAGTATCCATTTAAAATCAACATAGTGGGCAGTGAGGCATGCCAAAGATACATCAATGATTAGTCCATATATCGAACGTCACAGACACATGCCACTATATTACCTAAATTTATTAGTTATTATTTGTTTTTCTAACTTATAATATTTTAGTATGTCATTTTTACATGTGGTGCTAGAAATCTTATGATACGCATGCTGAAAATAGGTCTGCATGATATTGACTACCCTAGGATCCTTCAAAATTCTAATTAGAAGATCCATTGTGTTGATCAGTTTGGTTATGTCTTCTCTATCTAATTATTTGTAGTGTATGAATGGGGTCAACATAAAAGCTGAACTAGATTCAACATCAAAGACTCCACCACTCAGTTGTGTTTGTATAGGATCTAATACATCATATGTTTTTGATGCAATGATCAGTATGCTTCTTTAGGTGCATAATCTCAAACACGCTCATATATGTATATATTTATTACAATAGTTATATTGTGCTGATTTTTCATTGACATCCCCTAGCATATTTATTTTGTATTATGTTAAAATGAGTCCAAACTATATATTTTTCTAGTTTTTTGTTTTTTAGATGTTTGAGTTCGGGTCGAGGCTATAGGAGAAAACATAGTTTTGGTCTCGAACCTTTTAGCAAGGTTATCATTATTAATATTATCTATATTTATGTTAATATTAATTTTGTTATCATTAAAATTACTATTAATTATTTATAATTTTTTTCAGTTTATAAAGCATATTCTAATTTCTAAATTAAAAATTAATTGATATTAAAAAATTTTAAAAATTAAATAAAAATTTATAAACAATACCTGGTTAGGTTTATGGAGAGGAGAGAAAAATCCATAGCCCACACCTGAATTTTCTACCCTCGACATCCACGTTCTTTAAGCTTAACAAAAAAAAATTCTAAAGCTAAGATGCCGAGTAGTGGGGGAGGAGGACCTATAATTTTTACTCATGTCAAAATATTTCTACCCTCCACATTCGTGTGGATATGCATGTCAAAATATTTTTTACTCATTCTACCTTAATCTTAGGATTCATACAATAAACAAAATAATACTGAGTCATAATGGAGGATCTATATTTTAAATACTTAGTTTCTTTCTCAATTGTCATGACACTAAATGCTGAGTAGCTTTTATACTTGCTAAACATGCTATTAATATTAGATATGCACCTAACTTTAATGAAAGTAGTGGGAGTCTACATAGATAAACAAAAATTCATCATATCATAAATAATCTTCCAATTTTTCATAAAATAAATTATCGTATCATAGTTAGAATCATCAATAATAAGTTAGTCACTCATACTATTGACATAGTCAAATATCACAAGTTGGAAGCTAACACGTGACTTCAACATAAGGTAGATATAATTCTAATAATAATATCTCACATCAATTTATAATTTTATCTTTTTTTAAGCTTTTTGACAAATAAAGACTGCTAAACTCCTGTTGTCTATTAGACATCCTAAGATATTTTAGTGAATTTCTTATTTTTTCTAATGTGAGAGAAATAACATTTATTCTTTCTTGTACAATCAAATTAATTATGTGATACATATACCTAATGTGAAAAATCTCAACCAATAACTCATCTCTAATAGTTTTAACAAACATATTAATAACTACTTCATTTTTAGAAGCATTATCAAAAATAATACTAAATATTTTATTTTGAATATCATATTTCCTAAATGTTCCTCACCATACACTCATATATGGTAGAGTCATTATGAGGATGGAGGATTTTAGGACTCATAAAATTTTATATTAAGTATCAATTTTGAATCTATAAAGTGGGCGGTGAGACATGCTAATGATGCATCATCGTGACTAGTTTAAATATCAGATGTCATTGATACCACTCTACTATATTTCTTAAATTGTTAATTATCAATTATTTTTTTAACTTATAATATTTTATTAGTCATTCCTACTTGTGCACATAAAAGTCCTATGATAAGTAAGCTAGAAGTAAACCTGCATAATATTGACTACCCTAGGATCCTTAAAAAATTTAATTGGATGACTCATAATTATAATCAGTTTGGTCATGTCTTCCATCCCAAAATTGATATATGAAGGATGTCAAAGAAGCTAAACTAAATCTAACTTGAAAGGCCCTGCCACTTAGTTGGATTTACCTCAAATCTAATGCAACATATTTTTTGGTATAATGATCAACATACCTTTTAAGGTGACCAGTGTCACATACCTTCTTACATGTGTGTATCTTTTGAAAATATGTACATTGTGCTGATTTTTCTTCGATACTCTTAGAATTTTTATTTTTTATTATTTTAAAGTGAGTTCATACTACTAAAGTTCACCTAGCTTTTTGTTTTTTAGGTGGCGAATAGGTTTGTGTCAAGACTATTAAAGAAATTCTATTTTTGACCTTAGACCCCCTGGTAGGCTTATCGTTATTATCTATATCTATGCCAATTTCAGCGTGATTCACTATTTTCCATTATTTTTAAAATTTTTTATTTTATAAATAAAACTAAAAATATATATAAAAAAATGTACCATTACCATAACTGCTTTATGGTAAAATACTTTTTTTTGCATCGCTTCTGATCTCAACTATAATTTTTAATTTTAACTTGCACCTTGTATTCATGAATTAAATATAAAAATGATGAAAAAATTGCAAAAACAAAAAAAAATTAGAAGAGAAGAGAGGAGAGAGAGCGAGAGTGAGAGTGAAAGAGAGGAGAGAAAAAGATTTAAAAAATGAGAATGAAATTAATAAATTTCATAATCTATATTTATAGAAATTATTTAGAATTAAAAATATATTTTTAAATTTTTTTTTAATTTTTTTAGTTTTATAGGCTAGAAATCCAACAACATTTGATTTCTAGCTTGTAGCTATTAGAAATAATTTGATGACTATCTTTTATTTTTTAAATTTTGATTTATTTTTTAAGTGATAGTGATAGGCCATGCCTATCACTATCAAAAGTTGATGCCCATTATGTGAAAACATGATGGGCATGCCAAGTAAGCTGAACCCAGCCTATGTGGCTTGTTTTTTTTTAATCAGCCCCATCAAGCAATTACCTGAAGGGGCATGACCAATGACCCATGACCCATATGTGCCTAGTCACAAGTCAACATGTTAGTGGACTATGCCACCTCTCCATATATGTGGGTCATGCCTTGCCTGACACAAGGCATGGCCAGCTCCATCCCAACATTGCATAAGCCATGTCTTAGGTCAGCACAGTCCAAGTCCAACCATGATTCTAGACCATGATATGTTGGGCCTGGTATGGCTAATTTGGGTCATGCCACATTGTTGTGCTTAGAGGTGTCAAATAGGTCGGGCCGGCTCTGCCTGGCACGAGGCACGACAGGATTCGGCAGTGTTTGGCCTGACACAGTACGCTATAGTGCCCTGCTCGGGCATGTGCCGGGTGCATCCTCGGCCCCGGTCATGCCGTGCCGGGCCAAGGGAATTCGGCCCGCGTGCCGTGCCTGGCACGGCACGAGGGCCAAGCATGGGGGCACGACACGCGTGACCATGCACCGAGCATGGTCACGGCAAGTCAATGACCGACGGAGGAGGCTAGCAGAGCCCCAAAAGGGTGACGGCGACATGGAGGCACGGTGGTGGACCCCTAAACCCTAATTTTTTTAAAAAAATTAGGGTTTTAGCCTGACCCAAACTAGGCTGGACCAGGCTGAACCCGGTGGATTTCAGGTCATGGGCCCGTGTCGAGCGTAATCTCACAAAACCATGTTAGGCCATGTACGACATGGTATAGTAACCGTACCTTGCCTTGCTCGACACGGAAGCATGGTCGGGTAGCCTAAAACAGTGCCGAGTCAGCCCTACAAGGCCCGTTTGACACATCTAGTTGTGCTTAGGCTACCCGACCCACTTGACAACTTTAATGCATCTATTCAAGTATAAAAGAAGAAAAATGAGATTTTTGATAGAAAGTTCTGTGAGAGATTTATGAGAAATCTAGAGTTTTGAAACCCAAATTTCACCCAAACATAGGAGAGATTCATGAGAAAATGGGTAACACAATGCACATGCATAAACCATAGGATGAGTGAATTTTGACTCACCAAAGGGGAAAATATGAGATGTATAACCTAATATTATGGATTTAAGATTTGATTTCTAGATACTTTTAAATATTATTATTATAAACCTAAAATTACATAAAATATTTATGTAATTATCTCATGTGAATTCTTTTTTAATACTATACTCAACTGAGGTCTAGAATTACTATATTTAATTACAAGTGATTGATTCTTTATGAAAAAATTGAATATTTAGATTTTGATATAGTTTGTTTATTGATGGTTGTGGTAACTATGTAGAACTAAAATTAAGATTTTACTATTGGTGGGGTTTTGCCTGCTATCATGGTTATTTCTGATAGGTAAGCCATGAAGCATACTCAAGCATAATAGTAGGAAAGAAGTGATATTCTTATTATTATAATGCATGAGATAAATCTATATGTTAAAACTTGACATTGAGAATATTAATCATGCATGTATAATGCTTATGAAGTCAAAAACATGAATACTTTATAATCCTATAAAATATGCATATCTTAGATAAATTGACTCTCAATTGATGTTGGTATTTTATAGAATATTTTGCTAAGAGTTTTTTCAATGGTGTGGGAGTCATAAGTCATCTTGGTAGATAGTAATAGTTAAGCTATGAGACATGCATGATTGGAGGTGACTCCTAAGATGGTAATAGTCCAACGAGTTCCTTTTTATCACGACTGCCACTAGTTAGATTTAATAAAAAGTATATGTTAATTATGTGAGTATGGTGCTTATGAAACCAAAAATTTAAATATTTTTTCTGCCATATCAATTTATGTTTATATGATATGAAAATATAAAGAATAAGAATGCACATATGAAACTATCATCAAGAGTAATTTATGAATTGCCTAAAAGATATGAACTTATGGATGACCCTCATGTAGAGATGAATTATTATTTCAGTAGTAAAGTATCAAGTATATAGCTATGAGGAGACCATTATTGGGAGGACCCAATAGTTAATAACCATATTGTATGTTAATAGGACACTAATATATTTCCATAATAATTTTATCTTCATTTTATAATCAAGCCTAATAATATCCAAACTATTTAGATAAGTATCTTGAATAATTAAATACACCAACCCTAAAATTTAAGAAGCATACCTAAAACTCATTCTTTCCTCTCAACTAGCAATAGTTGATTGATAGTTAGTTGATTGAATTGCATACACAATCCTTGCATAATCAATATCTCGACAAAAAAATCTACTTTACAATTTCTACAACTTAAATATTTGCAAGACTAGTTAGACGATTGACTATCATAACCAAGGAATGTTGTAACATGTTTTTTATAATCACAAAATTAGGCATCATTACAAAGCCTTAGAAGTCATGACACTAGATACTCTTTGAATCCCCTCTGGAGCACAAAGTAATGGTGACAAACAAATGTTGCAATCGAGATAATCCTTCCTTAGAACATATAACCTTAGCAGCAAGAATGTCATGATCAATGAAGATCCTTTTTGGAGCACACGATAATGATAGTAAAGAATGTTGTGACTAAGGTAATTAATTTCTAGAGTACAAAGTCTAGTGCAAAGAGTATCATGATCGAGATAATTCCTATTAAGAACATATGATCACAACAAAGAATGCTATTATTGATATAATTAGTCTTTAGAGCACAAAATTATGACAAAAAGAGTATCATGACAAAGATAATTCCTCTCTGGAATACATAGTCATAGCAAAAAAAAATTTCATGACCAAAAATTAGTTAATGTTGTATGTGATGTTTGACTCTGTAATTAATATTTCATGATGTAAGAAAATATTGTGACTTCTAGTAGCCAATGTAGCAATGATGTGAAAATAAAGACATGATAAAATTTTTATTTTAGAATTGAAGTGGACATGACTCCAAGATAATTTCATGGCTATAAAGAGTATGTTGCATATTGAAAAATCATGATAACTATGTGGTAACATCATGTCGTACAAATATTTCCATGACTTATTTATAAAGTCATGACTAAGAAATGCTACTACGACTTCTCATCAGATAATTGCTAGAATAAATATGTTGTGATATTAGAAATGTCACAACTTTCCCTTGTTATTCTGTCATCTATTTTAGCTTTCCATAATTTATACCCAATTTATATTTGATTTCACAACTATTTGTCCAATTCTATAAAAATAGGCATTTAGTAAAATTCTTATATTTAATACTTAAATTTAATACAACTACATCATGAAAATAATATAAAACAACCACAAAAAGTTAGCATTTTTAGTGCCAAATAACATTATGAGTCCCTCACAAAAAATCAAGAAGGGTTTAATATTATCAAAGACATAAAATGCTAACCTTTCACATACAATAAATCCTTTATTTGACCTCTCCATAGAGTATAGTTGAAGGCATTTTAATGAACTATTATATTAGCATTTACTTCAATATTTCTCTCAAACCTATTAAAAAATGCTTTGATATTACTCGACAGTTGCAAAATATCTTTGATAGAAAACATAAAACTCTTAAATCATCACAGAACAAATACAATTAGAACATGAGAATAGCATAACTAATAATGGAGAGATGCATGCGATCACAAGTTTGCAATTCATTAATATGAGAAAAATGAGAAGATACTTTGAACAAAAGTATCTTGTACATTGGTAATTAGTATGTTGGAAATGCCAATGGGGAGATACTTATAACATGAATTACATTTTTCAACATCAATGACAATTTTAGACAAAAAATGAGAAACCAACAACCGAATTCATCATAGCATATGAAAAAGGGAAAGCAAGAAGCCAAATAAACATGAAATACATGCTTCAAAATCAATGATCCTTTTTGAAAAAAATAAAAATCCAACAACCACGTTCATCACAACACATACCCAATAATTCGATAAACACGTCATCAATTACAATCATGAGTAACAAATCAAAAAATATCAATTCAAATTTGAATAAAAAATTCCAACACCAATAATCTAGAGTTACAATTTGGAAGCATTTATTCAAAATATTTGCATATGGATCATCACAAACAATTTTGAGTAATGAGTTTGGAAGCATCGATTCAAATATTCATAAAATATAATACACCAGCATGTCTCACCATTCATCAACATATAAAACATGACTCTATAATATATCATAAATCACAATGTACTTTACATAACCTATACAGATTTAATAACATATTCCGACATTCACAGATATATGACATATCAAAATCAAAAACTTTGTGCATATAGAAAAAACTAAATGAGATAATATTAACTGATTAAATGTTGAAAATCATAAAAAATAATAACATAGATTATTGGCAATATTGATCATTTATAGATAGATAGATAGATATATATATATATATATATATATATATATATATATATATATATATATGTATGTATGTATGTATGTATGTATGTATATCATATCTGAGATATTCACAAAAAAATTATGACATCACCAAGCCAAAATCATGATATAGACAACATAACTTCATCTAGTATTCAATAATAGTAGAAAGGCATGGAAATAGAGTAGATCTAAGATTACGCAAAGTGATAAAAAAATTTTTAATAGATTATCATACTATTGGTGAGACTTTAAAAAAATCCGAATAGACTTTTCAAAAAGAAGAACTCTAACACATAGAAAAATGTTGCATCCCATCCATCAGTGAAATAAAAGAGAACACTTCACCTCCAAAAAAAAATTAAGAAAAAAAAATGAACTTATTTTTTTTAAAACATCAATCAGTGATACCCCAGCTAAATCATTTTGTTAGAGATGGTTATTTTCAAAAGAAACCATGTTCTGCCAGCAAACAAAAACTCCATCTAGTTTATCTTTGTATTTCATCCATATTTATTTATTTATTGTGATGCACTTAAACCTACAAAAAAACTTAGAATTATTGAATTCGAGCTAGTAGACATGTGAGATGGGAAGCCTATACTAACAAATTGAATGAGTTTTAAAACACAATGCAAGTGTTTAAATAGTAAGGTGTCTCATGCAAAAAATGTTGCCTTGATTATCTTATGTAAAATGAAATCTAAATTTTTATTATTATATCTGATGCATATTGCATTTTAGAGAAAAAAAATGCATGGAGATCAACATGCTGCCAAGGAAAAGTGTTTATTTTGATTTTTATTTTTTATGTACCATATGATATTAGATAAGTAATAATACATATATGAGATAAGATAATAATTTATAGTAGAGATAATAAATTATGGAGGAGAATTAAAAAATACCTAATATACTACAAATCATGCATTTCTGATTCATCAATTAACATCTTACTATAATGAGGCATTTTTAGAGACACAATTACTAGTACTCACATAACTAATAGGAGCACATACATACAAGCAACAAATACTAGAAGAACACATATCCACCAAAAGTACTCACTATACAACTAATCAGTTAAATATTAATATGAGAACACATAACCCATAGAACACAATACACAATAAATATGTCCTCCTCAAGTTGGCTAACATCAAGTATATGCTAATTGTTGTTCTGGAGAAAGATGAGTAACTTGCAAGGAACCAATCTGAACTTGATCTCAAATTACATGACTGTTAATAGTTTCATGCTTCATGTGTGAATAAAAAAAAGATAAAAAAATAGATGAGTAGCCACAAAATTATTACAGATGATTACTGGTACAACTGAGAACCATACACCTAGTACAATAAAGAGAGAACTAGTCCAACTAAGTTCAATAACAGTGGCTTCTACCATGTGGTAAATCAATTTTAATAGACAAATGAGCAACTATAAATAATTTCTTGGAAGACCATGAGATGATATGTCATCCAAAATAAACAATGTATATATTTGTATAGATATAATCATTCTTATTACCTACCTAATCCACATCAAAAAAAAATGAAGAGGAACTTAAATTTTCATATGGAGGAAAAGGGCAAGATTTGTACCATAAAGATAGAAAAGTAATTGCTTGAAAACATTCTTGTGCATATATGTTGGTCAATGCATGTATTTGTAAGTTTGTCAATGGTATAAATAATATCAAGGTCAGCAAGGTAGAGATACTAAAGATTATAAACAATAGTCCTACACCACACCATATTAATCAAAGTAGATCTAGAGTAGATGGTGAGTATCATACTGACAGCAAGATGTGTTGCTAATTTTTCCACATTCATGTTCGTGCATTGAAGTAAATTTGTAACAAACCAACATTAAGAAAGCAAGAGCCCAAATAAAAGCAATTGATATCTATACCAAAAAAGTAGGACAGTTGACCAAGGTCTTAATGAAAAATTATTATGCAATGTCACCAATCTTTTAGCAGCACAATGTGATTGTTTCCTATGATAGTTATATCCTCAACATAGATCAACAAATAGCTTATCATACATAATATCTAAGAGTAATGTGACATGTACCAACATGAGAATTTTTAAATCTAGAAGCTATCTTAATTTAATGAATCTCATGGCACCAAGCTCATAATTCTTATTTTAGATAATACATAGCTTTCTATAGTTTACACATATGAGTATGATAATTAAAATCAATGAATTCTATGGGTCATTACATGTAAATATCTTTAGATAAATGACCAAGTAGAAAAGTGTTAATCATGTCAAGTTGACATAATGTCCAACCACAGCTAATAGTGAGCCTTAGAGTAATGTGTATAGTTGTAGCCTTTACCATGATACTAAAGGTGTCATGACAATTAATACTTGGATGTTGAAGAAATCCATTAGATATCAATCAACCTTTCTATTAATCAATGGAGCTTTCAGTAAGATGATTAGTAGAAAAGGCTACTACTTTATATTCCTAACAAGATCATCATATTTCAGACATGTCATGATGTCATTTTGGATCATTGAGAATTTGGGTCATAGTGGTAGGCTTGAAGCCAAAGGATGGCTTATGATTATTGTAAGGTTCATTTTGTATTATGGTTTATGGATATTGAGTTTCGATCATGTTATCACGATATGTGTTTTGTAGGGTTTATGCCAAAGATTATGGTCAAACCTAAGTTGGATAGTGTGGAAAGATGTACTTAGAGAAAGTGGATGATTTCTGAAGTTATGTCATTTGGTATCTAGTAGGTTGTAAACCAAAATTAAAAAGTGACAACTAGTTGATGGTAAAATTTTTCTTATGTTTATCTTAGTGGTTCTATAGTTGGATGAAAAGCGGCTTAATGTTATATTTTGACATGAAGATGTGGCTTACGATGGTGTATTTAATAACAAGCTTGATGTTGGGATGGTAGACACTCGAGGGAATCATTTGATGGTTATTTCTAGAGATGGATGAGATAAATAAGTTGGAAGAGAAGTGAAGAAAATGAAATCTTCATCAAACTTGACCTGCTGAGAGAAATTGATATTCAATTGTGGTAAAGATATAATTCCAATATGTGAGGTGAATAGATTAAGACATGAATATGCACTTTGAGGAAAATGTTTCTAGGAAAGACACATGGACTGGAGCAAATGTCATGTTTGTGAGCAGAGTAAGGATGAAACCAATTATAACATAAAAACTTAGGACATGAAGTTTGGTATAGTTGGGAGAAAGCAAAATAGTTTCACGTATGAAAGAAGAGATAAAGAGTGGGTATAGGCATTCAATTTATAAGATATACAATTGTGGCAAAGATATAATTACAATTTTTTAGAGGAATGAATGTATGAGTAAGAAGAGAGACTAGTTTTGATAATGTGATGATGTAAGCATTTGAAAAAAAATTAATGTGTTCCTTTGTATGAGGAGGAGTGGTGAGATCTGAAATTCCATCGATTGATAAAAAATAGTCAATTAGTTCGTACTTGCCTTTATTTATGAAAGAGATTGTGACAACTTGGTTGTTTGATTTTGTTTTCACAAGTGCTTTAAAGTGTAAAAATATTTCTTATACATTATCATACATAATGAGTTAAATGATCAATCAAATGAAAGTAATTAAATTCATCAACCAAATAAACTAGTTAGGTCCATGAAATTGGAAAGATAATTTGAAGAAATGGGAATAAATAATTGTAGATGTTATGCTTGGAAATGAGTAAGGCAATAATTTGGTGAAGAAATATTGTATTGTGTGGCATTTAGTTGTGGACACATGATTGAGTAAGATCTCTATGGTCATATCATGAGCCCCTTCAATATTCCATTAATTTCTAAAAGATAAGAAAATAATCTATAAAGAGATAATAAATTATGCATGAAAATATATAAAAAAAATACCTAATATACTACCAAGCCTTCGTTTCAATATCATCAAATAATATATTTTTATAGTGGGGTCTTTATAAAAATAAGATTATGAATAGAACACACATAACTAATAAGAGCATAGAAACAAAATTCAATGACTACTAGGATAACACATAACACTAAGAGCACACATATAGGAATAAAAATCAATAAAAAATTTGTTTTAGCTTAATAAATAGAAAAAATGAAACCCAAATCATAAATTTTTATTTTTAGTGCATTTTGGAATTCAAATAAACTAAATACTCACACGGAAATTTGAATACGTTGCTAAAATTGCACTAGGAAGGTACCATTTGGGGAAGAGAGATTCAATCCTACGACAAACTTTTTATGGTAACTATGACAATTTTAACAATTGCCATGTTGGATATGTGACCAAAATTTAAATATAACACTTTTTTTTCTAAGATTTATTGTTTTGTAAATATGATTTTTTAATGTAATAAAATTTCTTTATATTGATTTAAAATATAATTAATTAATTTAAAATTATTTTTTATTTTGAATTCTAGTTTTTTTTATTTAAAATAGTTTTATTTTGATTAATATGTTTTTGGAATTGTTCATGTGTTACTTGTTTTGTGATTTTAATTTTTTTATTGTGATAAAACAAATTATTTAGTTCAGATAAACAACAATTGATATGATTCTAGAAAAATAAGTCGTATAATTCTACTAAATTTATTTAATATTTTGTCAACTAGACTACCTTGCCATTGTTTATTTAGTTCATATGAATATGTTCAAATAAATTGACATTAAACTTATCGTAATGAGTTATAATTGATATGTTTAATAACTTAAAAATAAATTGTATAATAAATATGAAGTTTAATATAAACTTATCATAATTTTAATTCTACACTAATTTTAATAGATATGACCTTAATTTTATAGTATTTTTTCTATCCATAAAAATCAACTCAATGGTTGATTTGAAGATGAAATACATTCAATGTCTAAAATTTGATATTAAAGATTTATTATTTGATCTCATTGTTAAATATGCATATTGATTTGATTCTTGATGACTAATATAATATTTAAGGTGATGATGTTGAAATAGATATAATGATTAGACTTTTATGAACAAGATTTCTTGTCTAATTTGTGTGTTATAAAATATAAAAATGATATAAGATTATCAATAAAAAAAATAATGGATGAGATAATAATGAAGTATACTCATGAGGACAATACAATGCTCAAAATTTATTGGTGGCAATGAAAGTAATCACTTAAAATGATTAGAATATGATCATTAAAAATTTTCCCTAGATTTTATTTAAAATATAAAAACCTAAATCACCTTTTCATATCTTTAAAAGCATACACCACATTTTTTTAAAATTTGTTTATCTTGGAAATTGAATTTATATATAGTGGACATATCTCTTTTATGATCCATTCATCACATTCATGTTCTAACCATCAAAATGATGATGATATATCACTAATACATCATCGCAAAGTGATTTAAGAATAACAAAAAATGGTGTTTAATGTTAGTGTTAACAGCAAAACATTTTTCCCGAAGTATTTAATTTAATAGATCAATCAAATGAGTCACGACTTCAATTCTTAGTCATGTCGTGTTCTATCATAATCAAGAAATACACATGACAATATATTGAATGAATATTTTCTAAAGAGCTCATAATAAAAATGATGACTTGTTTTGTATGTGACTGCAAATGCATAAAATTTAATTCTTCAATTTGTTGATGTCATGAATGTTCATGATAATTATTTTGAATGATGAAGATACTTGTTTGATTGATTTGTATTCTTAACTTTACAAAAAATAAAAATAGTATTCTAGATGATTGTATCAAAATAGAGATGTGGCGAGTCTACTCATTGTTGGTAAACAATAAAGCTTTCAAGGAATGTTCGGTCGCCTAGATTGTGAGTCACAAAATTAGAAATCTTTTCCAACCTTATGGGCATGATAAAGATAGAACATAGCCAAAAATTATTATCCCAAAAATTAACATTGGTTATGATATATGTATATTACATTGTTATTTTGTTTTGTCAAGCTCGAAATTAGATATCAATGTGATAAAATCATCTTATGCTTTTTTCCAACATTGCACAATATATTGCTCACTTATTCATTATGTTATTTAGAAAAAACAAATACATACATAACATGGGTCATTATCTACCTACTTGTATATATTGAATAACGATGCGACAATGCGATATTATGCAAACGATTCAAAATTTTCTTCCCAAGATAATTATCATGAAAAAGAAATATGCAGGAAAGACATGAATTTTCCTCCCAAAATAATATTACTCCCAAAACACTAACTCCATTTATATCACATGCCTACTATGTTTATAATCAATAAATATGGAAAAGTAAATTTCTTATCCATTCTTATCAAAGTTCTAAATTTAAAAACATTGATTTTTTTTTCCAATTATCTAATTTTGGTCTGTCACATACTTTGTAAATGAAATGAGACCTATTTCTTTTTTCTTTTTCATGTGTTCTATTACATGCCCATGAAAGAAGAAGACGTGTTGTCATTTTTTTCTTCTTAGTAAAATTTTTCTATTGTGTAAGACAAAAAATGGTGTACCTGTTATTTCAAAAAAATAATACAAAAAACTTATATTTCCCAAAATAAAAAATAAATAAAACCTACAATATCTAAAAATAATATAACAAATACTGATATTTTAATTTATGACAAATTAAATTAAAATAAATTGACCTACTCATCTCAGCCAAAACCCAACATAGTTTCCCCTATTCCCCATGTGCAAAAATAAATGTAAGCATGTGATTTAAATAAATTTAAGTCTTGTTATAGTTAATGATTTTATAAGCATATCAACAATATTTTTGTTTAATGATTTAAATTTCGAATCCAATTGTGTCACACATCAATATACTTAGGCATATTCATAGATCAAAATTTTAGAGTGATGTATCATACTCTAACTATTCTATTGAATAATGAATTAATCTTGATGCATATCAAAGTCTAAAAAAAATAATTTCATCTATTTAGTTTCATTGTAGGCTTCATTATCTACTATGAAGTCAATGTTAGTGCTAACTATAGCCTCCCTTTTTAAAATTATTACATAACCTGATGTGGACCTCCTTGAATCAAGATCACTAGCCATATCAAAATTAGTTTATCCAAGAAGAATGAACTTTTTCAAACTAAGGCATAAATTTTATTGGTACTAAGTGATGCCTACCTGGATCAAAGAGGAAATGACCAATGCAATTGACATTGTGTGCTATATCCATTGTAATATAGACTATAATGTATGTAAGACAATCAGTAGCTAGGGTATAGAGAACATGACTTATATATTCTATTTTATCATTAGTCTAGGTCAATACATGATACTTAGCTTAAATTATTTGTCTAGGGGGTTGAGATTTTTTAAACCTCTTCTATAAAAAATCTTTTAACAATCTTCTTCATATAGCATTCCTAAAATAACTAGATATGCCTAAAAAGATATATCTTGAAGGATTCTCATCCATATCTCTTCATGGGACCTAAAATTTTTAAAGAATATTTTTTTCTCAACTCTCCCTTAAATTTATCAATTTATGCTCTATTGGAGATGATGATAAGCATACCAAAACCTTATGGCTTGCAATTGATTATATATACTTTTTTTGAGTTTGCATATTAGACCTTCTTTCACTTCTACATGAATTTCCTTGGGCTACTCCAAGTAATGTATCTATGAAAGTTATCATGAGACAATTTTCTCTATATCTATTCGATAAATTTATAAATCAAACATGGTAAACATACTTAGAATGACTCGAATAGAATACATCTTTCTATAAAGACTAAATTAATTTCTTTTTATATTCAAAAGAGATGGCTTCCTAAAATAACTTGAACTCGCCAATATTTGTGAGTAATACATAATCACATAATCTAAAGAATTATTGATGATGTCTAGAAGATCTTATCAACTCTCTAGTGGAGAAGTATCATTGAGACCAACTAGAACTTGCTCAATTCCTACATAAATAATGTTGCTCATTTCCTCAACTACCAAATCATGGGACTTGGATGCTCGATTTCATCATCTGGCTGCCCAATTCCTTCCATTTAATTTGTATGATCTTAATGGAAGAATTTCACAATGCAATCTACATGATATAGTTGGCAGGGATGTTTCAATGCAAATATGAAAAGAATTCTCCCAAGCATATGTTAGTTAAGTGTTCTATGGAGGGATGTCTTTGAAAAACAACTCATGTTGTTATTATAAATCAAATATTATGAGTTCACACTTATAATGTTCAACACAATCACTCGACCTAAAATGCCTATTCTTTAAAGTTAGTTATAAGAGAGGTTTCATTATTAATGGGTAAGCCCCGAGATCTTCTCCTTCTTACCATCATCATCAAATATGCAATGATTTTGAAAGGAAATATGAAGTTGAGTTGACATATGATAATTTCTTAAGGTTCTCCAAAATACTTGAATTGACATTGACTTGAATTGACATGTTAGTTAAAATACAAGGAAAAAGTGAATATTCAAGGTTCTAAAAAAGACTCCTACAAGTTATTTCCTTTCTTATGTTACAATCTTCAACAAGTTAATGTTAGAACCATTGCTAAATATGCTTATTTGAATGGTGATTTTTAGTAATTATGATGGAATGCCATTCGCTATTGGTTATTTATTCATCCCACTTAAGTGTTTCATATAAGGGATGTCTTTTGTCTACTATAGAATGTTGTGTAGATGATAATATGTTTCATGTAGCTTTTGGTATTATTAGTTTAGAAAACTATGTTGTTTGTTATTGGTTCTTACAAATGATTAGGACTATCCATGGTGATAAAGAACTCGACATTATATTAGATAGGCATCATGTTATTTTCATTGTGTAAAAGAATTTATTGGTATTGAAAACCATGTATATTATTATCATCATTTAATAGAGAACCTCTCCCCCTATTTTAATAACAAAAATGTAAAAGGAAAAAAAAAGAAATGATGATGTCATAATATTTATACTTTCATGTCTTTCAACACATGGTTGAAAGATGGGCGACACCATAATATTTATACTTTCATGTCTTTGCTTATGAATAACTTTTTGTCATGTTGAATAATAATATAGGAGGAATTAATAAATGGGCAAGTAGTATTGGACCTAAAAGACAAGTGAAATTAATATCACATTATGAAATTCACTTTATGGTTGTAATGCCATAGTTGGTAAAGTATTTAAACTATTCAATATAAATTTATTTTGGAAGTCGACCCTAGGGAAGAATGCTCACACCCGTAGGAAATGGTAAATGATTGGATTGCATGTAAGCATTCTTGTGCAACGATTCATTGAATTCAATAAGATTCATATGATTATGTGGTACCATATTACATATTGTTGACTCAAAAAATTATATATTTTGATCATTGCTAACAAGAGGTGGAAAATGGGTTGATATGTCCATCATGACCAGCTGCACAACCAAATAAAGCAAGTATGGCACAACCCAACACCACATGACCCAAATCATCGACCCTCCATGCCGGATTTGGCTTGGGTAACAAATCATGATTAGATCATGCTATCATATCAACCAAAAACTTGACTTGAGTTATCATGAGTATAATTTTTTTAAAAGTTGCCTAAGTATTGAGTCGGAGTGACTAGATTCAGCCTCAGGCCATCTTAAATAAAAAATTTTGATGCGTGACTATTCTATCCATTGCATCATCACAACCATCACTATTTGCTGACAGTGATGACTATGTCAATGTCTACTAATAGATGACTAATAGAAATAATCCAATGTTTTGGCTATATTTTGTCTAGAAATATTAAAAGAATATATTTTTATAATTTAAAATTTTTTATATATAGATAGAACATATATTTTTTTTCAAACTCTAATCTCTTCTATCTAATTGTCTCTTATTGACAAAGACAAAGTCAAATATTAAGTGTGTAAATTATAATTTTATATAAATTCTAGATTAATCAGTGATGGCATACGACGAACAATGAAATAACAAAAATACGAAAGTGTTATGTTGGATGCTATTTAATTTTGCAAGGCACAATACAAATATATATTTTTTATTTTACTTTTATATAATAGAGTTATAGAAAACTAAATATTTACTTCTATATTTACTCATTCTAATAAATTGAATCATAATAAATTAAATGAAATAAAAATTAACATTTTAGATGATTATGTTGTAGATAATGATATCTCAACCCAAAAGTCTGAAATGCATATAGTCCTATTTCTCTTCATACACTTAAAAAATAGATTGTTTAATAGACAAACTAATATAGTATGAATCGACTTTAATATACTTATAAATAAAAATTTAGAGGAGTCAAAGAAAACAATTCCTAGTGTACATACTATAAAAAATATATATAATCACAAAACTAATTGTACGATCAAACACAAAGAATAAATGTTGAATATTATAACAAAAAATATGGTATATAAAAGCATAGGAAAACCTAGTTTAGTCATAACATCATTGAATTTGGATATATTTCTTGTTTTGTGACCATCTTCATTTATAATTATGAGTTTATAAGAGAATGTATAGCTAAATTAAATGCTATTATGAGTATTCCACTTAAATTTTCGAAAAATCCTAAACTAGTATATTCTATGTAAAAATATATCCAACTTGCATATCGTATGATCCATAAGTAAACATGTGGAACTAATATTATATAAAATTTAAAGTTTAATAAATGCTTAATAATTCATATCCTTAGAAAATATAATAGAGTGGTATCAATAAATCTAATATATGAACTACTCCCAAATGACATGTATTTTGCATGTGTTATTATCTAATATGTTGATTCTAACTAAAAACTAAATAATAAAACATTAGAGTTTCATGATATATTGTATCCTAATGTTAGGTTTGCCATATATGACTATCTAATGACCATCTTTATGAAATATGAAATGCAAAATAAATTATGTAGTATCATATTTGATAATATTTTAAATATTGAAGTGATAATATATTTATTCATAAAAATTATTAGAGTGAGCCCTGTAACTAAAATATTTCATATTAGATATATTTGTCACACAATAAACATAATAGTACAAGTCATATTAAAATTAATTTCTTGCTCATTTGAATATGTTGAAAATTAAATAAAATTTATTAACACATCAAATTTATTAACACATCAAGTAAACTATAATAATTTTATAATTTATGTGGAGTTAGTAGGACTACAAAGAAAAAACTTCCAACTTGTAGATAAACATCATTAGAATTTAATATACCTAATATTAAATTTATGTATTAGTTATCAACATATTATATATGATTTAATGAAAAGTAAAACTAATGAAGTCATAATAAATAAATATGATAGGGATGAAATATATTTTTTATGATACAACAAACTTGTGTTCATTTATATATACTCCCACATGTTATATCGTGGTTAGATGCATATATAATATTAGTGATGTATTAAAATAGTATGTAAAATACTCATATTTTAGTGACATATAGCTATATAGATAGAAAAAAATATTTACAATATTTATCAATAATTCAACCACTTTATAGCTTGGCTACGTGTATTAGCATATGGATCCTAAAGTTAAGGTCAAAGGAATTAAAATATTATAAAATTAATTATGTAATTGCATAAACCAACCACAAGAACTTGATGATAAAATTTATGAACATTCACACAAATATTATATAGATATTACAAAAATAAATATGCTAGTAGTAGTGAGCCTTTGAATATTGTGACTAAAAATTATATATTGAGATGACTAATTTTTCATTCATTTAGATAACAATAAATGTTAATATGATTTATCTAATAGGTATGAGTTGTTAAAATATTTAGAAACAGATTACCATTAAAATGTATCACTTATTAATGCAAAATCCATACTGAATTATTAGAAATTTATGAATGAACCATTTATACATACGATTGAAAATGACTCATGATCTACTGAATCCTCTAGTATCTAACATAGTAACAAAATTTACTTTTTCAGTTGTTATTATAATTATAAACTTCAGGACAAATCTGGCATCAGATATTATAAAATCATTGAGATTAAATGATTAGAAAGCTATAAGAATGACCTTTCAAGTCCTATAAGATAAGTTCCATGATGAAAATAAAGTTTTGAATAGTCAAGATTATAATTAGATAGATGGTAGTCCTAATCTAGGACCAAATAACAATGGAAGCAATATATATTTTAAAAATTAATTTTTATTATATTTGTTTATTTCATATTCATTGTTCATTAAATATAATTTTGGTGTTTTTATATTTTTAAAGAATTTGAATGTATTTCATATTGTTGTTAACTTATTAAATGATACAATTCTAGTTTATAAGTAAAAATAGTTTCCTTTTTAAAATTGTTATATAATTTTTTTTTCATTGTTCATTTTTTTAATTTCACAAGTACAACTTGTACCAATGTACAGTTTTAGAATACAAGTATACAACACAATTGATGGCCCATTAAACCAGACACAACCTCAACCCTTATGACCTATGAGCACTAGAAAGTGACTTGGTATTGGGTAGTTTGCCAATAGCCATGCAACACAGCCACTACCCATCAGAGCCTAGTCCCTAGAGCTAGTAGCTAGCTAGACACGAACCAAAGTTAGCCACTTGGCTCCTAGATAACCAAGAATTGCCTCCCAGCACAATGTTTCTTTTTTTATATATATTCAATGCAAGGCAATGTTGAAAATAGTAAAAATTATTTAGATAGAGAAAATAAAAAATAATAAATAGAATAAAGCTAGTAATGTATTGTTTATTTAGTTCAACATGTAACTTTTACCAAGCAAATATAGCATAACTTCTCTAGCTCTAATTGAGAATGGAATGAACATATTTGGATAAGAGATGACTTAAAATAGCATTTTGAATGGAGCCACATGCTAGGCTAGTGGCTTGATCTTCTTTAACCATATAAGAGTGGAAGTTCAAAGTACAAAGTTCATGGGTATAATTCTTTGACTAGTTCATTTAAAATGCATCTTTTAGGCTCTATTAATATATCAATTAAAAATAAATCAATGATATTGTTTTCCATGCATGTTTTATTTTTTTATAAATAATATGTATGGGTTTTACTCGATTAAATTTCAATGAAGATAAACATTATTCTAGGGTCTCACCTGCTATAAAATAAAAGTAGTGAGTGATGCTTCTAATTCAAAATAAAAAAAAATTAAACTTGAAATCTTTATGATACGAAGTACAATCCTAAACCCATCTTTTCCAACTTAACCATCTCATAGATACTAATTTTCAGTTATGTAGATAGTATGTGAAAGTATTGTATATAGTTTGTTTTGATAACCTATTTTGTATAATCAAAAATATTTTCTATTTTAATATTATTAATGCTAGTGCAGGAAAGAAAATATTGAAAGATTAGAAATATAGCAATAGCACAATAATGGGGATTCCGCTACCTAGTCAGTGGGTCGAAGAAAATTTTGGAGCACAACCCGGCCCATCCAAGTGTTCCGACTTGCTCCGTTATTGAATACCAAGAAACTGTTAATATAAATACTTGTTTTTGTTTTGTTTTTTACTTGCTGCTATTTTTCTGTGGGACTATTCATTTTCGTCTCTCTTCTCTGTGCAATTTTCTTCGCGATTGCTGCTCACAACTGTAACAATAATTTTTCGTTATAATCTACAAATGTATAAGCATTTTTCTTGTGGATGTAACTAGTCATGTTGAACAACTAGTGAACCACATTATATTCATGTTTCTGTAGTGGTTTGATATACTATGGTTGTGGATATATCATTTGATATTTTTCTTCTACTTTTGAATTTGTAAATTACAAACCTTATAAGCAAAATTTCTCAATAGAAAGCTATTTAAATTTAGCATAAAGAAATGCCAAATGACTAGTAATTCAAGTGAAATGCTTTCATTCAAGATTGTGAACAACCATTCAAAAATTAATAATATACATGTCCATATTTTCTAGGTATTGCTTTTACTTATTGTTTGCTCTGTCTGAGGTGAGTAAATTGATTTATTTTTGGTTTGGTTTGACTTAAATAAAATTATTAGTATGTATAGCATTGTTTTTTTAATACTTCAACCTTCATTTACATCTATTTTGGATAATAATAGGTTTTAAATTTATTTTATTTTCGCAGCTAAAGTACAACATGGAACAGAAGTACATGGGTATTCCCAACATGGAAACATTAGATACTTCCCATTTTTTGGCATATAGAAAACAAATTTTACAACAAAGAAATAAGAAGATGATACTTCTTTGTTGTGGCATGTGCATTAGAACACGTGAGAAGAAGAAGAAAAAATGTCCTTTTATTTTATCATGCATGTGACAAAACAAAAGAAGAAAATCAAAAGACATTCTTATTTTTTTTATTCAAGACTTTGAACAGGATGGAAAAGACATTTTCTTTTCAATGTTTAATTATTGTGGACAAAATAAATGTGTAAGATAAATTAAGTTAGAGTTTTCTCGTCAATTATATTTCCATCTTAATTAATATTGTACAATTTTTTTGAGAATTATTTTGTTGATGTATCAATTGTTGTCAACTCCTACATCCTATTTTATTAATACATCAATTGTTGTCAAGTCCTACATCCTATTTTGTTAATGTATCAATTGATGTTGGTTCCTAAATATTGATTTTCTATTACATAAATTGTTGTTGATTGATGCCCAATGTTTGATACTCCGAGAAAAACATAACCTAAAGAATATTGCCTACAATTTTTGAAGTGATCAACACAAATATTTTCAATTTATATGTCAGTCTACATTTATTTTTTTCATGAATTTTAATTTTTGTAAGTTTTAATCATGATTCTAAACATTGTATCTTGTATGTATGAACAATTCTTAAATATATATTTCAGTTGAAATTATTGCATTTCAATTTCTATATATTTTTTTGGAGATTGAGATTACATATGTTATGTTTGTTACATGGTAAATTACTACCATAATTATTTATACCAAAAACTCATTGTTAGAACTATTTAAAATAATTCTAATTTTTTCAGAAGTTATAACTAATTAAAATTTCTTTATTAAAAAATTAAATTTTAACATAGAATTTAAACATTTTTCCAAATAAATAAAATTTACATCAGCATTTTGGGAAATTTTGAATTTCATTATACTCAAACAAAACTATCCCCAACAAAATAGTATGAAAGAACTAAATACCAACAAAGTTGTATCATGGTTTTAGATGTAACTAAAGTGATGTTAGAATCAGAGTTTTAGATACCACTAAAGTGGTATCATAGCATTATGATACCAAAAAAGTGTTAGAAGTTTGAGATTGTTGTTTATATTTTTTTTATTTAGTTGGGTTTATCTTTTTTTTTTTTCATTTTCATGGAAGATTACTCATTGATGATTAAATTAAATCAAATAAATTATTCTATTTGGAAAAATTGAATGCTAGATTTTTTCACAACTAGGTAGTTTATTATCTTGTGATTAGGAAACCAAAACATGAGAATGTGTGTAATAAGAAGATTTGCAATTCATAGTTGCTTTCACTATTTGGTCGTGGATATGTATGAATATTTATCACTATGTCATCGAGAGATAAGGATAAATAAGTTATGAAAAAAAATTAAAGTCTATGTATTGAAATTATTTTGGGGTAAAATAGAATGGAGCCTAAAAAATAAGCTAGGGTTCACAATTATTTTTTACCCACAAATAAGTTAATTAATCTTTTCATGATTAAATCTTTTAATTTCGCTCCTTTAAACTATTACAAAACACAATGATTCAAAAGTTTTTTTTTTTATTTTCACAAAATATATTTTATGTTTTTAATATTAAAATTCCATTTTAATTTTAATTTAAAACACATGACACATTTTAATATAATCCCAAATTGAATTCCAAATTATGTGTTAGCATTTTCAAACATTGAAAATTTTTAAAAATAGTTATGCCCAATTTGGTTAATTGAAAATCTCAATTATTCAGTCACATAGAATAATATTTTGTTGTAAGAATATATATCAATTATTAAAGTTATTAACCAAATTATTTTAAGAATTACCTTCACACAACCTAAATCTATTTTGCCCAAATGGCAAAATACTCAAACAAATATAATTAAAATCACATCCAAATAATTGAAGATAAGGTTCTAAAAACAACCATAGTCTATAAATTTAAGCATAAACAATAAATTATTGTAGAAAACACTTTTAAATATTCAAAGATATCAATTCTAAATTTTGGAAAAATATTCAATGCTTCTCCTTGTTTCCCAATGAAGATTCCAATCACCATTGCACATCACACTCTTAGTATGTCAACCGCATGAATCACCTCATGAATCATTACATTAACTATGCATGATCCTCTTCATGTCCTCTATACGAACAATATTACAAGAGAAGAAAAATGAGGGAAGAGAAAATATTTGTCAAAACCTTTAGGGTTTTGATTACTCTATTAAAAAATGAGCCACTACTTAAAGAATGTATGAATTGTAATACTTAAAAAAAGTCAAAGTTCCTTTCGATTCTCACCCCCTTTCGAGGATATCAAATATTCTTGATTTTATTTATTTTGATGTTTGCTCTATATAATACAAAATACTCAATGGAGTCTTTTAATTTGTGATATTTATTAAGAGTTACTCTATAAAGAAATGAGTCACTACCTTATGGACTGAGTATCAAATCTTCCATGTCTTTAATGATTTCCATGAAAAATTAAGAGATAGACTCGTAGGAAGTTAATCTATATTTGCTCAAATAATAAGAGAGAGTAATGAGGACAATTTGAAAGTTACTACAAATTGTTATAAAATTAAACTAAACCCGCAATAATTTGAAAGATAGAAAATTCAAAAGTAAAGCAATAAATTACATCAGGAAATAAAATACATTCAAAAGAAAATGAGAAATTGGAATACATGGGAATGAATTTCAAAGAAATAGAAAAGCCCTTTATATAGGAAAAAATTTGGAAATCTCCAAACAATTTTCCAATGTGGGCAAGGTGATTTTCACCTACCCCCATATTAAAATAACACAAATTTCATGAGATTAGACTTGAGAATATACCAGCCGAGATACATCAATTGAATGATATTTCTAAAGGGATGAATTAGATTATTGATGAGCACGTTTGATGTATACTATATCAAACAAAATTTCTCAAAGAAGTAAGGGGAGAAACTATATATATATATTTTAATTTAATCAACATGTGTTTTTTTTTTGCTGCCATAGTTGGTGACACTCCAGTTGTTAAGCTAGGGGGTAAGATGTGTTATGATTATCTTTTTAAAGTAATTGTGTGTAAAGCCTTTATTCACAACCAAAAAGATGAGAGATTAAAATTGGATGACATTTCATATCTTTGTGTCTTTCTTGGCTATGAACATGAAAAATTTTAGAAATATAATGTGAGGCATGATAGATTGAAAGCTTTTTCAAAGAAAAGATACGACTTTATTAGAAGACCAACTTGTTAATGATAGTCAACCTAGATTATAAAGACATATTTTAATATTCGGCATATTTACATATAGAACCTCTACACTATATTGAAGTGGTAGATATTGCATCATAAGAAACAATAGACGCGTGTGATGCAGATTTCTAGCTGACATGCAACATTTTTTTTTAAATGTTATGTTTAGGTTATAAATACTAAATATGGTAAATGATTTTTCAAAAAAGAAAATTATATTACCAAATTATGTTATCTATGTGTATTAGAGCTATATGATCCGACATATTTTTTGAATGATGCTCAATATACATATGGGCATTCTTATCATTATGCATTATAAAATCATTCACATGAGAATCATCCTCTGATTCTTGAAACAATTTAGAATCATATTTTACTATGTAGTAATTTTAATCTATTCTATATTGAGTTTCTATCACATATAGAAATAACAAATTTCTGATATGACTCCATCTCATTAATGTGCACACCTTTTTTGAGCCTTTTTGTAAATTCACCACTATTAAGAACATAGCAAAATATTTCATTTATGCCATCAATACATTTAATAAGTCATTAACTAGTCAATAGCAATTTTAAATAAATAACTAAGACCCTTAGAAAATTAAATGTGACTATGAATACCACAAATAAATGTGCATTTATAATTCAATCTCTTTGTTCATTAAAAATAACATAAATCAGCCACTAATACATACAAATTAAATTTTTATGTATTTACATTTAAGCAAACATTGTTAAAAAAATAAAATACAAAATATCAACTTAAACATCAAAAATTGCAACTTTTCACCATCACATTACAATTTAACAACTAAACATAAACCATCGACTAATCCATTTACTTAACCATTTTATAGAATTGCATTCAAGTAAATATTGTTCAAAAAAAAATTAAACATAAAAGCTTATATAATTCTTTTTCAGCGTAAGCTGTAACATTCCAAAGTTGACACAGCTAACAATGGAAGATCAAAGCTCTATTCATATAAATTCCAAAAGGCTCAATTCATCCAATTTACAAAATGTAAAATCTTTTCCATATCTAACACATGAAGATGTAAAAATCAAATTAATTAATTCCACGCAAACTTAAAATAAATAAATAAATTTCCCTCTCAATTTTATTTACATGACTTACATGGCATAAATATTAAACCATAATGAACTAAAATTGCATTTAAAAAGCAAGCACCTATGCATCCACGAACTTAATTTCGATTCTATAAATCCCTACAAAAGGTTAAATCATTATTTGACAAGGTAATAAAATATTTGGTAAAAATTCAATTGAATGTCAACCATGAGTTTCCTTTAAAATCAAACCTTTAGATTCTAAAGTCAACGATCTCATCAAACTTATCATGTAATCTAAAAAAAATTAAAAGGAAATATATTAAAAAAGATGGGTGAAAATTGATGATTACCCACAAGGGTAGGTAAAAAAAATCACTCTTTAAGGATGGGACAATTTTAAAATGACAAGTGTACCCTTATTTTTAATTTTTGTTTTTTAACATTGAATAATTATTTTCATTATAGAATGAGTTCATATAACTTTTCATGGATGAATTCTTCGAAATCTTCACGGATGAATTCTTCAAAATCTTCATGGATGTGGCCGTGCAATATACCACCAGTCGTAGTAATAATGATCCCTATGTGTAAGTTTAATGGCATGAAAGGGATACTTGATTAGTCAATATATAACCTCTAAAAATGCTAATCTGTATGAAATTGAAAACAATGAAGGTGTTAATGTGGATAATGTTGGGTATGATCTTAATTCACATAATTTTTAGTAGCTCTAAAAATGCTAATCTGTATGAAATTGAAAACAATGAAGGTGTTAATGCTAATCTGTATGATCTTGATTAGAATCATGGGGTTACTAATGATTCTCATGAAAGTTATTATAATGATATGTCTTTGGATACTGTTAATTGCATGAAAGGCACAGGTGCACCTTCTGGATATTTAAGCAACCAAGGCAGAACTAGAAATACTAATGGGGAAAAGTTAGAGGCAATACAAGGTCCTAACACCAATATTAATAGTCTTAAGGCAGTGAGCCTCATTGATACTAAATCAAGTCATGGAGCTAAAAATATTGACTCTATTGAACCCTTGAATGATAGAGGTAAAGAAAAGCTTTCTAATATCAGAACCTATGGAAAGAACAAAGCTCCTTGGAGTAGTTTATTCGCTGGGAATTGATATATTGCTAATGCCACTAAGTTATCTTATATTGCTCCTAAACAGCATGGTAATGCATGTTTCGAGGAGCAAGATTTACTCATCAGAATATTATACTAGAAAAATTACTAAGTGAGATATTTTGTTATGAGAAATCTCGGACAAATTTTGTTGAGGAGATTTATGGAAGAGTAATAGAGAATAATTCCACAAATTATCTAGCACCCAAGTGGCTGGATAGTTTTAATGTTTAAAACATACGATGAAATGGATGAGATCCTTAATTCAAGCCCCTACTTAGTATTTGATCATCCGTTGTATATTAAACTCCTTCCGGTTGGTTTTCACTATGGGTTGAAAGAAATGGCAAGGATCCCAATATGGGTGAAGCTTCCTACCTTCCCAATCCATCTCTGGAACTTCAGAAGGTTGAGTAGTAGCAAGTTGCCTTGGAAAACCCATACACGTGGACAAATTAATGTCAAATATCTCAAAAATAGTATTCATGAGAGTGCTAGTAGAGATAGACTTGAAAGAGGATCTAATAGATGAAATCTTTTTAAAATTTTCAGATAGATAAAAAATTTGTCAACCAGTTATATATTAAAGTATGCCCCCATACTATAAGCATTGTAGCATATTTGGACATTTGGTTGATGTTTGCTGAGTGAAAGATAGAAAGAAGGAAACAGGAGATCCCCCAACTCTAGCAGGCCCAACAAGCATAGAGGAAGGAAAAGAAGATGGTTCCCCCCAATAAGAGGGTGAATGTCTGCTAGAAGATTTTGTAAGGGAGGAGGCCCTAACTGCTCAACTTGAGTCAAAGAATGATGCAAATAGAGAGGACGAGGAAGGCTTACTGTGGTGAAAGCAAAAAAGAAAAAGGACCCGAACAATCAAAGGGAGGGTCCATCCTCGAACCTTAGAAATAAAGCCAGGATGAATGCAGCAGCTAAAGGGATTCGTCCCATATGGGCCAGCACATGAAGGTTTTAGGGGTCCTCAACCCCTTAAAAAATGAGGTTTTGGTGCTTTGGTTTTTTTGTTTGGAGGTTTTTCTTTTGGAGTTTTAGAGGGTGGAATAGGGGTAGATCATTTGGTCTCTCCCACTTACATTTTCTAAAGGGTTTTTGGGGAGAGATGAGGACACCCCAATGGGTAAGCAGTGATCTGCCTGATTTTTAAAATAATATAGTTTGTGTATGTGAATGTATGCAGAAGCCTGCAAGAGCTAAGGAGAGCTCTACAACTGATAGTACTGTCATGTAACAAAGCTAAATGTGTACTGCCATATAAAGAGACCAGTCATGGGGGTCTTGGTGTGAACCATTGAAAATGCATGTGGAATGTGCTATAAATCTAAATTTCTAAAAAACCACTAGAAAGTATTAATGCGCATGAACTCTCTAGAACGGGTGGATTTCTATATAATATGTAGTATTGTTTGGTGGATGAGCATATAGACATGGGCCCTTGGGTTTCTTATGTTATAAGGGTGGATTATGATTTGAATTTGCCAAACATAAAATTTTGGAATGGCTGGAGGATCACGAATGCCAGGGGTGAGTGCAATATAAAAGGTGAGGCATTATGTGAGAGATGGGGAAATGATGTAAGGACAATGAACATGTATGGGGTGTGAGATGTTCATGTGTAAAATGTAAGGTCAAGAGATGCTCATGTGTATATGTTGTATTGTGTGAGAGGGAGGAGAAGGGATTTTCTTGTAAGAGTAGTCTGGGATCTATTGGCTTGGGGAGTGGAGAGGGCTGCCTAAGGGCATTCCAAGGGAGAAATGATTGATCCACTGGAGTATTCCCAAATGAAATCCACTAAAACAAATATTTGCATGTATTCTCTGCTTGAAATGTATGAATGTATAGGGGTATTAATCATGCACGTAGAAGTGGAATATGGGCTAGAACTACCTTTTGGTAATTCTATGCAAAACCTGGAGTTGCAAAGGGCCTTCTCTTGTATCGGATGATAATGTACAAAGTGTGAGCTATTAAGGTGTGAGAGCAAAAAAATATTTTGTAAGGGTAGCTGGAATTCTCTATTCATGTGCATGTGCAAAAGGGGCTGGATTAATGTGTGCTATATGGAATGCTATATGGATGCTATGTAATGCTGAATGCAAAACTTGATTATAATGGAGAGGGAGCATGCAGCATCTTAAATGAAGATCGTCTCATGGAACGTAGGAGGTTTTAATTGCCCCCTTAAACACAAAGAAATTATTAGGCTTTTTAAGGCCTATAGGATAGATATCTTCGGAATCATAGAAGCTAAGTTGAATTCTGAGAAAATTGCTCGGTTTATGAAGACAAAGTTCAAGGGATATAAATCCCTATATAATTTTAATTCTCATAGAAATGGATGGATTCTAATTTTGTGGGATAGTCAAACGACGAGTACAGAAATCCTCTCCTCTTCATCTCAGCACATGTATCTTTAGGCATTGAATAAAGAAAAAGGATTATCTTTTAAGATATCTATAATATATGGCCTTCACTCTATTTCAAATAGGATGGATCTCTAGAAAGAGTTAAAAGAAAATGGGATGACACATGTCTCCCCATGAATTGTAGTGGGTGATTTTAACTCCTCTATGTCCGGACTAAATAGGATGGGTGGGAGAGTAGTAATGAATTATGAGTGTCGTGATGCCCTCAAATACATCTCAAGTTTAAGTCAAGAATATCTTTCCTTGTCTGGAAATTTCTTCACTTGGACAAATGGCATAGTTACCCGCAAGCTAGATAGGGCAATGGTGAATAGCGAGTCGGTGAACTTATGACTGGATAGTCACGCAAGATTCTTGGCCCCAAGAATTTTTTTAGATCATTGCCCAGTTTTAATAACTACTGAACCGAATGATAGACAGAGAAAGATCTCATTCAAATTTTGTAATATGTGGCTCTCTCATAAAGAGTCCACTCCTACATTGCTTAGAAGTTGGGAAGGAAATATTAGAGGGTTTTACATGTTCTATTTAGTTAAAAATCTGAGAAAGTTGAAGGATCCTCTAAGAAGATTGAATGGAATGCATTATGCAAATATCAACACAAGGGTGGCTCTCACCAGAAAAGCCCTTCAAGAGCTTCAATCAAATATTCTGAAGTGCCCCAACAAGGTGCTGAAAGAGGAAGAAGTCTCTACCAAAATAAAATTGAGGAAACTTGAAAGATGTAACTATCTTTCCTAAGGCAAAAAGCTAAAATTAATTACATTAAACAAGGAAATAGGTGAACCAAGTTTTTCCATGCCCTAATGAGCTCAAAATTCAAGAAAATCAAGATTATAACTATTAAAAAGGAAGATGAGTGTTGTATAACATCCAATGAAGAAATAGTGGAAACCTTTGTCTCATACTACAAGAGCATGTTAGGCAATTCAAGTAGAGTGGAAAAAATTAGCTAGCAAATCTTGAGAGAAGGTAATGTATTACAATAAGAAGAGCATACATTACTTTCTTTATCCTTCACTCCCGAAGAGATAAAGAAAGCTCTTTTCATGATGGATAACTTTTTCACCTAGCCCCAACGAGTTTACAGTAGAATTCTTCAAGTTCTCATGGTGTGAGATTGAGAATGATGTAGTCAAAGCAATTAATGGCTTCTTTTATTCCAGAAGAATGCTAAGGCAAATAAATCGTGCCTATATATCATTGATACCAAAATCCTAACACGCATCCATAGTTACAGAATATAGGCCTATATCGTGTTGCATAGTAATTTATAAGATTATTGCTAAGCTCATTGCATCTCAATTGAAATTGGTGTTGGGTGGCATAATAAATCTAGCCCAATGAGCTTATGCGAAGGGAAGACTAATTTCTGACAACTTCCTCCTTGTGCAAGATTTGATTATAAGATATGCAAGGAAAATAATCTCTCTAAGATACTTCCTCAAAATAGGCATACAAAAAGCATCCGACTCTGTTGAATGAGATTTCTTGAAAGAAGTTCTCCATAGACTAAACTTTCATCTACGATTCATCGAAATTATATATGAGTGCATAAGCACCATATCCTTCTCTATTATCATAAATGGGAAACTTCATGGATTCTTTAAAGGCAATAGAGGCATTGGGCAAGGGGATCCTATCTCTCCTTACCTCTTCGCACTTTGCATGGAATATCTTTCAAGACAACTAGTCTTTGTAATATCCTCGGAACTCTTCTCATTCCATCTGGGATGTGCACCCCTGAAAATATCTCATCTTATGTATGCTGATGATTTGATTGTTTTCTATAGAGAAGATTTAATGTCATTCCAAATGTCATATAGTACTTCTCAGCTATATCTGGCTTGAATATCAACTCCTTCAAATCAAATATATTCTTTGGAGGAGTTGGGAAAAGACTTAAAATGGATATTCTGAAAAATTCTGGTTTCAAAAAGGTTACCATGCCCTTTGTTTTCCTTGGAGTTCCCTTATCTTCAAGCTTCCTAACATCTTCCTAACTTTTTATTCTATTGAAAAAAATTACCTCAGCCATTCATCAATGGGTAGGTAAAATTATTTTCAATTGCGAAAAAATTAGAGCTACTTCACGTGGTGATACAAGGCATCGAAGGATACTGGTTCTCAATATTCCTCCTGCAAATTTATATTTTAAAGATGATTGATAATGCCTGTAGAAGATTCCTATGGGGCGGGCCCAAAATGGAAAGATATAGGCCTACAATTTCTTGGGCCAAAGTATGCACACCTATCCCTAGTGGAGGCCTAGGCCTTCTTGATATCTCTACATGGAACAAGATATTTTTTCTTAACTCTTTGGAGGTTAATAACTAGGACACACTTTGGGTTAAGTGGGTCCACCATGTTTATCTCAATTCTAAGAATATATGGGACTACCACAAATTCAAAGGAGACCCTTCTCAATGGAAAGGCCTTATTTTTATACGGAATATTCTTATTGAGAAAGCTGAATCAAGAGAGCAAGCCAAAAAACTATTAATAGGGTGGAGCGAGAATGAAATACTAATTTCTAGAGCATATAATTATCTTATGGGAACATGCAATATTAAAGCAAAATCTTGGACAAAATCCATATGGATAAAGCACCACACATCCAAGCACACAATTTATCTTTGGATCGATGGTATGGAAGATTAAGAACGAAAGATCAAGAGTTTTTAATGCCCGATAACACTAGCTGTGAATTCTTCTCTTGCACACAAGCCATGGACCATATGTATTTAACTTGCAGTGACTCAATTCGGTATGGACAGACTAAAAAATTGGAACAGAATTAAAAGTAATGTTGAATCTTTTTCAACCATTTTGAAAGAGATGAAAGCCAATCACAATAAGGAAAGCCCAAAAAACATGGTATAGAAAGCAACGTTTGCAGCTGCTGTATACTATATCTGGAGGGCGCGAAACAAAAGACTTTTCGAAGGAAAAGCTCAAGATCATGAAATTTTAGCTAGGAAAATCAAAACTGAAATTTACATTATATTCGACAAAGAATATAATGCTTTGAATCTATTGTAGCTTATACCGAATTTTTGATAGTAAAATATTATTACTTATCAAAAAAAAAAAGATTCCTATGCAAATTAAAAATCCCTATGCACATAAAATAATAGTTTTTGTTTTGTCCACCATTTACATTAATTATTTTTTATATCTACCCTTCTAAATAATTATCATTCTCCACTCATCTTCTATGATAATTTTCCCAAATTTAAAAATGCAAAGCATGCACTTTCACACAAATTATAATCATTGTTCAAATATAATGACATTGCTTGTATAATAATTTGGGGGAATTAAGTTTTGGGTTACTTCCCCAAAAATTATTAAAAAATAGAAACTAAACTTTTAATATTTGAAAAAAAAAGTCACAACTTATAAATAAATTAAAAATAAGGGAACTCGAATTCGTAAGTACTAAACTACCCTCTTCCTTACCCCTTACACTCGACCTCGCCCTCGCTCCTCACCTTTTGCCCTTGCCCCTCTCTTCCCACCCTTTTCCCCCTGCCGCTCTCCACAAGCTCGAACATGGAGCTCCAGTGAGCTCGAACATGGAGCTCCAGTGAGCTCGAACATGGAGCTCCAGTGAGCTCGAACATGGAGCTCACTAGAGCTCCACGAATGAGCTCATTGGAGCACCTCGAGCTCCATTGTGAAGCTCGACGGAACTTTACGAGCTCCAGCAAGCTCCACGATTGAGCTCCTTTTGAGCTCGATGGAGCTCCACAAAGGACGTGGAGGGTGAGGGAAGATGAGCGAGTAAGAAGATGGGTGAGGAAGAGGGTGAGTGGGAGGGGCAGGCAGGAGGGGCAGGCGAGAGAGGTAGGGGAGAGGGGCGATAGTAGTTTAAAGCTTATGAATTCAATGAGCTCTAGTGAGCTCCTTTGTGGAGCTCGAGGAGATCAGTCGAATTCCATGATGGAGCTCTGGAACTCAATCATTGAGCTCCAGGGAGCTCCACGAAGTATTAAGGAGCTCACTGGAGCTACTCGAGCTCCAGCTAGCTCAAAGTGGAGCTCCTGTAGCTCCATCGTTAAGCTCCTGGACCTCCATCGTGGAGCTCGACGAAGCTCCTTGAGCTCCACGAAGGAGCTCGCCGGAGCTCCTTGAGCTCCATGATGGAGCTCCAGTGAGCTCCTTCGTGGAGCTCATGGAGATCCAGCAAGCGCGAAGTGGAACTCGACGGAGGTCTATCGTGGAGCTCGCTAGAGCTCGACGGAGTTCCATCGTGGAGCTCACTGGAGCTCGACGGAGGTCCATCGTGGAGCTCGACGGAGGTCCATCATGGAGCTCGAGGAGCTTTACGAAGGAGCTCCTGGAGATGGGAGGAGGGAGAATGATGGGAAGAGAAGGGCGAGAGGTGAGGGGAGATGGGTGATGGGGGGAGGAGCATTACCACGTAGTTTCTAGACGGGCATTGCCAGCGTGTTTCTAGACGTACTAGTTTGTGCATATTTTTGAAACCCGACTTAAATTTTGGATTTTTAATTTTAAATGCATTATTTTGGTACAAAGCTCATTTTTATAGTACCAATTATTTAAGACGTTTCGATATGCAATCATAGATGACCCCAAATGCCGGCCAACAAAAAAAATTATATTTTGGGTCCCCAAAATGAAATATTGATATTTTAGTACTCTCTCAAATAAATTTTCAAAAAAGACCCCAAAACATAAATATTTATATTTTGCGATCCCAAAAATTATAAACCTGAATATAGTCTCATGTTGACATATCCTTTTGAAAAAAAAATATTGAGTGTTTTTAAATTTCTAAAATACCTAGGAAAAAGCAGTTTTCTTTTTATTTTAATTAAAAGTTAATTATTTTTGATTTATGTGTGCGTGTGTGTGTGTGTGTGTGTGTGTGTGTGTGTTTCTTTTTCAAATTTTCCCCCACATCCTCAAAAAATAGAAAATAGGTTTTTGCATAAACAATGTTTACAAAAAAATTATTTCACAAAAATTATATTTGTTTACGTTAAATCTACTTATATAGTTAAAATAAAAAGCATGAAAGTTTATATAAGTCAAAAAATATTTACTTTATACTATATATGTCAAAACTATATTCTTATATATATACACATATATATGTATATAATTATCTACTTTAAAATTTGTATTCATTAATACATTACATATGTAAGTATATAATTATATATACTTTAAAATTGTATACATTATATGCTAAAGCTATATGGTTATGTATATAGTGTTAAACTATATAACACACACACACACACACACACATATATATAAACTAAATGTGATTAATAGTTTAAACTATATTATAGTTATATATAGTTTAATTTTCTTTAATGTGAATGGTTTGGAGGTTTTGGTAAATAGTTAGTTATAACTATATAGTTAGTTATATGTATAACGTATAGTTAAACTATATTAGATATGGTGTAATATATATAATTAAATTATATATAGTTAAACTTTATATAGTCAAACCATAATATCTATAGTTTATATATCCTTATATATATACACACACATTATATATAGTTTAACTATATAATCAGAAATATATATTTTACATATATAATTTTCATATATAGTTATAAAGTATATATAATTATATATATATATGTACATGTATATATAACTATATAGCATTTGTTGGGGTAGAATATTTCGACCATAGTTTATTTGAAATAATAAAAGAATGAGAATGATGGTTGATTATTTAAACAATGAAAGCAAATAAAATCAACTCAAAATGAAGAAAAACCTCAAAATAAAAATTCTGAAAAATACAATCAAGTGAAGATAAAGTTCAAGTAACAAAAATGATAAAGTGAATGATATATACTAAAAACTTCTTTATACGTACAAGAGTCAAGAAGTTCATAAAGTGCACTACGCCCAAAAATAATATTTTAGACCAAAATATATATTTTTGGATATAAAACTCTAAAATTAAAAAATCTAGTACATATACACAAACTTAGTATTTTGGATTGAATGTTCTAGATCTCTCTTTCTGTGTTATTCTTTATGTGATTAGGTCGGTTTAATGGTTTTATACTTTATAGCTTGAAATCAACAATGTGATGATATCATTATTTCTAGACCAAAGAAGAGATTATGTATGTATCTTTCAATATTTAAAGTTGCCCAAGCTCCAATTTCTTATGACATACAATCTTGTACACAAGAAAAAAGCAAAAACCAACAACATCCACTTTGCATGCACCAAAATTATAAATACACTGTGATTAAATATATAATATGCACAAATAATACATAGAAAATAAATCACACATCAATGCATATATCGAATGCACGTATTATAATTTAGACATAATCACATAAATAAATAAATTATAATATTCAAATCAATGTGTAGAGGAGAGAGAGAGAGAGAGAGAGAGAGAGAGAAACTTTGTGCCATAGCTTCTAGAACTCAAAACCAAAAATAATTTAAGTGGTAGAAATGCATACGGACTTTTCACACCCTATTATATGTAAAAAACAATAATGCATTGTATCTCAAACACCCTATATTTTTCATGCACAGTATTAGAGGGCACCACGCGTAGGGTCTTTCATGCAGACTTGCTGAAAAAAAAGCACTGCCAACAAAATGCACCTCACTTTTCTCGCACACACTAGTTTTCATTTCTATCTATTTATAAAGACCAGATGGAAAAACTCACTCATACAAGAGAGTACCATGCTTGCCCTCTTTGCAAAAATAGGAATGTTCCCATTTTTAAAAATTTTTAAAATATTTTTTATTTTAAAAACATAGGATATTATCCCACACATTTGATCTACCATTTTCGATGCCTTCAGAGAAATAAAACAAACAAAATAAAAAAACCAATCTACTCAACTCGGGAAAACCCAACAAATCTCCCCCTCTGCCTTAGGCTGGAAGATATATACCATTATATATCTTAAACAAATTAAACTTTGCTGATGAAAATGATTTCATAAATATATTAGAAATATTTTTATTCATGTGCATTTTTTCAAGTATAACAGACTTTTTATCTAATACATCTTATATCTAGTGATAATGTAAATTAATGTGTTTTGACCTACTATGGAAGATCAAATTCATAGAGAGATGTATAGTACTTTGATTATTGAACTGTATAATATACGTATCTTATAGCAAATCTAAGTCTTCAAAAACTTTCATCCATAAAGTTTCATTGCAAGCTTCAATAGCTGCAATAAACTCAAGGTTAGTGCTAGATAGTGCTACACACTTCTATAGTTTAGATTGATAAAGGATATAGATTCCCCTCCAAAGTTTATAAGATAACATGAGGTGGATCTTTATGAATCTAATCACAAGCCATATTAGAATCATGATATTTGAGAAAAATGAGTGTTAGCCCATCCAAGCATAAAAATAGCTAAGAAGTCCCCCATAAGTACCTTAGGATAGATTTCACTATATCCTAAAGATGTTTTTTGTGTTCGACAGAAAACAATCACCAATGCCGATAGCATGTATTATATCAAGTCAAGTGCATACCATAGAATATATATGACTGCCAACTATTGAGGCATAAGAGATATGACTCATGTCTCTCCTTTTTTTTATCAATATTGGGACTATGCATGATACTCAACTTACAATATTTATCTAAGTGAGTTGAGACTAGTTTAGTCTCATTCAGGAAAAATTTCTTAAGAATTTTACCAATGTATCATTCTTGAGATAACTAGATACGCCTAGAAGGCATATCCCAGATAACATTCATACCTAAAATATACATTACTAGGAAAAAATTTTTAATTTAAAAAGACTTTTTCTACCTCATCATTAATGCTCTATTACGACCAATAATCAATATGTTTACATAAGATAAAAGTAAAAGTATATTATCAACAACTGATAACTAACAAATACACATTGATTATAAGATGTGTGTGCTGAAAGTCATGAGACTCCATCAACAATTAAAATTTATTATACCACTTACTAAGAGCTTGATTAAGACAGTACAAGCTCTTGTTCAGTTTACAATTAAAATATTCATTCCCTCCTATTATGAATCCTTTAGGCTAATTAATATAGAGAGTCTCATGAAGGTTACCATGAAAAAAATATAGTCTTTACATTGATTTGATTAATTTCCAAGTTCGAGGTAGCAGCCAAACTTAGAACTACTTGAATAGAAGATAATTTTCACTATCAGAGAAAATATCTCATCAAAATTAATTCATTTCTTTTGACTAATCCTTTGACTACTAACCGAGGCTTGTATCTTGGTTTAGAATTAGCATCACTGGGTTTTAGTCTAAAGAGCTATCTATTTTTCAAATATTGCTTTCCATTTAATAAGAGTGCTAGATCATAAGTCTTGCTGATGTGATGAAACTTCATCTCTTCCTACATAGCCTAAATTCATTCCTTTATATTCTCAAAAGAGATGGCCTCTTGAAAAGTCTCGGACTAACCTGCATCCATGAGTAATATGAAATTATAGAATCTAGAGGATATCTAGTTAGACCTAGATGATCTTCTCATTTCAGACTGAGATGTATCATGATGAACAACTAGGTTCTGCCTAGTTCTAGCTAAAATATGGTTTCTCACCTTTTTAATAGCTATATCCTATGGCTCAAAGATGTCATGCATATAATATAGCTCAAAAATATTAGTAGTATCCTAAAGCTCAAAAATATCAGGCGGCTACCCAATTCCTTGCCCTTGATTAGACTTATCTCTAGAGGAACTAGCATCAAATCTATGCAAATAGAAATCTATATGGTATCACTCTCATCTCTGCTCGGATGACTGCCATACATAAATTAGCCCTCCAGAAAAATTTCATCTCTACCTAGAACAAATTTCTTGAAAATTAGGTCCCATTGTCTACACCCAAACTTTTAGTGTCCATAGTTAATTAAGATACATAGATATGAAATACCATCGAGTTCAAATTATTCATCTTTTGGAATATAAATGAAAGCTTTGTAGCCAAAAATGTGTAAGTGATCATATGTGATATCTTTACTAATCTAGATTTTATTAGGAATATCTCCGTCCATGGTGATAGTAGGGTATATATCGATTAGAACAATAGCCAAAGACATAGATTCTCTCCAAAATTTATTGGAAAGATGTGCATAAAAAATATGCACCAAACTCTCTCCTCAATAGTTTGGTTCATCCTCTCAACAATGTCATTTAATTCTACCATCTTGCCTGGTATCTTTTCTTGTGTAATATCATGTGATACATAATAGTTATCAAACTGACCTCGATATTCTCTCTTATTATTAGAACATTTGAAGATCAATTTCATATTGGTCTATTTCTCAACTCTAGCATGAAAATCCTGAAAGATAGGAAAAACAATCTTTCATTTTTAGTGTATATGCTCATACCTTCCTAAAGTGATCATCAATGAATGTGACAATATAAAGGGCACCACCAAGTGTTTTTCTCTTCATAGAGGAGACATCAATATGAATCAAATCAAGAATATTCGATCTCCTCAAAGCTGTACAAGAATGAAAAGGTGATCTATAGCTTTTTCTAATATATAGTCCATACACTAATTTAAAGAAGATATTTAGTCAAATGATAAGATATTCTTTCTAGCTAGGGGTTGAAGGCCTTTCTCACTAATGTAACCAAATATCATGTACCAAAGATCAATATTTTTTATGGTGAATAACATTTGTCTGATCTTCATGTACTATTTGGTTGAGTGACATACAAAGCACTCTTTTTCTTATCCCTCACAATAACTAATGTACCCTTGACCAGCTCCCAAAAACCATCACCAAAATAACTTATACATCTTATGTCATCATGCATGCCAAAAGATATCATGTTTATATGAATATCTAGTACATACTAGATATCTCTTAGCATTAGTTGATGTCCTATATATATCTATAGAAAAATGACTCTCGTGCCTAAAATATATGATGTCTCACTATTACACATTTTTCTATATCATAATCTCCATGTGTATAGGTAGTGAAAAAGTTGATGTGTGGGGTGATATGAAATAATACTCTTGAGTCAATAAATCAATCATCCTTTTGAGATACATTATTAGTAGAACTATTATTGCAAAACAACATCAAGTCACCTTTTGAGGTGACATTGACCACTTGCTTGAGTCTCTCTCCTCTCATGCGTTGTTGTTGTAATTTTTTCCAAAAATAACTATCCTTTTTTCATGGGAATTTCAAATAGACTTTAATTTTTTTCTAAGCTTGGGTTCCCTCATTTCTTTTGAAGCATGTTGATAAGTATCACTACTTATTCATTGCCAAATTATGGAGGCATCCCTAAAATATAGGTCTTCCCATTCTTCTTCACTCAACTTTTTTGGTTTAACTTTCTTCATCATAGTGTCGTATAGCTATTTGACTATAAGATAGTCACGCATTCTATTTTTGAAAATAAAATAATTAATCCCAATTAACTTATTTATTATAGGAAAATCCTCCATAATACTAATAAAAAATATAGACCAAAAGTAATCAACTCAAAAAAAATCCCAAAATCTGTTCAAAATCACTATATTGATATTGAAATAATTGAATACCAATATAATGATAATGAATAGACTGAATATCATCACAATATCTATGAGGAATGTCCTCCTCAATAGAAATCCAAATATTACTTTTTGGGTGGAATTGGATCATCACTTTGATACGAGTTGTTGGGTAAGAACATTTTGATCATGGTTTATTCGAAACTACAAAATAATAGGAATGTTGTTTGGTTAATTAAATAAAAAAAGAAAATAAAATCAATATCACAAAATGAAGAAAAACTGCAATATAAAAATTCTGAAAATATAATCTTGTGAAAGCAAAGTTCAAGCAACAACAATGACAAATCAAATGATATATGCTAAAGACTTATGCACATCTACATGAAGTCCATAAGACACACTATGCACAATATGTTTATTTTGTACTAAAATATATCTTTTAGGATATAAAATCATAGAAATCAAAAATCCATTACATATACATAGATTTGAGATTTTGGGGTAAATGCTCTAGATCTCTTCTCCATATTATTTTTTTAGGTAATTACATTAATTCTTTAGATTTATAGCTTAGAATCCACAATGTGATGGCATCATTATTTCTAGACTAAAGAAGAAATTCTATCTATAGTTTTCAGATCTTCGAAGTTTTCAAAATTCTAATTTGTTTTATGTCATACAACATGTACACAAATAAAAACAAATACTAGTAGCATCAACACTACACACACTAAAATTATAAATACATTGTGATTTTGTATATAATCTACAACATAATATACAAAAAATAAATCATACATCAATTCACATGTTGAACATATATATTATAATTTAAACATGATCACATAAATAAATAAATTATAATACTCAAACTAGTGGGTAGAGGAAATAAAGAGAAACTTTGTGCGTTAACTTTTAGAACTTAAAAGTCAAAACTAGAAATAATAAAAATTGTAGAAATATACACTAACTATTCACACACCTTATTCTATGTAAAAAAAAAGAAAATACACTGTAACTTGAGCACCCAATATTTTTCATGCATAGTATTAGAGGCCACCATGCACAGGGTCTTTAATGCACACCTTAGTTATAAAAAATGCACTACCAAACAAATGCACACTCATTGTAACTTGCACACCCTCTTCGATGGGGGCACTCCCTCCATCGAAGAGGGAATCATGCATGCTCTTTTGTGAAAATGAGAATGTTCCTATTTTCTAAAAGTTAAAAAAAACTTTTTGTAAAGATAGAACATGAGATTTTATCCCATGTATTTGGCCTACCATAAAATAAAACAAACAAAATAAACAAAATTAGTCTACCTAACTCAGGCAGACCCAATAGTTTTGAGATATATATCATAAAGTATATAGTTTTCAATATATAACTATATAACTTTAGGATATATATATATGTATGTATGTATGCATGTATATACATATAACATAAATATATATATAGTCTTCTTGAAAAGTGTTTGTAGAAAACACTATTTACATGAAAATTGACTTCATTAAGAAATAAAATTTACAAACCATCGATAATTTATCTTATCCATCAGAAATCATTATTTTCCAAGCTAACTTCTCTATATCACTTTTGATCACTTTTTTCTAAAAATTTCAGTGTTAGTCATTAATGCTAGATATGTAATCATCTCAATGACACCATCTACAAGGATAGTTGGGATAGACTACCTCTTCTTTATTTTTGCCCTTCCCATAATATAATGAAATGCCATGACCTTTTCAACTTTTTGTTTCTAGTTCTTCTCCTTAACTTTTTTCATATTAGCCACTAAAATTTTATCATTTACTTTTTTTCTTGTATATTCAAGATTGTATTTTTAATTATTTTTTTCTAATTCTCAACCTCAGCTATCTCTTTATTAACCATTGAAACTTTTGTTGCAGTATTTTCATCATACTTTTCAACTTCATCTTTTTTGCATTAGCTACTAAAACTTTTGATTTAGCACTTTTTTCAAACATATCAAAGTTAGTTTCTTCAATATTCTTTTCCAATCATATCAACTACTTATCTTCTGCTTCATTTTCTTTTCTAAAATCTTTTAGCAGATAGGTAAGCATATCATCACATGAAGCTTTGAAGATTGGGTAAGGATCATTGAATATTCTCTGTTCATGGCTTCGAGATCTCAAATTTCTATAACTCATTGCTCATTGATAATAGAGTTGAGTTGGGTTACCATGAGGTATGAAATATAAATCATTGCTTGATCAATAATGAGCCATCATGTATTGATAATTTTTGTTGTTCTCCCTCTTCCTCATCATGTTTTTTTCCCAAATGATAGTTATCTATATTATTTTTCTATTTTAACTCCTTAAGAATTATCATGAAGTTTTTCTCAAATAATTGGTTGTACATCATCGTTTAATTTATCCTTTTCTAGGTCCCATGATTTGAGCTCAGAAATTATTGTTTTCCAATGATTGATAAATCTAATACTTATTTTATAACAAAAATGACTTCATTAAGAAGAAAGATTATGGGTTGCCTCTCAAGCAGTGTTATATTTAACTTTCTTAGGCTAATCATCAATAATGTATTTCCTCAATCAGAAATCACTAATTTCTTAGCTAACTTCTCCATATAACTTTTGATCATTTTTTAATTGTAATTTTAGTATTTCATAAATGCTAGATACATAATCATCTCAATGACATCATCTACAAGGATTGTTGGGATAGAATACCTCTTCTTTATTTTTGTCCTTGCCATAATATTACGAAATGTCATTACCTTTTAACTTCTTGTTCCTAATTCTTCTCCTAAACTTTTTATATATCTGGCATCAACCACTAAAATTTCATCTTTACTTTTTTCATATTTAAGATTGTGTCTTTAATTGCTTTTTCATAGTTTTCAACCTCAATCATCTCCATATTAACCATTGAAACTTTTGTTGTGGTGTTTTCATCATACTTTTCAACTTCCTCGACTTTTTTTGCATTAGCTACTAAAACTTCTAATGTAGCACTTTCTTCAGACATATCAAAGTTAGTTTCTTAAATGCTCTACTCCAATCATATCAACTACTCTTCTCCCATTTCATTTTGTTTTCTAATATAATTTAGTAGATAGGTATGTCATCACATGAGGTTTTGAAGATTGGGTAATGATCATTGAATATGCTCTATTCATGGCTCCTAGTTCTCAAATTTCTATACCTCATTGCACATTAATAATAGAGTTGGTTTGGGTTACCACGAGGTCTGAAATAGAAATCACTACTTGATGAATAATAACCCACCACATATTGATAATTTAGGTTGTTCTCACTCATTCATATTATTTTCTTCTCAAATAATAGTTATTTATATTATTTTTATTTTTTAACTCCTTAAGAATTATCATGAAGTTTTTCTCAAAAAATTAGTTGTACATTATCTTTTAATTTATCTTTTTTAGGTCCCAAGATTTTAGCTTAGTCTTAGAATTTTGCTCTATTGATTAGTGGATTGAAAAAGAAAAGAAAAAAAAAGTATATGAGAGAAATACAAAATATAACATTTTTATATTTCAAACAAGATATCAAGACAAGTATTTAGATCTAGAAAAATTATCAAAATAGTGCTATCTAAACTATTAATAAAGAAGTATCTTTTTTAAAGGCTAATTATATCAATTCATCTTGACTAACCAAACAAAATAATTTCTAATAATAGCTCCAAAAATTTATTACAGCTTTATTATCTATCGAATTTTGTTGGTTAAAAAGTATCAAAAAATCATTAATAAAAGTATCTCATTAAAAAAATATCTACAATTATATTATCATACAAGTAGTAAAAAGAACTTTCAACTATATATCGGTTCAATTGGGATTGTATCAGTGATTTGGTAAATCAATGATGAGATAACTCAATTCTACTAGAAGATATAATTTAGAATTTTGGTATGAATCTTAGATCCTAAAGTTTGTCGACTTGATTCATATGATACATATAAAATTAATTTGATTTATGATGAGTTTGGGTACATAATGAAAGTTGTTTTATTGTAGAATGACTATTTACCCTAATAGGATACAAGGTGGTTCTAATAGTTGAGCTTGTCTCAATGATTGTCCACTCATAGTTGTCCCTAATTAACTTCCCTCGTTAGCTTTACCACTGAGATAAAAAATCATCAATGCTTGATATTCATTCATAAGTTCATATATTTAGGCAACTCATTAACTTTTCTTGATGGTTGCTTCATATATACATTCTAATTGTTTGGCCATAGGTATCATAAAGACCAAGAATAATAGTGATTTATAAGCATTTGTACTTCCAGCTTTATAAGTATCATACTTACATAATTATATATATTTCTTTCAGATCTCACTAGTGAAAACTATATAAGTAAATTCAACTTAAAAGGCTATCACCTCCTTGTAAGTCATAATATACTCATGCATCCTGATGGATTTTCTATCACTATCCTCTATAATGCCGAAATGACTCACACGTCAAAGATGATACCCTTAGTATAATATTTTATAAAATATTCATGTCAATTGAAAATTAGTTCTTCTAAGATATATATAATGGAGTAGCATTTAAAATCATTCGTGTTTTTAGTTTCATTAGCTTCATATGCATAATAATTAACATATCTTAATTTTCAGTTTTAATATATAGGTTTATTTCACAAATCATGGTCAAAATGAATATCACTTCATTCCTATCATAGGTGCGAGTAAGTACATTATTTACCTATCACTATCCACTACGACAATATACATATATCCATCAATAGACAAATTTCTAATTTTCAAGGTTTATTAAATTACCAAATCCATTAATTCCAATTCTACAACATAAATCAAACATATCAATTATTCACAAAATTATTCATACATCATATAAATTACAATTACATAAATCTTAGACTTCAATTTAGCTTGAAATTGGGGATAGATTCAATGAGGTATAAGAGAAGAATACTCATGAATCTTAGGTCCCAATGATAGTGTAAAACCCAAAAAAAATGATATTCTGGAAAAAAAATGATGAAATGGTAATTTTATCAAAAAAGTATCTAAGGTTTTCTAAATTTTAAATGTTAAAATGAACTTCATCATTAAATTAGTCTCGCGAAATATAACTACTATAACAAATTTCATCAAATTCTAAGACAATTGAAAATTTAGTCATTTTTGACTAATATTATTTTATTATTATTCATTAAAATACTAATAAAATAATGAAAAACAAAACAGGAAAAATGAAAAAAAAATATGCATGCATGCATGAGCAGCCATATGTATTATTTTGTTAATAATATATTATTGTTATTAATTAAAATAATAATATAATTAAATTAAAAAACAAGAAAAAAGATGGATGCATGCATGAGCATCTAGATGTTTCATTTGTAATATTATATATTATTTTTTAATTAAATAATAAAAAAATAAAAAAATGTGATAAAGAAAGAAAAACATGTAAACATGAAAGGTGGTGTGTGCGCGTTCTTCTTCTATAGTACGAAAAAAAATATTAAAGATTCTTTTAATTTTTAGTTGAATATTTTATGATCATATTAGAATAGTCCAAGAATTAAAGTTACTCCATTCCACATAACGAAAGCTTCATGTGAGTACCAAAATCAAGAAGCTTTGTTGCTTGATATACAGAGAGGTTGAAGTTTTCTCATTTGCTAATTTTTTTTCATTTAAGGTTCATAAATTACCATAAATATAATCTAACTCATGACTTTTTAAGATCAAATTGTGAATTTTTATTTGTTGGAAATTATTTAGTTTGGAAGAATAACATTTTGCATTGTGATTTATGGTCATGTAGTTATGATTATGCATGTGACATGGTTTAATCATAAAATATTATACTTGTATTCCATATGGATGGGTATACCACAAATAAATAAGTGTGTGCATAGTTATTATTTAATAATATATCTGGTATTAAATATGCAAGCTCTAAATGAGATAACATCCAAATTGAGTTATGCTATATTTTTTGGTGAATATCCAATATTCGAAGAATATCCAATATTTTTTGGAAAATGCCCAATACTTAAAGAATGTCCAATATTTTTTGGAGAATGCTCAATACTTAAATAATGTCAAATATTTTTTGGAGAATATCTAATACTTATAAAATATCCAATATTTTCAGAGAATGTCCAATGTGTATATATATGTATATAATACATGTCACACTTGGCTTAGGCATGTGTGAGGGAGTCGGTGAGACTCTAGATACGAACAAAAAACATTCCATCTATATTGCCATTCATGTAAATATTATACTTGAATGTGTGTTGATATGTACATATTATTTTATTTATTAAAAACATTTAGGTGAGAGTTGTCCTATAATAGTTTATCTCTACTGAGCTACGTTCACTCTATTATGAGACTCCTTTCAGGTATAGATCTAATGCATGTGATAGACCAATATATAGAATCACATATGTGAAGAAAGTTTGTTGTGGTTTCATTTGTATAATATGTATTTTTTCTGCTAAGCACACTTAAAGCATATATAAATTTTTGTAAAAAAAATACTGCTTTATTGCACATTTTTTTTGTGTGATGAATGAATGGGACTCCCTAAAAATTGAGATATCATAGCTTGGTATCATAGATTAGGTATACAATTACTTATAGCTTGGAGTTGATACAAGTTCACAATTTGATACGAAAGCTTAGGTGTACAAATACCTAGAGCTTGATGGACATGTGTCTAGGACATGTTAAAATATATGAGCATCACAGCTTGGCATAGCTTAATTAGTGTTGAAGCTTAGGTTAGAATCACCTAGTACTCAAAAAATTAATATCTAGACCACAACTTGGTGTCAAGATCTAGTTAGGAAATTATCTAGGATAAATCACAACATGCATTAGATTTTTTTTATGTGTACTTTGATGTGTTGCATGATACATGCTTTTCATTGTGTGGATTATATGCATGGTGGAAATGTGTATAGAAAAAGTGAAAACTAGGATTGAGTTGAGGAACATAACATTAGAGGTTCAAAAAATATAATGATAATTCAAAATAAAAAGTTTATCATTCAGTTAGCATGTGCACCAATAATAGGATAGAAATGTAAGTCTTAATTTGCTATTTGACTTGTGTAGATGAAAAGTAGAGGACGTGGGCATAGAGGATGTCCACAGAGTGAGGGCCAAACATGCCATCCTTTGACTAGGATGCCTTCACTGAGGCTATGGGTGTGGCATGTCATGAAGGGATGAGTAACCTCAAAAGGTTCATGGCACGTCATCCTTTGACATTTATGGGAGGAGGGTAATTTTTGAAGGACGACCATTGGTTCTGACCAGTTGAGAAAATATTAGAAGCTATAGAGATCACTTCTAATACCAAAAATATTAGGCTAGTAGTATTCCAGATAGAGGATGAGTCACATGTTTGGAGGGATTGGATCAAGACCTCGAGAAATATAGAGGTGATAACATGGGAAGAATTTTGAGAACTCTTAATGGAGAAATATATTTCAACTTTAGCTAGACATGCTAAGGCTTAGGAATTCCTCAAATTGAGGCAAGGGAATAAGATAGTGCTTGATTATATAGCTAAATTCACAAAATTAGCATGTTTTGGGGATGATTATATGGCCGAGAATGCAGACAAGGTTCAAAATTTAAGGATGGATTTAAATTATCTGTCCAAGGTAAGCTTGTGAGATTTCTCATCTAGGATATGGATTCGATGGTTAAAATAGCTTTGGCCATCGAGAAAAAAGTTGAGGATGCATGGAACATCCATGATACAAGTGTGGGTACTAATGAAAAAAGAAAGGAGAATTAGTATTCTTCTAGTTCTAGAAAGTGGTAGAAAATATTTGTTTCTCAAAAATTTTATGGATAAGATCATAGTTACCAAGTCCAAGGTCAAGTTAGGGCTTCTAGCCAGATAGGATAGATGATGTATTTTCACTACCATTAGCCTAGATATTAGAGATGGGATTGCCCATAGAAGCTAAGATCCCAAGGATATGAGACATCACGTCACATACATCAATGGGAAATATGTAGATACTATTTATTCCTCATTTCTCTAGTATAGTTCAAGAGAATTGATTTCAGTCTTGAGGTGATACACTCGTATTTCCTACTTCATAGGCAGGTCGGAGAGGCCAGGGTATGGGTCGAGGTTGAGAAATGGGCCCTTGGACTAAACTTTGAGAACCTAAGGGCATGTCTATGCCATCACATTACAAATAGAGATGATAGATCAATTAGTAATATAAGGTACCTTCTTACTTTTATATTTATGAAAAAGTTTTATTTGATTCTTGTGTATTATATTTATTTATTTTTGTATCATATATGAAATAATTGGGTTTACAAGTTCAAAAATTGGATGAACCATTGCATGTGACTTATCCCTTAGGGACTAAGATAAAAATTGATTAGATAAGTCAGGATTGTGAGTTAGAAATCTCAGGGATTCTATTGATGGTGGACCTTTGGGTTATAAACATATCAGATTTTGATATCATTTTTTGTATGGGCTGGTAGACAACAGATTGAATCATTATTGATTGTAATCATAGAAAAGTAATTTCCTACGCATCAAATGGTATTTGTGTTATATTTCATTGGGATAAGCATAATGCTTTACCCTAGGTTGTGTACATTTCTAGATGACATGGACAATTGATGAGGTAGCTAGTATGCTGCCTCACCGTAGAAGATGAGATAGGATATGATTCTTCCTTAGTTTATGAATATGAAAATATTTTTTTTGAATGAGCTATCAGGATTACCCCCACACAGGGATGTAGACTTTAATACTGAGTTACACCCTTGTACATCACCCATTTATATGACTTTACATAGGATGACATTGGTACGGTATAGAAACTCAAGATTCTTATACAAGATGTATTGGATAAGGATTTCATTAGACTGAGCACTTCACCTTTGACTACTCCAATTCTATTTGAAAAGAAGGATAAGACCCTTCAATTATATATTGACTAATGATAGTTAAATAGGATTATAATCAAGAATCAGTATGCATTACCATAGATTAATGATTTGTTTGATTAGTTGAAAGGGGCATAGGTCTTTTCCAAGATAGATCTTCATATTGAATATCATTAATTGAGAGTTAGAAAGGCTGACATCCCTAAGATACTTTTAAAATATAGTATGAGTATTTTGAGTGTATAGTGATGCCTTTCGAATTGATAAATATGTTAACAACATTTATGGATTTCATGCATAAAATATTTTAGTCATATTTAGATCAGTTTGTCATAATCTTTGTTAATGAAATTTTGATATACTCTCTGTCCAAGAAGGAACATCATGATTATTTAAATGATATTTTCTAAACTTTGTGAGAACATTAGTTATAAACCAAATTCAGCCAGTGTGACTTTTGACTAAGAGTGGTGATATTTTTGAGATGCATAGTATTGGCTACTGGTGTCTTAGTGGACCCTAAAATTGTCAAGGCATACATGAGTTTGGAGAATATCCAAAGTTATTTTTTGAGATGCATAGTTTCTTAGGACTGGCTAGATATTATAAAAGATTTATTCAGGACTTCTCGTATTTAGCTGCTTTTATGACTTGATTGATCGAGAACAAAGTAAGATATGAGTGGACTAATCCATGTGAGAGGGCATTCCAAAAATTGAAAATTAGACTTACTTCAGCTCCAATTCTGATAGTTATGGACATGACATTAAGATATATGGTGTATTGTGATGCCTCGAAGTATGGGCTGGGATGTGTTCTTATGAAGTCTAGGAGAGTTTTTTCTTATGGTTCATGATCATTAAAGAACCAAGAATGAAATTAACCCACACCTGATATAGAGTTGGCAACTATAGTCTTCACCTTAAAGATATAGCACTACTATTTATATGATGAGTAGTTTGAGGTATTTTTCGACCACAAAATTTGAAATATATCTTTACGTTGAGGGACCTCAACATGTGATAACATAGATGGATTGAAAATTTGAAGAATTATGACTTCACTTTGCATTACCATCCAGGTAAGAAAAATATAGTATCTGATGCACTCAAAAAAATCATGAGGATTATTGGCTACTATTGCTTCCTGGGAATGATAGATCCTCAAGAATGTGTGATGATTTAGTTTACAATATAGTAATCAGGCTCGGGGTATTATGAAGAATTTGGTAGCTATGTCTTTTCTATTGAGTAAAGTGATTGAGTCCTAAGGATAAGACACAAATTTATTATTCATTAGGAATTGAGTACAAGTTGGTACAGGTGATGAGGGATGGGCAATTCACATGAATGGTAGTTTTTAGTTTAGGGGACGAATTTTGGTTCCCTATATAGTAGAGTTGAGAAGAATTTTATAGTTATTATTTTGTAGTACATCCACATGGCACGAAGATATACCATGATCTTCATCACTAGTATTACTAGAGCGAAATGAAGAGATACATTGAGGATTTTGTGCGATGATGTATTATGTGTTTATAGATAAATACTGAGTATCAGGGGCCCACCGAAGATACTCTAGCCATTGGAGATAACATAGTAGAAGTGGGAACATATCATGATAGATTTTGTGACTTACTTGCCATGGACATCAAGGAAGCATAATGTTGTGTGTATGGTAGTGGACTAGTTTATGAAAGTGACATATTTATTAGGCTTTTTGGATGACTTTTATGCTAGAAAAATTCTATAGGTTGTACATATGAGAAACCATTCTATTACATTGAGTACTAGTATCTATTATGTTGGACTAAGATCACGGGTTTACATCTTACTTTTGGATGAGTTTCCAAAATGTAATGAGAACATAGTTTATAATAAAGTTTTACTTTTTATCCACAAACAGATGGTTAGTCATACAAGATCATATAAGTTTTAGAGGACATGTTGCAAGCATGCATCATAGATTTCAAGAGTAGCTAGAAAGAATATTTTCTCATGGTTGAGTTTTCTTACAATAATAGTTATCAAATAAGTATATAGATGATACCATATGAGATATTATATAGAAGACCATGTCGATCTCCATTTTGTTGGACTGTGGTAGGAGACAAATTCACCATGAGTTCATATTTAATTAAAGACACCTTAGAAATAGATTTGATATGACAATATCTTTTATAGCTCAAAGCCGACAGAAAAGTTATGTGGATAGAAAATGATGACCTATAGAGTCTGAGGCAAGTGATCATGTTTTCTTGAAAATAATGCCTAAGAATTGAGTGACTTGATTTGGCAAGCATGAAAATCTATCACCAAGATATCTTGGGCCTTTCAAGATACTCAAGAGAGTTGGTGCAATTGCTTATCGATTGACTTTACGCCCAAGTTTATATGGTGTCCACGAGATATTCCAAGTCCCCATACTCCGAATGTATATTTCTAATCTAACTCATATAGTGGATTGGGGTGAACTTATTATTAATGTAGATGGAACCTTTAAGGAGAGACTAGTGCATATCATGGAAAGTAGAGACCATGTTTTACGATACTAGATTATGAGGTTAGTAAAGGTTTTTATAGTAGCATCAAGGAATGGAAGAAGCTATATGGGAGCATGAGGATATGATGCATGCCACCTATACCTTTTTATTTAAGGATGAAGGTATGTTGTTTTAGTCATTTACTAATTATTTGACTATAACTTATCCATATAATTATAGACAATTACAAGTAGGAATTTTTGAACAAATTCTTTGAGAAGAAGAGAATAAAAAACTTGAAAAAAAAATAATATGATTTTTCTAAAAAAATAGCAAAATAGTAATTTTGTCGTAAGAAAAATCTAAGATTTTCTAGATCCCAAATGATAAAATGGACTTTACCATTAAATTCGACTAGTGAAATATACCTATTATGATAAATTTTTTCGAATTCTGAGATATTTGAAATTTAGTCATTTTTGATTAATATTATTTTATTATTATAAATTAAAATAATAATAAAATAATGAAAATAATATGAAAAACAAAAAAAAACATGGCAGCATGCATGAGCAGCCAGATTTATTTTTTTGTTAATAATATTTTATTAATATTAATTAAAATAATAATAAATTAAAATAAAAAATAGGAAAAAATATGCCTACAAGCATGACCAACCAGATGTTTCATTTTTAATATTATCTATTATTTGTAATTAAAATAATAATAAAATAAAAAAACATAAAAATAGAAAAAAATGGGAAAATGTGAAAGGTGTGTGTATGTTTGTTCTTCTTCTACAATACGGAAAACCAAAATAAACATCAAAGTTTTTTTACATATTAGTTGAATATTTTGGGATTGGGAAAAAATAGTCAAAGAATAAAAGTTATTTCAAGTGACGAAAGCTTCATGTGAGTACCAGAATCAAGGAGCTTTGGTGCTTGATATTCTAAGAGATAAGAGTTTTCTCCTATGAAAATTTCTTTCCATTTAAGGGCCATCATGAATATAATCTAGTTCGAGACTATTTTAATAGCAAATTGTGATATGTTACAGGTTTTAAATTATTTTATTTGGAGAATGTCTAATATTTTTCATAGAATGTCCAATATTTTTTGGAGAATATCCAATACTCGAAGAATATCTAATACTTTTTGAAGAATATCTAATGCTCAGTGATTGTCCAATATTTTTCAAAGAATATCCAATATATGTGTGTGTGTGTGTGTAATACATGTCACACATGGCGTAGGCATATGTGAGGGAGTCGGTGAGGCTCAAGATACGAGCAGAAAAATATTTCAATTATATTTATATTCATGTTAATATTTACTTGAATGTGTGTTGATATGTGTGTATTATTTTATTTTCTACATGCAATTAGGTGGAGAGTAGTCCTATAATAGTTTATCTTATACTAAGCTTTACTTACTCTATTATAAAAACTGGGAACTCTTTTCAGGTACCTGTCTAGTGCATGTGATAGACCTACATGCAGAATCATACATGTGCAAAAAGTTGGTTGTGGCTTCATTTATATTATATGCATTTTTTATTTTGTTGAGCAGACTTAAATCATATTGAAATTTTTGTAAAAAAATATGTTATTTTATTGTACATTTTCTTTGTTTAATGAATGAATGGGACCCCCTAAGAATTGAGGTGACAGGGATAGTCCTTACCAAAATCTATGATATAAATCATAATCTCATACTATTTTAGTTGATTTCATGAATCTACCCTTGAGAGGGATTTCGTTAAAGTTGTGCTCCCAAAATCTAGGGTTGAGCTTATATCTTGTGTTCCTTTATTGTTCATAGATCCTCTAAGGAGTACAAAAATTATTCCTAGGGGTGGTTGCTACAATTATCTAAGTCAAAATTCTAAGGATTGGTCTTGTGAATGGAGAAAAATAATCTTGATAATCTATCCTCATTCCTCTTCTATACTCTAGAATTTTGATATTTATCTAAGTAGAAAGTTATGGTTTGAAAATATATCATAACTTTGGCTTTGGTCATTTGAACTTGATGTCGTGACTCTGAGAAGTGACAATACATTTGGAATACATCCTAATATTTTTGTAACAGAAAGTCATGGTGCTAGGAAGTGTCTGTGACTTGTGCATTTTATTTTTGTAATACAAATTCATGGCACTAGAAATAACTGTGGTTTTGGCATTAATTTTTCTTTTATATCAAATGGCCATTACACTTAGAATGACTATGGATTTAGCCTTGATCTTTATTTTGTATCAAATAGTCATGATGTTGGTAATGATTGTGTCTTTGGTATTTATCTTTCTTATTTATCAAAAGGTTTTGGTGCTAGGAATGGTTGTAACTTTGACAATTAACCTGCATATCTAAATTATGGATTTGCTTTTTTTTTTGAGGATAAGAGTCATGGTCATGGAAAGTGGCTACGTTAATGTTATACCCTTTGTTATATTATGTATCCAAAATTTGTGGTACTGGATGATTATCATAATTTTGGTTTGAGAAGTTTTGACTAAGTTACTTTTTATAGCTTAAAAGACATGCTCTTGAGAAAATGTCCAAACTTTGACTTGAGAATATAAAGACTTGGTAATGATAAAGTTATGAGCTAGAAAGTGGTTGCAACTTTCAGGACTAGTGAGATACTTAGTTTATGCAATGTAAAATTAATGTCAGCCATTTAATTATTTTAAGATAAATATTATTGTAATTCTATGATAATATTGGAGCCAAAAAATATATATTACATAGATGAAAGATTATGCTAATGAGATGGTAGAGTCATGACGTATATAGATAGTATGACTAAATAAGTATAGGTTCAACCAAAAATAAATGTCAAAACTACTTGATGATCCTACACATCACCAAGTTGTTAAATACCTCCAAAGATATACAGTTTTCATGACTATTCATCAAAATTAATCAAAGCTCCAAAGTCATAAAAACAATCTAATTATGATCTATTTCTATATTTACATATTATCTAGTATCACCAAAAATATATAAGAATATTTAATATTATACAAACCAAACAAATATCAATCAGCTCTTTTAGTTATTTGTTTAGCTCTTTGAGTTTTGGGAAAGTTATTTGATAAGATGTCTTGATCAATGGAAGAAAATTTGGTATTAATTTAATCCAATGGTCCACCTCGTTTTGTGATGGCAACTTCTCCGACAACTTGATAAATATCACATATTGAAATGAGTCAAAAATTCCAATACTTTTATAAGAGTCTAAGTGATAAATTATTTTTAGGGTTTATAGATAGTTTTTAAGGGTTTCTATATAGTTTTTTTTCTTTTTTTTATACAGGATGGGATCCCCAACCCAATTGGGCTGCTAAATTAATTAATTATTCTATCTCATCCTTTTTACTATTTTTATTGCATACAATATTTTTTATTTATTATTTGGCACTTAGTATTTTTAGAATAGTGCATTGAAAAATAGGAACTATGATACATAAAAAATAAACAAATGGAACCATAAGTGCATTCACCTGATCTAGAAAATTCAACCCAAATATTAAGTCATAGTTATCTAAGAGAATTACTTCAATTAGTTCTTCTTTTTCAATGTCTCAATTGAATATCTATTTTAAGTACATTGCTAGCTATTGTTATTTATTTAGAATTCACCATCTTAATCACCTTGTTTTCTTTGCTTATGTTGAGATTCAATCTCTTCCTGATACCTTCAAAGATAAAGAGAATAAACACAATAATATTATGGCTAATGATAGTGATATCTATGAGCATCAACTCTCTATGTCTTATGCTTTTTCCTTTTGATTGAGCTCAATAAGAGCATACTTTGTTTAATAATATATTTCTTGATTTTCTATTTTTCAAGACAATATCAACAAGTTTACCTTGATTGAGACAATATCAAATCTAATATGGTGTATCACAAAGAAAAGATGATAATGGCTATTTTTTGTATCCCTGGATAGTTTTCCCCTTGATATCAAATAGTTATCCATTGATTGTTTATCTTGATCAATTTGATTTTTTTTCTTTACTCTTGAAATAGTTGAGCTTGTTGGTCTTCTTTGTTTCTACCATGGATTTGACTATTGAAATTGCATGATAGAGGACTTGGATGCTTCTCCTCTATAATTTTTGTTTTACCTAAGATTCGAGACCAGCCATAAAGTAAGAGCACCACTTTCTCACCAACATTGAAAATTTGAAGTATTAATTCACAAAACTCATGTACATAGCCTCTAACTTTGTATGTTGAGCCAGTCTATATAACTTAGCCTTTGATTCATCTTTCAAAAACTCTAGATGAAATTATTGAAAGAATTACATTTGAACAATTCTCAAGACATCCCTATTTCTTCGTTGCCACCAAAGAAGTAGACATCAACTTGATACGTATAACTAGTGCTAGCCTTGGTTGTGTTGCTCATAATGCCTATCACTTAGAAATATTACTCCAATCTCAAAAATAGGTTATCTACTTTTTTCACTACATGCATGCTTTTCAACTCACTTGGCTTTGGGACACCTAACAATGATGCGAGCATTTAAACATTCATGCCACCCTATATGGTTCTCTTGCAAGTTGAAAGCTTTGTTTTCAAATTCTCTATTTCCTCTTGAATAATAATCACCATAGATTCCAAAATAGAGTTTTTTTTTAATCATCTCCAAGAAAATATTGAGGGCACTTGGCATCCCTTCTTAGAGTTCATTCTTCATTGATATCATCTCCTCAATGTTCTCCTCAGTTTCCTCAAATTTAACACATAGTTCACTAGTAATTAACATTGCATTAGTGATTCGAACTCTCATGGAGGTCATTACATTCTCTGAGTTTCATTCCTTCCTTGACTCTTAGCAACAGTAACATCTTCCACAAGGTTCACAATCTCTGAAATAGATATCAAAGAAAGAAAGTTAACCACATCTGGTATTGCTTGTCATGGGTTAAAAGATTTCCTTAGGCTATGAAATTCTTTTCTGCAATTTTCTAAGTCAACCTACTATTTCCTCTCACAAGATTTTTACCCACAAGATCACATACACAAGCTTAGCAAGAGAGAGAAATTCTTAGACAGAAAATAAATTATAAATAAAGCTTTGAAGTTTGAGTGAATAGAATAATGGAGAGGGATCTTTTATGTAGTTAGAACTTATCTTCACTAAGGCTGAAGATTACACCACATGCAACAATCTTATTACAAAAAAATCTTTAGAATATTTTAGAATTGAAAAACTCCTTCAAGCCAATTTTCTAGAATTTCACTAAAAAATATTTGAACCATCTAAAATATTACAGATGCTTCAAGATTTTCTATAAGTCCCAATAGAACCACCCTACATTTTGGCATTTTCTAGAAATCCATGGGGCTATGACCATTACATGAGGTAATGAAACATGAGCAGGTAAAAATGCATATTTGAGTGCACATTCAGAAATATAAATGAAATTTTGTGTGTATGTTTGCACACTTGGAAATGTGTATATTATTAGGTCTATTTGTATATTTCTAAGGAGAAGTGTGTGTATGTGTACGAAATTGTGTGTATGCATAATTTTGTTATCATTGTGTGTACAATTGTCTAAATATTTACATCATTATCAAATTGTATGTGTATATTTCAAGTAAATTGAAAATATAATATTTGTGTATACACATATATGTTAAAAATATGTGGCATTTGTGTTTATATATATTTATATATTTTCAGGTGTTAAATATGTGAAGTATGTGTGTATATATGTGTATATTTTGTTAAAGGTATAAATGTATTGATTGTAGTATTTGTGTACTTGCATTGATATTTGATAAATTTTTTAAAAAAATTGAATGCACGCGTGCATGTGTGTGTGTGTGTGCATGTGTATGTTTTTTGAGTAAGATCAACAAAATGGTGTGTGTCAATATGTATGCATTTCAATTAAGTTAAATATGTGATATAAAAGTGTATATGTGTACAATTTTAGCAACTGAAATCATGTGAATATGATTCATGAATATATAATTAAATAGGCATCACACATCTTGTAAATATACAAGTTCTAATGAATGAACATGGAAGGAGGAGTAGAAAAGACGCCCACTAGATTCTATTTTAGTTTTCCATCCTCAACCTTTCGGCATCATGTAAGTAATTAATTTTGGCATCTAGCATCACCAGCAATAGCAAATGAGTAAATATCCTTTTTTTAGTTTTAAATTTTTGAAACAATTTTTAAATTGATCAATAGTCATGTGGAGCAGTCTAATATTAAATGATAATGAATGTCATACATGTTATACAATGTGATTCATTGTTGTTAAGGGAATAATTGAGAAGAACAAAACTTATTTTTTGAGTGTGATCATGTGTATGGTTGTTTGTAATGATTTTGTGATTGGTAATTTGGAATTTATATATCTATAAGAGCTAGGTTTTGTGCATGGCTAGACGCGCATGGCTAGTTGTATGTAATTAAGTTGTTTGTAATGAATTTTTGAGTAATATCATTAGTATATTTCATTAGTATTGTGTCATCGCAATTGACACCACTAGATTTCAAAGTAAGATAATCAAAGCTTTTCATAAGATGCTTGGTGTTGAAAAGGATGGCATGCTACACTAAAATTGGCTAAGTATGAGCCACCTTCAACTCAAAGCATCTTTGGGCTTCTATACTTGAAAAAAAAATAAAAAAGAAAATGAGATAAGTACTATGAAACAATATGCTTTGTTAAAAAGGTTTAATGGGGGCAATCACTAAAGCATTTGCAGGCATCACTACTCACGTTGAAAATACAAATATAGCATTATTATATCCAATTGATTGAAAAAGTTAGCTTGGATTTGAATTTCTTTTTGGACATAAGATTTGGGCATGGCCAAACGCCCCACTATGAAAGATAAGAGAATTATGTTTTGGGGCGATTCTCCAGAAATTTTTAAAAATTAGAAATTAAATTTTTTTAATATTTAAAAAAAAGTCACAAAACTATAAATAAATTAAAATTAGAATTATTATGGAACTCAAAATTTGTAAGTCCTAAAATACCCTCGCCAATCTTCCTGGCCCATCACCCTCGCCCCTGCCCCCTCGCCCCTCACCATTGCCCCTCGCCCTTGCCTTCAACTCTCGCCCCTCACCCCTCGCCCCTCTTTCCTCACCCCTCTTCCCCCACCCCTTTCCCCTTGCCCCTCTCCTTCCACCCCTCTCTCCCCACCCCTCTCCACGAGCTCCATCGTGGAGCTCGACTTGGCGCTCTGTCGAGCTTGATGGAGCTCCTTCTTGGAGCTCATGGAGTTTCGTCGAGCTCCACGATGAAGCTCATGGAGAGGGGTGGGAGGGAGTGGGGTGAAAGGAGAGGGGTGGGAGGAGAGGGGTGGGAGAAGAGGAGCAGGGGAAGAGGGGTGGAAGGAGAGGGGCGAGGGGAGTGGGGTGGGAAGCGAGGGGTGAGGGCAGATGGCCGAGGGCTAGGGCAGATGGCACAGGGCGAGGGCGAGGGTCGATTGGTGAGGGGCAAGGGGCGAGGGAAAGGGGCGATGGGTGAGGGGCGAGGGGCGAGGGTCGAGGATCAAGGGCGAGGGGTGATGGTGATAGGCGAGGGGCGATGGTCAAAGGACGCTAGGGGCGCGGGCGAGAGGCTGGGGAGATTGGCGAGGGTATTTTAGGATTTATGAATTCGAGTACCCATATTTTTTAATTTATTTATCATTTTTTGACTTTTTTTTAGATATTAAAATTTTATTTTCTAATTTTTAAAAATTTCTAGAGAAGCACCCCAAAACATAATTCCCCCATGAAATATCTAGTGGGGCCATCTCTAAAGCAAATATGAATCACCTATAAAATCCACTAATTATAGATCCCTAGTGGTCTATTCTTGACTATTTGGAATGGTATCATCAGCTATACAAGTGTATATTGACTTGTATTCTTTCTTTGCTAAAAATGATACTTCGTTGGATTATATGTGTAGTAATTTTGCTTTAATGTGTTAAAAAAATAATTAGTAATTAGTGATATTAAGCTTCATAATTTATATGAGTGCGAGTTATATTTTAGTATTTAGGAACAATAAATAATTATTATAAAGGATATTAAAATTGTAGAATTAATGAGTAAGGGTGTGACATTTATATAATTAGTTAAAAGAAAATGAATAATGTTAAATGAAAAAAAAAACATTAAATATAATATTCTATTATTTTTAATGATTGAGATTAAAATAATTTATAAAAAATAATTTTTTTTGTAACATTAATTAGGGTAGGTGAAACATCACATTATTTACATTGGAAATCCATTTGAGATTTCCAACTTTTTCTTTTATAAAAGGAGATTTTCCCTCCTTTTAATGTATCTCAATCTTAATTCTTTTTTATATTATATTTCTTTTATTATATTATTTATTTTATCATCTTTAAGGGTTGAATTTGCTATTTTTAAATTACTGATGTGAGTTCTATTTTTATAACTTTCGTTCAGAGTCATGGTTTAATTAATAAATTTTATGGTTAATGAATATATAAGAAAGTTCTTTCTAAAGGGCATTAAAAGTCTCAATGTATTTGGTTATTATGAGGATATTGCACCCCTCCACTTACTTGGGAAGTTTTTTGGTATATTAATACTAGAAGTGTCAAACATATCGTGATGGCCCGCCACGACCTAATTTTTGGTGACCCACTTGGGCCATCGTGTCGTGTCTGACATGACACTACTCAAAAAGAGTAAGCTTGGTATGGCATGATTGGCTCGAGTTTATTGGATTCGAGCTTGTTCATGTTAGGCCTTTGGGATTTCGTGCCGGGTATTGCCGCTACTCGCCATTTTGACCCATTCAGAATTAAGTAGAGGTGTCAGTCTGGCCTAGTTTTAGGTGGCCTAACTAGACCACCATGGCATGCCTGGCCCAACACAGTTTCATCAAGTCAGGCCCAGCACAGCCTATCAGCCTGGCAAGTGATGAAATTATGCTGGGTCAAGCTCGTATGGGCTGGTTTTTAATTTTTAATATATTTTAATTTTTTTATTTAGAATATTTAAAATATTATAATATTTAATTTTTAAAAAATTATTTATAATTATTTAATTATATTTATATACTTTAAAAGTTTAAGTTTTTATTATTGATTCTAGTAATTAGTTAATGGTAATTGTTAATTATAAATAATTAATTAATTTTTAAATTTTTATTTTATTACATAAAATAAAACATTAAATTTATTTATTATAATAAATAACTAAAATTTTAAAACTAAATGTGTATTAGTGTAAGTGTATGAATTAATAAAACAGTAAAACTTAAATATGAATATGAATTAAAAACCAATGCAAAATGAAAATTCACAAAAAATAAATATTCAAGTTTTAAGCATCAATCCACAAAGGCACAAACTCAAAGTAATATCACAAAAAAAATAAACAAACAAAATTACAATATAAATGAGTAAATCAAAATCTAATATCAGACATCGGTGTCTTAATCCGTCAATCGTCAATGTCATCAATTCTCAAATCTTTTTGAATATCAATATCACATAGATCATCATCAACAATCAATTATTCCACTTTTATTGTAGTCTCAACACGATCCTGGATTCCCAAGCTTGAATCATCTCAATCCTTCATGAATGCTAAAGCCTCAATAATATATGGTCGTAATCTCGATCTCATATCTGAAATATCATTTACTGTAATAGAAAAAGTAGACTTCGATACTACACTTGATACCGGAGGAGTTAGTAGATCCTATGTCATCTTAGATAGCATGTGAATGATTGACTCGTATAATTTCCACCACTATAATATATAAAGATTCTTAGTATCAAAATATAATAGGATTGAATAATTAGTATCTAAGTACCGAGACAGCTTACTCCTAATCGATGGTCCACCTCATTGTCTTTCTCGCTAATTGAATGGAAAAGTCATCATCTCTGAATATGGTATCCATGTCCATACTCAGAGCCTCACTAGTACTACCTATTATACCTATATCATAGTATGTAAAGATCTTAGTCAACTTCTCGTGAATGAACCCTTCAGGTGGGTCTTCCTAGTTCATGCACGAGAAAATGTATGTCAAAATATTCTTTACCCCTTCCACCTTAAACCTAGGATTAGAGGTGTCAAATGGGCCGGGCCGGCCCGGCCCGGCACGAGGCACGGCACGGTTCGGCCGTGCCTGGGCCGGTTCGGCCGTGCCTGGGCCGGCCCGGCACGATAAAAAACGTGCCCGGGCTCGTGCCGGGCCCGGCCGAACAAACCACGTGCCGGGCCGTGCCCGGCACGAGCCGTGCCGTGCCTGGCACGAGCCTAGCCGTGCCTGGCACGAGCCTAGCCGTGCCTGGCCCGGCACGGCTCGTGCCTTGGCACGGCACGCCGGCCCGCGTGCCTGAGTCGCGACTCACGGTCACGACTCACTGAGTCGTGACTCGTGACCCAACCGGGCCCCGCCCCCGGTAAAAAGACCGCGGGTCGGGTCCAAACAGACCTGACCCGCCCCGCCCCGCCTGCCCTGCCTTGCCGTGCGCCCGTGCCCCGAGCGGGCCGGCACGGCACGGCACGGCCTTGCCGTGCCCGAATTTAAAAAACCGTGCCGTGCCCGGCACGGCACGGCAGCACGGCTGGGCACGTGAAAAACGGGCCGTGCCGTGCTGGGCCGGCCCGTTTGACACCTCTACCTAGGATCCATGCAGGCAACCAAAAAATAAAGAAATAGAATGGTGGACTATTACTTTAAGTACTTGGTTTCCATCTCTAGAACTATATTACCAAGTATTGGGTCATCTCGATACTTTCTACACATGCTGCTAATGTTGCATATGCACCTGGGTACAATGCAAGTTGTGAGAGTATAAACTGATGAATACATGTTAGTCGTGTCATAAAAAATTTTCAGAAATTTCATAAATAAAATTTATGTAGGCCAGTCAGTATCATCAATAATAAGTTCGTCACACTTACTATTAATGTAGTCAAATATCACGTGTGTATATCCAACACATTACTCCAATATCAGGTATGTATAATTCCAACTTTGTCTCACATTTGATTGGAATTTATTCATCTTAAGATTTGCAGACAAACATAGACTATCAAACTCTTATTGTCTATAAGCCGTGCAAATATATTTTAGTGAGTTACGTATATTTTCTAAAGTAGGGCACACACTTTCATCCCTGCTTGTACTATTAGGTTAATGACGTAGCATATGCATCTAACCTAGAAAGTTTCTCATAATGGGTCATCTTTAATATTACTAACAAATATGTTATTCCCTACTTCTTTATTAAATACATTATTAAATGTGATACTAAATATTTTATTTTAAATTTTATATTCTATAAATATTTTTATCATACACTCAAAAATAGTCAGGCTATCATGAGGATGAAGAATCTCAAAGAATTCTAATTTATTAATTATTATTTATTTTTCTAACTTATAATATTTTAGTATGTCACTCCTAGATGTGGACCTAGAAATCTTATGATATGAAGGTTGAAAATATGTCTGCATGATACTGACTACCTTTTGATCCTCCGAAAACCTAATCTAAAGACCCATCATGGTGATTAGTTTGGTCATGTCTTCCTTCTCAATCTCATAGCAGTATATAAAGGAGATAAACTTTGAAACTAAACTGGATCCAGCCTCAAAAAAATTACTACTGAGTTGAGTTTGCCTAGGATCTAATACACTATATTTTTTGGTACATAGTTTGGCATGCCTTTTAAGGTGCCCAATCTAGAGGTGTCAAATGGGTCGGGCCAGCCCAGACTGACACGATGCATGGCACGATTCAACCGTGCTTGGCATGGCACAACATGCTACAGTGTTGTGCCCAGGCCAATGTCGGGCACACCTACTACATGAGTCATGCTGAATTTTTCAGCTCACGTGCCGTGCCAGGCATGGCACGGCATGCCTGGCACGTCGGCACGGCATGCCTGGCACGTCGGCACGGCATGCCTGGCACGTCGGCACAGGCATGCCTGGCACGTCGGCACGGCACACGTGACCACACACCAAGCGTGGTTAGAACGAACTGACGCCCGATGGGCGAGGCTCGCCGAGCACCGAAAGGGCGAAGACGTGCGGTAGTATGGTGGCGTGCAACCGAAACCTTAATTTTTTTTAATTAAGGTTTTGGCCCGACTTGAACCTGGCCGAACCCAGCGAATTTCGTGTCGCATGCACGTGCCAAGCTTTATCTCTATAAAACCATGTCAGGCCAGGCACGGTATAGTATAATAACTCTATCGTGCCTTGCCTGGCACGGTAGCCCGGTTGGGCATCCTAAAATCATGTCAGGTCGGTCTGGCACGGACCTTTTGACACCTTTAGCCCAATCCCACACGAACTCGTACATTTTAATATTTTTTTTAATATTTATACTGTGCTGATTCTTCTTCGGTACCCTTAATATTTTTTTATTATATTAAAGTGAGTCTAAATTATTAAAGTTCTTCTAGTTTTTTATTTTTTAGATGTTTGGGTCAAGGCGACCACAGAAACCAAAGTTTCGTCAATATCGGATATTTCCTTAGAATTTTTGTTATCTAAATTATAATTAATTTCATTTTGTTAATAAAATCACTATTTATCTTTTTTTTAGACTAGAGAGAGACTAGACTAGAGAGAAGAAGTATGAGATTTTAGATTTTAATTTTAAAACTTTAAAACATTAAAACTAATAAATAAAAAAATACCCACAAATCATAATGTGTAAACTTTAATTTTTTTATGTTCGTTCCATACATGCACCACAATCCGCACCAAAACCATGTTCCAAAAGGCAAAATACTAAAAACCTAAAACCGATATTCAATAACTCAAGAGAGAAAAAATTAGAGAGAGATATATATATGTGTATGTGTGTTTTTTTTTTGAAAACATAAATATTAGATATCTATAATATTAGGAAATTTTATAGATAAAGAAAAGTTAATTTTAAAAAATAATAAATTTTTTTTTTATTTTTTTAAATTTTTTTATAAATAAAAAACAAGCAGAATCTTTTGGGACATCAGATTCTGCCCTATAGCCATTGGAGGCAAAATCCAACATCTTAGATTTATATTTTGTTTTATTTTTATTTTTTTTATCATTGGTCGGTCGACCTTCGAACCGACCCGAACAGTCTATTCCAGAAGCTTTGGCTTCTGGAATGGAGCGATGGAGTGGAGGGCTCAGACTTGGGTATGGGGGGGCAGAAAAAGACCACGGGTCGAGTTTGGGCCCAATGAAAATATCAAATCTATTAGGGCTCGGGTTTGGATTAGGTGCATGGGGCTAGGTCTGGGCATATCTCGGCTTGTGTCGAGATACCATGCCCACGTGCCAATGTGTTGGGTCGTGCCTGGCCCGACACTTGGCTCGGTTAGCCTAGGCATGGCACGGAAAGAGCCGTGCCATGAGCAGGCCCGGCATATGCACGGGCACAAGTCATTCCCGTGTCATGCCGGCCCTTATGATTGATAAGATTGGGAATCCATGATCATGCTGGAACAAGAGTAGAGGAGTTGTTGATAGATGATGACTCAAACTTTGAAGATGTTGAGCTCATAGCTAGTAATATCATCAGATACTTATGTGATGATGATCATTTACATACTAATAGTGATGTGCATTGAAATTGAGCTTGCTTAATTAGTTGATTATGATTAATAATTGTTATGTTGTGATATTGTGTTATTTTATTTTTGGTTAGATTAGATGATGGATTTTTTTTTTGTTATTTTTCATTATTATAATTTATGTTAAAAATTTTTTTTATGATTTATGTAAAATAATATTGTAACTCATAATGGATAACTTAAAATTATAAATTTTCAAATTAAATATTTAAAATTATAAACTAGTGATAGATCGACTAGGTTGGTAGCCTCCAGATGCTACCTGGCAAGACCCTACATGGCCCAGCACGACTAGGCATGACTCAACCTGATTTTGTCCAGACTCGGACTAGTCGGGCATTATTAGACCGACAATAAGCAAGTCATGTCATGCCCAGCATGATATGGTCACCTGAATGGGTCACCATAAGAAAGGGTCATATATGCACGGCACGACCCGTTTGACACCTCTATGTAGATGTGGATTGGTAAGTCAGTAAATTACTCTACTTTACACTATTTTGGATATCATAAATATGTGATATACAATATTCAAGAAAGAACAAAGTTATATCCAAAATACATTGAGCAAATATTCTTAGGGTATACTGAAGGAGTGAATGGGTATCTCCAATGGGATTTCATTACCCACAAGATAATTATTAATAGAGATGTAATCTTTTTAAAAAATCAACTAGAAAGAATGAATGATAATGATAACACATTGAAAGAATATTCAGAAACTACCATTATGCAAGTGGAAAGTAATTAGAGACAAGATGTTTTAACACCTATGTAGGAAGAACTAAAGCACGAAGTACATTCAAATTGAGTTTAAGGCTCTAGACTTTAGTCATTCAACACGTGATAGAAGGCCGCCAGCTTGGTATTTAGAGTAAGTTATGGAGAGCAATAATGCATACTTTCTTCTAATAGAAGATGGAGAACCTTTAATATTTCATGAAGCTTCAAATAGTTTAGATGCTTCTCTGTGGATGATAGCAATGGAGGAAAAAATTAAAGCTTTATACAAGAATAAGACTTGGAAGCTAGTACCATTACTACTAGGAAGAAAAGTCATTATTAATAAATGGGTTTACAAGATCAAGCATGATAACAATGATCATGTATATTGGTATCATACAAGATTGATAATAAAGGGATATGCTTAGAAAGAAAACATTGACTTCAATGAGAATTTTTCTCTATTGGTCTTACAACAATTAGAGTTTTAATGAATTTGTGTGCTCCATTTGATTTATATTTAGAGTAGTTGGATGTAAAAAATATATTATTTCATGGAGAAATTGAAGAAAAAATGTATATGTTCTAACTAGAAAGATTTGTTGAAATAAGTACGGAGAACTTAGTTTGTAAATTGAATAAATCTCTATAGTCAAAAATAGGCACCAAAGTATTGGTATAATAGATGTAATTCTTTTATCATTAGCCTTGGGTATAATAGACTCAGTTTAGACCATTGTACATATTATAAGAGATTTTAGGATGAAAATAATTTCAATATTTATTAGTATACATGGATGATATGTTGGTAGCAGGCCCCAACAAATATTGAAACCAAAATTAACAGCGTGGTTGGCTAAGAAGTTTGATATGAACGACTTGGGACTAGAAAATAGGATTCTAGGGATTCAGATTTACCGAGATAGAAATAACAAGAAGATTTGACTTTCACTAGAAAACTACATTAACAAGAGTTTGTGATGCTTCAAAATGCAAGGTAGTAAGTCAATTTTTGATCCAACTCATTGTTAATTTCAAGTAATCTTCAAGTATGTGTCCTAGCTCAGAAAAAAAGAGGAGGAAGATGTCTCGAGTACTATATGCATTAGTAGTGGGAAGTTTAATATTTTTAATGATTTATACAAGACCATACATTGCACAAACTGTTGAAAGTTTAATATTTGTAATGAATTGTACAAGACCAAATATTGCACAAGTAGTGTGAGTGGCTAGTCGATTCATGGCAAATCCTAGCATAAAATATTTGAGTACTATGAAAAGGATTCTCATATATATTTGAGGAATCTCAAATGATGCATTATGTTATAAATGTTCAAACCTTATTGTCAGATGTTATATTGAGGCAAACTATGTTTGGAATATTGATAATAGTAAGTATACCACATGTAATATTTTTACTCTTGCTGGAGGAGTTGTACATTGGGTTTCAAAGTTATAGTCTATTATGTCTATCTATGATAGAAGTAGAGTATGGGGTAGCTACACAAGCATGTAAAGAGATAATCTGGTTGCAGATCCAATTAGAAGAGCTTGGACACAAACAAATAAAGTTATTTTATTTTGTGATAGTTAGAGTGTTCTATACTTAGTAAGAAATCTAGTATTTCACTCAAAGACAAAACACATCAGAATACAATATCATTTTGTATGAAAAAAAGTAAAAGAAGGATGTGAGGATATGCAAAAGATTCTCGCTGATGAGAATATAACAGATATTTTTTATCAAACCAATCAATATTAACAAGTTTAAATGGTGTAGAACTTCATGTGACTTAGCAAGAATATAAAAAAACATAGATAAGTGAGAAAGATGATTTTAAAGTGGAAGAATGTAATATTAATGAGGATAAGTGAAACATCACCTTGCCCACATTGGAAATCCATTTGGGATTTCCAACTTTTTCTTCTATAAAAGGAGGTTGTCTCTCCTTGAAATATATCACAATCTCAATTCTCTATTAGCTTATATTTCTTGTATTGTCTTAAAGGTTGAATTTTCTATTTTCAAATTATTGTTGTTTATTCTATTTTAAAATATTTTGTTAACATTTTATATTACTCTAATTGTTCTTCCTTTGGCCCTCCGGCATCTTTTATCTCTCTCTCTCTCTCTCCCTCTTTCTCTCTCTCTCCCTCTCTCTCCTTTCTCTCTCACTCAGTCTCTCGCTCTCTCCTCTCTCTCTCTCTTCTCTCTCTTTCTCTCTGACTCTCCTTTCTCTCCTCTCTCTCTCTCTCTCTCCCTCTCTCTCTCTCTTACTCCCTCCCTCTCTCTTTCTCACTCCCTCCATCTCTCTCTCACTCCCTCCATCCCACACCTCTCTTTCTCATGTCTCTCTCTCTCTCCCATGTCTTTATCACTCTCTCCCCCGTGTCTTTATCTCTCTATCCAACATCGTTATCTCTCTCTCTCATGCCTTATCTCTCTCTCTCTCTCTACCATGTCTTTATCTCTCTCTCTCATGCCTTATCTCTCTCTCTACCATGTCTTTATCTCTCTCTCTCATGCCTTATCTCTCTCTCTACCATGTCTTCATCTCTCTCTACCATGTCTTTATCTCTCTCTTTACCATGTCTTTATCTCTCTCTTTACCATGTCTTTATCTCTCTCTTTACCATGTCTTTATCTCTCTCTCTCTTTACCATGTCTTTCTCTATCCCCCATGTCTTTCTCTCTCTAATGTCGTTCTCTCTCTATCTCATGTCTTCTCTCTCTCTCTCTAATGCCCCTCTCCATATGAATCTATCTTACATCTCTCTCTCTCTCCCTCCCTCTCCCTCCCTCTCCCTCTCTCCCTCTCCCTCCATCTCTCTCTCTCTCTCTCCCTCCTCGCCCTCTCTCTCCCTCTCCCTCCCTCTCCCTCCTCTCCCTCTCTCTCCTCCCTCTCCCTCCTTCTCCCTCTCCCTCCCTCCAGCCTGCCCTCTCCCTCTCTCTCCCTCTCCCTATCTCTCGCGTACATCCCTCTCCTCTCCCTCCCTCCCACCCCCCCATCCTCTATCTTCCCTCCACATCCTCACTCCCACTAACCCTCTCTCTCTCTCTCTCTCTCACTCCCCCCCTCCTCCCACTCTCCCCCTCCTCTCACTCCTCCCTCCCTCTTCCTCCCTCCCTCTCTCTCTCTCCCTCCCTCCCTCCCTCTCTATCTAACCCCCCTCTCTCACTCTCTTCACCCTCTTTCTTTCTCCATCCCCTCTCTCTCTCTTCATCCCCCCCTCTCTCTCTCTCTCTCCATCCTCTCTCTCTCTCTCCATCCTCTCTCTCTCTCTCCATCCTCTCTCTCTCTCTCCATCCTCTCTCTCTCTCTCTCTCTCCATCCTCTCTCTCTCTCTCCATCCTCTCTCTCTCTCTCTCCATCCTCTCTCTCTCTCTCTCCTCTCCTCTCTCTCTCTCTCTATTCTCTCTCTCTCTCTCCATCCTCTCTCTCTCTCTCTCTCTTCATCATCCCTCATCTCTCTCCCTCCCTCCCTCTCTCTCCCTCCCTTCCTCTCTCTCCCTCCCTCCCTCTCTCTCCCTTCCCCCTCTCTCTCCCTCCTTTCTCTCTCTCTAACTCTTCATCTTCTCTCCCCCCACAACCTATCTTTTTCTCTCTCTCTCTTAACCACCACCAATATGGCAATATTATGCATTTACCACTATTATGTTCTAGACTCTTATGTTTCAATATTTTCGTTGCTTATTTATCACTATATTTTTTATATACACACACACACAGTATTGTTATATACATGTAAGTCATGTATATATGTCATAGTATATATATTTTATATATCAGTATATAATATATATGGTGGGTCAGCCCAAGTTGGGTAGACTAGATTTATTTGTTTTGTATTATGATGTAGCAAGTTTTAATTTTAAATAGTATATATAGTTATTATAATTTTGCATTTTTTTATTTTTTAGATATTATTATTTTAGTTATGGTAGACCAAGAATGTGGAATAATTTCCCACATTCTTTGAAAAATGAAGTTTACTTTTTTTTTTTTTGAAATCACATCCAATGCCATAACCATCTCTTTGGACTTTGGGTGACCTATTTGTATCATGTGTGCAACAAGATAAAAAAGTAAAACCAAGCTAGGTGAGGGACCTTTTTTTCTATTCGTTTTTGTGTGTGTGTGTTTCTTTACAATGAGTTTAATTTAACAGAAACATAAAAATTTTGGAACATGGAAGGTGGCTGTTGTGTGTGCATTTTCTATTTTACAAAAGATATAATTTCTCCCAAATATGTTTTCTGCATAAACACCTCAAACCTCTTGGGTTGTTGTTGCTCACATACAAGAATTCAAAACCCTCTCAATATGATTGACAAATCAAATACTAAAACTAAAGAATAATATGAAATAATATTTGGATCATTTTCCTCAAAATCACAGGTGAACATGATTAGTATGAATTTTATAATGTTAAGATTTTATATTCTAGAAAATTTATATTTATTCAATAAGTATTTCTTGGTGTTTAATGATTTATGAATTTTAGTTTGTTAAAAAGACTTCAATATATGTTATTTATATAAGCAATTATAAATTAAAAAAAATATATTTTTTAATAATTCTAATCCATAAATTTATAGATAGAATAGATTCATTGCAAAATCCTCTTAAATGGACTCATTTTTTTTAAGAATAAAAGAAGATTCTCCTCGGTGGCCTATTCATTTGTGTGCACAAAGATGAACAAGAAAAACCAAGCTAAGCACTTTTTTATTTGTTTATCTGTGTATGTGTATGTTTCTTTACATTGATCATTGAATATCTTATGTCTATAAATTTATAAATCGAAATTATTAAAAAAATTTCTGAAATTTTAGAATTTGATTTAATTGGTTTTAATTAAAATAAATTTTAAATTAAATTTATTTTATTAAAACATTGCATTTTCAAAAATAGAAAATATAATCCCATTTGGGTTTTGAGAATTTAATAGTTTATGTTGTGCCAAAAAATATATATTTCTTGGTATTTTTAGTAATTTTAGAATAACTAACCTAATTAGCTTTCCCAACAACTAGTAACACGCATGTTACAAGAAGTAATAATTTTTTTATATATGCTACTACTAATACTTAGTATCATAGCAAGGTTATTGATACTAACAATAGTATTAGAATCTCTGGTAAGGAAGTCATTTAGTGATATCCATATGTTATCAAGTTTATTTGATATCATCAAATTGATATTAAATTATTTTGATAATAATAAAGTGATATTTTATGCAATTCAAGATATTTTTATTAATGTGTTTGAGATTGACTTTGAATGTTGTCTTTATAAAGGTTCACTTTTTAATAATAATGTTAAATATAATTAATTATTCTATTAAAAAAATAGAATATGTGATTATCTTGACATCAACTAGTTGTACGAGTATTTAATTAAAAAACCAAAACTTGAGAAAATGAGAAATAAACTAAGAAAGATGTTCTTTAGGGCTGCCTTTGTCATTCAACAATGAATAAATACTAATGCTTATCATCATGTTACTAAAAAAATGAGGGCACATAGATTTTGGAAGAAATTAGAGTCGATGTATGAAATAAGACATACTAAAAATGACTATTATTTTAGAAAAATATAGCATCAAGAATATTTGTGAGGAGATAAATATGAGAGACAAATATCACATTGGATATGATTTCATACTAGTTAGTAATGATAAATCTATAAATCTAATATCTTAGGATGGTAATTGGCTTATTTACTCAAGAGATTCATTCTACATTTCTCTATATATTAACTTAGGAGGGTGATTGACCTATTGATTCAATAGATTAATTCAACATTACCCTGCATATTAACTTCTTTACTATGTATACACTAGGCGATTATGACACTAAAAAATAGGTAATAGTGGGACATCATGAATATTTGGCATGAGCGATATTTGTTTACAAATATAGACTAGACATTAACTGATACTGAAAGATGTCTATTATATACTAGGCTTTCATGTGACCCTAATCTATGTATGAATGTTAAATGACATGAGATACATTAGCTATTTTGCTAATGGTTTGAGAAAACCAGTCAAGAATTCATTAGTCTTTGTGAGGGGTGAGAAATATAGTATACTTTATGTCACTCATGCAAGAGTGCAAGAAGATCAGTTAAATATTATTTATCAAAAAGAGTGACATTGGTCTATGGTATAGAGACTTGGTCATGTGAGTGAGGAGAGTCTTCATCTACTCGCTAGGAGGCATGTCTTATCATTTGACCAAGGATCATCTCTTCATTAGTTTATACACTATATGGCTAGAAAAAGCCATTTGACTCCTTTTCACTCCCTTCCCCATTCAAGGAGATTGAATATTCTTGATATTATACATGCCATGTTTGCTTTATGTTGAGTAGAACAATTGGTGAACCCATTTACTATATGACATTAATTGACAATCTCTCTAGGATGATGCGGTCATTTATACTAAAAATAAAAGTCTAGGTCTTTCATGTCTTTAAGGGTTTCCAAACTAGAGTTGAGATAGAGACAAATAAAAAATTTATCTCTGTATATTTTGATAATGAGGAAGAATATAGTATTGAGTTTTAAAGTTAGTGTGTATCTCATGGTATTATACTTAAAAAGATACCAACCAAGTTGCTTCAATTAAATGACATGGCTGAAAGGATGAACTAGAATATTGTTAAAAAAGTTATGTGCATGCTTTCTCATGCACATCTTTCCAAAGAATTTTGGGGAGAACCTATGTGTATGACTATTGATTTAAATGACATGTATTTTATTAATGACATGAATAGAGATATTCTCAATATAATCTAGATTGAGAAAGATATATAATAAAATTACTTGAGAGTATTTGGTTGTAAAGCCTTTATTCACATCTTGAAAGATGAAAGATCAAAATTGAATGATATCATATGTCCATGCATTTTCATTGACTATGAACACTGAGAGTACATATAAAAATCATTGGACTTGATAGCCATGAATCTTATCCAAAGCAAATATGTAATTTTTCTAAAGGATTAATTAGTTGATAGAAGTTATCCTAGAATTGAAGAGAGTGCACTCGTGAAAATTTTTATTCACGTAGTTCCAGTGTTGGTTCCATTCATAAATCAAACATATCAAGGGGAAGAAATTGAGTAGTCACCAAATGATTATAAACCATTGGATTCGCCTAATGATTCTCAGCCTTGAAATATGCTTATTGAGAAGGTGAAATATGATATTCCAATTGGAATTTGATAAGAACCAATTATTCATGATGCTACATCTTAGCATGAACTGAAAATGTCATCTAGTCCCCACTACCTCTGCATTGCATAATTATATATTATTTATGGATATTAGTGAGCCTAAGTCTTTTCAAGATATCTTTTTTGAGAATAAAGAGGAATTCCTTTAGGCTATGTATGAAGAGATAAAGTCTCTTCATGTCAACTAGCCATATGATCTGATACTCTTACTTAAAGAGATGAAGACTAAAAAATAAATTGCTCTTTAGAATAAAACTTAGTGATGATGCTTCTCACCCTGAGATACAACTCTCAATTAGTAGTTAAGAGGTTTGGACAAAAAATATTAATCAATTTTGATAAAATTTTTTTTATCAAGTGAAAATGTTTTCTATTCGACTAGTTTTCATTATAAATGCTAACAAGGATTTCGAATTAATCAAGTTAATGTGAATACATTGTTTTTTATGTTGATCTTTATGAGACCGTCTATATGGATTAGCCTAAGAGATTCATAGAAGAAGGAAAATAAGATATCGTATGCAGAATAAAAAAAACTTGTATGTACTTTTAAATAAACTCCTACGGAGTGGTACATGAATTTTATTCTATTATGAAGTCTCATGAGTTTCAATAGACATATCATGACTATTGTATATTTTTTCCATTATTAGTCTAGTAATGATTGACTTATATTTTTATTGTATATTGAGGATATATTAATTATTGGTCATAACAAAGCACAAAATGACAAACTTAGTATGAGTAGATAAAATTCTTTCTTTGAAAAGCTTAGAGTCAATCAAAAAAATTCTAGATGAGCATCATATGAGATAGACCTTCCAGATGTGTCTAGTTATCTATAAAATACTATATTATAATTTTTTATTAGAAATTTTTATGAAAAAAGTAATGTCTGCCTCAATCCTCTTAGCTAAATATTTAAGTTAAGTACTGGGTATTATCTCAAGTCTAATGATGAACTGAGAAATATGAGTCATGTTTCATGTTCCATAGTTGTCATTATTTTTATGTATGTTATGGTATGTATTAGATTAGATATACCACATATTATCAATATTGTAGTCTTTTTCTCTCAAACCCATGAAGATATCATTAGTATGTAGTCAAATATATCCTGAGATATTTATGAGGGACATTGCACCTATATTTGTGCCTAGGCATGCAAAAACCCACACTCTCAAGTACATAGATTCCAATGTGATTGGTAATTTGGATTAGCATAAATCCACCTCAAGTTATAATGTAATATTTGAGGGGGAGCAATAGCCTACCAATCAAAGCTACAAAAGTGTGTGTCACTATAAATTACTAAAATTGAGTTTATTATAGATACTAAAGCTTGCATTAAAAAATTTATAGATGAACATATTTTTTATAAACTTAGATGAGTGATAGGATGCATATGCTATAAGGTGTGACAATCATAATTGAATACATCTATTCAAAAATTCAATCTTTCACATGTTGAAGAATATTGATACGTAGTATCATTAGATACAATATAGAATATATAAAACTTAATAGTACTTGAAAAATACTCCCAAATAAAAGTATCATTGATATGTTGCCTAAATATTTGTTATTAGTAAAATTTAATTTCTTTAAAATGAATGTTGATATGTGTCTCTCTATGTAGGGTAGAAAATACAATTTGTTGGGTATGTACAAGTTGAGTAGAATAAATTTGTTTGTTTTCCTTGTGTTCTGGTTTGGCTTGTTTTAATTTAAATAGCAATATATAATTGTTATATTAATCTTGCATTTTTTATTTTTCAGTTATTATTATTTTTTAAAATTTTTTGCATATAGGTGCACAATGGACCATTAATGTGGGATAGATTCTCAATACTTTTTGAAAAATAAAAAGGAGATTTTTTGAAAGCATGTGTGGTGCCCTCATGGATGGGGGAGTTCCTCCATCAATTCTAAAGAAGAAATAAAAAAAATACATAATGGCATTTTTTTTGAGAAAAAAGAAAAAAAAAGTTTTTTTTTACGAACGTTAAATACAACATTTTTTTTTGGTGGATTCTATGAAAGAAAAAAAAAACACAATAATTTTTTAAGTAGAAGATTTCGAAGTTGTAAGGAGGCTTCCATGTGTGCATTTTGTGTTTTACAAAAAATATATTTTTTCTCTCAATTCTATTTTATACATAAACACCTCACACCTCAAAACTCTTGAATTGTTGATACTCACATTGAAGATTTTCAAATCCTCTTGATAAGCTACGAATGAAATACTTAACCTCAATAATAACATGGAACAACATTCTTAATATATCCCCCAAAATCCCAATTTTATGTAATTATTTTTGAATTAATAATTTCTAAAGTTTTATATTCTATAAATTTTATTTTTGTTTAATATGTGATTTTTGGTTTTTAATCATTTATGAATTTTGGTATATATGAATAAGTCTTTAGCATGCATTATATGCACACACAATTGTATAAATGAGACATTGAACTTTTAAAATATGCTGTGATTTTTATTTTGGAATTATGGATAGATTCTTAATGTTTTTTGAGGATTGTGCATTGCATATATTTTTGTCTAGAAATTTATGATTTGGAATAGTAAAAATAATTTCTGAAAATTCAGAATTTTATGTAATTGTTTTTAATAAAAATAAATTTAGGACTGAATCTATTTTCTTAAAAGTTAGTATTTTAAAAATTACAAAATATAATCTGATTTGAGTTTTAAAAATTAAATAGTTTCTGTTATTCCAAACATAAATATATATTTCTTTTTTTTTTAGTAATTTCAGAATAATCAGTTACCCAGATAATTTTCCCAACAAATATTGCTATTATGCACGCATGAGTGGGAGAAAAAATAGAATGAGAGAGAGATAGAAATGGAGGGGAAGACTAAGATATGGGGGGGAGCATGGGGATGGGGGAGAGAGTTAATAATTTTTGTGACACAGCAAAGAAAGTTAATATTTTTTTTACAAAAAACAAGTTTGTGGCGTGGGAAGTGTGAAGCATATTTTTGTTTCAAAATTTTCATTTATTTCTCACTAATTTTCGATAATTTATTCTCATGTCTTTAATTATTTAGTATATCATTCCTTTGAACCTCAATCAATACAAATAATTTAGGGATTTATTTATTAGAGCACTAAACACAATATTAAAAAAAAACTTGCAAAAAAATAAAAAAAAAACTTGCAAAAAAATTAAAAAAAAACGCCAAATTACAAAATAATTACATTTTTGTGTACTTAAAATCAGAAATCTAATTTTGCCCCCAACTAACATGTCAAAGGTTAAAAAATAATAAAAAATGAACAATATATATATTTTAGAGGTGCTCTAATGATCAATGACATAGGTGAGTTTCTAATTAACTTGCTTCACTTTGTAAAATACATTTCGCCACCCAACTATAAAGAAAATTCAAAAAGATTGTAAAAATAGTTTTGTGTGTGTGTGAACGCGCGCACGTGCACGCGTGTGTGTGAGTGCATGAGTGTGTGTATAAACATATATATATAAACACACACACATGTATATACATACATACATACACACACACACATATATACACATACACATACATACATACATACATATATACATATATGTATACACACACACACACACACATATATATATATATACACACACACACACATACACACACACACACACACACACGTGTGCGCATATATATATACATATATATGATTAGAAATCGAATTTTGCATCTCTCTGACAGGTCAACAATTAAAAAATAATAAAAATGAACAATATATTTCATATGCGCTCCGACAATCAATGACATATAGATGAGTTTCTAACTAACTTGCTTCACATTGTAAAATACCTTTCACCAACCAGCTATAGGAAAAAATTCAAATAGATTGTAAAAATAGATTTTATATACACACACGCATGCACACACACACACACATGCATACACACACTCATTTACATATATAACTATATATAAATATATATAATATATAATCATAAACATATAGAAACATATCTATGTGTGTGTGTGTGTGTTTGTGTGTGTGTGTGTGTGCGTGTGTGCGTGTGTTTATGTTTATATATTATATATAATTATGTGTTTATATATATACACACACACCCATATATAAACAAGCATAAACATATACATATATATATATATATATATTTTTGATAACCACATATATAAATATATAGAGATAAACATATTTATATATGTTTATGTTTATATATATATATATATATATATTTATTTATTTATTTATTTATTTATTTATATATTTATTTATATGTTTATGTTTGTTTATATGTTTATATATTTATATATCTTTATATTTATATATTTATATATTTATATATTTATATATGTTTATATTTGAATATTTACAAATACATATAATATAATTTTGTATATAAATAATTTTTGCGACACATTTCAATTGTTTCATGTAGCCAAGTGGCTAAAGATGTTTTTAAATTTTTTTTTTCCACCCTACTTCCAATCCTAAATTATCAACACCAGAATAGATACATATAACAAACTATCATACTAATAAATCTTCTTAGTAGTAATCGCGACTAACTATTCGAATCTCATTTATGTTGCTGATTAATGTAGTGCGTTTGAATTATATAATTACTTTTTTTATTAATTTTTTAATTGCCAACATGCCCCCCATGGGCATAGTTGGGTTTCCTATTTTGAGTGCACTAAATGCAATTATTTTGCATTTTGGTGTATTTTATAAAATTTTGTATTTGATGCAACACAAGATAATTCCTCCCAAACAATATACATATATTTAAAGATAATATTATCCCCTCTAAGATCAATACTACTTTCTAGGAGAATGTATGTATTGTGGATTTGATTCGAACATCTTTTAAAAAAATATATTTTTAAATTTTTTTAAAAAGTTTATCAAAGTCAAAAATATTTAATGTTTGATACACTCAATTATGCAAACCCAAAGATATTGACTTTATGCTATGTTAGCTTGCCATGTCATATGAAAAATACATACAAATATGGTTTATGGCATGTCACATAAAAAAAATACTTTTTATAAAAAAACAATATTTTTAAAATAAAAATTTTATATTGGTTATAACACATAGACTTTTTAAATATTATATGTTATGTAATTTATATGTTTATAAATGTATATTTTATAAATAGTATGCATTATATAGTGTATATGTTCATGCTTATATGTATATGTTATTTTTATTTTAATATTTTGTTTTTTATAAAAAATATTTTGGTTTTTGGTCCCTTGGCATAAAAAATTATGAAAAAATTATATAACAGCACGCTAAAATGAAAATATTAAAAAAAAGGAATCCAAAATTTTCATATTTATAAAAAAGTACACTAAAAGGGGGAACCCAAGAATGTCCTTGTAGCATTAAAATAATACATATATACTTATATATATATTTATATATTTTTAACAACACTCTATATATGTTTATAAATGTCTATCAAAATGTATTGAAATGTATATATGATTTTCATATAAACATACAAATCTGTACATGTTTATAAATATACAAATGTATATATACATTTATAAGCCTGACCAAATTATAAGTATATATGTTTCGAACCTATAACATTTATAAGTATAGTTAAACTTATAAACAAAACCTATATTTGAAATTATAAAATTATATTTGTGTTCTCAAACATATAACATTTATAAGCATCATTAAACTTATAAATGAAAAGTATGGCTAAACTTATATGAATATATACATGTATTCAAATTTATAATGTTTATATACATATATACTTTTATATGTTTACATGTGTATATACTTATATACATATATATAAGTTTATATAAGTATTTTCAGAACTGTTATAAGTTTAACCATACATAAAATAATATGTGATTTTAAACACACACACACATATGACATGCCATATTGACATGTCATAAAAAAAATTTTTTTTGGATTACATATTTATGTGCATAAAAAATTAAATATTTTTGGTTTTGATCTGTTTTTTTTATTTGAAACGTTGAGGTGTTGTTTTTTAAATATATTCAAATTAGGCTCCCTTTACATAATTTCTTCTCATTTTTATAATTTTGTCCACTCTATTATATAATTTTAATAAAAATAAAGTATTATAAATTTATATACACACAACTATTTGTATATGTTGTGCTATTTGTACACAATGATATATATATATATGACATGACATGTTGACATGTCATAAAAAGGGTATTAATTTGGTTTACATATTTAAGTGCATAAAAAATTAAATATTTTTTGTTTTGATATATATATATATTTTTAAATGCGAAATGTTGATGTGTTGTTTTTTAAATATTTTCAAATCAGGCTCCCTTACATAATCTCTTCTAATTTTTATAATTTTGTCCACTCTATTATATTATTTTAATAAAAATAAAGTGTTATAGATTGGTATGCACACAACTATTTGTATATTATGTGCTATCTGTACACTGATATATATATATATATAAAACACGTTGAGATGACATAAAAATGGTATATTTTGGTTTATATATTTAAGTGCACAAAAGATTAAATATTTTTGCTTTTGAAATATTTTTTTTCTAAATTTGAAAAGTTGAGGTGTTGTTTTTAAATATTTTCAAATCAGACTCTCTTTGCATAATTTATTTTAATTTCTATATTTTTGTCCACTTTTATATACTTTTAATAAAAATAAATAGCACTGTAATTTATAAATATACAACTATTTGTATATGTTATGCTATTTGTACACAATGATACACACACACACACACACACATAATATTACTATAATATTGTACTCTGTTATGGTTCCAAAACTCATTATTTGCATCATAACTTTAAAATTTTGTTAGATGATTGATTTTATCTAATAGAAATTCACATGTATATGGATATTACAAGATATAAAATAAACATAAGTTATGATTTTAATCCCATTGGAAATATATAAATAATTTGACCAATTAATAGTGAATTAATAAGTACTCAAATTGAGAAAATAAACTTGGATCTCAAATTAATTACTAGAGTTTATGGTTGGTTTACTCTATTGTATATGTTGAGTTTTCTTTACTATTGAGAAAATATTATATTTGATTGTTAGATGAAGGGTAGAATGATGTGGATTTTTCCATTTTTCTTGTTGATATATAAGATGGTGATAAACTTTGGACTGTCACTACTAAGGATGACCCCATTTTATTTGTTCAATTGGTATTTCACTACCAAAATGACACCCAGTTTATGTGTCATTTACACTTCTAATTATTTTAGCAAATATTTTAACTATCCCTGATGATTACTTTGAATATGTATTTTTATTCTCCTATATTAGTTATCATAAAATATATGAAATAATATGACATTAATTGTATTTGAGTTTTTAACTTCATAAGTTCCATACTCATATTAAGTAATGTACATCTTCTAATTTCACATATAGAAGTCATATAAAGAGAAATGATCACAAAGTATCACTATTTTACGAAGCACATTCCTTTGTGTTTATTCCATAACTTACATGTCATTTTCCACTATAACTAACACATGACTCCCACACCAAAGTAAAACGACTAGGTTAGATGTTCTACATAACTCTTACATCATTTGATAGTTAGTTCTTAATGAATATGCATAGTTAAATGGGTATAAATCCATTTGTACTTTTAGCTTCATTAGCATCATACTCACAACAATTAAGCTTGCATAGATTTAAAGTTTCTATGCATAAGTTTACCTCATGATATCAGAATAGAAATTAATATCACCTCCTTCATATCGAACCTTATAAGTATGTCCCATGACTTACATGTCATAATCTACCATGATCAACATATATAAATCTATATTAGTGTGGAATCCTAGATTTCTATTTTATTTAACAACCATATCCATCGATATTCAAAATATAATATTTCTATAATAAAATAGTATGAAAGCACAATCATCACATACACACATATAAACCAACCCTAGATTCGTACTTAGTATGATATTAAAAATTAATTCACACAAGAAGTTTGACGCTTTATCTCATCAATTAGAGGGTTCTCATTGATAGCCAACATGAGGATCTATGTCTTAGATTTAATTCATAATCAATCCTTGCTTGCATTCATCTTGAATTTATCCTGTATTACGAGTAAGAATTCACACCCTTTTAGGCTTGGCGTGTTCTTTGCCTTAGAAAATCTAAATCCCTCAATTTTGTTTCAAAAATATCTAATTCCCTCTTTTATATTATTGACTTTCCATCGGGATACTATGTGAATCTTCAATTTGATGACAAGAATGACAAAAATGGCCCTCATTTGTGGTATAAGAATATCACAACCGAGATAATTATTCTCTAAAATATAAAGTCATGTGAGCAAAAATGACTATGATGAAGAAAGTTTCTCTCTAGAGCACATTGTCATGAAAAAAAAAAAGAATGCTACAATTGAGATAATTACTCACTTGACCATAGAATCTTGATGGCAAGAATGACCATAACTGAGATAATTCCTTTTTGAAACACAATTTAATGGTAATAAGAATGATTATGGGAAAAATTACTTGGTGTTGTATGATTTTTGACTCTGTAACAAATATATCATGTTGTTGGAAAATATAAAGACTTCTTATACTAGTTTGGCACTTGATTGTCATGATGTATAAATAATATTGTGATCAATTCTTTGTTTTAGAATTGATATAGCTGTGATTCCAATATAGTGTCTTAGCCATGAAGAATATATTACATAATGAAAAATTATGATAATCAGGTGGTTGTCACAATAGATAGAGATTTTCATGACTTGTTTATAAAATTATAGCCAAGAAAGTTATTATAACTTCTCAAAATGCATGTGTTAGTATAAATATGTCATAATATTAGAAATGTCATAACTTTCTCTTGATATTCTACCTTCCAATTTAATTTTCCCCCAAGTCTATTAATTTAACCTAATTTAGATATAACTTTTATTACTATTCATCTAATTCTATAAAACATACAATTCTTAGATCATTCCATTAAAGTTCCAAATTTAGTATAACTATTCATTAAAATGCTATAAAATAAACATAAAATGTAAATACTTTGAGTATTGAACAAACTCTCATACAAAAATAATTGCTTATCCTCAAGCAAAGAGACTCCTTCTCTCTCTTTGAAGCTTTATCTAGAATAACCAAGTAGGAAGAATGCAATAACAACTAATAGACAAATCATACAATGCATCAATGTGAATAAGATGGTTGTTAGAGTGGTCGATCCTTGGTATCCAAATTATTTAGTGGGAATTATACTCTATATAGCTCAAGTATGGGCAAGAATGTAGAGGGTATCTCAACATCTCCCTTGTCGCTCATTGTCATTCCATCATAATACGTCATGTTTTCTTCTGATTGAGTTGAATGAATCCTCAAAAGAATCCTATAAAAAATAAATATTTTCAATTTCTCATTATACTTCTACAAGTTCTTTATCAACTATTTCTCTCTATTCTTCACTTTACCATATATCTATTAATCTATGCCCTTTATCAATCTTATTCACACATTCACAATGGATTAGTAGAGTTTTCAAAAGGCTTCGGTCATTCCCATTACTCTAGTCTCTACTTTTTTTATTGTCTCTTCAAAGATCATTATAACCTGAACCTTGAACTTCTCTTGGAAAATTAGAAATAAGATCTACTTCTTAACAAGATGCATCTCCCACAATGCATCACATTACTCTACCTTGAATTTGTCATCTTCAAAAATCTCTTTACGAAACTTGATCAATTGGTTTGTCATTTATAGTAGGATAGAAGTTGAAGTTATCTCACTAAGATTCAACATCCCTATTATGGATAATGATATCAAGTTTATACTTGCTTTCAGTCACATAATGCCTTCTAGATGGTGTACTTTCTAACACATAAAATTATTATTTTTTTGGGTTTTCAAGTAGAGGTGTCAAACGGGCCATGTTGGGCCGGCCCGACATGTTTTTTCCAGGTCCAACCGGGCTTCCATGCCGGGCCAGGCATGGCACGGAACAGTAACCATGCCGTGCATGTCCCGGCATGGTTTTTTGGGGGTTCAGCCCGGCACGTGCCCGCGGAATTATTCATCTGGTTCGGCCCGGTCAGGCCGAACCCTAAATTAAAAAAAAAATTTAGGGTTTCGGAGCGCCCGAAACCCTAATTCTAAAAAAAATTAGGAATTGGGCACGCCCGAAACCCTAATTTTTTTTAAAAAAAGTAGGGTTTCGGCGCCCAGTAACCCTAATTTTTTTAAAAAAAAAAATTAAGCATGGTACCATGCCGGGCCAAGCACGGCACGAGGCCCGGTTGGCCTCGGCACGACACGGCACGATTGTGCCGTGGTCGGGCACAGCATGAGCCCGGGCACGGGAAATTCCCATGCCGGGCCGGCCTAGGCAAGGCTGAACCGTGTCGTGCCTCGTGCCGGCCCGGCCCGGTTGACATCTCTATTTTCAAGCATTTTGAAGAGTTTATATTGAATGATTATGCTATGCTTTATGATATTACTCACCATTCAAATGTCACAAGTTTTTTTGCTACTCATGATATCCTTCATAAATTTTATATAGTGGGACACCTGGATAAAACTTCAACGAAGGGTATGTTGACTTATATCTTCATAAAGATATTGAGAAATTAATCAAATTAATTATCTAACTTTCCCTTTCTAAACCACTGAAAAAAGGAACAGTAAGCTGAAGTGTTTGTTTACTATATACATACTTGTTATTTGGACATCATCATCCAATTCATTGCTTTGGTTCATCTGCATATCTTTTTTATTTAATTATACTTGTTCATGTGTGGCTACTAGTAGCATAGATTGGTATGTGAGATTTGGTAGTGCAACAACTTTGAAAAAAAGTTATGGCATTAGATAACATGGTGCTGGGTGGCATGACTTTGTAAAGAGTAATGACATTGTCAATCACAACTTTAAATTCTACATGAATAGCCCCTTTAAAATTTTCTTCTATTTTTTGCCATTCTAATTATTTACTACTTATAAGTGTTATAAACATGCAACCCCTTGGGTTTACCTCTAAATCACTGGGTAGTCCACTGACACTCTTCTCCTTCATCATTAGTACTAATTTCCCAATTTAATTTTCAATCTTATTCATTATCATGTCCATATGATCTAGTCTTATTTCTATCCATTTTATTCAATTTTCTTATGCAATATTCATTTCTTTGTTTCCATGAGCAATGAAAGACTACAATTTTCAAGTGATAGATTTTCTTCTCTCTTTAGTTTGTTGTAGTTGGAACTCAAAGCTCCTTGCATTTAGTCTCATATTGAGTTTCTTACAAAATTATTATGATATTATCCAATATTCTATTGTACATTTTCATGACTTATATATGATAAACTTTTGTGATTTTTCATATATAGATAGTAATACGTATAAACATTATTGTTAGGTCTAAACTCATACCCTCTTATTTGCAAATCTTGACTTCCTCTACTTGATTAAATGAGTCAAACTTTATCAATTCTTACTATTTCAAAATGATGATATTTTTCACACTAGCTTATTTCTTTGCTAGCTCTTCAAATAAAAAAAAGGCATTATTGAGTGACTTGTTAATGATGGAATGACCCAAGGTTGTACCAACTGTGTACCTTGTCATTTAGTTCAAATGATTATAGAATGTTTGTGCTTGGAACTATAATAGAAATCTATGTTGTGGGCACCTTCTTTGTAGATCTCTAAATCGGCAATAAGCATCATACAATGTCTCATGCTTCTCTAGTCTAATCTAACATATTTGTCCCCTTAGTTGAGATATAACCCGAGGTAAAAAGAACTTGATTAGAAACGTTTATACAAGTTCATTCCAACTCTCAATAGATCCTTTAGATAAGTAGTAGAACCATCTTGGCCCTGCTTCCCTAAAAAAAGTAAAAGTCGCAACTTTATCATATCAAGGCTAAATCCATTCATTTTTAGAGTGTCGCACAACACCAAGAATACTATGGCATGACTATCCCAGTCTTATGAAATTCAACCACTATATTGATGTTGTTGTATAATGGTTGTGAGGCTAAGCTTCAACTAAAAATAGTTCATATGTATTAGTTGCATCTAAATTTCAGAGTAATTATCTATCAGTATTAGCCTCTAATAGTCTCCTAAGATCTAGTAAGAAATGAGTATTGAATAGCTTGTTTCGCACCTCTTTAGTTTTTTTATTATATCATTATCTTCCATGGTTTTTTTTCTTAGCTCTAGATCTTAATATTTTTTTTATGATTCTTTTAATTTCAAGGTCTAGAGGTGTTGGCTCAGTCCTAGATCTTCGATTCAAAAAATGTGGAGGTTACAAAAAGAAAAGAAACAAAACAAAACACTAAGAAATAATAGCTATCCAAGTAACTCAATATAGAATTATTCAATTTAAAAGATAGTTATGTAGACTCAAGTTGATTAAACAATCTAGAAAAATTTTTTGCAATGGTGCCAAAAACTGATTACGACTTTGTTTCAATATAAAAATATGTTATCTTTGACATGGCTCTAAAGCTCATTAAGTGATTGATTTCATCAAATATATATACATAAGTATATGGATCATGTAAGTAGTAAAGTGGATATAAGTCTAGATATCAATCTCATCTAAATTATATGAATAGTTTGACCAATAAATATTAAATTAATGTGAATTTAATATTAGATGAAGGATAGGATAATGTTGATTTTTCTTTTCCCCTGTTGGCATACAAGGTGGATGTCAATCTTGGACTGTCATTACCAAGTATGATCCACTTGTAGTTGTGCCTTTGGTATTTAACCATCAAAATTTTACTTATTCTATTTATCGGTCATCTACACTTCTATTCCTTTTAGATAATACATCAATTAACCTTCATAATTATTTTAAATATGCATTTATATTATCTAACCTTAATTTTCATAAAAGACCCAAAATAATATGGTATTAATTGCATTTGAACTTTTGACTTTGTAAGTAATATACTCATATTAATTAACATATTATTCCCTAACAATTTTACTTTTAGAAATCATACAAGCAGAAATGATCATTTAGATATTACTACCTTATGAAGCACATCCCTTTGCATATGTTACCCAACTTTTCTATCATCATTCTCTATAACCAAGACATGACTTCTACACTATGGTGAAATCTTAAGTTAGACATTCTACACCATATCATATGAATGCCAATTCTTATAGAATATGCACAATGAAATGATCATGCTTTGTGAGCTCCATTCTCACATCAACTAAACTTATATGAATTATAGGTTTTAATGCATAAATTTATCTCAAAAGATAAGAATAGAAGGGTCATCACTTCCTTCATATCCAATCTCATGAGTGTATCTTATTACTTACTTATCCCTATCTACCATGACCAATACACATAAATCTATATTAGTGTGGAATCTGAATCTCTGTTCTAATTAATATCTATATCCATCAATATTCAAAACATAATATTTTCACAATAAAATATTATATATCCAAAATTATCATACATATATACATAAAACAATCCTTATGTTTCAACTTAACTTGATATTGGAAAAGATTTCGTGTGAGAAATCTCATTGAATTGAGGATTCCCTTTCAATCATGGCTTACATCCAGCTTAAATTTCTCCCTAATTAGGGGTTGAAATTCTTCTTTTAGGTTTAGTGTATTATTGTCCTTGAAATCCAAATCCCATCTCTTTTTTTTTTGAAAATCTTAGTCTTTTTTTATATCATTAGGGTTTCATTGGTTAGCTATGTAGATATTCAAGTTAAAAATTATGACTTTAAGTTGAGGTGGTTCCTCTCAACTTAAATTCATTAGATCACAATAATTTTGTGACCAAGGTGATTCCTCTCTGGAACACATAGTAACAAGAAAGAATAGATATGTCATAGAAAGTTCTTTTCTAGAGCATATGGTTATGGCGATAAGAATGTTGTGACCAAGATAATTTATTTTTTAAGCACAAAGGCATGACAACAATAATGATTATTACTAAGATAATTCTTCTCTAGAACAAAATTCATGATGGAAAGAATGGTTATGACCAAAATTCATTTAGTCTCATGTAATTTTGGGCTTTGTAACAAGTATGTCACGGTACTAGAAAATATAATGACTTCTTATACTAGTTTGATACTTGATTGCCACAGTAGGAAAAAAATATTGTGACTAAATTTTTGATTAATAAATAATGTGGTCATAGCTACAAGATAATATCATGGTCACAAAAAATATGTTGCATAGTGAATGAAAACCCAAGTGGTAGAGTCACGGTGTACAAAGCTTATCATGACTTACTTGTAAAGTGTGATCAAGAAAGGTTGCTAAAACTTTCAACATGCATGTTAGTATAAACAAAACATGAAATTATAAATATGAATATTTTTTTTTACTATTCTACCTTATAATTTGGTTTTCCACAAAGTCCATTAATTATACTTAATTTCAATCTGATTTTACTATTTTTCATCTAATTCCAAAAATATTTACAATTCGACAGCATCATTCCATTTAAGGCCCATATTTAGTATAATTACATCATCAAAACAATATGAAATAATGAAAAAAAGTGAGTACTTTAAGTATTGAACACACACACATTCACACACACACAGACACGTGCACACACACACACACACATGCACACACGCACACACACACGCGCACACACATATATAATACATATAATGTGATATGTATATACTATGATATATATATATATACACTATGATATATATGTTGTATATATTTTTTGTTACATATATAATAGTAGAATATGTGTGTGTGTGTGTGTGTGTGTGTTTGTTTGTTTGTTTGTTTGTGCATGTGTGCGTGTGTGTGCATCTGTGCTGTGTGCATGAGTGTGTTGTATATGGAGTGAAAATGAGAAGATGAGAGAGATAGATATAGAGAGAGTGAGCAAGGGATTGATAGAGAAAAAATGAGGGTGAGATTACATTATTGAACACATTATTGAAATTTATGCAAAGGTGTCTTAATTTATAAATATTTAATAAAAAGTTTCCGTTAAAAAAAAATAAAAAAAAGGTACTAAAACAAAAAATATTTATGTTTTGATGATCTAAAATTGGATAACTCTGATATACCCTTACTAATCCATGTGCATGTAAAAAATATAAAATGTAATAGAAACATATAAAAGTAACAGAATGGAAAAAAACACAAAATTATGTTAGTAAGAACAAATGCACATACAAATGTTTCTAAAAATGTACATATGCTTACTAATAGGGTATGGGTTTGGATATACGATGACTAAAGACTATTCCGATTTTAGATTACTATTCTTTGATTTAGATAAGTTTAAATCATCACTAATATACTAGATTTCATAAGAATTCCAAAGTTAAGCGTACTTGGTCATGATTACAACTAAGATAATTTATTAGTGTGGAAGTTTATCATATGCATCTACCCTGAGATTGGTAAGGAAATATTGAGGGGAGGGTGAAATATTTTTTTAAATACTATTCTTTATTTTAATTTCTTTCTTCTTTTGCTGAGAAAATAACCAACGTCATTGTCTGCAGTCAGTCTCGGAATCATAATTTGTGGGATTGAGATAAGAAGGTTGTGGTCAAACCTAATGAACCAAGCACCCTCTAATAAAGTTGGCCTTGCTAAATGAAAAGTATCAACCATGAGGAACAAACAAAAGGTACTATGGTATTAGGTATCAAATGAGAAGAAATATGGGCAAGAAATAGTTATTTAATTAGAACATTGGCCAATCATTAGTAGTTAGAAAATAAGCTAGGGTAAAGGCATCTATAAAAGAAGCTGCAAAGGCTATAGAAATTGGGAAAATTGAATTTTGATTTACAAGGATTAGAATATAAGAATAAAAACTAGTTTTTTGTTTTCAATTCAAGCTTTACCCTTGGCAACCTTGGCGTGGAGACTCAATAGTGGAATTTGACTTTTTAACTCCTCTGAGTTATCTTTTCTTAAGCTCTACTTCAACTTGCTTTATGGACAAATCTAGGCCCTAGGAAGAAATAATAAAGAATAGGCTATGATGCTAGATATAAAAAAAAAGGAAATTTTCCTTTATATTGAATTGGTTTTTCTTTAGCAAAAAATAGTTGGAATTCAGTCTCCTTGGTTTCTTCTTATCAGCTTTCTAGGAGGTATGCCAAGAAGGTCTCATGATGATCCACTCACTTAGAGTTCTTGGAAAGGATCAAAAGACATCCTTTAATGGAAAAAAGTTGGTTTCTTTTTTATTCCACTTTCTATTATTCTTTTGGTGAGCATTATTAATCTTTCCTAATGCCCTCGTCTATGGATTATATTCTTTCTTCCCTTAATTTGATTAAGTCCTATGCCCTACAAATGCTACAAGTTCGGACATTTCATATGTATGTGCTTAGCTTCTTTTTTTTGTTGTGCATGAACAAAAACTACAACTAAGAAGAAGACTACTTCCTAAACTAAGAGCACTAATGTCATGTTCTTAGGACTTTTTTATCTAGCATCTACCAATATACACTATAAAAGAGGGTAGAGCAGAAGATGAACGTGATGGCCTTCCAATCAATGTGCGAGGTCAAAAGTTCGAACAGAATAATGTTACTTGGGAACTTTTTTTTCTCATCTATACATTATGACTGTAAAATTTATGAAAAATTATGATACCAACATTCTTTTTTCTCATATATGGCATTGCTATGATTTTCAATGATGCTCTGCCATTGACAATTAGCTCAAGCATAAAATTTATGACCGTAATCGAATAATATCCTTTATAATATATTAGTATCTCATAAGTCATTTTGCTAAATTAATTATCAGGCTTTTGACCTAAATAATTTTGACTTTATAATTTTTTATATCTCAAAATTCATGCCTTTGTAAAATGGTCATGACTCTAGTTTGAGACTACAAAGTTATTTTAAAGATAATACCTTGAAACTTTCTTGCTTGGACTTAGCTTTGACTTTAAGAATAAGTGGGGTACTTAGTTGATATGGTATATATTTTATGTCATAGTTATATAAATTTTATGAGATAAGTATAATTACAATTTCATGATAATATCGTAGACATAACAAATATGTCACATAGTAGAAGTATTGTATCAATTAGTTGGTTGGGTCATGACACACAAGGATTACCATGATCAATTAGGCAGAATTTTAGCCAAAAAATAGATATAAAAACTAAGGAAGACTCTATCTTCTGTCTTCTAAGATAAACACATTTAAAAACATATCAATTTTATGACTATTTATTAAAACATGCCAAACTCCCAAGTCATTAAATCAATCTATAAATTGTTTGTTCCATACCTACACATCATCATATACTACCAAAATACATAAGACTATTTAGTAGTTTGAATGTTAAACAAACTCACATACTAAAATAAGTACTCGCCTTCAAGCAATAACTTCTCAGTGTCATGACCAATGATATATAAAAGAGACATTCGCAGTGTCATGACTATTTCCAATACTTTGATTATATGATGATTGAGAAAGATCAATATTAATTCTATGCCTTTTTCATAGTACCACAACCATATAACAAAATGAGAAGCCTTTCACCAGACTATGACTATTTCCTAGCATCATTATTCTCTATGAAAGATAAGAACATATACACATAAAGTCATGGACACTTCACGGTGTAATGACTTTATGTTATAGAAAAATAGGCCCAATTCATGGTCATTTCTAGCACCATGATATTGTGTTACAAAGTTATGACTTTCTTCTGAAAGATACAACATCCTACTTAGAGTGGTGTAGTATTTCTTGAGTATACAAATAGAAGATAAAGAAATTAATAAATATCTTTCAATTTTTCTTCCTCTCCCTCTAGACAATAAGCAAAGCCATAACAAGTATCAAACTCTAAAAGTGAATTTTACACTCCCTAGGAGTTCTACAAGTAAGAAAGGAATATAAGACTTAGTGCAATCCCTATAGTTGGGAGTATGATTCTCAACCCCCCCCCCCCCCCCCTCCCCCCTCCCTCTAGGATAGATTTAAAATTTTTTTCTAAAATAGCATATGATCTAGGTTTATGTAAATTGATACGTGAAGTGACAATGATTTTCTTTTATTATTAATGAATGTGTTTAAATTATATTGTGTTATGGATATTGATTTATGAAGATTAAATAGAACTTGAACTAGGATTTTGACTATTGGTAAGTTTATGTAAGATTGGCGTGTATGTGATAGGAAGGTAGTGATAACCCTTATAACTTTGATGCTCATGATAAATTTATATTCTAACACCCAAAATTTGGGTATATTAATCATTACAAGTATAACACTTATGAAGCTAAAAGTGTGAATGCTTTTATACTCCTTTTTATTGTAAATTTTTTAAAAAAACTAATTTTCGATTGGGATGAATGTTATATAAAATATTTTTCTAAGGAGTTCATCTTTAGTGTAATAATCTAATCATTACTAAGGAGGGTAGTGATAGATAATTCTTAGGACATGTGTGAGTATATTATGACTAATAAGGTGGTGATATCCCTTGTAAGTTGCTTTTATTCATATCATTCCCTTGGTAAAATTTGTTGGAAGCATATGTTAATTACGTGAATATGATGCTTATGATCCCAAAATTAAAAATTCTAATAAATCGTATTAATCTTTAGTTTTTATGATACCTAAGACCAAAGAATAAGAGTGTACATTTAAAGCAACCATCAAGAGTAGTTGATGATGCTGCATAAAAGGTATAATATTATGAATGACTCTAAAGTAGAGATATTTTTTTGTCTCAGTAGTAATATGTCGAGGGGAAAACTACTAAGGGAGTACCAAATGGATGAGCTCAATAGTAATAACCACCTTGTATGCTAATAAAGTAAGGAATAATTACACAACACCACAACCTTTATTCTATGTCTAGACATAATCTAAGTCTAGCTAATAAAAATGTTCATCGCATAGATCAAATGAACTAGCTCTTAAATCTAAGATTGTTTCATAATCTAAATATCCATTTTACTAGAAATAAGTTGTCTCACTATTGAATTATCAAAATATTGATATAATCCCTATGAGATTGATATCTAAATAGAAGTCTATTTTACTACTTAAATGACTCGTGTACTTGTGGATCTCTATTGATGGAATATTCTCATTGATAAGCTTTTAGGACATTGTATAACTGATAAAATTAAGTAAGTGGCTTATTAAAGTTGTAACAATTTTTTAGTACCTTTATTAGAGATTATTTAGTTTAGTTAGCATGAGTTAATATAATTATCTTTGTAAAAAATAATTTCTTTTTAGTAATTTAGATTGCATTGAGTTTGATAAAATTTTTGGAATTTACATGCTAAATCTTGTTAGCTTGTTTAAAATTAGATAGTTGTATTTTAGCATTTGCTTGTATTCTTTGTATTTTTTTTCTTTTACTTTCTATCACCTTTTCATTAGCTAAAGCTCTAAGATAGAGTTAATCCATTTGGACCCAAAAAATTGAAAGAGCTAGGAAAGTGTTTACCAAACAAAGAAATGATAAAGAGCCTATTAATGATACTAGCAGTAACAAAGAGTCCCAAGGTGATAATTGATAAGTTATCCAATAGCCCATCTACAATCATTCCTTAGGAGACTATTGAAGGCCCATGATGATGGATAGTTATTTGGGTATTCAATTGTAACTGGTAGAAGTTAATTACTTTGGGTTGAAGCTGAGTCTTGTAGCTTTACTTTAATAGTACTTAGTATAGCAGAACGCCATCTGAGATTCCTACTAGACATGTAATATTTTTGGATCTATATGACACTATAAGAATTAATAAAGTTATCCCTGATACAATAAGGTTATGTTTATTTTCATTTTCATTATGTGATAAAGCTTATAGTTGGTTCCTATATTTACCTTTGGGCTCCATTGAGAGTTGGGATAAACTATTTAAGTGCATTTTTTACTAAATTATTCTTGTCTCAATTCACATCTCAATTATAGATCAAAATAAACCAATTTTGATAAGTTGACCATGAGACACTATATGATGCTTCAAGCCATTTTAAGGGATTATTGAGGTGATGTCCTCAACATAGATTTGAATTGTGGTTTTAACTCAAAACTTTCTAAAATAGGCTGAACAATATGATAAGGTGAATGATTGATGTGACTACTAGATGGTCAATTATGAATAAATCACTAGATAAAACATATTATTTGTTTGAGGAGCTAGTAAATAATAATTAATAAACTCTAATAGATCATCCATATGGAAGAAGACAAGCTAAAATGTTGGATTATGATTGGTTGACTACAAATAAAGTGAAGATGGAATCTCTTTTGATGAAGCTTGACTCCCAAAAGGAAATGAGAAAAGTATTTGGGGAGATAACCATTTCACATCTACATGAAGTGATGGACTTGGATCTCATTTATCAACTAGAAGAAGCAAATTAAATTCAAAGCAAAGAGTATGTATTCGATCCAACAATAATGTCATAATGCATTACCATCTAGATATGAGAAATCATAAAAATTTTTCAAATGGAAGCTATGGGAGTGAGTTATAGAATATTTGGCAATTTCTAAGAAATATTAGGAATAATACAGTGAGCTAACTAATCAAGGAAGTGTACATTTTAATGGTCAATTATCACAAAGAGAAAAGACATCAAAATTAGATGAAGGATGCATGCTATCTTAGCAGAATTGATAATGAGGAATGAAACCTAAGACAATTAGATGAGAAAGCTTGATGTGAGAATAAATTAAATGAGTTCAATGATGAGAAATATAGAGACTAAATTCAAATAATTAGCATTATTAATGAATGGTACATGTGTAATTGTTTTTCCAAGTAATACAGAAATAAATCCAAGTAATTACTATGTTATATTTCTTAGAAGTGAGAAAGAGCAGCAAAGGAATGTAAAACAAAAGGATTCTAGAACTTTTGGGGGGTGATAGGTTCATAATTTTTCTAAAAGTCATGGCTCCTGAGATATAAAGGAATCTTGAACAAGAGGATTCTAGAACTTTTAGAAGTGATAATGCCTTGGCTTTCCCAAAAGTCACAGCTTTGACAAAAAGTTTCTAAGAAGTTGTAGCCTCTATTGAAAAGAACCATAAGAATGAAGGATATAAGATGAAGACACCGAACAAAGTCAAGACTCCAAAAGAAGTGAAGCTCAAGTTTCACCCAAATATTAGAAAAAGAAAAACATGGGACAAAGGGTGAATAGAGGTTACCTGAAGTTATGGAGATAAATAAATGAATCAAAATGAAGCTAAGGATAAGTTTTCGATGAATCTTTCATTTTTCAATAAGTTAGAAAGGGGAAATTAGAAGAATACTTTGAGAAATCTCTTAATATAAGATGAAGATAAAAGCTATATTGAGAGAAAGAAATTATATAAGCAATTGGCGAAAAACTAGAAAAAATTAAAGATAAAAAAGGGATCGAATGGATGACAATACTATTGTAAGTTTGTTTTTGGCAGTGAAAAACAAATATGTTCACTATTATATTTGAATTAAATTTGGAAAAAGAGATTTAAAATAATTTGATAATATATGTGAAGTGAAGTCACTACACAATAAAATCTTTCTGAAATGAAAGTTATGTACCCTTTGAATTTGAGAAACAAAACAAAAATATTCTCAGAACCAAAATATTTTCTTATGGTATTGAAATACAATTTTATCAATGATTTTGGCCTCTTTCATCAATCCACATCCATGCAAAATATATTTTAGAAAAAAGAAAGAATGAAAGGGCTTTATAAGAAAATACATTAATCATGCAACATTAATTACTTACACAAACAATGTACACTTATAAAACAATTATAATCCTAAGCTTGAGTATTTGTACCAGTTTGGAAAAAAAATAAATCTTGAATGAATAAAAATTTGATAGGTTTAAAATGATAGTTTCCTTGAATGAGGTCTCCTTTAATCCTAAAATAACATACTCTCTGATTACTTATTTATGAAGAATTCAATCATAAAATTTATAGAAAATTACTTAAACAAAATAAAAATTATCTTCATAAAAGATATTGTTTACATTTTTATGAACATTTGTAGTTGATCCTGCAACTTTTTTTAATTATCTTTATAAAAGATAGAGTGGATACTTAAGTAGAGACTCAAGTATAGATTCTATCCTTCTATATTTCTAGAAATTACATGCATGAACACTTTAAATCTCTTTTTCTCTTTTTGTTTTTATTAATACTATTGTTTTACTGATTAGTAAATTAAATTCAAGCATATATGTATATAAGATTTTTTTTATAATGCATATTTATATGTTCAATAAACATCCACAAATATAAGGAATTAACACACCATCTCCAATACATGCAAAATATAGAACAACAAGAAAGATAATAAGCATGTCCAAATAATAATTCTTCTATTAAATAAATTTGCAATTTCTCATCAATATTTTAAAATACTAAGCCAATTATCAACTTGAGAAAAATAAAACACAAAGAATTATTTATCAAAACACGTGATCACCTCACATAAATATAAATGAAAAGTTTCTTCAATGCAAAAAAAAACATATTCTTGAGTGAGTATTAAGGACATCTCCTTCCACCTTCATCCTTAGATGTCTTGAGAAGAGCTTGCACCTTCATCCTTAGAATACAAATATAATAGAAAATTTAAATGAGTGCATCATTTAACACTTACAATAGTGTTACAAATTATGATTAGATAGTACACGCTCATATTGTTAGGCATTTATTTTAGATTTCTTCCTTTAATAGATTTTGAGTACAAATTAAAGTTTAATGTTTTTTGGTGGAAGCCTACAATGATATGCTCACACAAGTATACATCATAATTAAAAAGACATCTCTTTAAATTTCTCATAACATAAAATAGTAATAATTTAGCTTCTATCAACACTATATTTACATGTAATAATGTTAAGATCATAGAGCTCCCTCTAGATATTTGTCTAGTTGTTATCTAACAAGCTAGTTACAAGGGTACGAATAACATGACACATTTCAACAAAAGTATCATCATTTTGCTCAAATTTAATGTGTTGCTCTTGATGTGAACTACTGGAACATATATTATAATGACTATTTTTGTCCCTAGAACTTCAATTGATAATTTTTTACAAATGAACATGCATATTTTAAAATTTGTTAATTTGAATTTATGAAAAGATTCAAAAAAAACTCAATCACCCACATCTTAATTATTGAATCTAAGAATGTTGTTATTGTCATGTCTCATTGAGTTACATCGATAAGATCCACTCAAAATTAATAACCTAATTTCACATCCTTTTGATAAAAAGAAATGATGGTAAGCTATTTTGTCCTAAAAAACACCCTAATTACATCATACAACTTTTGTGCCTTATGACACTAATCCTTTTCTAACACTTAATCTTCATGAGGCAAGCTTCCATATTAGGGAAAGGGATCACATTCTTTAAAATGAATAAAAATATTTTAATATACCAGTAGTATATTAAACATCAAATATGTCAAATGACATCTTGGTTTGTGACCAAGTATCTACTTTTCATGCTTGCAATTTTCAAGTAATGCAATGTCCTTCAATTTTTCCAACTTTTTTGGTTCTATAATCAATTGTCCACAACAATGTTGTTGGTAAAACTCACACATCAATGATGAACCACTATCAAGCCCACTGAACAAAATATTGACCACAATGTTATTGTTTAATTATCAACATGCTCTCCATCAATATTTTTAAGTGCTTCACCATTATGTGATATGACAGATATGTGAACCTAATTTATGTAGCAATATTTAATCAAAAATTATTGAGAAAAGTTATCTACTATTATGACTTTGCAATGGTATCAAAACTTATCATTTGTGATACAGTCCCAAAAAGCTCATTGGAAGATAAATTTTGTCAAATAGAGATTCACATATATGTGAGTCATATAAATAGTAAAAATAGATGTATGTCCAAATATCGATTTTTATTGGATTATGTATATAGTTTGACCAACCAATAGTTAACTAACTATTACTCCAATTGAGTATATAAACTTAGGTCTATAAAAGATACTTATACTCTAGGATTCATTTACTTCTTTGTGTTGATGAGATTTTATATTAATGGAAGAATGTTATATTCAACTAGCAGGTGAAGGGCAGATTAATATTGAATTGAAGTATTCTCTTGGCATACAAAAGTGGTTATCATCCTTGAACTATTACTACCAAGGATATTCCATTCGTAGTTATGTCTTCGGTATTTTAATACCAAAATCATACATATTCCATTCACGAGTCATCCACACATCTAGTCCATTTGGGCAATATATCAACTGCCCTTAATGGCTACTTTAACTATGTATTTATATTCTCATACCTCCAATGTCATAAAGATGTGAAGTAATATGGTGATTATTATATTTATGCTTTTGGCTTTGTAAGTATCATACTCACATCAATTAACATATATTTTTTCTATTGATTTTACCTATGAAAATCATATAAGACAAATTGATTCACAAATCATAAGGTTGTCACCACCTTATGAAATACCTTTAATTGCATGTGTCTTGTAACTTTCTTATCAATATCTGCCATGCTCAATATATAACCCTCACACTATAGTGAAACTCTTAGGTTAGATGTTCTACATAATACTGATATTTTTTTTAAGGTTAATTCTTCTAGAATATACACAATAGAATGGTTATAAATTTATTTGAGCTTTTAGTTTCATGAGTATTATAATTAGATCAATAAAACTTATATAAACTTAGGATTTTCATGCATGAGTTTATCTCATAGTATAAGAGTAGAAGGTTTGTCACTTCTTTCAGGTCGAATCTCATGAGCATGCCCTACAACTTAACTATAATCATCCACCATGACCAACATGCATAGATTTATATTAGAAAATAAATCTTAAATCTTTATTCTAAATAACTTTGACACACATCAATATTTTAAACATAACATCATGATAATGAGATATTATACAAACTTATTTAACTTGAGGATCATATCAATTCAAGAGTTTAAAAAAATATTTTAAACTCAATCATCCCACACAAATATAATAACTAATTTTATATCCTTATTTAACTTGACATTGGGGAAGAATTTGTATAACATATTTTTTTGAGTATCTTATCAATTCAAGAGTTCCTGATGACAACCAACATGAGGATCTAAATTTCAAATTTGTTTTTCAATCAATCCTCATTTGTGTTTACCTTGAATTTGATACTAAGTAAAGGTTGGAATTCAAAATTTTCAAGTCTCCCTTTTATACAATGGATTCCTATTGAGCTTATGTGTAGCTTTTCAAGCAATAAGTCATAATGTTAGGTTGAAGTCATGACTTTATCATATTGTTTGAATCTCCTATAGAGTAAAAAATGTAGAGTGACAAAGGATATCATAACTAAGATAATTCTTCTTTAAACCTCAAATTTTTGACTATAAGAATGTCATGACTAAGGTAATTATTACTTGAAATCAATCAATCCAATAAAAAAAATATCATGACTAATGAATAATCTTTTTGGAGAACAAAATCGAGATAGTAAGAATATCATGACTAAGATATTTACTTTATAATACACAAAATCATGGTGACGAGAATATCATGACTAAGATATTTTCTCTCTAGAACACAAAATCTTGGTAGTAAGAATGATTGTGGCGGAGGAATTTTTTCTTGAAAATAAAAATTCATGGCTGGAAATATTTTTCATAGCTAAAAATTATTTGGTATTATGTAATTTTGGATCTATGATGAATAAGATATTGCACTAAAAATTGGGTAGCATTTGGTTGTCATGATATGAAAATAAAGTCATGACCAAAATCATGTTCTAATACTAGTGTGCTATGACTCTAGCACTACAAAAAAAAATCTCATATAGCTAGGGACAATTACCTAGCAATATGGGAAATTTTCGTCGCTAAATGGTAAATAGCGACGAAATACCAACGGATCGTGTCCCTTTCTAAAATACTTCTTACTAAATTTTAGCTACGAAATTTTCCCTAGCTAAAAAATTAGCGACGGAAAATTTTCTTGCTTAAAAAGAAAAATTATGTTGCTAAAATAGCAAGATAAACAAAATATTTCGTCGCTAAACAAAAATAATGATGGTTGAATCCCTAGCTAAAGTCCCTAGCATTAGAAAATTAGCAACGGAATATCCATCGCTAATTTTAATATTTCCCTAGCTAAATTAGCTATGGAAATTTCCTTCTCTAAATTAGCGAGAGATTTTTCCCTCGCTAATTTAGCTAGGGAATTTTCCCTAACTATTTTAATTTCAAAAATATTGACAGAATTTAAAAAATTTTAAAATTTTTTATTTAAATAATTTATTATTTTTAAATCATATTGAATAAAAATTAAAACTATAAATAATTTATAATAAACAAAAAATAAAATCATTTAATATCTTATTCAAATTCAATATTTTACATAATTGAAATAAAAAAATAACAAACTTTTATTTTTTTTCATCAATGTATCTACCGACAATGCATAAAGTATAATATATTCATTCATTTACATTGCTTTCTCTTCCTTTGCTCCTCCGATCATTATTTTTCTACTGCGACAAAACTATCCGAGTCGCGGCACATAATGTCTAGTAAAAATCCAATCACTTATAGAAGCTTTGTATGAGGAACAATGCGGCATCATATCTGTAACAAAATTAAACTATTCAGTCAAAAAAAGTTATGTTTTAATACATATATATTTTTGTAGTATATATGTAAATATATACTAGTAATTCACTCGTACATATATTACTACAGTATATGTACATATAAATAGTAGAATTAAGTGTACATATAAACTGAGTACAAATATACTTAGTATATACGTACATAAAATACTATAATATTAAATGTATGTATATACTGAATTTATTCGTACATTCTCAATAGGTGATGTTGCTGCTGCTCTCACTGCTACTCCAGCCACTACTTTCATTGCCGCTGTCGCTGCCAATACCACTGCTACTGTCGCAGTTGTCGCCGCCACCACTACTGCCGAAGCTGTAGCCGCTGGCCGCTGCAGCGGCTGCCCCCGCTGCTGGAGCTGCTGCTGCCGTTGCTGCTACCGCCGCCGCCGCCGCCGCCGCTGCTTCCGATGCTACTACTGCTTGCTGTGCATGCTGCTGCTACCGCCACTGCTTCCGTTGCTTCAGGTGTAGCCACTGCCTCTACCTCCTATGCCACCGCTCCTGCTGCTACTGCTCCCGCCGCTGCCGCTCCCACCGCTGCCGCTGCCGCTGCATCCCTCGCTGCTGCCGCCACCACCTCTGCCACCATTGCCACTTCTACTGCCACCATTGCCGTCACTGCCATTGCTTCTGATAATAGAATTTTACATACTTATAATAGACTAAAACTCTACCAAAAAATATCAGAGCCACAAACATTTTCACAGATATATAAAAAATAGTTATTATAGACATGAACAAACACAAATTAAAGTTGATTGTCATACAGCTTAAACTAAAATTTAATTCAATAATATAATATTTTTATATTAAATTTAATTAAAAACGGAAACTATAAATGAAAATATTATATTAAACAAAAAAAAATTCATTTAATAACTTATTCTAATACAATATTTTAAATAAAAAAAATAACAAAAATTATATTACATCTTAGTAATCAATGTATTTATCGACTGTGCATAAAGTATAATCTATCTATGCATTAACGTTACTTTCTCTCCATATTCTCTTCTAATCACCAATTTTCCACTGCAAAAAAGCTATCCAAGTCACACTTCTTCATGTCTGTTGAAAAATCACTTCACTTATACAAGCTTCGTATAGAAAATGATGTCGTACCATATCTGTAAGAAATTTAAACCAATAAATCAAATCAAAATAAATTTAAAAAAAAAAACTATGTTTTGATAAATATATATTACTGTAGAAAAAGTACATATATTACTACAGTATTTATACATATAGATTGCAGTATTCTACGTACATATTTACTGTTATATTTATACTCAGTATATATGTACATAAAATACTATAGAAGTATATGTACTTATATACTGACTATATAGCTATGTATATACCACATTTGTTATCGTTCCTATTGCTCACGCTGTCGCTGCAGCCCCTGCCTCCGTGCCTCCGCTGCCACCGGTGCCATTGCTGCCACTCTTGCCTTGGATGCCGCCGCTGCCATTGCAGCCGATGTAGCTGGTGCCACCATAGATGTCGCCGCAGCCACCGCTTCCTCCGCTGCCTCCGCTGCAGCTGCTACCACTGCTGCTGTTGTTGCCGCAGCTGCCGCCACTACCTCCGCTGTCTCTGGTGCCTCCACTGTAGCCACTGCCATGGTAGTTGCTACCACACCTGCCGACGACGCAGCAGATGTTGCCACTGTTGCCGCCACTGCTGCTGCTGCTTCTTGCGCCACTACCACCTTTATCGTCACTATCGCTGTCGTAGCTACCTCTGATGATAATAGAGGTGTCAACCGGGCCGGGCCGAGCCGGCCCGGCACGAGAATATTCTGTGCTCGGGTTCGTTCCGTGGCCAGGTAAGGCACAACCCATGCCATGCCATGTCGAGGCCAACCAGGCCTCCTGTCGTGCCTGACCCGGCATGGTTCGGTGGCTCGTGGCATGGCCTGTTCCATGGTCGGGGTCACCGTTCACACCCAGCCCGGTGTCCCGCACCCGTAGTACCGCACCCACTAACCCGCAGTCCTAGCTTCCTGCACCCTCACAAGTCACGGGTGGGTTCACTATGACGTGGGACACTCGAGCCAACGCCAAGCCAAGCTTCCTCTTCCCGCAAAAAAGACTGCAGGTCAGTTCTAATCAGACCCGACCTGATTCCCCCCCCCCCCAACGGGAAAAAAAAATTTAAATTATTGCCGTTGGATCTCGCCTCCAACGACTAGGGGGCAAAATTAAACGGCCCTCATGATTCTGCCCCCTAAAAAAAATAAAAAAAATCAAAAAAATGACTTTTTTTAAAAAAAAATTATTTTCTTTAATCTATAAAATCCACCCCTCTTCTCTATAATATTTATGTTTTTCATAAACATTTATTCTCTCAAATCTCACATTTTCTCTCTCAAAAATCTTGCTCCTCTCTCTCGGCACTCGGGAAGTCGGGATTTTGTCATTTGGCTTGTCTTTTTAGGAATCTCAACTTGGGTTTTGAATTTTGAGATAGACTATGGTGCGCCGTGCACGTGATCGACCTGACTGCTTTACCGGGTAATTTATTTTAAGTTTTTTTTACTCTCTATCTCTAGTCTCTCTCTCTAGACCTAAAATAGTTAAATTTAAAATCTATCATCTAGTCTTTAAATAAGTGTCATGTTTTAACAAAAATCTTAAAAAATGACAAATACTAATGAAACATATTTAAATTTAGAAAATAAAAATATTACATAAAGGTTTGAGGCTGCTGAAACTTTGGTTTCTCTAGTCGTTTCAACCCAAACTTCTAAAAAACAAAAAAAAAAGGGACTTCTATGGTTTGGACTCATTTTAATATAATAAAACAAAAAAAATGTTAGGGGTGATGAAGAAGAAATGACATAGTACAAATATTGTATGAGAATTTTAACATGTAAGAGTTTGTTTGGGACTGGGCACCTTAAGAGGCATGCCGAATTATGTACCAAAAAACATGGTCCATTAGATCCTAGGCAAACCCAACTTGACACTACATTTTTTGAGACTGGATCGAGTTCAGTCTCAAAGTTTACTCCCTTCATATACTCCAACGAGTTGGGTAGGAACGGCATGACCAGACTTTTCACATTGATGGGCCTTCCGATCAGATTTTCGGAAGATCCAAGGGTAGTACGCATAATGCAGACATATTTTCAGCCTGCTTATTGTAGGATTCCTAGTTCCACATTTAGGAATAACATACTAAAATTGTATAAGTTAGAAAAACAAAAAATAATTAATGAATTTATGGCATATAGTGGAGTGGTGTCCATGACGTCCGATATCTGGACAAGTCACAATGAATCATCTTATACATGTCTCACTAGTTACTATGTAGATTCTAACTGGACTATGAATAAAAAAAACTTTAGGATTATCTGAGATTCTCCATCCTCATGATGACCCATTCATTTTTGAGTGTATGATAAAAATCTTTAGGGAATATAAAATTCAAAATAAAATTTTTAGTATCACATTTGATAACGCATCTAATAATGGAATATCGATTAACATGTTTGTTAGGAATATTAGAGACGCACCATCAGTAGAGATTTTTCATGTCAGATACATGTGTCACGTGATTAACCTAATTGTTCAAGCGGGTATGAAGGTGTGTTCCCCCGCATTGGATAATATACATAATGCACTAAAATATATTCGCACTCTTCACAGACAACAAGAGTTTGGTAGTCTCTGTTTATCTGCGAATCTTAAGAAGAAGAAATTCCAATCGGATGTGAGACATCTTTGAAATTACATGTACCTGATGTTGGAATCATGTGTTGGATACGAACACCTGATATCCGACTACGTCAATAGTAAGAGTGACAAACTTATTATTGACGACACTGACTGGGCTTCAAAAATTTCATTTATGAAATTTCTAAATTTTTTTTATGACACGACGAACATGTGTTCGTCGGTTTATACGCCCACAACTTGCATTGAACTTCGGTGCATATGCCACATTAGTAGCTTGTTTAGGAAGTATCGAGCTGACCCCACAATTAGCCATATGTTTGCAGAGATGGAAACCAAGTACTTGAAGTACTGGTCCATCATTCCATCTCTTTATTGCCTTGCTACATGCATGGATCCTAGGATTAAGGTGGAAGGGGTAGAAAACACCTTCACTTACATTTCCTCGTGCATGAACATGGAAGAGCCACCTGAAGGGTTCATTCACGAGAAGTTGACTAGCCTATTCTCATACTACGATACTAGGTATGGTGGTGGTGGTGGTGAGATTGTGATTACGGACATGGATACCTTGTTCAGAGATGACGATTTTTCCATACAGCTAGCTTGGGGGAAACGTAGGGGTGGACCATCACATAGGAGCGAGCTTTCTCAGTACTTAGATGCCGATTACTGCTCAATCATATCACATTCTGAGACTAAGAATATTGATATATTATAGTGGTGAAAATCATATGAGTCCACCTTTCCCGTGCTATCTAGGATGACACAGGATCAACTGACTCCTCCGGTGTTGAGCATAGCATTGGAGTCTGCTTTTTCTGTTTTAGTGAACGTGATTTCGGATAGGAAATCAAAATTACATCCAGATATTATTGAGGCTTTGGCTTGTTTGAAGGATTGGGAGGATTTGAGGTTTAGCATCCATGATCATGCTGGAGCTGGGACTAGGACAAGGACTGCAGCCGCATCCACTGTGAAAGCGGAGGAGTTGATTGCTGATGATGATGATCCATATGATACTGATCTTGATGTTGTGGCTGATGATGCTCATGATATGCTGATTGACGATTAATGATGATCTACTGCTTTTTGATTTCGATATTTTGTTTTTTATTGATTGTCCACTTTATTTATACATTACGTTGAAGCTTTAATTTGGTTGGTTCAAACCTTCGGTATCTAAAGGTTGATTGGTCATTTTTCATTTGGTTTGCTTATGTTTTTTTACTTTTTAATTTTTTTTAATAAAATTTTTTGATTTATTTATTTTTTTGTTTTATTTTTTCATTTAAAAATTTATAACTCTATTATTTAATTCTAATAAATTATAAACTAATTTTATTTTACTTTATAAAAAAAATTAAAACTTTGTAAATTTAATAAATTTTGAACAATTTTCATTTTATAAATATATTATATTATAAATTATATATAATTTTATATATAATTTAATATTTTATATAATTAAACTAATAATTAAAACTATAAAATTAAAAAAAAATTAACCTGGTGGGTATGGCTTGGTTTGGCCCGTACGGCTAGGATAGGCTCGGCGCGGTTACTGTACCACACCGTACCTGGCCCGGCACAAAAGCACGGTTGTGTTCTAAAAAAATAGGCCGTGCCAGCCCGGCACGGCCCGTTTGACACCTCTAGATGATAATAGGCTTTTACATACCTATAATAGGCTAAAACTCTACCCAAAAATTTTGGAGAAACACAAACATATTCACAAATATATAAAAATAGTTATTATAGAAATTAAAAACAAAAATTACAGTTGAATGTAATACATTTTAAAAAAAATTAAATAAATAATTTAATATTTTAAAAATAAATTTACTAAAAATAGAAACTATAAATGAAAATTTTAAATTAAAAAAAATTATTCAATAACTTATTCTAATACAATATTTAAATAACAAAAACAAAAAAAATAATAAAAATTATATTACATCTTATTAATCAATGTATCTACTGAATATGCATAAAGTATAATCTATCAATACATTGATGTTGCTTTCTCTCCCACTGCTCCTCCGATCACCAACTTTTCATTGCGAAAATGATGTCTGAGTCATGGTGCTTCATGTTTGTTGAAATATGTGTTCACTTATAAAAGCTTCGTATGGAAAACAATGTGGTACCATATCTGTAAGAAATTTAAACCACCAAATTAAATCAAAATAAATAAAAAATAACTATGTTTTGATAAATATATATTGCTGTAGTAAATATGTACATATATACTAGCATTTCACTCGTATAGTTATTACTACAATATATGTACATATAAACTACAATATTATGTGTACATATATACTGAGTACATATATATACTCAGTATATATGTACATAAAATACTATAGTATTATATCTACGTATATATTGACTATATACATACGTATATACTGCATATGTTGTCATTGCTACTACTCCCGCTACTGCTGCCACTCCTGCCGCTACCGCTACCACTGTTGATGCCACTGTTGCTGGCGCTACTCCCACTGCTGCTGCTGCTACCACTACCGATGCGGTTGCTGCTGCTACCACAGCTACCACTGCTGTCGCTGCCACCCCTTCCACCACTGCCACTACTACTGTAACCCCTGCTGTAGATGCTGCCTCTTATGCCGCTACTATCGAATCTGTCGCAGCTGTCGCTGATGTCGCCTCAACCACTACTACCGGTGCTGCCACCGCTGCCTCTTCCACTGCCACCACAGCCATCACTGCCATCTCTACCACTGCTACCTCTGATGATTATGGGCTTTTACATACCTATAATAGGCTAAAACTCTACCCAAAAAATTAAGAGACACAAAAACATATTCACAGATATATAAAACAAATACTATAGACATGAACAAACACAAATTAAAGTTTATTCTCATACAGCTTCACCAAAAATCCAAAAGATGTCTAACAATTATGTTTAGAGATAAAGAGAGTGCAAAAATATAATGTTTTTAGAAAAATAAAGATAAGATAAGCTAGTCCTCTTTTTTATAAAGTTGAAATCGGTAAATATAAGACCCATGCAATGGAAGGACCGTGGAAACGTCTGAATGTTTTGAATCAAAATTTTTTCTTCTCTCACATAATGTGTCCTACAAAAATTCATAATTTGGTTAATCAAAAAAACAAAGAACAAAACCAGAATAAAAAAAATTGATACTTGCAACAAAATATCATAATTATTTACTTCGCATAGATAAAAATAAATAACAGTTCAGAAATAATTTTCATACTCAATCTTCCTCATAATTTGTAGAGAATGCTAGCCTTTTCTGCGAGGATTCGCAGCTGGATCTCGGAATGCTATCTGATGCGCCAATGCCGCTAACTGTGACTCCATATAGGACATCTACTGTTACAATTCTTTTTTAATTTCTTTAATTTCTTGCATTTCTTCTATCAAATTAGTTATTTTCACATCCTTCTTTTTCAGTTCGGTTTTTATATCTACAATACATTCATTTGTTTCATGTGCTTGTTGTTTGACCACCTCATCCACCATTGATGAGATAGATGAATTAGAAGCACGACTGCTACAACAAAATGTCACTCCCTTAGAGTCGATTCCGTACACTCGATGCTTCTTTCGACCTCCTATTATCTCCAAATAAATTGGATCATAGTCAATTGGTTGAGGATTCATAGAACCCTCAACTTGTTGATGAGCAGCTGTCACACGTTCCTCCATTAGGTCCTGAGATAAAATGGAGATAAAAACTATTCTAGATTTACAAAAAATAAAATAAAAATTTTGCATTCAAAATAATTTTCATAATGTACTGTAGTTTTATAAAGTCTAATTAATATAATAATTTCTTACTGCAATCATCTGAGACTTGTTGCCAACATACTGACCATCCACTTTCTTCACATTCATCTTCCTGAAAATCTCATAGAAATTTGGATCTTGACCCAATTCTCCAGCCTAGAATATATTTTTATTAATTCATAAAAAAACAAATGATAAAAAAAGTTAACAAAATTATTAAAACCATGGAGAGATTATATTTATTGGACTATTAGGAAAACCAAAAAATATAGATATGTTTAGAATTTTAAATTTGTACCAAATCTCAAGCATGCTCGATGCTCAACTTTGAACCTTCCGTGTGTCGACAGATTCCTGTACCTAGTCCAGCAACCTCACTTTTTGCTGGCAATATCTGATTTTTTCTTCACATCTGGCTCCTCCCAATAATTAAGCCACTTGGGCAAGTCTTCCTCGGATATAAAATCAGACATTTCTTTGATTTTCTTTAATTTATGAATAAAATCAGAATACCATTGAGCTGCTTTGATCTCCCATAATGACTTTATCTTTCCATCAAATTGGGGTGGCCATGTGCACTGATTCTATAAAAAAATGACAAAAGAATTTATATTAACAACAAGAACATAATTATTTACTACTTGAATAATAACCAACATAAAAGTTAAGTAATTAGATAATTATTTTTCAATTCTTTTGTTTTGTTATTTTTACCTAAAAGACATTAAAATACGACTCATTTGTCGATTGAGAAACTTTCTTCCAGGAGAAAGCTTTGGCATCAGCTATTTTCTTGAAAGCCTTTGTAATTATAGTCGAACACTTGTGAGATGAAATAAAACTGTACAAATAAATAAATAACATAGAAAACAAGAAAATCAAAACAATATAAAAAAACCACTAACAGTAACATCAAATTTTTTTTTCAATTTATTTTTACATATTTCATTTACCTCTCAACCACAATATCAATTTCTAACTTTGCATTGACTTCAGAGGAAGGCACAGCATTTGATGCTATCGTTGGTATTGTAAATGGGGGAAAAATTGTTGTAAATTGTAGTGTAGGAGATTGAGATGGATAAAAAGTGTGAGCAGGAAGCATAATCGGTGGTGGGCTTACATCTAATAAAGGTGTTAGTAGAGGTCTCAATGATGGTGATGGTGATAGAAATGGAGATGGTGATTGTGATGTTGAAGTCAGGATATGGTGGCTATGAGATGATACTAATTCTGCAACATTATGTAATATACTAGGTGAATTTTGTTCATTTTCTGTGTCCACGTCTAGCTCTACCACGACCACATCCTTAGGTGCCATCTACTGTATAGAATAAAACAAAGATCAAAAAATAAAAAAATGATGAACAAGCATGCATTTTCGAATAAAACACACCGAAAGATTTCAATAAAATTTAAAATGTCTTTGATAGTTTAAATTTATGATAAAATTATAATAATTTAATTATCGGCATCACTGTCATCCTCCAATGGATCTTTTGATATTTTGTCTGATTACGATAGAAGTTTGAACTCATCTTCAGATAGAAAATTATCATCTTCAATTTCTATTATGCCACCATTTGAGTCACATAAATTTTCTGGATCTTCATCTACATTCAAAGGCTCAATATTATTTATGTCATCTTCCTGGAATGCCGGTGTAATTTTTACATCTGCACTTCTTTGTTGCAATGTTAATACTTCAAATTTTGATCGTGCTTTGATCTTGCAAATTGCCCACCAATCTCTCTTTTCACGAGATAAACTCGGTTATGTACAATAATATACCTGAGCGACTTGAACTGCCATAATAAATGGCTCATTTTGATTATATCTGTGTTTATGGTTAACATCCACTAGCTTATAATCCGAATGAATCTTTGTGCCCACATTTGGTGTAGGATCAAACCACTCGCACTTAAATAATACAATCCTATTATTTTTGAGTCTAGGATTCTTCAACTTAATAACTTATTTGAGTTGACCATAATAATCAATCTTATCTGCACTATATCATGTGCCTTTAATGCATACACCACTATTCATTATTATTTTAGAAGAACCATGCCCGATTGTGTTAAATTTATATCCATTAATAAAATACCCAGGATAGGGTGTCACATATCGAAACAGGCATTTCCTTAGATTCTGAATAAAAATATTTGAATCTCTATTTAAAGGATAAATTACCTGTGACATTAATTAAAAAAATTGATATTAACAAATAAAAGATAATAATAAATTAAATAATTCAAAATTTAAAACTTAATAATTCTCACATAATTTTTGAACCAATTTGCAAATTTAGTTTCTAGCATATAATCGATATCATTGCTGGAAATTGCTGGTTGCCGATATTTTAACTGCTCAACATAACTACTACACAAATATAAAAAGAGAAAAAAAATGTATATCAATTTTTAATAATTCCTATTAAAGATAAAATTAAACTATGATTAAACCTACAACTATTTTGTGTATGCATACTCAATGTATGGCGCAACCTCCTCACAATTAAGTGAAACGTAGCTCCTGGTTGCTTTGTACTCTTCATCTATCATATATCTTTTCATTGCTCTTCCAAATGCTCTTCCAGGGTGCTTGAAGATAAAAAGTTTATCCATAGAATCATCTTCTACCATCACATGACCTTGATAATTCCATGGCACATTTCTATTCTTTGTAATGACATGATCATCAAAATAATAAGAATAACATGATGATGCTTCTTCTACTAAATATGCATTGCAAATTGAACCTTCAACTTTTACCTTATTTCTAACATTCAATATCAACTTATGAAGAAACCTACAACCACAATGTTAGGTTTCAATTTGATTAAATTACAATATTACTTAAAGTACGAAATAATAAAACACAACAAATTATATGTATTTACCTCTCAAAAGGATACATCGACCTGAATTGCACTGGCCCTGCAATTCTTGTTTCATATACCAAATGGACTGGCAAATACTCCATTGAGTCAAAAAAATTCGGTGGGAATATCCGTTCTAGTATACAAATAATAAGTGGAATGTCATTCTCCAGCCTCACCATCTCATCTATTTTGATTATGGTTGCAGTTAGCTATTTGAAAAACAAACTAAGTTCTATAAGGACCTTCCAAATACGTTGTGGAAGTAATTCACGGAATGCAATTGGTATTAATCTCTGCATAAATACATGTAGTCATGACTTTTCATTCCAAATAACTTAAGATTATTCATATTCATGCATCTACGCATATTTGACACATATCCATCAGGGAATTTCAAATTTTTAACTCATTCACACAATATCTGTATTGCCTTCTTATCAAGTGTGTAGCAAGCCTTAGGAAATTTTTTTGTTTCCTCATTTAGTTTCAATTCAGGCCACCGATAGTAATGATTCAGCTCTTGTATTGATTTTAATGTGTCTTTTGTTTTTCCATCTACATTAAGGATAGTGTTGAAAATACTGTCAAAAACAATTTTTTTAATATGCATTACATCTAAGTTATGATGAATTAAATTAGACTTCCAGTAGGGCAAGTTCCAAAATATACTATGTTTCCTCCAGCCAAATAATTTTCCTATTATTCCATTACTTCCAGTAGCATCCTTTTCAGTTACCTTCTTCAAACCCAAACTATGAATCTCTGTAATAATATCATCTCCTGAACGAACAGCTAGTGCAACTCTCATCATAGTTTTATTTCTTTGAAATACAGTTCTATTTCTTCGAAATTGATGATTCGTAGGTAGAAACTTACAATAGTTATCAAACCATGACTGTTTGCCACTAAATTTGAGGGTAAATGCATCAGAATTTGTCATGCAATACGGACATGCGAATTGTCCTGCAGTACTCCAGCCATACAACATTGAATATGCAAGAAAGTCACTTACCATCCACATAAGGGTTGCCTACATACTGAAATTGTGCTTCTTTGAGATATCATATGTATTGACGCCAATATCTCATAAATGATTTAACTCCCCAATAAGAGGCTGTAAGAAAATATCCAGCATGTCTTTCGGATTTTTTGGCCCTAGAACTAATATTGACAAAAACATATATTGCTCATTCATAAATAATCACAGAGACAAGTTATAAGGCATCAATATAACTTCCATGTTGAATACTATTGTCCAGATTGCCCAAATGACTGAAATCCATCAGTGTAGAGACCAAATCTCGCATTTTGACTTTCTACTGCAAAATCTTGATGTATATAATTAAAATGCATACAAGTAGATGAATCTGATGGATGACGCATTACTCCTTCTTCAACCTCATGCTCGAAATGCCACCTCATATCATTTGTTATAGTATTTGATGCATATAGTCTCTGTAATCGAGGAATTAATGGAAAATAATACATCTTTTAAAAGACAACCTTCAATTTTTTTCGCATTTCTACAGCATGAGGTGCCTTCCTAAATCGAGGATGGTCACAAAACTTACAGCTAATTAAATCAATATCACTACCCCAATATAACATGCATCCATTTAAATAACAATCAATTTTTTCTACTGGTAGACCCATTCCTTGTAGTAACTTCTTAGTGTTGTAAATGTTGTTAGTTATAAAATTATTATCCGGAATAATCTTCTTCATCATCTGTCACATGATCAAATAATTTCTCAGACATATGATTTTCTGACTTAATGCTCTATAGTCGAGCCACGAGTGACAATTATGAATGTATTTTACAACCAGGCCACAACTCTTTATCTGTAGCTTTAAGCATTTCATAAAATTTCTGACCTTCAGGATTAGGTAGTTCATCCATGTAATCCATATTGAAGTCAGGACCAGCAGCTTTCATGATCATTCTATGGTATGTGTTTGATGATTCTTTACCACAAGTAAACGATTCAATACCCTCATTTTGGTCAATATTCAGAGCCTTTGTACTTTCCCCATGATAAATCCAAACAAAATAATTTGACATGAAGCCATATTTTGCCAAATGATATCCTTTAGTGTTTGCATCATGAAAAGGGATATTATGACACTTTCGATGATTACATGGACACTTAATTTTTTTTCATCCTTAAATCTCGATTGACTATAAGCAAAATTGATTAAAGTTTCAAGCTCAGTGAAAAAATCTTTATTCAAAAATACATTAATAACCCTTTTGTACATCCACTGATGATCTGAGCTCATTTTGCCCTATTTTATTTACATAAAATAATGCCCAATCATTAATATAAATAAAACATTCTATTACTTCAAAATATATAAAGAATAAAATAAAATTATTTACAGATGAATATTTAAAATTTAAATATCGTGAATATAGAGGTAAGGCATTTGCACAATCTACATTAATAGATAACGTAATTTTTAGAATGATAAAGATTAAAAGATATCATAGTTATGCTAGATAAAGGGGTGCAAAGTACAATAATGCACAAGAAATGAAAGCAAAAAATACATTTAATATTTGAAGGAGGAGAGGGAGAGAGAGGGAGAGAGAGAGAGATAAGGTGGGGAGAGAGAGGGATAGAGAAATTGGGAGACGGGGGGAGAGAGAGTGAGAGTGGGAGAGAAAAGGAGGGAGAGAGAGTGGGAGAGAAAAGGTGAAAGGGAGAGAGGGGGAGAGAGGGGGAGAGAGGGAGAGAGAGGGGGAGAGAGGGAGAGAGAGGGGGAGAGGGGGAGAGAGGGGGAGAGAGGGGGGAGAGAGGGGGGGAGAGGGGGAGAGGGTGGGAGAGAGGGAGAGAGAGGGAGGGAGATAGGAGAGAGAGAGAACAATCAAGAAAGAAGAGCCAGAAAAAAAATAACACGAGAAAGAGTGTGACACAAAGAAAAAGAGGAAGAGAAAGACAAAGAATTATAGTGGAATAGATAGACACATAGAGAGTGCAGTGTTAGAATGAAGAATTATATAAAAAAAATATAAGTTCTTCAGCACAAACCAATCAAATATTATTTTTTTGTTACACATAAGTTCATATTTGAGCCTGAGGCCCAAGGGCTCGGATTAGGTAAGAGTACGACCCTTATTTGTATTATACCATATATGAACCTAATCAATGGACACTCATGCTATGTGCTTACATATTGTTGATATTATATCTTTAGCTGTTTTATTTCAAGTTGGTGCAACAAAATAGTATTATTCTATATATAATTATATGTTAGGATACATATAGTAAATGTAGTTATAAATAGTTACATTTAGTTTAACATATAATTATATATAGATATATGCATACAAGTAGTTATAAGTAAATATAAATAAATATATACAAAGTTATAACCAATTATATAGATTTACATATATGTATACATATATGTTTACATAATTAATAATAAAGTTATATTTATTTATATAGAGTTTTTATAGTTATACAAATATTTATATATAGCTATACACATTTAGTTAAACATTATGTAGTATGTTTTTATACATAAAATTATAAATATAGTTACATGTGGTTATACATATAGTTACACGTATAGTTAAACTTATATTTATATATGTATGTATATTTTTTTTTTCATATAATTTCATATATTTATACATATAGTTATATATATGTATGGAAATGCTAAAATATATTTTTATACTAATATATAAAAATGTATATTAAATACATGTTGTTAATTATATATTTAAATATAGTTATGTATAAAGTTTTTACAGTTATACATATAGTAAGATAGAATTATTTATAGTTATATGTTATTATACATATAATATATATAGTTATAAAAATTTATATATCATTAAACATTTAGTTATATATATATATATATGTATGTATGTATGTATGTATGTATGTATGTATGTATGTATATATATATATATTCATATGAGTATTTATATTTAGTTATACATAAATATATACAATGCTATAAACAAATATATAGATTTACAAATATGTATACATATATGTATAAATAGTTAAAAATATAGTTATATTTAATTATATAAAATTTTATTTAGTTTTATAAATATTTATATATATACACATATAATTAAACATAATGTTTTATGTTTTAATACATGTAATTATAAATATAGTTACATGTGGTTATACATTTAGTTACACATATAGTTATACTTATATTTATACGTGCAGGTATATATATTTATTCATATAATTTTATATATTTATACATATAGATATATATAAGTATAGACATAGTAAAATACATTTTTTTATACGAATATATACAAATGTATATTAAATATAAGATGTAAATTATATATTTAAATATAATTATGTATAAAACTGTTATAGTTATATATATAATAATATTCAATATTTTATAGTTATATGTTATTATACATATAGTATATATAGCTATTAATATTTTTATATATTTAAACATATAGTTATATATAAATATATTCATACAAATAGTTATACACAAATATATAAAGTTATCAATAAATACATAGATTTACATATATGTATACATAGTTATAAATATAGTTATATTTAATGTTGTAGAGTGTTATATAATTATACAAATATTTATATATAGTTATACAGATATTTATACATAGTTATACACATATAGTTAAATATAATATTGTATGTTATTATACATGTAATTATAAATATAGTTACATGTGTATACATATAGTTACCCAAATACTCATAATTCTAAACACTTAAAATAATCAAATCCTACTTGCATTATAATGATAATGATTTTTGAATCTAAGATTTCTAAAAAGTTACTAGTTGGATGGTTGGTGGCATCATTAAATGGGAGTAAGTCCTGGGTTTGAACTTATCATTGTTCTTTGAAGAAGTATATTTTGGTAAACTCTATGCAAATCAAAAATTGATTTTTGATTTCTAAAACTATTATTTAGATTTAAATTTTTTAAAAACTTATGTGAGATAAACAAAGTTGATGCATTTCGGTGCAACAAAAGTGGATAAAAGATATAATATTATAGAAAAAAATGTTAAGGGGGACCAACATGAAAATAATTATATTTTTTTACAATTTATAATTTTGATTATAACATTTGGGGACCCAAATCCAAAATATTTATGATCTGGGTCTTCCAAATTCCTATACAAATAATTACCTTCCTTTATTCATACAAAATGCATATACTCAAGTATGCATATGAGTTTATGTAGAAACTCATTATTTCGTAAACAAAAACACATGCATATGGAGCTCATAAATACTCTGTATGCATAAACATATGCATAAACTCGTTTTTGGATACCGAGTAAGCTGAAATGAGTTTATGCATAATATTTTTTTTTAATTATATTGGGATAATTATGAGTATCCAAATATATGTACAAAAATATAACCCAAATCATAGATATTTTTTTTTGGATTCCATAACATAATTATCCTTTATATATATTTATGTGTGTGTGTGTGTGTAGATTAAGGATAAAATTATTAAGTATTATTATTTTTATTAGTGTTGTGGAGGAATTCCTTTTTTTTTTTGCAAAGTTAGATAAAAGCTAGTGATGTTTTGGATGCAACAAATAATAAAGAATAGTACTTTCATTGTCAAGAAAATCTATTTAATAAAATTTTAAAATTGAACTAATTTAAGGAAATACTTCTCAGAGCAAATTCCTACCTTTTAGTGGTATCATTGCATAATATTAATTTGTTTTTGTTATTTTTTTTTTTTGTAATTTAAGAGATGCAAGCCTAATATTTTTTTCTATTTGAATATTAGGGTGATTAGGATTTCTTGTAATGCATGTAATTGCTACTTAAGAGCTATAAGGTTACTCTAATTTCTTCATCATTTTAAACTTTTTCTCCTTTTCTTACTGCTTCTTCTTCATCTTTTTCTACTTCTTCTTCTTGTACTGCTACTACCACAAATGAGTATCTACTTTCAAATGAGAATGCTCATTTATAGATGAGATAATATTTATCTATGATTTATTTTTCACATGGTCTATAGTATATTCCATTATACTTTCTCATTAATCAAAAATAAAAATATAGATTATAGTTCAACTGAGAAAGCTTACTAATTGATGAGTATCTAATTGCAATTAGAATATAAAGGGTAGATTAATTACCAATTGTGCAAGATTAATAATAGATGAGTATCAACTTGCAACATATAGGAATCCTTTTGTTATAGCATATGTTTGAGTGGTTGATTTGTCATTGTTGACAGCTTCCTTGATTTGATAGAGCATAGTGATATATGTATTTCACACATCAATCATGATACAACATCAATATACATTTTTTTTACAAGGTAAATGGTCTTGAGGTTGGTAATATATGTTCTACAAATCATCTCCATTGGAGAAAATAAGGTTTTGAAAGACTTACTATGGTCTTTTTTTATGATAATATTTTTTCTATGACAAGATTAATCAATCAAAAAGTTTGGTTACCTAACAACAACAAATCAATAGAGCAAGCAAAGACATGAATATTCAATTGATATGCCTTCCAATCTCAAAAGATTATCAAAAGATAACCATCAATGGATTTTAAACCTATTTGAAAAATATTATAGCTCAAATACCAAACCAGTTAATTAAATATGATAATTTTGAATTAAATCACAAAATTATTTTTCATTTTCCCAAACTATACTTAATAGAGTTGAATTAATAAATAGGAAAAATATATATAAATATTCACATTATTTTTATTACACACACACGCACGCACATACATACACACTACAAAAATTATGAATTGATTAACCAAAATGGCTTTTCTAGATTTTTCAGAAATGGGGTTAAATGCATAGCACATAGTAATTTTAATAATGCAAAAATTATTAAACACATACACACACTACCATAAAATAAACGAACACAACAAAAGACTTACACTATCAAAAAATACACTGCTAAAAAACTTACCATAAATAACACAAACTATGATCATACACACACTCATTTTATCATTCATAAAATAGCAAAATACAGATTAAAACAATTTGTTTTTGAATAATTATTCTAAAAATTTATTTTTTAGAATAATTATTAGAATCATCTTTTTGTGCTCTTCATGCAATATCGATAATAAATCAAGAACATATGCATTTTTTTTTGTGCTCCTCGCTTAAGAACACCCGTGAACAAAAATATCAGCAATGGGCCATGAATAATTGAAGTTTTAAATAGAAATGTTTATAACCATAACAAAAAAAAGATACCAGCAAATTATAGCATCAAAATCACCCAAACCATGATAAAGAAGTTCACCCACTTAATCCAACATGCCCAAACAATGCATAACATTTTTTTCCTTTCACATCTATGGTAATAAAAAAATTATAGATATAATTATGTTTAAATAGTTTATGTATACATTTTTTTATAGTTATATATATATAGTTATGTTTAAACACACTTATTTAAAGCAAACTTATATTTATGTATACTATTTTTGTATACAATATGTAGTTATTTATATTGAATAATTTTTTAATTCGGCGTACCTACCGTGCACCATCAAAATCCACACAATGACAATGTATTATATCACAAATACATGAAATATGTATACGATTAAGTATATATACACAATCCAAGAACACCACGGTGAATAAAGGATAAGAATTTCGAAAACATTAAAACTTAAGCTTAATCAAGTTAATCGATGAATAATAAATGTATAAAATGTACCTCAAATCAAATAAAAAATAAAATTTAAATCTCGAAATCGAATATATGTTGAAGCGTCGGTGTCAAAGGATGGATGGCGTTCTGCGGAGGTTCGCGTCACTTAAGCATCGGTGTCGAAGAAGATAATCGCATTGTAAATATTAGCAAATTTTTTATATTTTTAATTATTAAAACATTATATAAATAATATATATATATATATATAAAATCAAAAAGAATAATTAATTTTATTCACTATAAAAATTTTTTCGAAGAAAATTAATGTGCATGTTGCAAGGTACAAATGAAAAATAAACACCTTAAAATTTTTTATTATAATATTAATATAAACATTAAATATATAAACAATAAAAAAATCTGATTAGCCTTATAAAAAAATATCAAATATGTACAAAATTAACAAACTCCATATAATAAGACATAAATGAAATAATGATTTGCCTTCTAGTCACTCGCCTAAGAATTATAAGATACTATTAATGTTAAAAAATATATATCAATTTATATTTTATCGTTATAAATTTTTAAGAATTCATATTAATTTATACGAAGATAATATGAAATAATTTTAAAGGCATAAAATTTCATATTATTTGATATTTTTAATAATTTTTAAAATTCAATAAATTGCTTAAAGTGAGAAGATAATTAAAATAAGATATATTTATTATTTTAATAAAAACTTAATGTTAAAAGCTAAAAGTCAAAATATTACTCAATTGTTTAATTCATATATATTTTTATAAGAGCAAACATCTATGTATTTATTTATAAATTATTAATTTATTTTCTTTTAACTTTATCAAAAAAATTATATTTATATTATATTTCAAGATTTTCAAATATTGTATTATTTATTAATTTAAAAGTTTTCAATAATAATAAAATTTTTTTTACTTATAATAATATTAATTTTTACTAGTTTATTCGTCAATTCAGATAATTTATAAAATATTTTCTATTTTATTATACAATGAATTAATTTATATTTATATTAGTAGAAATATTAATATATGTTAATTTAATTTTTAAAATAAAGAAAAAAATTATTATACTTATTGAATTTATTATTTAATGTTACTTTAATACAAATTTTTGAAGTTTCTTATTTTAAAATTTTAGAAAAATATTTTGTATAATTTTATAAAAAATTAATTCATCATTAAAATAGTTAATTTAGTCCTTATTAATATATATAATTGTTTTTTGTATTTTGATATTTTTTAAATTATTTATTTATAATATAATTTTTTTAAAATTTTACGAGGAGAATGTATGTTTCAATGAGTGCTCATCTATAAACCATTAACATACATTTAATATACAAAATTAAATAAAATATTAAAACAAATATAAAAAATATATAATTAAATATTGGCTAGGGAAATGTCGTCGCTAAATCCATAGCTAAATTAAGGATTTTATAAGGTAAGGAAAATTTGTCGCTATATTACATATTTTATTAGCTCGAGAAAATTCGTCGCTAAATTATAAATTTTATTAGCAAGTGAAATTTTGTCGCTAAATCTGTTACTAAATCCATCACTAAATCATGGATTCTATTAGCAAGGGAAATTCCGTCGATAAATCCATGACTAAATCATGGATTCTATTAGCGATGGAAATTACATTGCTAAATCCGTTGCTAAAGCGTGGATTTTATTAGCAATGGAAATTACGTCGCTAAATCCGTCACTAAATCATGGATTCTATTAACAAGAAAAATTTCATCGTTAAATCTGTTCCTAAATCATTGATTTTATTAGCAAGGGAAATTTCGTCGCTAAATCTATCGCTAAATCGTGGATTTTTGTTAGCAATGGAAATTCTATCGCTAAATCTATCGCTAAATCATCGTTTTATTAGCAAGGAAAATTCCATCGCTAAATCCATAGCTAAATAATGGATTTTATTAGCAAGGGAAATTATGTCGCTAAATCCGTCGCTAAATGATGAATATTATTAGTGAGAGAAAATCCCTCGCTAAATCCGTCGCTAAATAATGTCTTGTATTAGCGAGAGAAAATCTTTCACTAAATTCGTCGCTAAATAATGGCTTATATTAGCGAGGGAAAATCCCTCTAAATTAATGGCTGGTATTAGCAAGGGATATTCCGTCGCTAATCCGTTTGTAAATTTCCCGCTTTTCTTGAGCGAAATTTACGAAAATTTTCCGTCGCTAATCCGTCGCTAAAAACCCAGCTTTTCTTGAACGGAATTTACGAAAAATTTTCCCTCGCTAATCTGTCGATAATCCATTGCTATTTTTTTCGAAAAAAGAAACATTAATCCCTTACTATTCCCTAGCTAATCCATTGCAATTTAGCTAGGGATTGATCCCTAGCTAAAATTTCCTAGCTAAAACGAATTTCTCTTGTGGTGTAGAATAATATCATGGAAATGAAGAAAGTGATATATAATAAAGTATTTGTGATAACTAGGTGATAGAGTTGTAGCATGTAACAATTATAATGACTTGTTATGAAGAGTCATAACTAAGAAAGGATATCATGACAACTCAACATGCTTGTGTTGTTATAATCAAGTCATGACATTGCAATTGTCATGACTTTCCATTATTTTTATACCATCTAATTTAGTTTTTCACCAAGTTCTCTAATTTTACTCAAATTATATCCAATTTTACTTTTATTTATTTATTTCCATCAAAATTATTATTTAGTGAAATCATTTTATTATAAGCCTATTTTTCATGCAAATATATCATGAAAAAAATTATGAAAAGGCCCAAAAAAGTGAGAATGATGAGTTTCAAATAAACTAATATACTAAATGTATTATTCATTTTTGAGTAAAGAATTTCACACACTCTCTCTCTAAAAATCAAGTGGACAATAAGGATAAGAATCAATATTACAAAATATTTTCATGACTAAGTTTGAGCATTGTGACACTCTTCAATGAATAATGATTATCCAATTAGTTATTTTTTGTATATGAATGAAGGAGATTCCATGAGTTTATTTTCTTCAACTAAGGCTGAAAATAAATCTTTAGTTATCTCCTAAGTAGTGCTATATATAATATCCTTAGCTCGACCAATTTTTTGACCTTCATTCCATAATTACTAAATTTTTCTGACTGTGTCATGGTTATAGACAGTCATGACTCTAATTATTGTTTGTATCCTTTATAAATACTTCAGTCATTGCCCATTCACCTTTAATTCAATTCCATTTTCTACTTTAATTAAATATGCTTTATAGGGCATCATTGATATGATTGTAAATGATCCATACCACAAATGCTTCAATTTTCCTACAATTAACTTAAGATGTAAGTTAAAAACAATTACATTTTTCTTCTATTTTGAATTTCTTCCTTTGTAGATTCTTGTCTTGTCATTTTTTTCATTTTATCATTATAGATTTGAGCTTTTTCATAGGCTTCATTCCAAAATTCTTTTAGTTCACTAATCTGAAAGGGCTCACTTTTATAAATATATTCACTTTATAATTTATTGATTTTATTGCTCATCATGCTTGATATTCAAGTTATCCCAATTTCTCATTTTTATCATCAACTAGAAAGGTGAGATTTTTATATGGTGAGATTTATATTTTAATAGGGCAAAGTTATATTCGACTGTCGAACAAAGGGTTGATTGATATTGAATTGATTAAGGGTCCTTTTAGCATACAAGGTGAATGTCATCCTTGGACTTTCACTACCAAAATTTGATCTGCTCATTATTCTATCCTTAGTATTTTAATATGAAAACCACACTCATTCTATTCATGAGTCATCCACTTGTCGACACCTTTTAGGTAGTATATCAACTACTTTTGATAACTATTTTTGAGTATGCCTTTTTATTCTCGAACCTCCAAAGTCATAAAATATATGAAGTAATATGGTAATAATTACATTTGAATTTTTGGCTCCATCAGCACAATATTATGTGAATTTATATATGTCTTCATATTAATTTCACCTACAAAAATCATACAAGAGAAAGTGATTCAGAGTAATGTCACCACCTTATGAAATACCTCCAATTTGTATGTATCCTATGACTTACCTATCATCATTTTTCATGGCCAATACATTACTCTCACACAATGTTAGAGCCCCAAGGTTAGTTATTCTACACAACACCATATCATCTAACGGTTAGTTCTTCTCACATTCTTACTTTTTTGGGTCATTAAGTGAGTATATCTTCTTATGTTTATACTTATTTTATTGTTTATTAAAGAGATTTAACTAAATTCTTATTTTAAAAGAATTTGATAAATGTGTATGAAATCATGGTGATTTTTAGTAAAATTGGTAGATTAGTGGAGAAAGGTTTTGGAGGGGAGAGAAGCAATGGAGTGTCATGACAATTCTCTTTTCATGACTTGGGTACATCTTTCATAATCTTTCTTGAGTAATTGTGTTATTTTTTCTTGGTCATAACTCTATAAAAAAATAGTCATGGACTTCTTTGTTAGACATGATTCTACCACAGAGTGAAAATAAATATTTAACTATGCAACACAATCATCATGACCATTATTTTTTTCTTGAATCAATGATCACACTATCTATAAAAAAACTTAATGTCCATGATATAATTTTTTCATCATGGCAACCAAGTATCCTACTTGTATACATAATCATGGTAATTTTTAGTATTATGACTTATTTGATGTAGAGACAAAATACCAAGTATTTTGAGTCACTTATTTTTCTTCAATGACTTTTCATTCTAGAGCACAATTACTCTAGTCATGGCCTTTCCAAAATGATGACTTTGTGCTCTAGAGAGAAAATACCTAAGTTATGACCAATCTAGTATTATGACTTTGTCATAAAGAATAATTATTTCAGTCATAGTAATCCTAACACTATGAAATTTTACTTGGAAAGCCAAGATCAAAGTTATGACAAATTCTAGCATCACAACTTTCTATTATAGAGAGTAAATATCTTATTCATGGAAATCATAATATCATGAAACTTTGCTTAGAAATTCAAGACTAAAGCTATGACTAATTCCAATACTACTACCTTGTGTTATAGAGAGTAAAGGCATCAGTCATGGATATTCCCAGTGCCATGACATTAGTGCTCATGAAAAGATTTTAAGACATAAAAAATTTATGACTTTGAGTCTATGTCATGACTTTCAACTTAAAATATTTGCATGGATACCTGAAGTATAAAAGTGACACTTAAAAAAACCAAAAGAAAAGAGAAGGGTAAAAGGAAAAATACAAACCACACATGCCAAGAATCCCAAATGACATAATTCTAATACCCATTTAGGGTAAATCTAAGGTGACCACAAGCAATCCTAAATGATAATTAGGATTTTATACTTAGATTTTTACTTAGGTATTCATTGGAAACCTTCGAATCCATGAGATATCTTTCAATACATCTCATGTGATTTTTTCTCCAATATCTAGCTAAATTAAAATCCATAGTTGGTGAACATACTTGTGTTGTGATGAATTACTGATTATTCGAGTTTATGTTTGTATTTATATTATGTTTTGATATTGATGGATATAGGTGTAAATTGGAACCAAAACTTAGGGTTTTCAAGATGTTGGTTTATGCATGTCAGTTATAGAAAAATGTGACAAGTATGTCATAATGCATACTCTCATAGTATGATAAGAATGAAATAATAGTTATTTTACTCTTAATGTACAAGATAAATTAATGGGTAAAAATATAAAATTTAGGTAAGTTGAATCATTGTGAGTATAATGCTTTTGAAATCAAAATTATGAATATATTTAAGACTAATTCATTATGTACTATATAAAAGAACTAACCTTTGAGTAATATATAGGGATTAAGTACAACATTTAATATAAGAGTTTGTCATTGTGTGAAAGTTGTGTATTGGCTATGGCACAAGGTGACATGTATGTCATAGGAAACAAACAAGTGGGAGAGACTTTGTATGGTCATTATATCACTATGAGTCATTCCCTCTTGTATGACTTTTACAATGTGAGATTTATGGAAAGACTTATGTTAGTTGTCACAAATTTAATACTTAAGAACCAAAAATACAAAAATATTTAGTATGATATTATCTCATATCTCTAAGATAATTAAAGGTTGGAGAATAGAAATACAAAATTGAAGTAATAAGTGTAGTTGAAATGTTGACTAAAATAAGTAGATATGTGAATGACCCTTTCATCAAATAGATATTTTCATACTAATTTACTTTTCATCCAACAATCAAATATGATGTTGACCAAATATAAAAGAAACATCTTCACACACAAGGACATAAGCCAACTCTTGAGTTTGAGTATATTTTTAAATGCTAGGTATATCTATTCAACTAGAGTTGTAATTAGTGGAGCAATATTTAATAAAAGATCAACACTCAATGAGGTTTTTAGATCATTTCAATTAATGATAGTTTTGACATTACTCACAAATTTAAAATTAATTTTGATATCTTGTCAGGTATTATATAATTGTAGTTTGATTAGTCAACTTGACTTGATATAACTATCCGTGCAAAAAGATAATTTTGTTTCTAATTATGTGGATGTGATTATTACTTAGTGTTTATATATCATTTGTATTTTTTTTTTTTTGCACTTTTCTTTTTGTCTATTTTATAGTCACTTCCACTTACATGAGCATAACTTCTTTGATTGAGACGAAACCTCTTAACCTAGAAATTTAAAGACCAAATAGATGAATTCATTTCAAAAATAGTGTGTGGTTTCATATTAAATCAATGATTTTCATCTATTCTATTATCCTTACGTTCAGCATCATGAAAGTCTAATATATGAGTCTAGAACAACCACAACAATATGAATATTCATACTAGATAGACAAACCATTATTTGAAGACAACACTTTGACATTATTGTTGAAGACAGAATATTAATGAGATAGAAGAAGATCAAATAAGATGGATAAGTGAAACTCAAAGATATAGACATGATTTTGGAAGTTATTCCACCCAAAGTTGTACTAATCTATATGGATTACTTGAAGGAAAAAAAAAGTTAAAAATGAGGATGAACAAAACAATGGCAAGGTTGAGGTTGAAATGCAATAAAAATTTATGACACCTAAAAAATCATGATAGTCATCACTAAACCTATGAGGAACAAAGTTGTAAAAAAAATAGAAGAACCCATGAAAATTTTTGATATAATTAAACCAATAAATAAAAGAAGTTTGGACATCTTATATTTAGTATCATTGATTGACATAGAGAGTACAAGGAGAAATGAGAAAAGATAATATAATAAAAAATAGCAAAAACATTTGAGAATAATAATAAATGTAGTATTGCTTTTGTGACTTTGTTATAATGCCCAATTTTTAGGATTAGGCAAAGTCCGAAAATCTCAATGGGTGAGGATCTCTCTTCCAATGAATCCCACGAGTATTTGGTTGTAAAAGTAATAAATTAGAGTTTTCATCTTGATATCAATCCCATAAGAATTGTGTAGGTAGTTAGATCAACTAATTATCAAACAACTATTAGTTTAGTTGAGATGATAAGAATAAGTTTTATGTAAGATTCTTAAAGTATAGGTTGGTGCATTCTATTATGTGAGATGACTTATCTAAATAATTTTGATATTATTTTTTCTTAGTTACATAATGAAGGTGGGATTATTGTGTGAATGCCCTAGTGCCCTATTTACATATAAGGTAAATCAATTATTGAGCTCTCCCTAAAAATGGTTCCCTCATAGTTCTCATTAATACTTTATCATCAAAATAATAGATCATATTAACTTGAGAATCATTTATAAGTTCATACATTTTATGTAACTCATCAACTATCATTGATAGTGACTTTGTATGTATATTCTTATTTTTTTGACCTCATGTATCATATAGACAAAAAGTGATGTGGTAGTAAAGCCATTATATTTTCAGCTTATTAAAAACCAAAACTAACATAATTAACATATTCTCTTTTATAAATCTAACTGGTGGTTGTCATATGATAGAAAGAAACTATTAAGACTATCACCACCTTATGTGTCATCTCCAATTGCACATTTATTATGGCTTACCTATCACCATTTATTACGATGATATGTGACTCCCACATTAAATGAAAAACTCTTAGGAAAAATTCTATAAAAGCGCCATAGTTGCATGATTAGTATATCTCGATAATGGGTTTTGACATATAGGTTTGTTTTGCACATCATGATTAGAAGGGCTATCATTTTCTTCCTATAATTATATGTGAGTTTATTTCATAGCTTACATATCACCATCCACCACAATAGCATAGACAAACCCAATAACAATGAAACACTAATTTTAATTCCATAAAAATACTATATCCACCAATATCTAATTCACAACAAAAGCCAAATATAAAATTCTTCCAATAAGGATTCAACACATATAATCAAATATAATAACCCTAGACCTCAATTTACTTTGTATTGGGGAAGAATTCACAAAAGATAATTCGAGATACATCTCATGGAATTTTAAATTTTCAATGATAACTCTCAAAAATGTCTAGGAATCAAACTCTAAATCCATAATACTCAGTCATACTCATTAAATTATTTTCTAGGATTGGAATCCCTTGGAGATTATACTCGTGCATTACACTACTCCTTTTGCATGTGAATCTATCATATGATTGATAAAAATTTGACTCTCATAATCTTAACTTTCATCTCTTTTCTCATATCTTAAACAAACTCTATCAAAATTTAAATTTTTTTATCTTATACTCAAATGGCTTTGTATGAAATTTAAGTAGAAAGTCACTACTTTTTAGGAATGAGTCATGATTTTGGTCTCTTTCTAACTTTAGAATATTATGGCATTGGGAATGGTTATAACTACATATTTCATCTCTAGAATATAATATTGTGGTGTTGGAAATGAACCATGATTTTGGTATTTTTTTATATCATATGCCACTACACTAAGAATGGCCATTGTTACATATTTTTGTTCTGTAACACTAAGTCATGATACTATGAATGACCATGACTTGTGTATTTCACCTCGGTAACCTAGAGTCAAAGAACTATATATGAAATAGTCATGGCTTTGGTCATTCCCTAGGAGCAGAGAGTCACAACCTAGGAAATGGTTGCGACTCAAGTATTGCTCTCTAGAACTTTTTGTAACTAAAATACATGGCACAATAAATAGCACCTTGACTTTTTTCTAATACTTGATGGCTATGTAATGAGAAAGTCAGGATGTTGGTGGTTTGTTGTGGCTTTGAGCACTAGTGGGGTGCTTTATTGTTTCAATGAAAATTTATGTCATGACCATAAAAAAAATATTATGAGATAGTATGTCTATGTCTCCAAGAAAGTTTTAAAGCTGAATATAATATATTACACTATAAAATGATTGTCTCAATGAGGTGATAGATTCAAAGGGTATGAAGATTACCATAATTATTTGTCTAGAGTTTCAATTAAAAATAGTTTTTGAAATAGTATTAGTCAATAATTTGTTACAAAGTCATAATACAAGGAATGTTAAGACTTTACATGGGTTTTTACTCATCTCTTTCTTAATAATCTACCAAGTCTCTATTTCACACAAAAATCTCTCAGTTTCAATACTATTAATTATTATCTATCAAAACTACAAACTCCCACACTAAAGCTCATTTTTATACAAATACATCGTGAATAATCATCAAAATAATTTATTTTATTCAGTATTAGTCATACCAAACAAACTCACACACTAAAGCATTTACTCATCCCTAGGCAATTACTCCTCCTATATATAAATAAAATTATATTCCATCTATCCTCCAAAATTATTTTCTACAAGTAGGTTTGAGTGTTATAGTATATCTAGATAATGAGCTATTTTTTGTGAACATATAAATGAGTCATAGTGGGGTCTGAATTCCATGACTAAATATTTGTGGGTGTTAAAGGATTTGTGTGTGTGGGTACATTTATTTCATCACACCATACATAGAAAAATTCAATTCTTGGATTGCCTCACAAGCAGTACTATGTTTAACATCCGTAGCAAGATCTTTGATAAAACCTTTGTTTCATCTATAACTTCTATAGTCCATTCCAAACTTTATATATAGTCTTTTACTTCCTTTCCCCTTGTATTTTCCAATTTGCTAATAATACTATATGGAAGATTACATCAACAGTAGTTTTTACATAGATGTTTGATATTGAGTGTACAAACCTTCCTTTTTTATTTTGGTCATGATATTATGATGTGTTATAGCTCTTTCAGCTTCTTTGACTACTCAGCACTAGCCAGAATTATTTCAGCCATAAAAAGTTCTAATGTAGTAATTTTTTTAAACATGCCTAAATTAGTATCTTTATGTATCCTTTCTAGTTTTTACAACAACTCTTCTTTCTTCATTTTCTCTCCTTGTCTCATTAGAAATTTAGTGATAATATCTTCAAATAAAGATTCAAATATTAGATAAGGACTATCAATTGCAATCTCTTCATGACTCCTTGATCTCAAATCTATAATGCTTACTACATTTTTATTATAGAATGAATTCAAGTCACCATTAGGCATGATATAGAAGTCAATACTTGGTGAGAAACAAACTTCATCATATTGAGATATTGAGATGTGAATGTTTATCTACTACTCTTGAAGTTCTTCACTTTTGATTTTCTTCCTTTTTAGGTCTCAAGGTGTTAGCTTGGTCCCAAAGTTTTGCTCTATTAATTGTGGCAAAAAAATAAAAAAAAAATACTTACAAAAAGATGCAAACATATAAAACAAAATAAGTAATACAAATCAAGGTACAAAATTAAGATATTAATATCCAAACCACTAAAATTTGAATTATTCTTTACTTGGATAGTTAGGTCAAATAAAGTTGACTAATCAAACTAAACAATCTTAGACTTAAGAATAAAGTGTGATGGATTTGCTTGATAATGTGTCTTTGTTGTAAAATAAGTATTACATGTACATTGTAATACTTCAACCTCCCACACACAAAAAATCACAGATTCAAACCAATTATAATTCTAAAATTTTTTAGTGCAAAGTCTCGGCAATTTTCTTGTGTCATGCCTTTGGTATTACAGAAAGAGAATGTACATCAAAAATTTGACAACAAAGCCTTGGAAATGCCGAGCACCACAACTTTGATGCTATACAAATAAAAGCACCTCTAGAAACCAAATAAAAAGTTATAGTGACTATTCATTGCTTGACTTTGAAGCAATTGCTTGAAATAACACTATGACTTTCATATATGAAGAAGAACGAGCCCATGGGGTCATAACCCATATTAATGAGCTCATAACTATAAATACCTAACCTTAGATATTCCTCAACAAAAATCCAAATTATCTTCCAATGTTGCAATGACCATTCCCTAAATTTACAAAGCTTGTTAATTCTACGATCAAAGAAAAAGATTCTTGAAGAAAAATGTGAAAAAAATGAATCATATGGAGAAATGGAAAAGATAGAAACCTAGCTCTGCAGATATTCCAATCATAGTAATGGTGCACATGGAAATATTTTTTTACAAAAAAAGGATAGTGAAGGATGGATTCTATTCTAGTAAAAAAATAATTATCTAAGAATGGGAATTCAGCAAGTTCATCCCTTCTTTTGGGGATATTATCATAAAGATTATTTGGGTATTATTTGCATGCATAAAGAATGAGACAATGCTTAGATTGTAAAAGAATTATATGCTAATTTGAAGGATAGACACTAAAAAATATACTAAGTGAGAGATGTTTGGGTATGCTTTGATATGGAGATAATAAATGAGTTGTTTGAATTTCAACAAGGTAGAGATAGCATTGAGCATTGATCATTCAGCATTGAGTTTTGAGATGAAAAATTTGCATTTTGTAAAATGTACATTAAGCATTGATCATTGAGCATCAAATATTTTTTATCTACAAATAGAGGTATATTTTCTTATGTTTTATGCATTTTAGAAAATATGTAATGGGATGTCGAGAGAAACAAGGAAAAATGCAAATAATGAGATCAAATCTTTATTCAAGGCAATAAATAAGAAGTTGAAAATTGTAATCTGATGTGGAAAAAGTAACTTCATTAAAATGAGATGTGTTTTATCACAAAACAAAACAAAAAGTTTGAATACATGATCTACAAACTGTTGGAGGAAGAGGTAAATTACATAGATATTGGATTGATGGAAAATGTTGAATCATATAAAATGCTATACAAGGCCACTACAGCACATTGAAAAAAATGATAGAGAAAAGTGATGATGCAAATAGAAATGACACAAAATATTGAGAGAGCTATTTATAGAAGAAGTAGGAAATACAATGTAAATTAAAAGGACTTGTATTTTGTGATGAAATTCATTGAGGGTGCATTGAATTTTACTAGGCAAAGATAAGTGATACTTTATGACATTCTAGCAAAGATATTGGATTCGTTAGCTATACAGAAGAAATATTTAGAGAGACCATTCACTTTTGTGCTACTACACTCAAAATCAGATTTCACTCTTAAGAAGTATGATCCTAAAAGAAAAATCACACTACTAACCTCCAATAGCATATTGATTTGTACTTTTAGTTTAATTTCATATTGTGATATTATAACCATTGTGTTGAATTGATTTGAGATGATGTTAGATTTTTTTTATTGAGGAGAAAGTTATTTCTTAGAGTTAAGTAATATTTTTAGTATGTGAGTTTGTTCGGTATTTAAATGACTAAATATTCTTGAATATTTTGATATTTTTAGATGGCGTGTAAGCATGAGAATGGAACATAAATGGATAGATTTCATAAATTTGGAGTTATTATGAATTTTGATGAATAATCATGAAATTGATATATTTTTAAAGATTTTGGCTGATTGGTCGATTATGAAACATCACATTAATTGGTCATAATAATCTGTATATATCATGACTCTACCATCTCATTAGCACAACCATTTAAATATGCCATGCATTTTTTATGGATGTAATATTACCATGAAGTCGTAGGCATATTTATCTCAGAACAATTAAATGACTATGATATTAATTTTACATTATAATAATTAACTTCCAACTTGTGTTAAAAGTTGTAGTCACTTCCAAGTATTGCATATATATCTTTAATAAGGCTTTGTAGTCTCATATTAGAGCCATGACCTTTTTATAAATCCATAATTTTTGGGTTATACAAAGTTACAAAATCAAAATTACTCAAGACAAAGCTAAGATAATTATTCAACACTATGACTTTTGAACATGAAATGTTACAGTTGGTATTTACTCAAGAATGGTCATTCCCTAAATATATTAGAAAAGGAAAAGTCACAACTTTTATATTGGGCTAATTACTAGTATCGTGGCCTTTTTTTTGTGTCACACCCATGTAATATATTAGAAAAGTCAAAGCTAGCACCATGGCCACTATTAGCACCATGTCAATATGAGAGATGAGAAAGATTAATCTTTACATCATAGCCATTCCCATAAATATGGTCTTATGATGAAAATGAAAGGAAATTCTTAATGTTATAGCCCTTCCTAGTGTCATGGTTAAATGATGAATGAGAGAGAAAAATGTTAAAGTCAAACCTTTTTTCCAACACTTTGAATTTGTATAACAAAGATATTGGGCCCAAGGTGATGATATTGCCCAATGTCTTAACTTTGTATTATAGATAGATTAGGATACATTCAAGAGCTATAGCTACTTTCTAGAGTCGTAACCTCAAGCTTAAAAGAAAGATCAAAGTGATAGATTTTTTTGATAAGCCATGACTTTCTACTTAAAAGTAATGTAAAAACATTCTCAAGTTTAAAAGAAGAAAGAGTTAACAAGGGAAATTTTTTGATCATTCTTCTTCTTTTTACACACCAAGCAACATTCAAAGAGCAATAACCGAATCCTAGAAGTTATTTTTGCACTCCCTAGGAATTCTACAATCAAGCAAGATATGCAAGACATATGATAAATCCTAGAGTTAGGAAATAATACTTTCAAACCTCACTCTCTAGAATAGATTTAGAAATGAATATCAAAATAGCATATGATCTAGGGGTTGTATAATTTTTTTGTGTGATTTATAAATAATTTTTATATTAATACAGATTAATAAAATTTTAAATAGAAAGTTGACTATTAGTGGGTTTATGCAAGTTATCACGACAAATGATGATAGGTATACAATAAGGCTCACTCATGCAAATGGTAAGAAGGAAGTGATAGCCTTCTGATCATGATGTAACAAAGTCATATATCTATAGATCTTTGTTGACAATACACTCTTGCTAATAAACTCTTGAGATATTGTCTAACCAATAAAATTAGTTATGTGTAACAAAGTCATTATAGAAGGTAACCTAATTTTTTTTCTCACGTGATGATGTTATTTTTATTGTAAAATAAGCATCATATTTATATAGTTATACTTAAACGCCCCTCCCCCAAAGAAAAGAATCTTAGATTCAAACAAGTTGTGATTCTAACTTTTTAAGTCCAAAGTCATGGTCTTTTTTTAGCACCGCAACTATGGTGTTATAGAAAGAAAATGTCCATCAGAATTTTAATGACAAAGTCTTGGCCAAGCATATCACTACAACTTTGGTATTACATAAACAAAATCATCATAATATACCAAATGGAAGTCATGGCCATGACCGAGCGCTACAACTTTGATATAACTGCTTGACACAAGACCATGGCTTTTAAATTAAAGAAAGAAAAGCAAGATCTCAAAGTTATGGCATTCATTAATTATATCATGACTATAAATACCTAACCCTAGAAAGAAAATGGTCTTTTTTTCTCAAAGTTATTATTTCTCTTCTGATGACATGATGAACCAACCCTAAGTTCACTAATCTCATTGATTCGTTGATAGACGGGAGAAGATCCTTGAAAAAAATGGTCAAAGAAATGAGGTGCAAGGAAAAAGAAAAGCAACATAGATTCAATTCCATTAAAATCTACTCGAAGCCATGATGCTTGTGGTGATATTTATTATAAAGCTAGGGCAATGATGGATAGATTTGGTTCTTGCAAAGAAAAGGTTTATTGGAAAATGTTAATTCAATAAATTCATCCCTCATTTTGGGAATATTATAGAGAAGAGGAATTGATTGTTATTTTACATAATTAGAGAATGGGGTAATAATTCAATTGTGAAAGATTTCTATGCCAATTTGGTATTCGGGTGCACTTTCATAGGGAAATAATAAATTAGTTGTTTGGATTGCAAGGATGCAGAGATAGCATGGATTTTAAATTCCTCCTGAGTAACCCAATTTTCTTGTAATTTCTAGTTTTTAAATTGATGGAAAGGTCAAATGGAAGGTAACTTCGAAGATCATGCATGGTTACTTGATGCTCATGGAGTGGAGGTAAGTGAAATTTTAGTGTATTTCATATACTCATTTTTTTTTCTTACACTCCATGTCTCGACAATCATTCCAAAAAGAGAAATCTTGTTATATATCATCCTAGTTGGTTGTACTTTTGATATTGGAAAGATTCTTAAAATGTCAATTCTTGGTTTCCTTGATTAAGAATCTTCTTTCCAAATAATATATCTTTTCCTGATTATTTTATTATGTCTAGCTGAGAAATCCACATGGATAAACAAATTGATGCGATATATCTGATAGTGTCCACCCTGATATTGTCGGGCATTAAAAGGTGGTTTGAAGAAGAAAGAAAATGAATGATTTGATTCTCGTAGGAGAAGAATTAGTAAAAATTTGGGAAGAAGGATTTAGTTTACCAGAATTGAAATTCAATATGAAATAAGAGAAGGAAAACTAATAGAAGAGGAATCCCATATTGAGCATTTCCTAGCTACAAAAAAGGTATGTTAAGTGATATTTTTTTGTATTTTGTGAAATATGCAGTGGAGCACCAAAAACGTATGGAAGACCTAAAAAAATGTGATATAATCTTTACATATAGCAGTAGTAAAGAAAGCTATAAATGAGATGAAATAAGAGAAATTCATCTCAAACAAAAAGAGATGTTAATTATTGAGACCTAAGAAAAGTTTAAAGATAATATCTACAAACATTTGGAAGGGGGGATTAAAAGAGTTGAGATCAGATTAATGGGCATCACAAAAGATTGGAAAAAATTACTAACAAAAAGAGATAAAACAAATAGAAATGACATATAATATCAAGATAACCAATGAATATAGAAATTGGAAAAATACAGTGCCAATTTAAAGGACTTTATTTTGTAATGGAATCTTTTGAGGGTGTATTAAACTCTATTGGATGAAAACAAGATGCGTTGTGTGACATTTTGAAAAAGATATTAAATTATTCAGCTACACACAAAAAAATATTCAAGGAGATCATCTACTTCTATGCTACTATTCAAGTATTCTATAGTAGATTTCCCCTTTTTAAAATTTGACCTAAAAGAAAATTTATTTGATTTGTATGTTTTGTTTATTTTTCTTAATGTTGTAATCAATTGTGATAAATTTATTTGAAATGATATTGAATATATTTTTATTGAGGCAAAAGTTTTTACTCAAGGACGAATAATAATTTTAGGATGAAAGTTTGTTTGGTATATAAAATATCAAATATTCTTATGTATTTGTGATGATATTAGATCACATGTAAGTATGGGAGTGAGTAAAAATTAAGTTGATTTTATGACTTTAGAGTTTTGGTGGATTTTGATGAATAATCATGAAATTAATATAATTTTAGAGATAATTGGAAACTTGGTGATGTGTAGTTCATCAAGTAATTTTTGCATATATTCTTATCTGAAACTCTACTTATTTAGTCATAGAAATATTTATATGGTACAAATCTACAGCCATGTTAGTACAACCTTTTAAAATATGTAACACATTATTTTGCTTGTGGTATTATCTTGGAGTCAAGACACATTTATCTCATAACAATTAAATAAATATGAAATCAATTTCATGTTATAGTAACTAGGTGCCCCACATATGCTTAAAGTCATAGCATAGCTACTTCCTAGTATCAAAGTTTTATCTTTATCAAGACTTTTATTATCAAGTTATAGATGTAGCCTTTTCCCAAAGCCATTACTTTTGGGCTATAGAAAGTTATAGAACCAAAACTACTCAGACAAAAGTCATGGCAATTATTTAGCATCATAATTTTTAGATACATAATGTTATATAGAGCATTACTCAAGTATGACTACTTCTCAAGATCATGAATCTTGCCATCATGAGAATGGAAAATAATGACTTAGATGTATAGACTAATTGCTAAAACTAAAGTCATTCTCTATATCACAAATATTTGATACACCAGAAATCATGGTGTATAAAATTTATAGTCATTCCTATACCATTTGATACAAAAAAAGACCAGATTCAAAGTCACGTACATTCCTTGCATAATGGCATTTCCCAGTACCTTAGCCAACTGATACAAAAGAAATACCAAAGGCAAAGCCATGGTCATTTCCTATATCATGACCTTGAGTTACAAGAGATAAAATAAACAAGTTGTAGAAACTTCCTGATGCCATAACTTTGCAATACAAAAAGATTAGAAGGCATTCCCAAGTCGTGGACACTTCCCAGACTCACAATCTCAAGCTCATGAGATTAAGACTAAAGTTTTTGTATCTTCCCAAAGTCATGACTTTCTACGTGGAGAAATGCTAGAATTATGAAGCATAGAAAAAGATAGAGGAAAAACCAAAAAAGAAATTCTTCTTTTTCGCTCTACTAGACAAAAAGCAATGAACAATAATAGTCATAAATGGAATTTGTGTACTCTCTAGGAGATTCATGAGTAAATAAGAGATGCAAGACAAAAGTCAAACCCTCTCTAGGGTGGATTCAAAAAAATAAACCAAAATAATGTGTGATTAAGGTTTGTATCCTACATTCTCATGGGGAATGCATTTTGGGAACCCAAGATTGACGAGAGTTATTATTTTATACTTCATTTGAATATCTTCCCAATATTATACTAAATTTGTCTATATTTTGTATAATTATGATATATGTGATATATAAAAAATTTTATGAGTAATTGATATGTTTGACTTATGTTGAGGGATAAAAGTCAATAAAAATAGTAATTAAATAAAACTTGAATTATAGATTTGACTATCGGTGGATTTGTGAGTAATGTTATAGTGGACTGTGATAAGTAAATCATATGCATCACTCGCTCATTTGATAGGAAGGAAGTAAAAATTCTTCTAGCTAAAATGCATGAGACAAACTTAGTGCTGTCAAGTGAGCCTAGTAAGTAGCCTAGGCATAACATGAGGCACAATCCAAAATAGTCATTCTATGTCAAGCATGACATAGTCCAAAATATAGAGGTGTAAAAATTCTCATGTCATGCTAGGTCGGCACTTGTCTTGCATTATGTCATGCAAAAGAGGTCTAATATGGGTTGTCATGTTCGCATGACCCATTTTTTTGTGGCCCATTTTTTTGTGGCCCAGTCATTTCACTTTGTAGTGCTAGTTATGACATGGTATGGATCTCGAGCCATGCTGGTATGGTGGCAAATCCATTTGATTAGGCCTAGCATGGCCCATTTGGCTTACATTTGAGTAGATCCATGTCGATCATGATGGGTCATGCCAAGTTGTTCTAGGCCATGCTAAATTATGTATGCATAGTTAAAATTTTTTGAATTACATTTATAGATTTAAATTATATAATAAAAGTGACAATAGTGCATATGAAATGTGTATTATATATTTACATTATATTATAAAATTAATTAAATTAAAATGAAATTAATAGCTAAAAAAATTATTTGTAATTTCGATCAACTCTAAAATAAAAATTTTTCAAATAAAAAAACTCATAAACATAATATCAATATGATACATAACATAACATAAAATATAACTAATAAAAATCCAAAAATAAATAAAATATCATTTCATATGTAAATAATATTTATAATAAAATTCAAGATATTTTTATTCTCTATATATAACTTTTTTTATATTAAATAATACTTATTTTTTAAAATTTTTTGAATTTTTTGAATTTTTTGAATTTTTTTAATTTTTTTAATTTTTTGAATTTTTTGAATTTTTTAAATTTTTTTTAAATATTAAATGGGGAGAAATCAGAAAACCATCTGATTTCTCTCTGTAGCTATTAGAAACAAATTTGACAGCTACATATTTTTCAAAAAAATATATATTCTTAATTGACGCTAAAAGAGACAAGTAGTGTCTATCACATTCCATGTTGATGTCTATTACATAAAAACATAATAAGCACATGACTTGTGCCCAGTCATGGGTCATGGGTCATGTACATTCGAACTAGAGATATCAAATGAGTCATGCCATATCAACATGGCTCATTTCAGTGAGTCACGGGCATGCCACCATGTCGTGCCCAGCATGATATTAGAACCCGAATGGCGGCCCATCACAATATGGTTGGCCCACAAAGTGATGGACCTGTGTCGGGCAATGCTGGGCTTAGTTTAGACTATGCCAGTTAATCCCAATTGATGCTAGAACGAACTAGTTCTATTTTTATTTTTGATATTTTTTGGCCTTTTGGAGCTTGGGCTTTACTTTTTAAATTTGAATATAATTTTAAATTGTGAAGATGCGATCATGAATTGACATTGTATTTATTTTGGCTCAAATAAAAAATTAAAAATTTTATTTAATTTCAATAATGGATTAAGGAACAAAAGCATAATATATTTAATATGTAAATCATGTTGAAATAAAAATACTATTAAAAATTGAAAATAATAGTAAGTGTAATCTAATATCTAATACATTAATAGTGCATAGATCAAATTAAAATAAAATAAAAACAACAAAAAAAATAAGCACTAGCATAGTATTACTATCACATAAATTAAGAATCATCAATGATCAATCAATATATATGTAATGGTAGTATAGATACAAATGATATTATCATCATCATCATGAATATGTCTGAAGATATCACTATTGCTCCCAATATTCTCAATCTCCACATCTCATGGATCATTATCTGTCATCATCTATTTTGCCTTATCCTTAATATCCAATCTCAAATCTTTTTAGTCCTTAATGCATGCAAATACATCTATGATATTTGATTGCAATCTCAATCTTTTATTTGAATAATATTGACTGTTATAAAAAAAAGTAGATTTTGATACTATGTTAGATACTAGAGATGTTAGTAGATCATATGTCATTCGAGCTAATATGAGATGAATGGAATCATATGATTTTCACCATAATAAAAATATTCAAATTCTTATTATTATTATCATGTGATAAGATAGAGTAGTAATTAGTATTTAATTACCAAGATAGCTTACTCCTATTCGATAGATCATCCCTTATTTTTTCCTAACTAACTAAATAGAGAAGTCATTATCTTTGAATATGGTATCCATATTCATACTTGGAGTCTGGCTATAACTATCATACCTAATGTAGTAATATGTAAATAAGTTCGATATTTTTCATGAATGAACCATTAAGGTTGATGTACCTAGTTCATGTATATCAATATGTATGTCAAAATATTTTCTACTCATTCCACCTTTACCTCTATGATCCATAGAGATTGGAAACAATAAAGAAAAGGAATGAAAGACCATTATTTCAAATATTTGGATTTTGTCTCAATAATCATAGTACTAAGTATAGGATGACCTCTATATTTGCTAAACATGCTACTAATATTACATATGCACCTAAGGATAATGCAAGTAGTAGGAGTGCACACATGCAAAAACATATATGTCATGTCATAGAAAATCTTTAGAAATTTAATAAAATAAATTCATTTATCATAGTCTAAATCATAAACACAAGTTCATCACTATTATTATTAACATAGTCGAATATCACAAGTGAGTAGCCAACACTTGATTTCAACATAAGGTAAATATATGCTACTAAACTTTTGTTGTCTTCTAGGCATCTCAAGGTATTTTAAAGAATTTCTTATGTTTTCTATTGTGGAAAAAATAATATTTATTATTGCCCATACTATTAAGTTAAGGGTGAATTATGTCTTGGGGTCTTGGGAACCCAAATAATTAACCTTAAGGCCTCATAACACTTATATTTGACTTTAAGGATATAAACATTTCGAGGACAAAAATGCCCTTAATGATATAAACATAACGGTGACTCGGACAGACCAGGCAAGAGCGAGACTCAGACGCGAACGCCACGGTTGAGATTAACCATGCGGTAAGAAGATGAGGCCGAGCCACCAGGGTGATAAGATCTAGCTGAGTGCTGCGGGCCAGAGGCTGCGCCGGTGGTTCCTCCTGGTTGACCAGCTCCCCTGGGGTAGGTACTTCCGAAAATGGGGCTGACCAGGGCTGGTCTGCCAGGAGCCAGGCCATGGCCAAAACGGGTTCCCTGTCTTGCCTGGAAGGCGCTGTCCTACCACCTGCCCCCGCCGGCACCCGTGTTGGCGTAGTTGTACGCCCCCTCTCTCCTCCTCAGAGGCAGATCAAGGCCGCCGCCGGTGCCACCGCCAAACCTAGCTTCCATTGCCCTCTCGTTGTTTTCCACGAGCACGGCCAGTTTCTCCGTCAGCTGGAATGACAGCATCTGCAATCTTGTTTGGCCCACATTGTGGAAGACGATGCAGTTGGACGGCTGATCCCAGCTTGCCTGGAGTTCTTCGCTGATCATCATCTTGCTCGCGATGGCTCGAGCCTGGGTCTCAGAGAGATCAAACATCTGGGCTAGGTGAGCCAGACTGAGCGAGAGATATGAGTGCGAGAAGGCGAAGAGGTAGGTCTTCAGAGCTTCCTCTTTCATCTTACGCTTGAGCATGTCCAGAACTGAGTCTCTGTTATTGAGCAGCTTCCAAACATCAAGGGAATCTATCATGGCAAATGCCTTGGAGTAGTCACCCTTGCTCATGGCGGAAGAAGCAGCCATCACGTGGTCCCTGACATTTTCAGGCGGGCCAATGAAAGTCTGCCTCTCGCTCGTCTCTAGCAGCCGCCTGAACGTCTTGCTGATGACTTTCCTCCTGACGTCGTGGGCATTGGCAGCCATGTTCGGAACTTCCAGCAGCATCGCGCAGATCAGATGGACGGCTTCCAGCAGCTCTAGATTTATGTGCATGTGGTACGGCATCTGGCATCTCCTTTCCAGCCTCTCCTGATCAAATCAATGGCTCACGTCAGGAATGAGGAAACACGGGGACAGCACGACGGCGATGGATGCCGACGACGACTTTTAAAGAGAGAAGCGAACAAGAGAGGGGGGAGGGAAAAAAGAACCAGCCAAAACGATCAGCACCTGCTCGGGGGTCTTCTCGTGGTACCACCGCTGAGAAAAACCTTGGGCGAGCAGCTCCTTCACCCGTCCGCCGGAATACAGCTCGGAGAGGCAGCCGTGGCACTCGGAGATCAGTCCGGCACGAAATGCACAGAGCCCGAGCTGCGACACAGCTCGGTTGAAGAGTATCTAAGTAGAAATGTCAGAGTTCTGAATATAGGTCAAATATAGGTCTTACAAATATTATATCCTTAACATTAATTATTTTCCACATCATCAGGGGTAAATGAGGTATTACAAAAATATTATATCCTTAACATTAATTTTTGTTTGTTTCATACTTTTGAGGTCAAATATAGGTCTTATGAGGCCTTAAGGTTAATTATTTGGGTTCCCAAGACCCCAAGACATAATTCTCCCTTAAGTTAATTATATGATACATGCACCTAACATGAAATATCTCACATAATGGCCTATACTAATAGTCATCATAAACATATTAATAGCTACTCCATTATTAGAAATATTATCAAAAGTGATACTATATATTTTATTTTTGATTTCATATTCTATTAATATTTGTATCATATACTCATATATGGTTGAGTCATCATAAGGATTAAAAATCTTAGAAAATCATAAAATATTTTTATTAAGTTTCTATTTAGAGTCTAATAGTGAGTGGTGATGCATGAAAATGATGCATCATTACTTATCCAAATATCAGACATCAAAAATATAACTCTGCTAAATTTCCTAAATTTATTAATTATTAATTATTTTTTTAACTTATAATATTTTATTATGTCATTACTACTTATTAACCTAGGAATCCTATGATATATTGGTTGGAAATAGGTCTGTATAATACTGATTATCATAAAATCTTCCAAAAATCTAATCAAAGACTAATGATCATAATCAAATTGGTCATGCATTCCCTCCCAGAATCATTGTTGTACATGAAGTGGTAAATGAAGCTGAACTATTCAATCTTGAAAGACCACATCGCTTAGTTTGGTTTGTCCCGAATTTAATGCACTAAATTTTTTGATATATTGATCAGCATATCTCTTTAAGTGCCCATTCTTACATGTACTCTTACATATATAGATATTTTGATAATATATATATATAGTCTATCAATTCTTCATCAACACCCCTAAATTTTTAGTTTTTATCATTTTAAAGTGTGTCCATATCACATATATTTGCTTAATATTTTATTTTTAGGTAATAAATGAGTTTGAGTTGAGGTCGTTGGATAAAACATTATTTTAGTCTCAAAGCTTTTTGTAGGATTGTCATTATTATTAATATCTATGTTTATTTTATATTCATCATTGTTAAATTCACTATGTGACATTTTTTTAACTATTTATATTTATTAAATAAATTATGAAACTAAAAAAATATAAAAAATATAAAAAATATAAAAAATAAAATTACAAAAAACAAGTAATGTTACCATAGATTGCTTTGTTGTAAAACTACATCACTGTTAAAGTATAGACGAGGGAAGTATCATAGGCACGCCCATACCACTGTATATCTCATATGCATAAGCATAAACCATAAGTTATAATTAGTAAAATAAATAATTATATAAATAATTACTTAAAAATATATCAAATATTGAAAATTCAAAGTAGGAGAGGGAAAGAGAACACAAAGCAGAGAGAGATGAGAAGAAATTTAGGATGAAAATTTAAAATTTCTTCTCTATTTATAAATAATTCAAAATAATTAAAAATTTTTTTTTTTTGATTTTTAATCATATGAGGCCAGTAGCACAACTATTGGATTCTAGCCAATAGCCTTTGCATTTAGTCTGGCTACTACTATTAAATATGTAATTTTATTAAAAAAATATTTAGCTAAGGACAGCTAGTCAACGACAAGCAATGCATGTCGTTGTTTCTATCGGAGCCCATTGTGTTAAAATGCAATGGGCCAGATGGGTCAGCTAATATTAAGTAGACCAATGACCTGACCAGAGACCTGACTCACACCCCATTTGACAGCTAGTATCATAGATTTGTCAATATTATGTAGACTCATGACCCGAGACATGCCCATGCCAAATCAAAGATCACTGAGCTGATGGACCATGCCTAGTCCAGCATAAGGCACGACGCACACCAATCTATCATGGCATGAGTCATGCCTTTGGCCGACATTGTCTAGGAGAAGGCATGGTGCTAGACCATGTCGTGTTGGCCCTAGCATGGATGAACCTTGCCATGCCATGGGCCATGATTGGGTCACCTGACCTTATTGATACCTCTACTCTAGACCATGCTTAATGGGCCAAGCATGTAGGTCATGTTTGGCCTAACACGAGGCACATTTGGCTATAGCCCAACAAGGCATAAACCATGCATCGCCCCAACTCGCCCCAATCTAAGCATGGTTCTAGGTCAAGTTGTGTCGGACCAGGCATGGCTAATTCAAGCCATGCCTCATGTTATATCTAGGCTACCCAACCCACTTGATATCTCATTTTCTAGCACAACACACATCCCCATCACATAGGCACGACAAGTGGTATGATATCTTTATGCATGGCATAGAGATGTCATGTAAAATAATGTCCTACTCCATCGGCATGCCATTTTTTGACATAGAGATGTCATATCTAGCACAACACGCATGCATGACTGATTTTTAAAAAATTAGCCATGTAGAAATAATGTTCTACTTCATCAGAATGCCATTTTTTGGCTATTTGAGGCCCCTCGAGTCCTAACAATAATATCGACATGATAACATTTCTATCATTGGCATGTCGAAAAAAAATAAAAAAAAAATCAAATCAAATTAATATGAGTCATCAAATTGCTTCCAAAGACTCTTGGGTAGAAACTCATTAGCTGTCAGATTTCTCCCTTATTTTTAATTGAAAAAAAGTAAAAACAGATATTTTTTAATCAAGCAAATTTTTGATAAATACTTAAATTCATATTTTAGTTTTTAACAGTAAATTTGTAAACTTTCATATCTCATCTCCTCTTAGTACTCTAAAAAATCTTGTACTATATTCTAAAGATTTTTTTTTATATATGAGTTGTTAGTTGTAAATTTTATTTTATGGAGAAGAGTGATGCAAACATCCTATCATTTCATGAGGAGAAGCATCTAAGTATGTTAATATGAGGCATAGTACAAGTGCAACATCCAAATTTTCTACTCCACAAAGAAAAATAAGGTATACATTGGAATTTATTATTCTTATTTTATTTAAAATCTATTATTATTAAATTAATAAAAAAATTAATATAAGTATAAAATATTAAAAATGATATGTAGTGAATTTAATAAAAAAAAAATTGACCTAGACATTGATAATAATGATAGCTGGTTGAAAGGTTCAAGAATGAGACAAAAACTAGGTTATCATTCATGGTCTTGACACATTTACCTAAAAAATCAAAAAATAAGTAAATTTTAGTAGTTTTAAGATATTTTTAACATGATTAAAAATTAAAATACAAATATTGATGGTATTAGCCACCTATTGGGGACATTTTGATCACTATACCAATAAATATAATGCATTAGATCCAAGGCAAATGCAACTTAAGAGACACGGTCTTTGATGTTGGATAAATTTATGATTCTTTGACCCCTTTCATTTACTATAATGAGTTTGGGAGTAAATGTATGGTTAAATTGATTACTGTGATATGTCTCTCAATTAAATTTTTGAAGGATCATAGAGTTGTCAATTTTAAGTAGATTTATTTCCAACTTGCTTATCATAAAATTTTTAGGTCTACAAATAGGAATGACATGAGAAAATATTTTAATTTAAAAAAAATAATTAGTAATTAACAAACTTAAGAAATATTGTGGAATGGTACCCATGATGTCTGACATCTATACTAGTCATGATGATACATCATTCATATACCTTACCTCCTACTATATTGATTTTAAGTTGAAACTAAAAAAAATTGTAGGATTTTATGATATTCTTGCTATTCATAATTTCACTTCCATATATGAGTATATGATGAGAATATTTAGAGAATATGACATTCAAAATAAAATTTTTAATATCATATTCAATAATATTTTAAATAATAATATTATCATTAATATGTTTGTCAAAACTATTAGAGATGAACTCTTATTTTAAATTTTTCTCATTATGTGCATGTGTTACTTATTCAACCTAATAGTTCAAAGGAATGAGAGTTATTTCTCTTGTATTATAAAATATAAAAAATTCACTAAAATATCTTATGATGCCTAGTAGATAATATGAGTTCAACATTTTATATTTGTTAGTGGGCCTAAAAAACTTTCAAATAGATGTGAGACACCATTTGAATAATACCTACTTTATGTTAAAGTCATATTTTGGCAACCAACTCATAATATCCACCTATATCAATAGTAAAAGTGATGAACTTATTATTGATGATTCAAACTAGGAGACACAAAGTTCATTTTTTAAATTCTTGAATATTTTTATGATATGATGAACATGTGTTTGTCTATATATATTCTTACCACTTACATTATACTTTAGTGCATATATAATATTAGTAGTATGTTTAGAATGTATAGATGACATCCTAATTTTAGTACCATGGTTGTTGAGATGAAAATCAAGTATTTAAATTATTGGTCCTCCATTATATCTCTTTATTACTTTACTGCTTGTATAGATCTTAGGTTGATAGTGGAAGAGGTATAGAATATATTAAAAAATATATTCACTTGCATGAACTAAATAGACGAACTTGAAGGTTTGATTCATAAAAAAGTTACTAATATGTTTATATTTTATGATACTAGATATGGTTTTTGTAGTGAGGCTTTAAGTATAGACATAAAAACTATTTTCATAGAAAATACATTTTCTATTTAGTTATAATGGGTAAATGACAAGGAGGTCTATTGATTCATAAATCATACTTATAATAATTAAACTTGCCTAAATTTTGGATCTTCACATATTATTTTATGTCATGCATCAATATTAGAAGGTTTTCACTTCCTTATTACCATACTACATTAGTGTTTCCATGACTTATGTCTCACCATCCATCATGACCAACATGCATAAATCTATGTATTCATGAAAACCCAAAGTTTTAGATCTAATTTACATACATATTCATCAATAACCAAACTGCTGCCCATGCATGATTTCGAACAAAAAAAATCACTCAACAAGGCAGCAAGCCTGAAAATAAAATGTCACCCCTTAACAAATCGTTCTCAAAAAAAAAAATAGAAAATGCCCCCCCCCCCCCCCCCCCCCCCACCTCCCAAAATCCCTCCTCGTCACAGCCAAAGGCTGTGAGTATTGAGCATTCGCTTCAGCCGACCCAAATTGAGCTCAATCAGACATCGTTGACTTCAAGCCTCCAGCCACATCACAGGTCATTTAGATACATCAACCTCTCCTACTAGAAAAAGATTCGTCCTCAAATATGCTTCTCCCTCGTGGTCGTCATTATTCTCCTCAAGACCTTCTTCTCCTTTAGGGTAGTAAGGTGACAAATTTGCTACCCAGTAATTTGATCTTGTAAGCATTGTCACTAATTCGCTCCAAAACTCTAAATGGTCCATCAGCTCTAGGTTGAAGCTTGCCAAACCTACCCGCTGGAAATCATTCCTTCCTAAGGTGAATCCAAACCAAATCACCTTCCTTGAAGATGACTCTTTTCTTGCACATATCTACACGTTGCTTATACTTTATATTCTACTTGTTGATTTGATTATGGACATGGGAATGCAACTCTTTGATATGTTTTGCATGTTCTTCATCTTCCAAGCTAAATTGCTTGAGAACCAGTATCAGTGTGAGATCTAATGGAGTAAATGGATTATGCCCATAAACCACTGCAAAAGAAGTTTTGCCTATAGTTCGGTTCTCTGATCTGTTATATGTAAACTCTGCTTGAGGCAATGCCAATTCCCATTGTCACGGATCATCTCCAATCAAACTCTGTAGCAAATTCCCTAAGCTTTGATTGACAACTTTGGTTTGACCATTGGTCTGAGGATAATGAGATGGACTAAACTTTAAACTTGTACCCATGTACCTTCAAAGAGTGCGCCAGAAGTGACTCACAAACTTCACATCACGATCTGAGGTTATCGACTTAGGAATTCCATGCAGCTTAACAATTTCCTGCAGAAACAATCGAGCAACTTATGAAGCATCATATGACTTACTACATGGGACAAAGTGGTCCATCTTCAAGAACCTATCGACAACCACCATTATTGAATCCTTACTCCTCTGCATTCTTGGCAAACCCAAGACAAAGTCAAGACTGACATTCTTCCATGGTACAACTGGGATAGGTAGAGGCATATACAATCCTGCATTGGTACTATTGGTCTTTGCCACATGACAAACCCTACACCTCTCTATAAAATGTGTCACGTCACGTTCCATACGAGGCCAAAAAAATAGAAAATGGCCCCCCCTCTTCCTTCTCACCCCTAAAATCCCTCCTCGTCACAGCCAAAGGCTGTGAGTATTGAGCAGCACCCATTTCGCTTCAACCAACCCAAAATGAGCTCAATCAAACATCGTTGACTTCAAGCCTCCAACCCATCCAGCCACATCACTGGTCCCTTAGATGCATCACAAACACAAACATAAATAAATATATAAACTCATAAATTCATTATTCATCAGAACACAAGTGCATTGACCATTACTAACCAACAATTTAGCTAGACAATGAAGAGTAAATTTCATGAGATGTGTTGAAAAATATCTCATGAATTCAAGAGTTCCAAATGAATGCCCATGTTAAAATCTAAGTGTAATTTTAATCCAAGTTGAGACGTACTTGTCCTCGCCTTACTTGTCCTCACATGTTAAAATCTAAGTGTAATTCACCTTACATGTTAAAATCTAAATGTAAGTACATTGACCATTACTTTTCCTCACCTTGGATTTGTTTTATATGAAGGTCAGAATTACTTCACTTAGGATTTTGGAATGCAAGGTTTATATTTTCTCTCATTTTCTCTCTCATTTTTTCAATTCTTATATGTGTTGCTTTTATGCTTTGGGGATCTATATAGTATTTTAAGGTGAAAGTCATGGAATAGACTTGAGGCCATTAATTTATCATCTCTTAGAATCTTTTCTATAGCACTGATGCTATAGTTTTGGGAATGACCATGATAGAAGTCTTTACTCTATGTAACACAAAGTCATGATGATGTAATTAGTTGTGACTTTGAGCTTAGCTTTTCTGAGAAAAGTATCATGACATTGAGATTGTGGTGATTGAGATAATTACTCTATGTACTAAAAAGTTACAATGCTAGAATGATCCATGACTTTAGTCTAAGCTTTTAGAGTAAACTATCACAACACTAGGATTGCCACAACTAAGATAATTACTCTTTGTAATACAAAGTCATGACATTGGAATTGGTTGCAACTTTGATTTTGGCTTTATGAGCTGTCACAATGTTGTGATTGTCTTGGCTGAGATAGTTACTCTCTTTAATACAAAGTAATGATACTATAATTGGCCACAACTTTGATATTTTCTCTCTAGAACACAAAGTCATGATATTGAAAAAATTATGAACAAGGTAAGTACTCTCTAGAATAAAATGTAACAAATAAAAATAATGATATAACTCACAATACTTGGTATTTTTTCTCTACATCGAATAAGTCATGGCTATAAGGGTTTCCATGATTATTTATATTAGTGGGGTAATTGGCTGCTACAATGAGAAAATAATTTTATGACCTTTAAGTATTTTAGAGGGTGCAACCATGGCTTCAAGAAATGCCATGGCCGAGATAATTATGTTACATAATAAAATATTTATTTAAACTTGATGATAGTCATATTGTACAAAGAATGTCATGATTATTTTTTATAGAGCTTTGGTCAAGAAGAAATACCACAATCACTCAAGAAATATTGTGGAAGGTCTACCCAAATCATGACAAGGGAATTGTCATGACTATACATTGTTTTTATCTTCACCATGCTTTTGCTCTATTGAGTCTAGTAATTTCACTCCAAAACCACTATGATTTTACTAATATTTAGAAAATTCTTTCCAAATAATAATTTTGTAAAATCTCACTAATAAACATGAGGATAAGTGCACATACAATAAAATAAACTTGCCAAAAGAACCAAAGAAGGAAACACATGGAGTGTTGAACAAATTTTCATACTAAAGTATTACTCATCCTCAAGTAATGGATATCCCTCTAAACACCCCCGCTCAAAGAAATACACATCTAGGATATTATGAATAGTTTGAGTGTCGTGGTGGACTTTTATTTTTGAAATGATATCTAGAATTTTAGGATTTATTATGATGTTTATGAATTTTATGTAACATGTTTATTCATCAAACAACATAAATAAAAATTTGGGTTTCCTCACAAGTAGTGCTACATTTAACAGTTATAGCTAAACCTTCGTTTGATGTATAATTTGGTTAATAACTTCAACTGTATAGGTAATCTTCTCCATATAATCATTCTCTTTGACTTGTCTTCTCAATTTCTTATTCGGCATCATGTAATTCATTAGCATATCTACTTTGGAGTAATTTTCCATGGATGCTAAAACTTTGGAATTGTCAAGGTATTCTTGCCTATGGATTCTTTGGAAAATGCTATGACTTTTTATTCAGTCACAACTTGTGAAATTACTCTTTAGATTATATTATCATTAAATTGCATCCTGCCATAACTTACATTTTTATTTCAGTAGGTAAAGTCTAGGCATCCATGGAAATCATGCCAACCTTAGGTTATTCTTCTTTATAATGCTTTATTTTTCTAATTTTCTTTAAACTCCTTTTCATCTTCTGATTTCAATGTAATTTACTCATATGGTGTCACATTGGTTACTATAAATGGTCCATACTATTAAGATTTCAACTTTTTGTAAACAACATTATATGATAGTTAAAAATCACTACCTTTTCTTCTAATTGGAATTATTTCCTCTATATATTCTTATTGTGCCATTTTTTGTGTTGTATTGGTAAATCTGAGCATTGTCATAAGCTTTATTATGTAATTTCGTATAGTTAATTTATTTGAAAAACTCTCTTTTATTTTACATCTCCTTCCTTATAATTCATTTGTTTTGTTGCCCACCATGCTTGGAATTGATCAAACATTGAGAAATTTTATTATACACAAATATATCCACTACACTAGAGTCTGAGTATATTCTTGAATATCAAGTACATCTATTCAACTCATATAATTGTTAGTTTATTATTACTGATCAAACTATGAAAACAATCTCTATGGAATTGATATTTGGACTTACATTCAATTTAATACTTGTATTATTCATATATGTGTAGTCTTACATAGGATGAGAGATCCTTGCTTAATTAGGTTTTAAGACCATGTCAACTAATTAAAATTTTTAGCACACTCACAAAGTCACAATAAGTTGTTGGTGTCGCTACAATGGATTGTATTAATAGTTTGATAGTCAACTTCAGTTAGCATAACTATCCTTACAAAAAGTTTAGTTCTTTTTAAAGTTTTGTATATGTTATTTTTTTCTTAGTATTTATATTATATTATATTATATTATATTGTGAGTGCATTTTTATTTTTTTTGTTGTAATCTAGTCACCATACCAAAATATGACAAGAAAAGCTCTATGACATAATTAAAACTTCTAGACCCAAAAATTGATAAATCACAGAGATGAATTTATTTCAAAGAAATGGGTGGTACTATATATCATGCAATGGATTCAATTCATACTTTCATCCTTATATTTAACATTATGAAATCTATTATATAGGAGTCCAGAACATCAATCTCAACATGGATATTCATTTTGAACATATAAATCAACAATTGAAGACCATATCTTGGTATTATAATTAGAGAAAAAAATGATCGATGATTTGGAAGAAGAGTTATTAAAGTCGTGCTAGACAGACCAAACTTCATTTGAAAAGATGAACACAAATATTCATTCTAGACATATCAACCATCATTTAAAGAATACATTTTGGTATTTCTAAATGAGAGAAAGGAAAGAAATGATATAGAAGAAAAATAATCAAGATGGATGGAAGCACAAATAAAAAAAAATGTATATGATTTTGAAAGATGTATCACCCAAAGTTGAAAATTTTTATGAAGAAAATATGAGGGAAAATGAGTGCAGAAAAAAAGATGAACAACACAATGATAAAGTTGAGGTTGAAGTTCAACAAAAAGTTGTGATAATTGAAAAAGTCACAATTATAATCACAAAGCATATGAAGATAGAAACTACAAATGGAAAAGCTGAAGTGGTCATGAAATTTTATTCTATTCATAACCATTGATCGAAACATAAAATATAAGACAAAAAGAAAAAAAAAAGATTATAATGAAAAAATAGCATGTACTTCTTTAATTAAAAAAGAAGAAATAAAACCTCAAAATATAAGTCTAGCTATATGCAATAAACTTAGCACAGCTTTGGAGACAACTCAAGGTTTTACTTTTCACTTGAATGATGTAATAAATACTTAATTTTTTTAAAATGGAAACTCACACCATCAATAATAATCCTAAATAGATATTAGAATGAAGTCATAACACTCAAAACATAGTCATGACTTTCTTGTAAGCTGAATGATGTTAATAACACTCAGACCTAGCCATAATTTTTTTAAAAAAATGAAAAGTCATTGTCAAGTCATGCCATCTTTGTTAGTGCCATGACTAAAACTTTAATCCCTTTTAAAACCCTAACCCTGAATTTTTTCATAACACAATTTTTGTTTTGCCCTACTCCAAAAAAGAAAAAAACTCAAGGTCACCATAGATTGAAGATTCAAACTACCATGGACAAAGGAAAAAGGCAAGCGATATAGGCAATTCACCACCAAGGCTTCAGCCAAAGTCATGGTGCCGAAGCTGAATTTCTTCTTAGAAACTAGGGAAAATAGATTACTTTAGTCTTGGATAGGAAGAACATTATATATGAGCTTGATTTCAAAAAAATTATTCTCCCTTTCAAGGAATCAATTAAGAAGAGAAAGTAAGAAAACTTTTGCATGCATATAAAAAGAGGTAAGACTTTTATTGTCATAGAATTTTATATCAATTTTGAAGATATGGATGATAAGAAATGTTATGCATGAAAAGTGTTAGTATAATTTGATAAGAAATCCATGAATGAGATATTTGGATTGCAAGGATTCATAAACATTATGCCCATTAAAACACTAAAAATAGAAACAAACTTCAAAAAAAAATCATGACATTGATAGGTAGAAAAAGATAATGGAGGCTTTCATCAAAAAGTGCATATGAATACTTAGAGTGGGGGGAACTCGTAGAGAAGAGCATAGTTTTATTGTATTTTACATACTTTATTTTGTAGTCGACCCTCCATGTCTTCATGATCTAGTAAGACAAAGTATTATTGCTTTTTGCCTTGGTCAAAGGATTTAACATCCTGGTGAAAAATATTTTGGAGAAATCCAACTTCAATTTCCTGGAGGGTGAATTTTCTGAACAATTAATTCACCCTTCATTGATAGTGATGGTGTGTCAAGCCAAAGGAGTCCCCATTATGAAGATAGAGACAAAAAATATCCATGGATATCCCTACTAATATTAGTCGGTGTTAAAAGACGACTTAAAGGTAGCAAAATGAAAAAGGTGACTTTTGGAGTGGAAGAGTAGATTGAAGTTGAATAAGATGTGTCTCCACTCCTTGAGGTCAGCATAGAACCAATAAAAGATTTGGAGAAAGTCTTGACGAAATGTGATTTTGATCTAGTCAGATATTAATTCCTGAAAGAAAAAAAAAGAAGGATTTGAAGAACTCATTTATATTATGGACATGATAAAGTTGAGGCTGGTTATAGAGATGGCCATTTGAAAATGAAGATAAAACATGTATGTACTTCCTTGATGAAGGAACTAAAGAATAGAGACAATAAGTAGAAAAATTTTGTCAAAATAATAGAAGAGAAAGATTGAAAAAAAATATGGAGAAAAGAGATGCATTGTAAGAGATGCATCTCCAAAAGAATGAGCTTCTTGTGGTGCTTGCTCAAGACAAATCTAAAGAATGCATTTTAAAATCTTAGAGGAGGGACTGAAGTGAATAAAAACTTAAGTGATGGGAAGTACCAATTTATTTTAGAAATTATATGAATTCATTGTAGATAATTGGTAGAAAATGATCATGGAATGAGATTAAAAAATGGAGGAAAATATACAATATAGGAAGAAGTAGTGAATCAAAGATGTGAGAAATTGTAGTAAGAATTAGAAGTAAATATACTTTGCTATTGGTTGATTTGAAGATATCATGAATTTCATTGGAAAAAGATAAGATGTGATATGCGACATGATTGCTCAAATATACTCCACAGCTACAATCCATTTGAACACTATAGAGTGAATTTTCCATTTTAAGATTTAATTTCTAGGGGCCTACTATATTGTCATACTTCTACACCATAGTGAGATGTAAACATTTGTTATCCATGATGATGTTGTAATATGCTTTTCTTCTCTTTTGATATTGATATAATGAATAATTTTTTTTTGTTTGGAGGGAAACTTATTTGCTCTAGGATGAGCAATACTTTTAGTGTGGAAGTTTATTTAATGCATTAAATACCTAATAATTTGTGTCATTTGGAGAGCAAATATAAGCATGTTTGCATGTTTTTAATAAAGTAAAGGCTTGCAGGGGAGAGGTGAGATGGAGAGTCATGACAATTCTCTTGTCATGATTTATGTCTATCCTCACATTCATTTTAAGTATTTATGACATCCTTTCATGGTCATAATTCAACCAAAATAGTCATGATATTTTTTTATGATATGACTCTATAATTGAATAAACATAATCATTTTATTGTGTAACATATTTATCATGACACCAATATTTTCTTGGAGTCACAATTGCACTAGATCTTTTTATGGCCATGACATTATTTTTATGTCATGGTAGATGAGTAATCCACTATACACGACATCATGGCACATTCCATGGTTTTGACTTTTTCAAAGCATAGCTAAAATATCTATCGGTATGTGTTACAGTATTATTTTCTGCTACAACTTTTTTATTTCAGAGAGAAATTAAATTAGTCGTGCCCTTTTTCAATACCATGGCTTTGTGCTCTAGAAAGAAATTATTAAATTTATGAAAAACTCTAGTACCATGACTTTGTATTACATAGTATTTTTTTTCTCAGTCACGGTGATCTTAGAGCTACGACAATTTTTCACAAAGACAAGACCAAATTTATGTGTAATTCCAACACCATGACTTTGCATTAAAAAAATATAATTTCAATTTTGACAATTCCAACCCCTCAACACTTTGCTTGCAACATCAAGATCAAAGCCTTTATCATCCCTAACGCTGAGGCTTTTAATTATAGAAAGATAAGCATTCTTCATGGTCATTCCCAGTACCTTAATATTTGTGCTCAATAGTAGATCCAAAAATATATCAAAGTGACAACATCAATTTTTGTCATGACTTCCACCTTAAAGTATTGCATGGATCTCTAATGAATAAAAACTACACTTAAAGAAAAAAAATAAGAGAGAGAAGTGGAATATAATGTGCATGCCAAGAATCTTAGGTGATTCAAATTCAATCCTAATTAAGGAAAATCCAATAAGAATGACAAACAACTATGATTAGAATCAAGGTTTTGCACTTAGAAAATAGTATAGGCATTCATTAGTACCCTTGAATCAATGAAATGTCATTCAACACATCTCATATGATTTTTTTTCTCTAACGTCTACCTAAATTGAATTCAAAGGTCAATAATGTAATTACGTTGTGATGAATTATTAGTTTATGAGTTTATATTTTGTATTTATATGATGTTTTAATATGAATGGATGTGGATATAATTTAGAATCAAAAATTAGTATTTTTATGAATATGTCACTTTATGCATGTTGGCCATGATGGATGATGATAGATAAATTATAAGATAGACCCGTGTGGTTCAATAATAAGGAAGTATTAGTCTTTCTAATCTTAAATTATGCGAAAAATCAATTTGTGAAAACCCAAAATTCAGGTATGTTTAATTTATTGTGAATAAGGTGATTATAAAGTTGAAAGCACAAACATATTAAAAACTAATCTATTATGTACTATCTAAAAGAACTAACCTTTGAGTAACATAGGGATTAAGTAGAATAGCTTCCAAGGAGTTTCAGCATACTATGTGAGTCATGTCTCAATTGTGATGGATGATAATAAGTATGTCATAGGACAAACACAAGTGGGGGGAACTCATATGAGAGTGATAGCTCTATGAATCATTCACACTTATATGACCTTCATATGTGAGATTCATAGAAATACATATTTAATTATCATGAGTATAGTGCTTATGAAATTAAAAGAACAAATATAATCAGTACCACGTTATCTCATTTCCTTGAGACAATTCCAAGATTGGAGAATAGAAGTACTTACTCAAAGAAACTATTAATGATAGTTGAGGTATTACCTAAAAGGAGTAAATATGTGAATGCTTGCACAGAATGATATGTTACTTTAACATTAAAATATTAAGGAGAAAACTATGAATGGATCATCTTTGATAGTTATAGTCCAATGGATGAAGTTTATTTTATATGTCAACAGAGAAAAATGGTATTTTCATATTAATCTACCTTTTATCCAAAAACCAAGTATAATATTAATCAAATACTAAAAAATATCACCATGCACAAGTATAATCACCAAACCTAGAGTCTAAGTATATTTTAGATATCAAGTTCATCTATTCAACTCATATAGTTGTTCATTCATTATTGATTGATCAAACAATAATAAACTATATGAAATTGATATCTAGACTTATAAATGCTTTATTTTCTAAATGAATCATACACTTGTGGAGCTACACATTGGATGAGAAATTCTCTTTCATTTAGGTTTTAGGATTGTGCCAACTAACTATGAGTTTTTGTACACTTGGAAAGTTGCAGCATGACTTCCAAATTAAAATATTACATTGATCTTTGAAGTAGAAATATAACACTTAGAAGAATTGAAAGAAGGAAAGAGAAAATGAAGAAAAATAAAAACCATGCATGCCAAGACCCATATTTTATGCAATCCTCTTTTCCATTTAGGAAAAATACATGGTGAACTTAAGTAATCTTTGATGGGGATTAAAACTGTATACTTAGATTTTTGCTTGGGTCTTCATTGAGAGAACGCAAATCCATGAGATGTCTCTCAACAAATCTCCCATGATTTCCCCCCCAATATATAGTTAAATTGAGATCTAGGGTAGGTGAATGTACTTGTATTATGATGAATTATTGAGTTTATGATTTTATGTTTGTGTTTATGTTTATATATGGATGTTGATGGATATCGATGCAAATAAGAACCAAAACTTAGGGTTTTAATGAATATAAAGGTTTATGTATCTCGACCATAGAAGATAGTGATAGATAAGTCATGAGACACACTCACATGGTATCGTAAAAAAGAAATGATAGCCCTTCAAGTTTTAATGAATGTGATAAACTAATGTGTGAAGACCCTAAGTTTAGGTAAGTTTCATCAAAGTGAGAATGGTGCTTCTGAAGCCAAAAGCATGAACATATTTAAGATGAATACATTGTGTACTTTTGATAAGAACTAATTTTTGAATATTGTGGGGGTTAAATAGGACATCTAACTTAGGAGTTTCATCATAGTGTGAGAGTCATATGTTAGCTAAGGTGGATGATGAAAGATATGTCATGGGATGTATGCACGTGTGGGAGACTAGTATGGTGGTAACAATTCTGCAAGTCTTTATCTCTTCTATGACTTTCATATGTAAGATTCATGAGAAAATATATATTCATTATCACGAATAAAGTATTTATGAAGCCAAATGCATAATTACAAATAGTTTCACATTATTTCATATCTTTAAGACAATTGGATGTTAGAGATTAGTAATGCATATTCAAAGCAATCATCAAAGATATTTGATAATTTGCCTAAAAAGTATAGATTTGTAAATGACCCTTGCATGGAATATTATGTTGATTTGGAATTTAAATATTGGGGGGACAATGATGAGTAGGTCATCTTTGGCAATGATAATGTCAAGATGATGGTCACCTTGTATGCTTAGAGGGCACACATGCATTTTTACACCAATTTATCCTTTGTCTAATAACCAAATATAATATTGACCAATCACTAGAACATCATCAAGCATAAGGATGTGAGAGAATCCTAGAATCTGAGTATCTTTCAGGAGACTAAGTATATCTATTCAACTTAAGCAACAATTAACTCATTATTGATTGATCGAATCACTCACATAATCCTTGTGAAATTGATATCTAGACTTATGTCACTTCATTACTTCTAAAACTTATATATTTGCAGAGCTATATTGGATGAGAGATGCTTTCCCAAAAAGATTTTGAAATCATGACAATTAACTATAGTTTTGATACTCTCATATTGTCACAATAATTTTAGGGCACCATTGCTTGATATTATTTTATTATAGTTTTATTAGTCACCTTGAGTTGACATAACTGTCCTTATGAATGTATAGTCATATTTTTAGTTGGGTGGATATTACTATTATTGTAAAGCTACCACGAATTATATGATGAAACTTCTAGGACTAAGTTAAAATTTCTGGACCTAAAAATTTAGATACAAAAAAAAGAAATTATTTAAAAGGATTAGTACTATTTTAGATTGGGCATTGATTTCCAACTATACTATCATTCGTACATTCAAATTAATGAAGGTCTACTATATGGAAGTTAAGAAAAACCATCACAACATGAACGTTCATATTAGATAGACAAATAGTCATTTGAAGACAGCATTATAGTTTTACTAATGGAGACAAAATGGAGCAATGATAGTAAAGAAGATTGGAATAGACTCGGGAGAATCAAAGTGGGAAACTAGTGCTAACAGAGAGAAAAAAGTTTATCATTATTTTGTTGGGAATACAAATAAGAATCCAAATAAATGCATATTCATAACACTCTAAATAAATACTAAATTAAAAGGGAGAGAACCCAAAGAAAAAACCAAAAAGAAAAAGATGAACAGAACGACATCACTAACTTGGTAAACATCTTGACTTTACAAGCAAAAGAAGAAAAAAATAAGAAGTCCATGGAATTGATAAATCCAAATAAAGGAGATGTTTTGCCACAACTATAGAGTTTCAAGAAACAAATAATGATATTGCAACTTTACAAGAAGTCATGATATTGGAGAAAGAAGTAGCAACTAATATTAAAGCTATGACAATCATGTTGGATGACATGTCTAATAGTGCCATGAATTTTATGAAAGTTATGGATGCAAAAGATGGATGCCTCAAAATTTGCACAACTCTAGATGGTCTAATATTTAAGATGCTACCTAGTCATCTCCATTATGCTTTGTTGGAGGAAGATAAAATTTAGCTAATCATTATTTTAGTGGCTTGATAGAAGAGATAAAGAATATCGTGGTAAAGTTAATATGGAGATATGTTGAGATTATAGCTTGGTCACTTTGGGATATCAAAAGAATTAGTTCATTAATATGCATCAACAAAAAATTCACCGAATTACCGACTAATTATTTGGTTGATAATTAGCTATTTTTTGGTCGGTAAACCTATTACTAACTATTTACCGACCAAATTATTTAGTCATAATTTTGCTCGTCGGTAATTATTTTGTCGACAAAAAATAATTTAGTTGATAAATTACCGACCATTTATCGATTATTTACCGACAACCAATTACCAACTATATTCCGACCATTTTTCGACCAAAAGTATTTGGTCGGTAAATGGTCTCCAAATGATCGGTAATAACCGACGAAATTGCGACCAAAAATTGACTAAAATTTTTTAATATCATTGGTCAGTAATTGATCTCCAAAAGTATTACCGACTATTTGGTGAAATTTTACCGACCATTGATATTAAAGAATTTTGGTCAATTTTTAGTCTCAATTTGGTCGATAAATTAATTTTTAAAATTTTTTTTTATTTTTAGTTTTATATCTTGCTTTTAAATACACACACACACACACACACACATTAAGATTATGAAACAAAAGAAATGTATAATTAAAACAAACAAACTAATATATATATTGCATATATATAGTAAATAAGTCAAGAGAAAATAAAAACATGCATTCTCAAATCTAAGTTTTAGACATAAAAAAAAAGTATGTAATACACTCATTCATCCAACCTAGTGTCATAATCGTTATGCTGAGATGTACCTGGTCTGTATGGTGAGATGTCGGGTACTGGGGTAGAGCTGCCTGTTGCTACTAATCATGATGCGGTTACAGCATGTGCTATTATAGGTGTTGGAGTAGATGCTGTAGCTAGAGCATTAAGGCAAACAATTCGAGATAGATCATCAGGATTGAACATCACTCCTCCTTCCTGAAACTTCTTTGTAAGCTAGTCAAAACGCAGATGTAACTCATTCTATGGTATATATGTACATATACATATATACTGATATATATGTACAAGCATTTACATAAAGTAGAGCGTAATACCTATTATGGAGCATGAACATCAAACAGCTAGATATTCTATCATAAGCATGAAAAAAATAGGAACAAACACTTTAATCAGTGCTTCAAAAATCTTCTTTGTTTGTTTGAAATTGCATCGAACTTGCAAACACAAGGCACAAGAAATTTGCAACTATATTTAACAAGATAAATGTTCAATACATACATACATACAATGAATAAAATATAATCTATCCATTAAATTGACGTTGTTTTCTCTCCCCTAGCTCCTCTGGTCACCATCTTTCTACTGCGACAAAGCTATCCTAGTCACAGTGTGTCATGACCAGTGAAAAATCCCTTCTCTTCTATAACCTCATATAGAAAATATTTCGGTACCATATCTTTACGAAAATCAAATAGTCAATCAAATCAAAATAAATAAATAAATAAAGTTATATTTTGATAAATATATATTACTGCAGTATATATGTACATATATCCAAGTGTATACATATACACTATAGTATATATGTACACGTACACTATAGTGTATATATGTACATATATTGAGTATTTATATGTACATATAAATATGTACATATATTGTAGTGTATATGTACATATATACTAGTATATATGTATAAGTATATATATGTACAAGTATATATATGTACATATATACTCAGTATATGTACATATACACTATAGTGTATATGGACATATATACTAGTGTATACACATATACACTACATTATATATGTATACACTGGTATGTAGTGTACATATACATCAGGACCCGCAGCATCACAAACTATTCTATGGTATGTAGTGTGATTCATATTATTCGAGACCATCTGATCAGTTTCACTTACTGACACCCGTACTAAACTTGAAACACCTTTCATGGACTTACTTCTCACCATGGTATATCCAAACATTGGCACAAAATCATTTCTATCAAAAATTTTTTATTCTGACATTTAACTAAAGACTATGAAATAAAAGACATAATGAGAAGTAGCTTACAATATGATGAAATTTTCTTGTAAAACTTCTAATTGCATCATAAAAGACTGCTAGACCACCTACATGTCTTGTATGGAGCTGTTGGGCTTTCTCTCGAGGCCTAAACACATTGTATATGTTGGTATCATTAAAAGGTGGAGGAGGTTTCAGAATCAACCACACTCCATTACACCAAACACTTAGGAAAAATATAAATAAGATGAAAGTAATTCAAAACACAAATAAATAAAAAGCAAGCAATGGAATATGTAAAAGCAATTCATGGGATTCATTAATCACTGAAACTTTTATTTATGAATAATGTCTAACATAGAGGCGTCAAAATGACCTTGTTGTGCCGGAATGGCCCATCATATAAGTATAGTTATATGTTATTTTACATATAGTATATATAGTTATAAATAATTATATATAGTTAAACATATAGGTATATATAGATATATTCATACAAGTAATTATAAGTGATTATGCATAAATGTATACAAAGCTATAAACAAATATATAGATATATATATATATATATGTATACATATATGTATACATAGTTACAAATATAGTTATATTTAATTATATAGACTTTTATATAGTTATACACATATAGTTTAACATAATGTTGTATGTTGTTATATATATAATTATAAATATAGTTTCAGGTGGTTATACATATAGTTACACATATAGTTAAACTTATATTTATACATATAGATATATATATTTGTTTATTTAATTTTATATATTTATACATATAGTTATGTATAGGTATCGATATAGTAAAATTCTTTTTTATATACTAATATATACAAATATATATTAATATAAGATGTAAATTTAATATTTAAATATAATTATGTATAAAAATTTTATAGTTATACATATAGTAAGATACAATTATTTATAGTTATATATTGTTAAACATATAATATATATAAGTATAAATAGTTATATATAATTAAACATATAGTTATATATAGATGTATTCATACAAGTAATTATAACTAGTTATACATAAATATATACAATGTTATAAACAAATATTTTGATTTTATTATATGAATACATATATGTATATATAATTACAAATATAGTTATATTTAATTATATAGAGTGTTACATAGTAATAAAAATATTTATATATAGTTATACACACATAGTTATAAATATGTAATTTAGTTAAAGATATAATTATATATAACATTAATATAGTTATACATTTAGTAAAATATAATTATATATAGTATATATTATTATACATATAATATATTTTTTTAGAAATATAATTATATAGAATTATACATATAGTTATACATTATTATATAGTTAAAAATTAGTTATGTATAGTTATAAATATAGTTATTAAAATAGTTTACTTACTTATAAATAATGATATAAATACCTTTATATATAATGACATATGATTATATAATTTAACAAGTGTTTAGATATAATATTTGTGATTAAAATATTTTTATAATTGTTACTTAAATATAATTATATATATGCAACACTTTTATAAATATTATATAGTATATATATCACATTTATATAAACATTATAAATATTCTATATTTATATAAAAGATTAATATGTAATATAAATGTTTACAAAATTGTATAAACATTTAATGTTATATAATTGTTATATAAAAAATTATATAAATAGATTGTTTTATGTAAATGTTGTATAGATATTTATAAACATTAATACATATGTATAAATATTTATATATAACAATATATGTTAATATAAATATATCATTGTTTATATATAATGTAATACATTTATATAAATTAAAGTATATACATTTATATATAATATCATGCGATTATATAAATGTATAAAACTTTATATATACTGTTACATGTTTATACATGGCTTGATGATCTTCCTTCACAAATATAATGTTTTCTTCCAAAATACTACATGTCTATTTTCTTCTTCTTTGATTCAATTTGTTATTCATATGAGCAGAAAGTGTTAGTGTACCACTTACTCTTGTGACTTGGTTGAGTCCCATATAGTTGAACAACCAATCAAGCACTCGTGCAACTTGACCGACTCCGAACTCATTGCAAATCAATTGAATGGTAAAAAACTTTTCTCGCTTTCTACAACCCATAATAGAGATAATTAGTTGTTTGACTTAGTATATCCCTTAAGTTTAAATTATTCAAATATATTTAAATATTGTTAGATGTCATTCATGGGTATAATATTTTGCTTGTACCCTCCATAGTTTATAGGATCTTCAATCATTATTGATTTTGTATTTATATGAATGTTTAAGTAATGAAAAGCATTATGGCATCCACTTCTTTATGACATTAGATGGCATACCTCTCCTCTCTTTTATCACAAATAAGTCAAGGTTGCCTTTATTATGCCCCCTTGGTATTTGAGGAATACCAAGATGCTATGTTTTGTTTTTGTTTCAAAATATCAGAATGATAGTGAAAGATTGGTTCTACAATCGGGGAAGGGGGAGTTTTTCTCATAGATACCCATAAGAATAAAGCTAACAAAGAAAACCTTGTTCAATTTCATAAAACCTAGCTAATTCTTAACAAAAAGGCATGATAAGTTTACTTCACGACCTTTCAAATCTTGAACTCCATTATTCTAGAAGATTAAAGTTCGACTAAAATTGACATTAGCATATTGATCATAATATTTTTGTTGTTGGGGACTTGGGATTCAAAGATCCTTCATCGTGATAACGTGCATAGATGAGAATTACACTGACAATTTATAGTTTCATTAATGGTGTGGAGCCAAAATCATATATGTGAAATGAAAAAAGAAGCAAATGTCAAGAAAATTGATATAATTAAAAAATGCTAATACCCGATTATTCTGAAAAAATGTAAATATGATAGTGCTAATAAAATTCAGAGAGACAGAGATATGCATATAGCAATCTGAATAAGAAGAACAATGAAAAAATTACCTTGTAACAGAAGAGATTGAATTCCTTGGTAGCTTTTTTGAAGTCGCCATATCGCCTCTACTTTGAAATATGAAAGAGGAAAAAATTGCTAAGTGTTAATGACTTAGCAATTTTTTTAAAATCAAAAAATTAACCTAGGAATTATTGACCAAATTTGTTTTGTCCAATAAAGTACTTTTTCATTGATTTTTGTTTTGTCCTAGGAATTACTGATATGTGTCTATTAATTTTTTAATAGACAAATCTTTTCTATCAATCAAAGCATTAAAATCAATATTGATGGACTCACTTCTCTATCTCATGGTCGGTTAATATGGTCGGTCTTTGGTCAAAAATTTGGTTGGAATTAATTTTTTTTTGAAACACATATTTGGTCTCTAAATGGTCGTGATTTCGTCAGTAATTACCGCTCATATTTTTGATTGGTAAATAGTCGGTAATTACGATATTATAAATATTTTGGAAAGTCACTTTAACGATCATTTTTTATGGTAATATATTTTTGGTCGTTAAATAGTCGGTAATTTGTCGGTATTATTCTCTAATTCCCTCTTAATTTACAGACCAGTTTACAACCAAAAATATTTGGTCGGTAAATATTGTTGGTCTTTGGTCGAAAATTTGGTTAGAATTGTTTTTTTCGAATCCCCTTTTTGGTCTCTAAATGATCGTTATTTTGTCAGTAATTATCGACCTATTATTTTGGTCGATAATTTGGTCGGTATTCTCAATATTTTTAGTAATGAAGATACTTATGAAATATGGTACAAGACCAAAAATTAAATATCAATAAAGGCTAAATCTAATAATGCGGGAAGTGCTAAAAAAGATTATATTATTTTGCTTAACATATGGATCATATATGTCATATTAGATAGTACATGTGTTAGTTTGATCCATGTAGTGCCAAAAAAGAATAGTTGATGGTAGTGAAAATCTCAAATGATGAAAAAATTACAATGGGAGTAACTACTAGATGGGGCATATGTGTGGATTGCCATGAATTTAAAAAAAAACAAGGAATGACCACTACCCATTACAATTCATGGACAAATCTTGGACAAAATCTTATGGCATTCCTTATATAACTTTGTAGATGAATATTTGGGATATAATCAAATTTTGATTACCTAGCGAAGACCAAAAAAAATTACTTTCACTTGCCCATATAGAAACTTTGCATTAAGAAAGATGGTCATTTGGTATTTTCAATGTGTAAACCACATTTCAAAGATACATGAATGCAATCTTTTCAAACTTTATTGAAAAAATTATGGAGATATTTATGGATGACTTTTCTATTTATGAAGATTCTTTTGAATAATTTTAAAAAAAAAAATTATAAGTGGCATTTAATTGATGTAAAGAGAAGAATTTAGTTCTTAACTAGGACAAATATCATTATAAGGTAAAAGAAAAGATTGTATTGGGATATTAGTATCTACTAGAGGACTAGAGGTAGACAATGTTAATATTTTAGTAATAAAAATGTTATTACACCATACAACTATTAAGGGGTATGTAGTTTTCTTAAGCATATCAGGTTCTACTAGAGATTTATTAATAACTTCTTAAATATGGCTAAACTCTTGTGTAGAATATTTGAGAAGAATGATGTTTTCAAGTTTTATAAAGTATGTGCTAGTGCTTTTAACGAGTTAAAGAGAAATTTGATAAAAATTTGACTAGAGATTTAAAACTCTTGTGTAGCACCCTACCCCATAATAGGGCATGTCATTTGTGATTAAATACGATATAAGCACATATGCACTTGAGGATATATTTGGGCAGAAATGAGATATAATATTTAGTCATTTCATATGCTACCTAGACATTGAATAAAGCCAAATTAAACTTCACAACCACTGAAAAAAAATATTAGGGTGGTTGTCACTTGTGAAAAATTTCAATCATATATCTTGGGGGAAAATATAGTGATTTAGAATTATGCAATGGTGTGATATTTAATGATAAAGAAAGATGCAGGGCTAAGATTGATAATATAGATTTAGTTGCTCAATGAATTTGATATAGAAATAAAAGATAAGATAGGAAGTAACATTGTAATAGTAAATCAATTATCTAGCTTGGAATCCAATGGGAATGATAAAGGAGGAGTTGAAGTTTTGAAAAACTTTTTAGATGAGCATGTTTTGGTGTTGAAAACTCACTTAATTTGGTATGCTAATTTCATTAACTATTTAGCATGTGATGCCCTTCCACCTGCTCTCACATCACACCAAAAAAAAGTATTTGCATGATGTGAGAAACTACCTATGGGGATAATCAATTTCTATTCAAAAGATGTGTGGATCAAGTGATAAGAAGATATGTACCTAAAGAGGAACATATAGAGATTATCCTTAAATACCACTTTTCACCTTATAGAAAGCATGTTGGAGGTAATAAGACTACCCAAAAGATAATGTAATTTAGATTTTTTGGCATCATTTTTTAGAAATTGTTAGAATATGTTGAGATGATGTGATAGATATCAAAGATTAGATAATATATCTATGTAGAAAGAGATGAAAATCAACAACATCCTTGAAGTAAATAGTTTTGATCTATGAGGGATAGATTTTATGAGATCATTTTCTAAATATCTTGGCAAGGAATACATAGTATTAGTAGTGCGTTATGTGTCTAAATAGGTTGAAGCAATAGCTACACAAATAATTATGCAAATATAAATGTGAATTTCTTATGTAGTAAATATTTTCACATGGGTTCGGCACACTATGATATATTATAACTTATAAGCAATTAAAAAAGCTATTTTCAAATAAAATAATATTTGGATCCTATTTTGCCAAGCATTTGACTAGGTATAAGAGAGGACTTCCATATCATCCATAAAAAAATGGGCAACTAGAAATATTCAATAGGTAGATCAAAAATATATTATGAAAGTGTTTTCATAAAGAAAAGAGATTAGTCTCAAAATTAAAAGAAGTATTATGAGTTTATAGAATGACATTCGAGACACTCATGGGAATGTCCTCTTGCAAACTCATTTTCGAAAAGACTTGTTATTTTTTAGTCAAAACTGAACACCAAGATTAATATGTTTGTATGAAAAATTATTTTAATAATAAAATAATTTCACTAAATAGAGATTTTTCTATAAATTGGTAAATAATAGTGAAATCAGATATAATTAGAGTAAAATTAAAGAAATTATGTAAAATAGACTCAGATGGTAGAAAGTGATCCAATATCATGACTTAGTCATACTAACACAAGCTAGAGGTGTCAAGTGGGTTGGACTGACCATGCACAACATGAGGCATGGCCTAAAATAGCCATGCCTAACCATGCGCATCATGATCTATAATTGTGCTAGACCATGGTTGTGTCAGCATATGGCATGGTTCATGCCATCCCTAGTCAATGCTAACCATGCCTCATGCTAGTTAGGCATGACCCGCATGACCCGCATGCCTAGCCCATTGGCATGGTACACAAGCACGATGACTCAGTGAGTCAATAACTAAGCATGAATCATGGGTCATAGGCCATGGCCAAGTTAAAAAAAGCATTCCTATAAAAGCTCATTATGTTTATAAAATGGGTTCTAACATTGAAAGTGATAGGCCATGCCTATCATTTTCAATGTTGGTTAAAAAAAACAAATTTGTTTTTAATATTTTTTTAGTCATTGAATTTGATTCCAATGGCCACATGATAGAAATCTTATCAAATGATGATAATAAAAATTTGGATATTTTGAGTTAATAAATATCATATGAATCTACCAATCCTATATTATCTAAAATGACACGTGATGTACTGACCTCTCTAGATTCTCACATAGCATTTACGTCTATTTTTTTGTGGCTTCGAATATGATTTTAGATAGGAGATCTAGGCTATGACCAGATATCATACATGCACTAGCATGCCTCTACAATATTGTGGCAACCAATCTTAAATAATATTGAATAAAGTGAAAGAGTTACTGATGAATGATTACTTTTGAGATATTAAGGATATTGTGGTCACACCTAGCACTACCTTCTAGAACCATACATAATAATGATGATCTGCATCCACTCTATTATACTATAGACAAGGACTGATGACTCATGTGTGGGTAATGCATATTTTTTTTTTTTTTTTTTTTGCTTTAGCTTATGTATCATATTTTGGATTGTATTGTTTTCATATAATATTTTAAGTTGAGTAGAATGTAAAATATTTTATTTAATTATTAATTTGATTTTGATTCATTTACATTTTTAATACATTTTTTATCTATATTATTTTGATAATGTAATATTTCTAATAAAAAAATTTAAAATTTTAAAAAATTTACCCTGGCATTCATGCTGCTCATAACTAGCATGACTCGTCATGATTCAAAATTGACCCATCATAGAAGTGTCTGGTTACGGACTAATTGGGCTATTCTGAAATGTGTCATTATGATCTCAAGCCATGCCAACACCACATGATGACCTCACTAGGCCACAAAATTTTAGGCCATGCTGATATGACATGGCCTATTTGGCACCTCTAACACAAGCTTGTTGAGTAGACTCAGTAGTTTTTCTTGGCTATTACTTAACAAAATACGTATTGAAAATCTTTGCACACCATGACTCTATGACTAAGCTATAACAATTTTATTTATTGTGTAATATATTTTTTATGATAATGATAATGATAATATCTTAGAGCCTTGGCCTTGGCCACATTATTTCAAAAATATAAATTTGACCATAAATTTTTCTATCCATCATGGAAACCAAGTGTCACACTAGTACAATAAGTCACAATATTTTCTTGTGTTGTGGCATATACATTATAAAGCCCAAATCACATAATTTCAAATAATTTTTTGTGGTAGCAAATTTTTCCTAATGCAACTTTTTACTTCAGAGAGAAAATCTCTCAGTCATGACTATTCTTGCCACAAATACTTTATGTTATAGAAATAATGTTTTTTTGTAGAAAATATCTCAGTTGTGGCATTTTTGCTATTATAACTTTATATTCCAAAGAGTAAATATCTCAATGACAACATTCATGTCATTGAGATTGTGTGCTCTAGAGAGATTTTTCACTTGTCATTACATTCTTGTCATCATAACTATTAGTTTTAGAGAATAATTATTTCAATCACAACATGCTCACTATCACTGCTTTGAGTTCTAATGAAAAATTATCTCAATCGTGATATTCTTTTGCTGCTATAATTTTTCATAAAAGAGATTTACAAGAAATAACATAGTTGCTAATTCAACCTAAATTTGTGATTTCCTCCTTGAAAAGACACACAATAGCTCAATGGGATCCCGATGTGTAAAAGGACTTAGAAATTTTTTCAAAATATTAATGGGATATGTCTTTTGAGGCTAAGAGTAGACAAAGCACTAAGTAGCATGAATTCCAATTCCTACTTAGTGTCAAATTCATGGAAAATACAAGCAAGAATTAATTGAAAAAGTCATTTGATACTTAGATCCTCATGCTGGTTATCATTGGAAACCCTTTATTTGACAAGATAACCCACAAAATATCTCACATAATTTCTTTCTCAATGTCAATCTAAATATAGATCTAGGATTAATTTATTATACTTGTGTACAATATTTATGGTTGTATAATATTTAGTTGCAGTAATATTATAGTTTGATTGTTGATACATATAATGGTATTTAGAAAAGAGATTTTTGGGTTCCACTATAACATAGATTTATGCTTATTGACTATGATAGATGATGATAGGTAAGTCATGAACATACTCATGAAATATAACTTGATGGTAAGTGAGATTCCTTCTACTCTTCTTTCATGAGATAAATCTATGTGTGGAAACTCTAAGTTAATATAAGTTTAATTAATATGAGTATGGCATTCACGAAGCCGAGGGTACAAATAATTTATGACCATTCTATTATGCATATTCTAGAATATCTAACATTCAAATGATGTGTGGGTTATGTTGAACATCCAACCTAGAAGTTTCAGCATAATATGTGAGTTGTGTGTTAGTCATGATAGATGATAATAGGTAACTCACATTAGACATGTAAGTGAAGGTATTTCAAAAGGTAGTGATAACTCTATGAATCATTCTCTTTTGTATGATATTCATCGATAGAAAGGAGTATATTAATTGATATGAGTGTGGTGCACACAAAGCCAAAAGTACCAATATAATTATTACTGCATCATTTATTGTCTTTTATGACTTAAGAGGTCAAAGAATAAAATACATACTCAAAGTACTCATAAAAGAAAATTTACATATTACTTAAAAGGAGTAGATATATGGATGACTCATGAATAAAATAAGTATACCTTTGGTTGTGAAATACCAAATGCATAAATATGAGAGGATCATCCTTGGTAGTGATAGTCAACAGATGGTAACCACTTTATATACTAAAAGGAAATATGAGCAATTTCATACCAATTTATCATTCATCTATCAATCAGGCATAATATTGCCCAATAATATAGAAATCTTAGCATACATAAGGAAGTAAAGTAATCCCAGAGTCTAAATATCTTTTCTAAACCCAAGTTTATCTATTCAACTCAGTAGTGATTAGTTCACTATTGGTTAAGTACTTTTTACTACTTGTAAGACCCAAATAATTTTGGATTTCCATTGGATGAAATTAATTATCCAACAGATTTTTGAGATTGTGACACAGATGATAAGTTTTAGTACTATAACAAAGTCATAATATTGGGTGTGTATCCATTATTCACATAGTTCACATATTTCACTTGGTATGCTTCATTTTGGCCTACTACTTGTTGCATTTGACTTGTTGTAATATTTCCAATTATTTGTCCTTTCTTTCTTTGGTATGAGTAATGATTCATAAATATGCTCAGCTTCACTTCAATAGTAAAAATATTATCTAACTCTAATATTCTAGCTTATCTTTGGCCTATTGTTCTCTTGGTAGGAGTATGATAGTTATTCTTTGTCAGGTCCTCAAAAAGTATATAAGCTAGCTTCTCTAGTTGATTTATTAATATTTTCTCTATCTACAACTATATTTACTATGCATCTCATCACATAGTTCAGCTGATTATAGAATATTTGTATCTAAAATCATAACTCAAATTGATACTATGAACATCTTTTCAATAATTCTTTAAATTAGTTAGAAGCATTATAGAGTCCTTCTTGCACACCTTGCCTAAAGTAGTTGATCTCGACCCTTAGTTATGATGTGATTGTAGTAGAAAAAATCAAGTTAAAAAGACTTGAACTAACTTTCCTTGGATATTTATTAAACCTCAATGTTAATATTGAAGTCGATTCTATTCATTGTCTTTTAGATAAAACAAGATTAGTCTCGGCTTTATTTGTGGTCTACTTCATTCAACATTACTATGTCACATAACTCCCAAGAATAATGCTATGTGACTATTGGGATTTTATTGTTCATATTGATGCTATGATACCATAACTATCAAACTTGACTTTAGTTCATAATTATTCACTTGAATGAGATGCTTCCTTAATCTGGAATAGCTATCTATCAAGTTAGTCTCAAATAATCTCTTAGCTTGTGGTAGTGTATGTTTTGTTGCCCCTGTTTCTTTGCACCTCCACCAATATTTCATTCACTTCTGTCATTTTTTTCTACTATTGCTTTTTCACTTCTTTGTCTCTTCAAATACTTCCAATTTCTCACAATTTCTAGATCGAGAGGCAATGACTCAGTTCTAGCTCTTTGATTCATACAAATGAGCGTCTACCTATGCAATAAAACAAACAACTACAAAACAAATATAGAGATAAACATAGTAAACAATAAATTACAAAATAGAAACAAATTCTTCTTTATATAGACAATATATTAAGACCAATGTCACTAAATAAAAACTACTTTCAATTTCTGATAAGAATGCCAAAAATGTCTTCAAAATGTTTTATTCATACTAAAATTAACCATAAATATATAGGTCTAATCAATAAAATAATAGACTTTTTAAGTCTAGATACCAATCCCACAAAGATTATAATTTTGGTTTGAGCTAGTGTCAAAGTCCTATACTATTTTGGCTTACCTGATTCAAATGTTTGTAGGGTTGATTTAATTCGTGTGGTTGGTGATTTCCCATGGATAAAGTCCATGGTCATGTAGTTTGTAAACTGTTAATTTTGTGGATGATAAAATGTGTGACCTCTATATGTCGGTCATACTTCTCATACATGTTATCTAGTTACCAATAATAGTTCTTGTATATAATGAGGTTTATACTAAGAATATTATCTTTTCTAGAGGCACGTACCTTCACCTTTCATGGTCGATGCCTCAAGCAAGTGTTTTTATTCACTCGGCCAAGTGTTCAAGACTCTAAGTACCAAATTTTGATGATAATTTTATATTATTTTCATAATATGATGTACTAAATTTGGGCCTTAAATGAAATAATTTAACTGACTTATAATTTTTATGGAATTGAATGGATAGAAGTGAAAATAGATATAAATTAAGTATTATTGATAGACTTGATGGATAGTTGAATTGGAAAGAAAAACCACAAGGAATAGTCATGATATTTCTAGTGTCACGACTTGTTTACACTAACAAATTTCTGTTGAGGAGTTGTAGTAGCCTTTCATCGTTTCATGGCCATAATTCTATAAATAAATCATAATAATCTTTATATACATGACTCTGTCACCCATTTGTCATAATATTTTACCATGTAATGAATTCTTTATGACTGTGATATTATCTTTGAGTCAATTTCACATTAGTTTTAAAATAGAATTTAGGTTACAATATTATTTCTATGTCTCAACAACCAAGTTCTAAACTAGTACAAGAAGTCATGATATTTTTAAATGTCATGACATATTTTTTTAAAAGCTAAAAATCACACAATACCAAGTAATTTTTAGTTTCAATTATGTTTTTCCCTACAGCTTCATATTTTAGAGAGTAAATACCATAATCAAGATATTCTTATTACTGTGACCATATATTTTAGAGATGAATTTCTTCAATCACTATTGTTTTTGCTACCATGAAATTGTTTTAGAGAGGAATTACATATGTCATGACATTCCTTTATTTCCATGATTTTGTGCTCTAGAGGTGATTTATAGAATATCAGAGTTGTGATCTCAACCAAAAGTGACAATGTCCAACTTGAAGTTCTACACAACAACTCATTGAGATCACGATGATATAAATGGGAGATTAGGGCATTTTAAAAGAGAGCACTAGGAATTTGTATTTTGAGGCCAATAATATGAAAATCCTAAGGCGGCATGATTTTTGAAACCTAATTAATGAAAAATTCAAGTCAAACACATGTAATAATAAAGTGAGAATTAGATTTGAGACCTTGATCCTTAGACTATCTTTTATTGAGAACTCTCGATTAGATGAGATTATGTACCAAATATAATACCCAAATTCTTTCCCAATAATAAGCTAAGCATGGATCTATAGTTAGTTTATGTATATGTGTATAATGATTATAATTATTAATATTTTATTGAAGAAATATTATGTTTTAAATATTTATAGATATAGATATTAATTAGAATATAGATTTAGAGTTCCGTAATAATATAGATTTATGCTTGTTGGTCATGATAGATGATGATATATAACAAACTCTTGTGGTTGGATATAAAGGAAATGATATGCCTTCGATTTTTAACTCATCAAGCAAATCTATATGTGGAAACCTTAGATTTATTTAAGTTTAATTATTATAATTATGATGCTTATTTGACACTTTTAAGTGACCTTTTTAGATCATATAGCAAGTGTATCTTATTAAGTTTGTACTTATTCTAGTGATTATTATAGAGATTTCTCTAAATTTTTATTTTGAGAGAATTTGATAAATATTAGTGAAATAATAGTGATTTTGGGGAAAATTATTAGGCAAGGTAGAGCAAAGGCTTGAAGGGAAGATAAGTGATAAAAAAATCATTACAATTCCTTTGTAATGACTTGAGTACATCTTTCACACTTTTTCTTGAGTAGTTATAGCATCTCTTCTTAGCAATAACTCTACAAAAAACTATCATGATATTTTTTGTATATCATGACTCTACTTACCTAGTTGACACAATTTATTCACTATGCAACACAATCATCATGGCCATGATATTTCTTACAGTCATGGCTACACTATCTCTAAAATAATTAATATCTTTGACATCATTTTATTGTTGGGGTAGCTATGTACCTCATATGTATAAATAGTCATGATAATTTTTAGAGTTGCAAATTAATTCATGTAAAGCCAAAACACCAAGTATTTTGAGTCACAATATTATTTTTCATCATAATGTTTTATTCTAGAAAGCACTTACTCTAGTTATGGTTTTTCCAACATTATGACTTTGTGCTCCAAAAATAAAATACCAAAGTTACGACGAATTCCAATATCATATCTTTATATTATAAAGAGTAATTATTTCTATTGTGGCAATCTCAATGCCGCAACACTTTACTTAGAAAATCAAGACCAATGTCAACCAATTTTAGCATTTTGACTTTATTTTAAAAAGAGTATTTATCTCAATTATGGAAACCCTGGTGCCATGACACAAAGTTCATAAATCCAAGACCAAAGTCATGAATAATTATGGTAGGTGACTTTGTATTATAGTGAATAAATGCATTAGTCATGTTCATTCCAAACACAATAACATTGGTTCTCTAGAGGAGATCCAAAGAGATGATAAAGTCATGAACTCAAGTTTATGTCATGACTTCCAACTTAACATATCACTTGGATTTTCAAAGTATAAAAGTAACATTTAAAATAATAAAAGATGAGAGAGAGAAAATGGGAAAAATATGAACTACACAAGCCAAGAACCATAGGCAACAAAACTTTAACCTCTATTTAGGGCAAATCTAAGGCTAACCCAAGCAATCCTCAATTAAAATTATGATTTTATTCTTTGATTTTTACTTGGGCATTCTTTGGGAACCCTTAAAACCCAAAGATCTCTCTTAACACACCACGAATGATTTTCTCTTTAATATATAACTAGTGACATATAAGTCATACTTATATTGTGATGAATTAATGATTTTATGAGTTTATATTTGTGTTTATATTTTTGTTTGTATGTTGATGGGTATGGATATAAATTATAACTAAAAATTAGGGTTTTCAAGAATACACAGGTTAATACATGCCAAGCATAGTAGATAGTGACATATAAGTCATGGAAGACAACCATGCGGTATGGTAAGAATAAAGTGATAACCTTTCTAATCTTAATACATGATATAAACTAATGTATGGAGATAAATGAGAGGTTACAAGTAGGTTGAGCAGCTCGGATATTGCATAAAGCTCGATCCGATTGAGCCATTCCTGGCCCGACACGACACGACATAGTCCAGAACCATGCCTAGGCTCATGTCAGGATACCTTGAGACATTATTCGTGTTGTGCCATGCCGAGGTATTCTAGGCCTCATGTCGTGCCAAGCACGACCTAGCTGCATGGCCTGGAGGCATGGTTCTTCAGCACGACAGAAACCATGCCATGCAACTCGGGTTGGGTATGGGGCATAGTCCAAACGCGACCACTCATGACCCATGTCGAGCCTCCACCCAATGCACCAACAGCCCAACCCCAAGCCTAGAACCAGAAGTCAAACCTTCTGGATTCTATTCTTTGGAACTATTGGCAATGGTAAAATAAAAAAAAAAATAAATGGTATCGTGCTTGTTAGCCATTGGATGACTATCAAACACGATATTTATCCTTTTCTTTTAATAAAATATTTAAAAAATAAAAAATCTAATGGATGTCAAGTTTCTGCTCAATTCTTTTAATAAAAAATTAAAAATATATTCAAAAAATGATTTTTAAAAATTTTTTTAATTTATTTTTAATTTTTGTAAATCTATATTTATTATTTTCTTTCATTCCTAATCTCTATCCACAATTCCACATTCTCTTGTTTTTCTTTCTTGTCTCATCTCTCAACATCTCTCCTCTCAAGACTAGGATGCAGACTATGGTGCAGACTATAGTGCAGACATTGAGTATCAGATATCATACTTTGGTAATGGGCATTCCATAAATGGTCTGGTCAAGCAAATAAGTCTATGCTTTACGGGTATTTTTTTTAAATTTTTTTTAGTTTTTATATTATTGATAATTTTATATATAAATAATATTTAATTTTAAAAATTTAATTTAGAATATAATTAATAAACTAATCAAAATTAAAAATGACAAATAGTAATTTTAATGACAAGAATGAAATTCACATTAATATAAATATAATTAATTTTAATATGGATAACGATAATCCTAGAGGTGTCAACCGGGCCGGGCTGGGCCGGCCCGGCCGGCACGGCACGGAAAAATTTTGTGCCTGGGCTCGTGTCGTGCCCAGGTTAGGCACGAGTCGGGCCGTGCCTGACCCGGCATGGTTCGGCCCGTGGCACGGCACACCGGCATAGGTTTGTCTCATGCCGGGTGTCCCGTGAGCTCGACCCCATGATGCCCCTCCCGCAAAAAAACCCGTGGGTCGGGTCTGATTCGACCCGACCCACGGTCCCTCGTATCACGAACCGCTCGGACAGGCAAGCCCGAGCGGGCTAGGCAAGGCACGGCCCGCCGTGCCTGCGGGCCGTGCTGGGCCCGGTTATTTTAAACCGTGTCGGGCCAGGCACGGCACGGTACAGTAACCGTGCCGTGCCTGGCCCGACACGGCGGCACGCTCGTGCCCAAAAAATTTGGGCCGGGCCTGGCCGGCCCGTCCCGGCCCGTTTGACACCTCTAGATAATCCTACAGAAAGTTCTAAGGTAACCAAAACCTTATTTTTTCTCATTGCCTCAACCCAACCATCTAAAAAATAAAAAACTAGAAGAAAAGTAATAATTTGGACTAACTTTAATAATATACAAATAAAGATGTTAGTGTCAATAAAAAATTAGCAAAATACAAATATTATAAAATAATATTAACTAGTATGAGTGCATGTGGGACTGAGTACCTTAAGAGGCATGCCAAATAATGCATCAAAAAATATGATGCGTTAGATCATAGGAAACCAAATTGAGTGATGGGTCTTTGAGGTTGGATCTAGTTCAGCTTCTATATTGACCCCATTCATATACCGCAAAGAGTTAGAGAGGGAAGGCATGACGCAAACTGATCACTATGATGGGTCTTCTGATTATATTTTTGTAGGATCCAAGGGTAAAAACTTATTTTGAGCCTACATATAATAGGATTCCTAGGTCCACATCTAGGAATGACATACTAAAATATGATAAGTTAGAAAAAGAAATCATAATTAAAGAATTTAGAGAATATAGTAGTGTGGTGTCTGTGATGTCTGATATCTAAACTAGTCACGATGATGCATCTAATATATGCATCACCACCAACTTTGTAAATTCTAAATGGATACTAAATAAAAAATAAATAAAAATTTTTTGCGATTTTCCATCATCATGATGCTCCAGCAAATATATGAGTACATGATGAAAGTCTTTAGAGAATATAATATTCAAGATAAAATACATAGCATCTAATAATGGAGTAGCCGTTACCATGTTTGTTAGGACCATTAGAGACCGACCATTAGAAAAGATTTTTCAGGTCATAGGCACATGTCACATCATTAACAAGTACAAGAGGGGATGAAAGTTGTTTCCCTCTCTTTAGAAAAAATGCATAACTCATTAAATTTTATTGAACACATCGCAAACAATTGGAGTTTGGTAGTCTTTGTTTTTCTGTGGGTCTAAAGAAGAAAAAATTCTAAACAGTTGTGAGACACCATTGGAATTACACATATCTTATGTTGAAGTCATGTGTTGGAATTAAATACATGATATTTAATTACATCAATAGTAAGAGTGATGAACTTATTTTTGATGATACTAACTAGGATACAGAAATTTTATTATTGAAATTCCTAAAGATTTTTTATGACACGATAAACATGTGTTTGCCAATTGATACTCTCACGTCTTGCATTGCACTCAAGTGGATATGTAACATTAGTAGCATGTTTAGGAATTTAAAGATGACCTGATATTTAGTGACATAGCTATTGATATATAAACTAAGTACTTAAAATACTAGTCTATCATTTCATCTCTGTATTGTCTAGCTACCTGGAAGGACCCTAAAGTGAACGGTATAATGATCATTTTGACATACATATCCTCGTGCATAAACAAGGAATACTAACCTGAAGGGTTCATTCAAGAGAAATTGACTGAGTTATTTACATACTACGATACTAGGTATGCTGGTAGTAGTAGCCAGGCTCTGAGTATAGACATAGATATCTTTTTCAGAGATGATAACTTCTCCATTTAGTTAGTGAGGGAGCAGCAATGGGGTGAACTATCGAATTGGAGTAAGCTATCTTTATACTTAGGTACTAATTTCTGCTCAATCCTATCACATACCGACAACAAGGAACCTTGATATTTTATAATGGTTGAAATCATATGAGTCCACCTATTATGTGTTGTCTAAGATGACACAAGATCTACTGACTCCTCTAGTATCGGGCATACCATTGGAGTCTGTTTTTTCTATTATAGTGAATGTGATTTTAGATATGAGATTGAGATTGCGACCAAATATTGTTATGGCATTAGCATGCATGAAGGATTAGATGGATTCGAGCTTGGGAATCTATGATCGTACTACAACTACAAGAAGAGTGGAGGAGTTTATGGCAGATGATTTATGAAACTTTGATAAGGACTAAGATTGAGTCTACCCTTAGTAATACCATCAGATGCTTATGAGATTGATCATTGATGTATTGATTTTTTAACTTGCGTTATTATTTTGTACTTGTATTACGTTATGAAATGATTTAGATTTTTAATGTTTATTTTATGTTATTTTTGTGAGTTTTGAGTTGTGACTTATGATTATAATTTTGATTTTTTATTGTATTTATTTATTTAATTAATTAATTTTGTATTGAAATTATAATATTTAGAGATGACCCAAAGGCCAAATGGGCTAGAAATAGCATGCCTCGACATGACCCAGTATGACCTAGTATGACATCCCCAAGGTCTGGCATGAACCGGCCCAAATATGGCAGGCATGGAATGACTCTTGTACCGTATCGTGCCACACACAGCACATTGGCCCAAGTGGGACAACTACAAAAAATCATTTTTGGTAGTGATAGTCCAAGGATAATGTCCTACTTGTATGCTAAGAGGTAGTATGAATATTTTCATACCAAATCTAATATTCATCCAACAACTAAACATAATATTGAAAAACAAGAAAAACATTATTATGCACAAGGACATGATTCAACCTTAGAAATTAATGATAGATGAGAGATCCATGTCTAATATAATATTAAGATCATATCATTCAATGATAGTTTTCACCCTATCTTAAAGTACCAATAATTTTTTGATGGTGTTGCTAAATATTATTTTGTAATAGATTGTTTAGTCAACTTGATTTAACATTATTATTTTTGTTAAAGAAGAATTATATTTCTAGTTGTGGCAATACAATTATTTATTAGTGTTTATATTGTATTTTTATAGTATTTCATACTTCTTTTATTTTTTTTGTAGCCATCACAGATTACATGAATAGATGTTATGGGACTGAATTAAATCTTCTAGACCTTAAAATTGAAAGAAAAATGAGAGTGCTTTTGAGACAAAGAGCAAAAAGAGAAACTATGAAATGAAATTGAAGCAAAAGAGACTAAAATGGTAGTGAAGGACAAACTATCCAACATCCTAATCCTCATTGGACCTTGTGAGATTATTGGCAACCAACTATGATAGATAATTATTCTAGGATTTGGAGGCAACTCATTCAAGTGAATCAATTTTATTTGAAGTTGAGTTTGATGGCTATAGTGCAATAATATATGTAAAGTGGAAAAATTTTATAAAGCTTGAATAACATCATATATATTGGCATTCAGAGTGAGCTTTGGAAATATTGTTTCTGGCTCATTATCGTATATGCTAAATGTAGTATTCTCAAGAGGAGAGAGTTGTGGAAGCACATCCATAGCTTTTCATAGGAGTCTTACCTACCTTGGTTGGTAGTGGAAGATCTCAAAGCAGTCACAAGCTACGATGAGAAAGTAAGAGATAGGCTTCTCAAACTGAGAGTGATGGAGAATTTCAATGAGTACTGTTGGATAGTTGTCTGTGAGATTCAAGGGATCCTTGTTTACCTAGTCCGCTCGAAACATATGGGAACACCCAGACATAGTCATGATTAATAACGAGTGGAACAATAAGTTTTATAACCTAAGGGTTTGTCACCTTAACAGGGTCACAGCGGATCATGCTTCACTCTTGATTGAGTGGAGCAATGAGATGATGCGGAGGTGAACAACATTTAAGTTTCAACACATATGGGTGAAGCACATGGGCTTTCATGAGGTCATGAAGACCAACTAGATCTACCCCACACATGAGGTCTTGAAGAAGTGGACCCACAAGCTCTTCCACCTCGAGCAGACCCTTCGTTTTTTGGAACAAAAATGTTTTTTGGAGAGATCTTCAAGAAAATTTCCAAGGTATAGAATCTTGTCACGAAAGTGGAGAGGGAGTGGGATGATAGTGAGATGGAGGATAGTAGAGAAAATTTATCTGAGGGCAAGCATGATTTGGATGATCTACTTTTGAGAGAGGAAATCTATTGGAAGTAGAAGTTTATGGACAAGTGACAGAGGGAAGGTGATAAGAATACCAAGTTCTTCCACTTGTTGGTCAAGAACAAATTCACCAAGTCACATATCCACCAGATGTGGATTGATGAAAACAATTTTTCAACCAACAAGGGCAAAATCAGATAGTCGAGTGTGGATTTCTTCAGTAAACTCCTAACCAAGACTTAGGTGGAGGATAAAAATCTGGACTGCATTCCTTATGTTATCTCAAGGGAGGAAGGACTGGAGCTATGTAAAACACCCACCTTAGAGGAGGTGAGGAATGTGCTATATAGAGATGGATGACTTTTCTTATTTCTTCTATAAGTTATGTTGGGACATAGTTAAGAGGGACATGTGGGAGGGTTGCATTAGTTTTTTCAAGGGCAAAGAACTATCGAAATTCTTCTATAGCACCATGATCTCTCTGTTCCCCAAAAAAGAGAACCCAGCATATTAAGGACTTTAGACTACTCAACCTTTGCAATATGTCATACAAAATTATATCCAAGATGATGGCTGCACAGGTTAAGATAGTTCTCCATAAGTGTATATTGGAGAATCAGGTTAGCTTTGTGCTAGGAGGAATATTTTAAATAATATTTTTCTTGCACAAGAAATAACTCAACTGATCTCCAAAAATAACAGGGCGGAAACCTGATCATTAAGCTCGATATGGAGAAAGCATATGATAGGGTGGACTAATCTAAGAAGAGTATTGACCAAGTTTAGGTTCCATATAGAGTGGAACAACATGATTGACAGGTGTGTCGCCCATAATTAGTTCTCAGTTATGATTAATGAAGAGACATCGAGTTTTTTTCAGTCGACTCGAGAGCTCTAGTAGAAAGATACACTATCACCATCCTTGTTCGTCTTGATGGCAGAGTACCTCTCAAAGAGCCTTAAATGCACTCTACGATAAGTACTTGAGATTTGTTACCTTTGGGTAGTAGTGTGTTAGTCAACCACCTGGTTTATGCGGTCGACACCATTATCTTCACTAATAGGCTGAGCAGCTCCATTAGGAAGTTAAAAGAGTTGCTGCATATGTATGAGTGGATTTCAGGTCAGGTCATTAACTTTCTGAAGAGTGATTTTTACTAAAAGATAAAAACCAAACCCAACAGAGTACCCAAGCTCAAGAATAATTTTGGGATGGAGAAGTGAAACTTTCCCATCACGTACCTAGGATGTCCCCTTTTCAAGGAGCACAACAAGAGTGTCTATTTTGATAATGCCCTGATGAAGTTTCGTTCTCATATAGAAGGTTGGTTGAACAAGTTACTTTCGAAGGGCGGAAAGATCATGTTGATTAGGCATGTTCTCGCCTCACTCCCTCTTTATCTTATCCAGGTAGTCAGACCCACTTTCACGGTGATCAAGGTGATGGAGAGACTTATGTCTAAGTTTTTTGGGGTCACGGGAAAGATCTGAGGCACATTAGATGGACGAGATGGGTGAACCTTTACAAGCCACATAAAAAGGGTGGTTTGGAATTCTGGAACATTCAGGACATCTTGAGAGTGATGGAGATGAAGTTGTGCATAGATTTTCGGACCAAGTAGACCCTCCTCAACAAGATTTTGAGGGATAGGTACTACTGTCTAGGCTTGATACGAGGAAGAGGTACTCCAACATATCGATGTGGAGGAGAATAAAGAAAAAGAGTGTCGAAACTGAGGAGAACATGGTGTGGAAGTTCGAGAGCGATAACATATTATTTTTGCACACTAAATGGGTCAATGCAAAGAAGCTTAGCTCTCTAGGGGCCTCAAGTCTCCATGAAACTCTAGTCAAAGAGTTTTTTTAGAGGTGATGGCTGAGACCTAGAGAAGCTTCAAAAGATGCTACCACCTAGATTGGTGGAATAAATTATTAAGATCAGAAGATATTCAATCGACAAATTGGTCTAGCTTCCTAACAGGAGACCTTTCAACTTCAAGTCAGCCAGGAATGTGGTACATGGGTGACTTGATGTCAGATCATATAGAAATATGGCACAAGCATATTCCTATTAAGATATCTTTTTTTTGGATGGCACTTTATTATTCGATTCATCCAGACAAAAAAAATTCTTAAGAAGAAGAATTATAGATTGGCATCTAAATGCAGCAACTACCTAGAGGAGGAGCATTCACCTTATGCTTCATTGTGAGGATTCCTAGTGAGTATGGCGAGAATACTTTCGTAGTGTGAATACTCTATACTACATGATAAAACATGCCATGAAGCTTGATAAACCTTTGAACTTGAATATCTCGGCTGATTTACCATGGATCAAAAAGTACACAGCTATCTTGATTATGTGAAAGATTTGGAAGGAGCATAATGATGTCGGATTTAAAAATTTCTACTTCTTAGAGAAAGTTTTAATTTGGGTTAACGAGCTTATCAATACAATTCTACAATCCCACTGGCCGAATATTAAAAGATTATGAATACTCACACATATTTTACCTTGTTACTAATGCTTTTGTGTTGAGTTTTTTCTATTTTGTAGGTTAGGTATCATAGTAGCATGGAGTTGATGCAGTAGAGTAGTCCAAATCACCTAGGCATGGTCCACTTTTTATCATTATGAATAATTATTAGCTCTTGATGTGGCATTGCAGACACAGATTATTGATGGATGATGCTGGATCTTCTTGGATTTGGGTTGAGGTACAGAGCAAAGCAAAGCTGGCATTGGAGATTTGGATCTATAGAGTAATATTTTTTATTTTTTATTAGTTAGTTCGAGGTTGTATGTTAATCATATATCATTACTTGCACACATTTACTTTCGTTGCTTTTTTCTTTTGGGGATGGCTCACATCAACCATATTTTTCTTGTGGCCCCCATTGCCTCGGGGTGCTTAGGATTTGGCTAGTTTGGCCTTTCAGCCAACCTTTCATTATGTGTAACACTGTGTGTGTGTGTGTGTTGAGGTGTGTTTTGATTAAAAAAACATCAAACATGGAAGATTTATGGAGTTAGCTCGAATACTATAATGTTATGATCCTTTGTTTTTTCTTTGAGAGGTAAAACTTGGAGTTGGTTTTAGTTCGTATCTTGAGTTTTGATTGGGAGTTGGAAGTAGATGTGTCAAACGAGTCGTGTCATGCCGGCATGACCCATTTTTTCAAGGCATGGTTGTGCCACCGTGTCATGCCATGCAAGGCACGGTTAAATTTTTATGTCATACTAGGCATGGCATGGTGGCGTGGTCCACTAGCCCAACACGGCATGGTGGGCATGGCAAAGTGCACAGGCATGCCCGACCATTCCAATGGAGAATGGTGGCATGGCCATGTCTAACCATGCTGAATAGCCAACAGTGGCTCAGCCCTGAGTGCACGACTGATGGGTGGCTACCTTACGAGTTGGGCAATTATAATCGGCCACATAACTGATTATTTTTAAAACATTTGACCACCCTTCTAATGGAGTAGTCACTTTTTTAAAAAAATCAACCCTTGACGGGGTGGGCAGTCACTCGGGCTGGTTAACCATGTCGTTGGGCCAAGTACATGGGTTCTACCAGGCCCGACACAAGGCACAACTCATGCATGCCCAACATGACACAAATAGTTCATGGGGTGGCCCAACACGATATGAGGCACAGTTCTAAATCATGCTATGCCGAGATGGGCACTACTAAACCAGGCAGGGCCATGGGTCTTGCCCGGGCTTCCCGGCCCATTTGACACCTTTGGTTGGAAGAAACATGTGCAAGTCTTTCTCATTATGTTCTTTCACCTCAAATCACATCTCAACCAATGGAAGAGATAAGTTAATTTTTCCAAGATGAGTAGGAGATGTTATATGATACTTAAGACCTATTTAAAAAATCTTTTGAGATGATGGACTACTATGAAAGCAAATATGGATCTGTTTCTAAAAAGTTAGGGTCCCAAAAAAATAAGCAAACAAGTATGAGAGATGTTTTTATTTTGCAATAGCACAAAATATTAAAATTTGACTATGTCTATATGGTTTTCGTGGCAGGCACGGCAAGATGGCATGGTCCACCAACCTAGCACGGCATGGTGGGGCAATGCCAAGTGTATGGATGTGCCTGACCATGCTGAATGGTGAAGATGCATAGGTCATGGATCTTTGAGTTAACTGAAGATGGATTGTCATAATGGTTGACGAGTGGCTGGCTTACGGGTTGGCCAATTATAATCGACCACGTGGTTGATTATTTAAAAAAATCAACAGCAAAAAAAATTGACTACCCAGGTGACAGCCCAACAGGGACCCCATCAGGTGATCACCGGGCTAGTTTACCATGCCATTGGGCCAAGCACATAGGTCATGTCACCAGGACAGGCACACAGGTTGTGCTTGGCCCAGCATGAGACATAGATCATCCTGACCTATCATAGCATGAACTATGCCATTAGACGCCCAACCCAACCTAAGGCATAGTTCTAAATGCCATGCTAGGTTGGTCACCATTAAACCAGGTTTGGCCATGGGTCATGCATGAGGCCACATGACCCATTTGACACCTATATCTATGTATCAAGTAAAAGAAGCTAATGTTTTACAAAATAAGGGGAATGTGTTCCAACCCAACAATAATGCTACCCACACTATTATCCGAATGTGAAAAATCAAGAAAGGTTATTCATTAGTGTTTAAATAATCAAACATTTCTTATATATTTTGGCAACTTAGTTATTTTGAAGAGTTTTGAAAAATAGTCATAAAATCAAGAAATTTTTAGAGGTGTTTAGCATATGAAGTATAATATTGAGATCGTGTAGTTTTGGTATATATTCTTCACTAAAATTCTACCTAATTGGTTATGGCGATTCTTATTTGCAACAATCCAACCAACTTATTAGCATAATACTTTTACTATATGATACATTATGAGTGACTATGATATTATCATAGAGACTTAGTCATACTTATCTCTAAAAATTTAAATGACTATGACATTGATTTTATATCGTAATAACTAGGTACCACACTAGTGCTCAATTTCATGGACTTAGTGTTTTTGCTAAGCTCCCGTGAGGCACTTAGACAACTTACCCCTTAGAGGTTGATAAGTCAACATTACTTTCACCTTACTTATTATGCTTGGCATCTACCCACAACTTGGAAGCAAAAAAAATTTGAAAGAACACTTGAAAATAAAGAAAATACTTTATTGAATAATGAAATCTTACAAGAAACTCTCAACTTGGTGGTTTACAAATGAGGTCATCTCCTTTTTAAATACATGCATAGGGAAGGTTCTTGAACCTTTGAAGGTTCCCTATAAGTCTAGAGAATTCTATTACATATATCCAAGAGAATTCTAGAATAATCTAGGATAATCTCCTTCCTTCCATACAAGTGTGGACTCTTTCGAAATCTTCTAGAACATTCTGTATTCTTTGAGTGAGGGTGTGACATTCTCCCCCACCAATGCTATAGACATCCTCGTCGATTTTACTGCCTGGAACTACTCGATGTATTTCTGAAACTGCCACAAATTATTAGTTGGCTCCCAAATGGCTTCACTTTTTGGTAGTTCCCTCAATTTTACTAAGTATTCCTTGTTGGGCCGAAAGTTGATCTTCCTTAGGTCCCGATCTGGCATGGTGTAGTCCACCTTTTTATCATAGGAGGTCACTATTGCTGTGGGCACCCTCATAAGACTCTTCAGCTTGGATCTTCCTTATCTTTGTGATAAAGCTTTAGATTGCTAACATGGAAGACTGATGAATTTTCAAACTTGATGGTAACTCAATTTTGTAAGACACCTTATCAACTCGTCCAAATATAAGAAATTGGCCTTCATACTTCCTCACAACTTCTTTGTGCACCTTTCAAAGGGACTTGAATTGTTATGGTAGAAGCTTGACAAGCACTAAGTCTCCAACTTGAAATTCTACATGTCTTCTTTTCTTGTCAGCTCATTTCTTCATCTTCTTAGCATTCTTCCTTAAGAATGAGTGTGCTATATCAGCTTGCTCGTGCCATCCCTTAGCAAATTTGTAAGCTGCTGGACTCCTCCCTATGTATTATCTGGCTAGGGTGTGAGTAGTCATTGGTTGTTATTCCATGACTATCTCAAATGGACTCCTTCCAATTGTCTCACTTCTCAATAAATTATAAGAGAACTGGGCCACATCTAGCAATTTGGCCGAGTCAGTCTGATTGACACTCACAAAGTGCCTCAAGTATAGCTCTAGTAATGCATTCACCCTTTCTATCTGCCCATCAGTCTAAGGATGAAAGCTGGTAGAGAAATGAAGGTTCGTGCCCATGAGTTTGATGACCTCCATCCAAAACTTTTCAGTAAAGTATGGGTCACGATCACTAATGATAACCTTCGGTAGCCCCGATACTTTACCACGTTCTTGAGAAATAGCTTGGTCGTCTCTTCTACTGTGCAATCTTTAGGGGCTGCTATGAATGTAACATACTTTGAAACTCGATCCACTACCACTATGATAGATCCATTTTCCTCAGACTTGGGTAAGCTGATAATGAAGTCCATAATGACACTTTCCCAAGGTTGCTCTACTATATGTAGTGGTTCTTTGTGCAAATGTTGCTTCACTTTATCTTATTGGCACACAAGACAAGTCTTCACATAAGTCTCCACATCATTCCTTATCTGTGGCCAGTAGTAGATAGACTCTAGTAGTGCCCTTGTGCGTAGTTGCCCTGAGTGTCCAGCCCATTTGGAGTCATGACACTCCTTGATAAGATTCATTCTAATACTTTCCCACTCGACACATAAAGTCACTTTTCTTTTATGTAGAGCAAATCATCCTCTACCCAAAACTACCTAGTCTTTCCCATGTGAGCCAATGTGATGATACTCTTGGCCATTGCTTCATGTTGCAACCACTCCTTTATGAGATCCACCATCTCTTCCTGGGGCTGGCTAGTCATGGATGCTAGATCCTCTTTGTGGCTCAAGGCATCAGCTACATGAATGACTATGCCTAGCTTGTACTCCAACGTGTAGTCAAACTTTTTCATGAAGTCTTTCTACCTTGCTTGCTTGGGACTTAGTTTCTTCTAGGTCTGGAAATAGCTAGTAGCAACATTATCTATCTTCACTATCAAGTGTGATCCTAACAAATAGTGTCTCCACATCCACAAGTAATGGATGATTGTCATCATCTCCTTCTTTTGGATCATGTATCACTTCTCTGTGTCATTGAGCTTGTAGCTTTGAAAAGCTATGGGGTGTTTCTTTTGCATAAGAACCCCTCCAATGGCAAAGTCAGAAGTATCGGTGGGTACCTCGAACACTTTGGTGTGGTCAGGTAGTGCCAATACCGACTCCTTCATTATAGCCTTCTTCAAGTCTTCAAAGGATTACTGGTATTTTTCATCACATGTTCATGCCTTACCCTTCTTGAGAAAGTCTATTAATGGAGCTGCTTTTGTTGAGTATCCCTTGATGAACCACCAATAGTAATTAACTAGACCCAAGAAAGACCTTTGTTCTGGCACCTTAGTAGGGGGATCTCATTCCTGAATGGCTTTGTTCTTGTTTTTTTCTATCATGAGCTTGCCACCCTTGATGCGGTGTCCCAAGAAGCCCAACTCTTTAAGGGAAAAGAAACATGTCTCCTTTTTCACGTATAACTTAATTTGCCTTAGTAGCTAGAATACCTTTTTTAGATAATTAACGTGCTCTTCCAAGGTATTACTATATAAAACAATATCATCTAGATATACCACCACAAATTTATCCAAAAAAGGATGGAATATCTTGTTCATCAAAGTGTAAAATATAGCAGGTGCATTAGTAAGACCAAAGGGCATCACTATGAACTCATAAGAGCTATACTTTGTTACACATGTGGTCTTTGCCTCGTCTCTTTCAGTTATCCTTACTTGGTAGTACCTCGATCGAAGGTCTAACTTGGTGAAGTACTGTGCTTTACCAAGTTGCTCAAATATATTAGCAATAAGAGGAATGAGATACTTATTCTTGATCATTACCTTGTTGAGCGCCCTTTAATTGATGCACATCCATGGTGACCCATCATGTTTCTTTTAAAATAAGATCAGCGCACCATATGGAGCCTTTGATGGTTAGATGAATCCGACATCCAACAATTCCTTTAACTATCTTTTTAATTCCTCCAACTCTGTGGGTGCCATTCTGTAAGGCTCCATGGCAAGTGGTTTTGCTCTTGGCTCCAACTCGATCCTGCGATCTTCCTTTGTACTAGGTGGGAGTCTTTTGGGTAGCTCCAATAGCATTATATCTTTGAATTCGTCGTACACCTTCATGACTTCCATGGGCATAGAATTTCCCATTGGGTCACTATGGTCTTCCTTACAGGTCACCAAGTATGTCACTCATTCTTTTTCAACCCATTCTCCAATCGCATAGCCGATAGCATAAGTATTTTAGCTTTACCTTCGATGATTGTGGGAACCATGCATGGAGCCCCCTATTCTAAGATAGCCATCGAATGTAGAAAAGGTATAGACACAGCTTTTACCTGGTGAAAAAAATCCATCAGAACACTATCTAGAAATCTTCCATAGGTGCCACCGTGAAGTTAACCTTGCCTTCCTAAGGCGTGATCTTTATGGTCTCCCCGTGAGCTATTTCGTGTGATGGCTTGGCAGCAAAGTTTTCTGCCTTGAACCATCCTACTTCATTGAATGTTGGAAGTTTGAGTCTCCTTGCCTCCTCCTTTGAGACAAAGTTATGTGTGGCACCGGTATCTATCATGACCTTAGTAAACATCTCATTCACCTTGGCTTCCACGTATATGAGTCCCCTACTTTGAGGCTTCTCCTTAGCTTGCTTGGTATTTAGGGCATTCAATAGCTGCATTGACCCCATGTGAGAGGCATCATCCTCTTGTTTGATCTCTCTCTAGATCATGGCATTTAGGGCCTTTCTTTTGGGACATTTATGTGCCTAGCATGTTTAATCGCACACGAAGTAATTGATTTTTAACTTGAAATTTCTGTGCTTATCCCCACTGTTGCCTTCTTTATTGGTAGAAGTCGCACTTGATCCTTCCTTAGCATTATAGCTTTTGTATCTCCTATCTTCCCCACCTTTGGCATGGCTACCCTTGAAAGATGGCTTGGTTTGAGAAGTCACCCCTTTGAAAATCCATGAGTGACTCTGCTACTACCATGGTCATGGCTAAGTCTTGGACACCATGCCTCCTCAATTCTTGCTCGGCCCAGCCTTGCAGGTTCTTCATAAAATTGAAGATGAGTTCTTTCTTATTCATATCAGGAGCCTCGAACATCAAGGAAGAGAACTCATTGACATAGTCCCGAATAGATCCCGTGTGCTTGAGATGTCTGATCTTTTTACGAGCTATGTATCCCACATCTTCTGGATAATATTGCTTTTTTATTTCTCTCTTGAAATCGACCCATGTGTTTATGGTGTATTTTCCTCTTTTTATCTCCATAAATTTTCTACGCCACCAGAGTTGCATTATCAGTGAGATATAGAGTAGCTGTGTATACCTTTGTTGTCTCATCAGTTAGTAATATTGCCTCAAAATATCTTTCCATGTGCCACAAATAGTTGTCTAGCTCTTTAGCATTCTGTTTTCCAATGAAAGTGTGAGGCTTTAACACATCCACCCTTTGGGCCTCATGAGTCGACATAACCTGAGTCGACAATGCTATCTTGTAGATTGCTACTTCTTGTTTCAGCTCCTCCTCATTCTTGGTCAAGACCTCCACCATTGATTCTAAGCTTGTGAGCATGTCCATAACCTTCATAAACTCCTCGTGCGACACCATTAAGATCGGCGAGCCTTGCATCCCCTCTTGAAGGTCTAGGATCTATATCTTGAAATACTTCATGACCTTTTCAATGCTTTGCTCCATGAGATCGAACCCCTCCTTGGTGTCTGCCATGGTGACCTATAATCAAGTCACTCGGCTGTCCAAGCTTGTGAGAGGATCATGAGACTTGTCCTTCTTTCCCTTTCCCTTAGATAAAGGGTCATGGTCCATTCCCCGAATATGCTCAACAATTTTCTCCAAATGAGAGCTTGACATCATATCCTCCAAGTTACTCTCACACATTGCAACCTCACTCTAATACCAACTGTCATGGACTTAGTGTTTTCGCTAAGCTCTTGTGCAGAACTTAAACAACTTACCCCTTAGAGGTTGCTAAGTCAGCCTTACTTTCACCTTACTTGTTATGCTTGGCATCTACCCACAACTTGGAAGCAAAGAGAATTTGAGAGAATACTTAAAAATAAAAAAAATACTTTATTGAATAATAAAATCTTACAAGAAACTCTCAACTTGGTGGTTTATAAATGAGGTCACATCCTCCTTAAATACATGCATTTGGAAGGGTCTAGAACCTTTGAAGGTTCCCTATAAGTATAGAGAATTCTTTTACATATACCCAATAGAATTCTAGAATATTCTAGGATAATCTTCTTCCTTCCATACAACTGTGGACTTATTCGGAATCTTCTAGAACGTTCATTATTCTTTGAGTGAGGGTGTAACATCAAGGTCACTGACAAGTCCAAGCTCTTTAATTTATCTTTAATATGTTATAGTAGCCTCAAGTCAAAGCCATGACATTTTTGCATAGTAATTATTTAGAGCTATAACTTTTGTGATACTAAATATTACAGAGAATATTACTTGAGTATTACTATTTCCAAGGTCATGACTTTCATTCTCAAAATAAAATATATAGCTATTATTTATACACTTGAGCTAATTATTAGTGGCATGGCATCTTAACAGCATTGTGACAATATGATATATGATGAACAAGAAGGGCAGTTCCATGATCAACCACAGTGTCATGAATACTTAAGATATATAAAGGAAATTTTGACATTGTGATAAAGTGAAAATGTATAAAACATCATATAATGCCTCCTACACAGAAGACCACCATATGCTAATCCACACAAAACATATTGTTTTATAGCCACTATAAATACTTAAGAGATATAAAGGGATCAAATGGCATGGCACAACCCATTTGACACCTCTATCACTGCTCATGGTTCATTCACAAGTTTATTCCTTTAAAGCAACTTGTCAAATGCCTTTAATGGTTGTTTTGTATATGCATTTTTATATTATGACTTCATATGTCTTAAAAATATGAACTAATATGGTATTAAAAGTATTTTTACTTTCAGCTTTATTAGCATCATGCTCACATATTTAATATATCTTTTTTTCTCAATCTCACCCACAGGAGTCATAAAACATAAAATAACTCAAAGGACTATCTATACCTTATGAATCACTTATACTCACACGTATTTCATGGCTTACATATCATCATCTACCCTTAGGATTGTATTCTATAAAATTTGTATATCAATTGAGGGTCATTTTGTCTAAGATATGCATTACATATTAGATTATAAAAGTATTCTTATTTTTAACTTTATAAGTATCATACTACATAACTAAATTACCTCAATATTAGCTTTTGACATATAGGTATGGCTTATGCATCATGATTGTAAGAAATGTCACTTACTTTCTACCATTATGCATGAGTAAGCTTTATGACTTACTTGTCACCATCCACCATGATAATATGCATAAACTTAACAAACTTACCAATAGTAAAACTATAATTTCAATTCTAAAAAAAACATCACGCCCATCAATAACCAACCCACAATATAATCAAAATATAAAAATCCATTAATTATGCATCTATCACATAAAATAAAATACATCAACTCTATATCTCAACTTAGTCTAACATTAGTGAGGAATTCACATGATATAATTTGAAAGACATCTTATGGAATTTTGGGTTCCCAAAAATAATCCTCAAGAGTGTCTAAGAATGAAACCCTAAATCCATAATTTTTGGTCATGCGCCTTGAATCTACTCTTAGGTGGGAGTCAAAATTCATGTCCCCCATAGTTTATGCTTGTTCCTTGCACCACCTCTTTACTTGTGGATGTCCTTTATATTTGGGAGAATTTATATTCTCAGAACCCTAACTTTTTCATCCTCATTTCATTCCTTACCTCTATTTTTTTTCTCCAGATTTTAACTTTTATACACTGTTTGGGTTTGTGTATGATTTTAATGTGAAAAGTTATAGTACTATAGAATGTCATGGGATTTGGCTATGACTTTTAATAACACAAAATCATAGTAATGAGAATGAGCAACAACATTGGTATCTTTCTTAATTTAGATTGTCGTGGTATTAGTAATAGCCCTGGCCTATATATTTTGTCTTTGTAACACAAAATTCTAGTATTGGGAATGAGTTGCAGTCACTATCTTTTATTAAATTGATGCTACACTAAGAATAGTTATGGCTTATGCATTTTATCTTTGTAATACAAAGTCACTGTAGTAAGAATGATCACAACATGTGTTTTTCATCTCTGTAACCCAAAGTTGTGGAGCATAAGGATGCCTAAAACTTTTTTTTTATTTCTTAAGAACAAAAAGTCATGGCCCTGGAAATAGTCATGGCTAAAGTAAATACTCTCTAAAATGCTCCAAAGCTAAAAGTCATGGTGCTGGAGAAGCACCATGAATTTTGTTTTGTATTTGTGAATCTATAATGAGATAGGTCATTGTACTAGATGATATCATTGCTTTAGCACCAATGAGAAACTTGGTTATTGTTATTTAAAATTGACCTTGCAGTCAAAGAAAAATATTACGAGCTAGTATGGTTGTGATACCAAGAAAGTTTTACAATTGAAATGAATGTATTGTATGATAAAATGATTATGTCATCGAGATGGTAAAGGCATGATAAAAAATTGTCATGATTATTTATATAAAATTTTGACCAATAATGAATATTAAAACTATCTTAATGCTCATGGAAGTATAACAAAATCATAACACAATGAATACTATGACTTTTCATGATTTTTTCTCACCTACTTAACAAATCCACCGAGTCTCATATTTCACCCAAAAATCACCCAATTTTATTACTATTCATAACAATCTATCAAAACTACAATTTAGTGAAATAATTTTATTTTAAAATATTTTTCCATGCAAATATATCATGCACAATCATCAAAATAACTAGTTGTATTTGGTATTGGGCATTCTGATTAATTATCTCCCAAGTAGTACTATGTTAAATGTTTGTAGCTTGACCTTCCTTTGATATCCAATTTAGTCTGCTATATTATTGATCCATGCAAGCTTCTCCATATGATCTTTCTCTTCTTATCATCTTTTAGATTTCTTCTCTAGTCTCCAATAATCATCTAGCTCATCTTCTTCAAGGCATTCTTTTATGGATGCCATGACTTTGCAAGAATCATGACATCATTGTCTATAATCTTCTTTGGTAATATCGTGACTATTTGTGAAGTTGTAGTATGTGAAATTGCACTTTGGATCATATTTATCATGGCATTTAAATGAGTTATGACTTTCTTTTTTAGCCCTTATTCCTCCTTTCTCGTGACTTTTTCTCCTTTCACAGCTTTCTTTATTGATTAGTAGGTAAAGTCATAGCTTCTTCATAAGATGTAACTTTCTTTGTTATAGCTACTAGCTTTTATTTATCTTCCAATGACCCAGGCATTAGCTATGGAATTTCTTGTTCTTGGACTTCTAAAATCATAAAATTTTTCTCAAGAATTTCTACATGTTATTGAATTGATAATTCCATTAGCTTTGTCTCTTCCTTTACATCCTCAAAGTAGTTTGAATTGGATTCTATAGTAGTTACAACTTTGAAGAATGTTATGCCTTCATAGTAGTCTTCTTCTTCCTTGTCACTTCTTACATTTGATTAATCCATCATGCTTCTAATTTTTTTGTTTACACTTTTTTCCTTGAGTTAATAGTCTTCTATAAAGTTTTTTCATCTCAAATCCACCATTTGTTTCATTACTTTGTATAATAGGCTATCTATTCTATAACAATCTTTCTCATCATATTCTAGATTATACAAGCTTTTGTAGAAGTTGACTTTTAATTATTCTTCTCTAACACTAGGTGTGAATTTCTTTTTCTATTGACATCAATTAATGTCTACTTAGTGGCTAAATATGGTATTCCCAGGATCAATGGAGCATATTGATCCTCCTTCATTCAAACATAATAAATATACCAAAAAATAAATTTACCAATATTTACTAATACATCATAAATTATGTCATTCAGAAACTTCATAAATTGATCGACTATTTGAAGTGAGGAAGTCGTTGGAGTAATTTTGTCTAAGTTGAACCTTCTCCTATGGACAATAGAATCAAATGTACACTCAACCCAAAGTCACATAGTTCCTTCCAAAAAGTGTGCTGCCCAATAATGCACAAATGCATAAAACTTTCTAAATCCTTCAACTTTCTTGAGAATTTACATTGGATGATGATATTACACTTCTTAGTCATATTCACCATCCCATAGGTCTCCAACTTTTTATTGCTACTCATTATATTCTTCATGAATTTCTTGTAATTTGGCACTTATGCTAATGATTCGTTACATGGAATATTAATATCTAATTCTATAAAACATTGAGGAATTTCTCAAACTACTTGTCCATCTTCCTTTTTATGAAATATTATGAAAAAGAAAGATTATGAGGGAGATATTTACTTTTTGCATAATTTTTCTCTTGCACATCCTTCTGATCATTACTTCAGGTCATATGCATTTCCTCCACCTCCCCCACTTATTAATTTATCATGGCTAGGAGAATGATTTGAGTAATAGGTTCTGTGGATACAATTAATTTGGAAAATGTCACGGCATCATAGGATGTAACTATGAGTTGTGGCGTGACTTCAGAAAAAGTCAAATTTTTCAGTGATAACTTTATCTTCTATTTCAGCATCCCTTTTGACTATCAAATCTACTTGTTGCTCCAATTTTATGCTATTTCTAAGTGTAATGGATAGATACTTCTTGAGATTTGTCTCAGTGTTGTTTGGTAGTTCATTCAAGCTCATCATCATCATCATTAATAGTGTTAGTTATATAATTTGATTCTCAATGGTTTTTAATTTCTTGTTCGTATATTTTTTTTTTGTTTCAATCTAATCAATTTGGTTTTCTTAAATATTATTTCTTTTTTTAGTCTTCATTAGAAAAATAAGTATGTTATCTTTTAGTAATGGCTTTTCTATTATCTTCAGGCAATTAAAATTTGATCTAGAAGCTCTTTGAACTAAAAACTCATTGAGTTGTTCCCAAATTTCTTTTAAAATTGTATCACATTTTGCTACTCATTCTCATAACTTTCATAAGCTAGGCTCTTATGATTTCTCACATTCAAATAATTGTGTATTAGGACATTATTATTGGATTATAATATATAGCCATTATTCTACAAAATATTAGCTTTCTCTACTTGATATATAGAATCAAAATTCTATGTTTTTATAGGCACAAAAAAAAGAATTTCTCTCACACTTTGTAACTTCTCATTTTGGGCTCCAAAATTTGTTGAAGAATACATCCATTTTAGCTTCCATGATAGTCTATATGTCCAACTTTAATACTCTAGTTTGCCTCCTTTCAAATACTCGATCACTTAGAGTTTGATAGTTATTTTTTGCTAACTCTTAAAATATATAATGTGCTTCCCCAAGTGACTTGTCACATAGTTTAGTTTCTTATAAAAGATTTGAGCTAGGAAATAGAGTTCAGATTTTTATTATAAAGATCTTTTGATAAGCTCTTTAAATCGGTCCCAAGTATCATATAATATCTTTTACTTCTCTTGTTGGGTTTAACTCATTTCTCCTCATAGTTAAGAGTAATTTTAAGTGAGAACTTAGTAAGAAAGACTTGTACAAGTTCTTCCCAAATTTTAATCAAACTTCTGGATAAGTATTGAAAATAAATTTGGGCTTTGTCTTTCAAAAAAATTGAAAAGCGGCATAATCATATCTCATCTAAACTAACTTTGTTCATCTTCACCCTTTTTCACAATTCCAAGAAAGTGGCCATGTGGCTATTAAGATCTTATAAAAATGTTCTACTATACTATTATTTTTGAACCATAACTATGAGTCTCAGCTTCAACTCGAATAATTTGCAATTGAATCATAGAATAGCTATCAATCATAGTTGGACACCGATAGTCACCCAAGGTATGATGAAGATTGGGCTATTGGATAGCTCATATTTCACCACCCCTAGTAGTTTCCATTGCTTATAGTTCTTTCTATATGATGTCTATGTCTCTCTCAGTTATCTATCTCAATAGTGCTCTCATCATTCTTATAGTTTCTAGGTCCTAAGGTATTCAATTAGTTCTAAAACTTATATTTATATAAGTGTAGTAACTACAAAATAAAAAAGCAAAACAAAACAAAAACAAATGCAAAACAAACACTAAGCAATAAATGTATTCAATCAACTAGAAATATAAATATTTTTTTGTAAGGATAGTTATGTCAACTCAAGTTGACTATTCAAAATAGAATTAAATAATAAAATAAATCAACCAATCAATAATTCACTGAACAATGATATCAAAAACTTGTTATGACTTGCGAGGTGCCAAATCTTATTATTGATAGACATGATCCTAAACTTTGTTGGGTGATTGTCTCTCATCCAATGTATTCTCATAAGTATATAAGTCATATAAGTAGTAAAATAGATATAAGTTTGGATATCGATCATATAGGAATTGAGTTAGTAGTTCAAACAATCAATAGTGAATCAACTACTACTCGAGTTGAGTCGATAAACATAAGTTTTTGGAAATATAATTAGACTCTAGTGAATCAAATGAAAGCTTGGTATGAAAATGCCCAAGTATTCTCTTGGCATACAAAGTGGCTATCATTTTTGGATTTTTACAAATAAGATTGTTCCCCTTATAGTTGTCCCCTAAATACTTCACCTCTAAAGCAACATATTCCATTCGTGGATCATTCATACATCTACTTCCTTTAGGAAAATCATCAACTTTCTTTGTTGATTGCTTTAAATATCCTCTTCTATTCTTTATTCTCTAATGTAAATATGGCATGATATAATTTGGTAATAAATATATTTGTCCTTTCGACTTTAAAAGCACCATAAATAACAATTAATATATGTCTTTCTATCAACCACACCTATGGAAATCATATAATAAAAGTTGACTCACATGGCTATCATGACCATATAGGTCACCTCATCTTGTGTGTGCCCTCTAACTTATATATGATTGTCCACCATGAATAATATATGACTCTCACACTATGATGAAACTCCTTGGTTATATGTTTTGTTAAACTCTCACATTACTCGAGGTTAGTTCTTCTATAATATGCATAATGGATTGGTCATAAGTGTGTTTATGTTTTCAACTTCATCAACACCATACTTGCAACAATTTAACTTATCTCAATTTTGGGTTTTTGCACATTGATTTATCTCACACATTAAGATTAGAAAGATTGTTGCTTCATTTTTACTAAATAACATGAGTTGTCCCATAACATACCTTTTACCATCCATCATGACTGACACACATAAAACTATGATATAATAAAAACTCTAAATCTCAATTATATAACACATCCATATAAATCAATAGTCCACAACACAACATTTATACACACATCAATAATATAAAAATAATATATCCATCACTTATAACTGCATGACTCAACCTTAGATGTCAATTTAGCCTAATATTAAAAAAAATTCACATGAGATATTTTGAGAGGTAGCTCTTATAAATCGAGGGTTTTCAATGCAAGCTCAAATGTGAATCTAAGTCTCTAAACCTAAACTCAATCAAGTGTTGCCGATTAATCTTAAATTTTTCTTTAATTGGGGGTTGGTGTTGCACTGCCTAGAGTTTGTAATGACTCTTGGCTCAAATTCCAAATCACCCTATTCTTACTCTTTTTTTGCTTTTTATAAGTGTTGCTTAAATATGTCAAAGAATTCATGCTCCACTTTTAATTCAAAGTTGTTGTACTAGCTTGAGGTTGTGACTTTTGTGTATCATCAAAATTTTTTCTAAAGTATCTAAGCAATATAAAAATGAATGTCATGGCTCGGGTGACTCTTCTCGGGAACACAATGTCATTGTGTTAGAAAGAGCCATGACTAAAACAATTTCTTTCTAGAATAAAATATTGGGGTGCTAGAATTTGATTGATATTTTCTATTTGTAGCGAAATATTATGGCATTAATTATACTAGTGGAGTACTTGGCTACTATAACATAAACATAATATAATGATCATAAATATTTTAGAGATAGTATATACGTGACTCTAGGATAATGTCATGGGCTCATGGACATGAAGATTATTGCATAATGGAAAGATTGTGTCAGATCAATGGTAGGCTCATGCTATACAAAGATTGTCACTCTTAGTTTTTTTAAGTTATGACTAATAAAGAATATCATGACTACTCAATAAGATAGTAGAAAGTGAACTAAAATTGTGACATAAAAAAAATATCATGATTCTTCGTATCTTTTCTATCTCCTCCATGTATTTATTCCACTAAGTCTACTAATTTCTACTCAAATTACTATGATTTCACTAATATTCGGCAAAATCTCTCACAGCATAAATTAGTAAAATCATTCTAATAAACACACAAATATATGCAAACATACTAATACATACATGTCTTTTCATGCAAACAAGTTGCTAGATGTAGTGCCAAATAGAATAGTGATATAAAAGTAAAACTTAAAAAGCTCATGCAAATATATGTGTTCAATAAGTAAAATAGAAAATAGTTGAGTATCAACTTCAAATGGATTGAATATATGTGAAAATAGTATAAAAAGAACCATCATTAGTAAAGTAATCAAAAATATTTAATTTAAACAACTAAAGATATTAAATCAAGTTTTGGATAAAAAGAAAAATATCAAATTTATTAAAAATAACAAATTAGAAAATAAATAGTTAAGGAAGTAATAAATATATAATATATTATGCTAGAATTGGTAAATTTTTTTAAATTATTTTTTATTATACTAGCAAATTATATTCTTAATTTAACATTCAAAATTTTTAAAATCTAATATTGATTTAAAATTCTTCATCTGAATTAACTATATTCATGTACTAATTTGATAAAAATAAAACACAAACTCTTTAAGTTTTGCTGGGCAATTATTATATTCATATATTATTTACGAATCAATAATCTTAATCTTTCTAGAATTAAGGATACTAAACAAACATTGTCAACTTGAATCTACTAATCTTAACCTTGCCACAATTAATACTAGTATTGTATTTTACTAATTTTGGACAAACAAAAGTAAGAATTTAATGTTATACATAATTGGATAAAAAAAATTTTAACATAACTATGCAAATGAACAACTTCTTCCAGATTAAACTTATTCCGTCATAAATGAACTCATCTTATAATTAAATTTATGTTATCATAATAAGTTATAGCAATCATAGTTCAATAGATTTTAAACAGCTAAATAAAGACACCACACACACACACACAATTTTAAGGAAAATAATGAAAATAAATACTTGGTAAGGTTTCAAATGAAAATTTGAAATTCTCTCTTTTTTTTTTGTGTTCTTCTAATCTACCTTATTCGGTTCTTCCAATATTTGTGCCTCCTTTGTATATTTACTTCAAATATCATTTCTTTCCTCATTCACCTCTATAGTTTTGAAATGTATATGAGAAGTTTTCATTTTTGTAATACTCTATTTCTCTTAAGTTTCTAAGCTTTAAATGTATATGAGAACTTTTGAAAAACTTCCCTTCCTCTATGGTTTTGAAGCTTTCTTCTAGTTCTAAACATCCTTCTTATGCTTTTTGTCATCTCCCTTTTGTTCTTTTCCTCAATTTTGATTGTTTTTTTTTTGTAACTCCTTCAAACTTTTCTTCTATGCATTGTTTTGGTTTGCATATATATGAAAAGTTTTCGAAAGTTTCTCCTCTCAATTTCTTCTCCCCTACTTTGAATATAATACATATATAATTTCCAATAACTTCTCTGTCTTTTAACACACACACACACACATGTATGCACGCTCACACATAAATGCATATGTATATAAATATATGTATCTATATATTATTAATCTATATTATATATATATACACACACACACACATAAATACATATTTTATACACATAAATATATGTATGTATATATAATGTATTTATATACATACATATAAATATGAAAATATATAAATATGTGCGTTGATAAATCTATATATATGAAGTATACACCCAAACACACATATTCATATATATATATATATATTTTTTTTATTTATTTATATTTATTTATTTATTTATACATATAAAAATTTATATATACATATATGTGGATGTGTGTGTGTGTGTGTGAATTTATATATGTATATATGAGTATCTATATATACTCTATATATACATGTGCACACATGCATATACTAGAAAAGTACCATTCTTTTAGATTTCCATATAAGTGATTTAAGAGTTATCACCAGCCAACTTTAATCTTCTAGATGTAACAACTTTTTTCTATACAAAATAAATTAAAATAAAATAAATTTTCATTAAAAATTTGTGCCTATGTTAAAAAGAAATAAAATATGATAATATACATGTGAAAACACTTAAAATTAAAAGTTTAAATTCTCTTTTTATTTAAAAAATTAGAAAAAGAAGATAATAATTCTAGTTTTAAAGTTATCAATTTTCATGAGTGGCAGTCGGGAGGGAGAGGAAAAGGAGAGGTTGTGACTTAGGATTTCTTTTTTGGGAAGAAAATACTTCGGGTACAAGTTTAGGTGTGAAAGGGGAAATGTTTTTTTTTTTTATTAATATGTGTTCGGTTGGATCCCTACATGATTAAAACCACGTGTTTTTTGGAGCATGTGTGGGGTTTTTTTGGTCCTCTTGCATGTTTTTTTTAATCTTGAAATTTGGTGTGAACTATTTAAAATGGTAACATAGATTAGGGCAATGCATTTCTATATTGATATATATAAGTTAATAAAAACATAATTATTTTTTGTTTTGATGCACCTAACTAAAAAAAATGTTTCCTAGTAATTATCATCTAACATGGTCAACTATCATTGATTCTTTTTTATGAATTACAAAAGAAAATTATTTTCGAAATTTTCATTGATATTATTGATTTATCATAAGCCATTAATACAACTTTCTTAGAGCTAATTAATTTGATAATGAATAAAACACATCAAGGCTACTAATCTTGATTTTACTTGATTTTGAGTAATCTTTAGTGATGAAAATCATCATAGGCTTCAATAGTTATCCTCAAACATAAATATCATTGACAAATATTGACAAAAAAATTAATATTTTTACAAAAAAACATTTGATTTTTGTTGATGATTCAAGTATTCATCAACATCCATCTCCACAATGAAAATAATTTCAGTGGGGAAATATTTTTTTATTATTAGAAAATAAATATTAGATAAAAAATGAGTTTTGTCATTTGTGTGTGTGTGTGTGTGTGTGTGTGTGTGTGAAATATCAACTACCATGATTCAAATATTAAGTAACTATAACAATTATAATTTATATTTAAGGTCTAGTGATGAGATCATCATCATAGATGTATTATCTCGAACTACCTGACCATTTTTTCATCATCATGACATGTTACATTCATTTTTTTTACATGTTGCCAATCTATAGCATATGTTATCACCTCAATTATTTTACTCATTAATTTAATTTTTATTTTTATATTATTATAGCCATTGCACTAAGAGAAATTTTTGAAAGAAAAAACGATGGACATAGGAATGAATAAAACACCACTTTCTAACTATGAAAATTTTGAAAATTTATATTTACATTTTTACTATTCCAAAATCTATAAGTTTTTAGTATCATTGTCAATGAAAGAACATTGTTTCAAGATAAGTTTGAAGGTCAGTGCATTATGATGTCAATATTGATTTGGTTTAACTTAAACTCAATAATGATATACTATAATTTTTGTTGGAAATCAAAAAAAAAAGGTTGAAAAGAAGATTCCAACTAAACATTTTTTTTTATCATTGTTTTGTTTGATGTTTTTATTGATTCCTCGAGTTGTTAACCATCAACTTGCACATAACACACACCATGGAAAACTTGTCTCATGCAATAGCATTTGAATAGTCTAAACTCAAAGAGTTTTCAATAAAAGAAATACTTAGAAAACCCTTGTAATTTCACTCTAGGATCTAAAATGAAATTGAAAGTATATGATAAAGAAAATTCTGACCAACATTTCCTAAATTTGGCATTGTGTATTTTTTATGAGAAGTATAATTTATAAATAATAGGTCATTTGTATAACAAAAAAAATTCAATAAAAATTTCTTACTTTCTAATGAATCTAGAAAAAATTTAGGACAATAAATTTTACATAGAGTTAGGTCATTTCAATAAAAATTTTCCTTTCTACTATATATAACTCAAATTGACCTGGTGGATAGATAGTTATAGATGAATATACGAACTTAAGCTAGGTTTTTATAAAGTTAGCATGTGAGCATGAGTTAGGTATTTTCAAACTACTAAAACTAACATAAATTTTTTTAATGTTTTTGGTTTCGTGAACATTGATTTTAGTAGTATATTTTTGTTATTTGAAAAATCATGTTTGACATTCAAATCTAAAAAATTCTATTAAAGTGGTTATGGAGGAACATCATGTATTTTTAGTTTTATCGTTGTAAATCACAACATGGTTTCTTTACATTATGGTGAGAACTTGGGCCCAACTTGACTTACTCAAACCTGCTAAATACTTTTTAATTATAAAATATTTGATGTTGATCTTATTGGCATGACAAAAATATATATAACATTGACCAAGAATTTTAAAGGCAATGGCAAGTCATTAATTTTATTGTAATATTTTTATTAATATGATATGAACAAGCTCTAATGGAATATTTAAGACAACATAAATCATTCAAATCCTAAACATTTCCTATTACTTTATTTAGGTTACACATAAAATACACTTGATTATCGCCACTCTTACAACCAACTACAAAAAGGAATTGTGCATAAATGATTTTTGTGTTGAATGTATTAATGGATACCATATGGCACCAAACAATATGAGTACTCATATGTAAATATGCTAATTTAAATCCTTGATTAGATAGAGTGTAGTTAAGAAACACCCAACTCCCAATGCTTGTAATTCAAATTTTAATATTTTTTTTGATTTCTTTACAATGAATACAAAAAACAAATAGCAACAAAGCTTTTGAAATGAGGCCTTATATGTGTTATCACATATATGCGAACTTTTTCTCTACAACTACAATCTTTTTTATAAGTAATTGAAAGTCATATTTTTAGTACATAAATTTTGTCATATCATTATGTAAAAAATTATGGTAATTTGTTGTGTGTGTTATACATTTTAATGTGTCAAACAATTCATTGCTTATCAATTATTCTTATGTCTTATTTCAATTGAGTATGCATGAAGCATGTTCATTTCTTATCATTAGACATAGGTCCAACAAATGTATATATCTCAAACATTTCAGATTCATCCACTTTTCTTCTTCATAATTTTTCCAAAAATATTTCTTTTTTTTAATAGATGACAAAGCCAAACATTCATATATGCCTTCCTAATAATAAATTCATTACTAAGATTGAGTTTGGCCTTCATGTCTTTCTCATTTTCATATATTTATCTTGAGGTTATTATATCCAAATTTATTTTCATAATTTTTCATGATTGTTACCTTACACATGCAACTAGTTCTTGATGAGCCATTGCTAACAATTTCACTTGTCCTAAGTATTATGATGTTATAAAAATTTCTAAAATTATCATGCACTCGCTTAATAATTCAATGCTTGAGATTCAACATTGTCTCTTTTCAAGACTGACATTCATCTCTTGTTCACACATGTTGGTCATTCACATTCAAAATTAGGTCAATGAGCATCAATAATTAGGCTTTTAATCTTATTAATTTTTATTTTTTTTTATGTTAAATTACTCAAATTGTCGCAATATTGCTCTTGGTACGTAGTTTTCAACACAAATAAACAAATCTGATGCTGAAGATCAATAATCTTAAAGTTTTCATAGAAATATTATGTTCAATGATGGTGGCATTCAAGATAGTTTATTGTGACAATTTGTACTCCAACTCATTAATAGATACGTTTTAATTCTAACATAAAATGACTTTTATCAATTCTGTTGATTCTACCCTTGGTTTATATATGTATGATATAATAAGTGACACTTTCTTTATTATGTGCATCAAACAATTCAAGTACCCTGTTCTTTGTATCATATTCACCCTTTAATTAATATGTTTAAAAAATCTACAAGTTGTGGAAATAAAAAGTAAAGCAAAAAAAATATTTAAACTTTTGAAAATTCACAGACGTAAAAAGTTAGAAATAAATGGACAATCAATTTTTTTTGAAAATTTTCTAAACTAAATAATTTGGGATTATGTTTTATCAAAATTTTTTTTTTCCGATTGAGAAATATTTCCAAAAGAGCCATCAAATTATTATAATTATATGTGTTGTGAATCTAATTGAAATCAATGAAAATACATCAATTACATTCACATTATTTAACACATTCAAGAATTATCAAAACAAATTCAATTATTTTCAAACTTTATTAAAAATCATCAAACAATATAAATTATCATGGATAAAACAAGATGCCCATCAATAATAATATGGTTATGTTATTATGTATCATTAAACGAATGTCTTCTAAAAGATATTGAACATCATTATAATCCAATGATTGTGCCAGTGTTATAGAATATATCCAAGGGTTATTAAACTTCATCAAAATTATTGAAAATCATTGAGATAGTTGCATTTTTTGATCAAAATTTGATAATTTTTAAAAAATATTCTATAACATTAGAAAATATATAATATTTTTCAAATACATATAAAATAGGGGGTTGGTAGAATAAATAATTACTTTAAAGGGAATAAAAAGTGTGAAATTAATGAGACGGGTGAGAAACTTTATAAATTTTTGATATTGTATATAAACTCAAGAAAAATATCAAAAATACCCTCCATGGATCATGGATGTGACATTTTATCTAAAAGAAATATTTTTTTTTAATTTCTCTCTCTCTTACCCCACCACTCTGTTTCTTTTAAAAACTGACCAATTTTTTTCCTTTTTAAAAATTAAAGAAGACTCTTTATTGGGTGAATTATAGTTTGAGGTACTCCCCTAGAAATATTAAAAAATGTGAAACTGATCTTTTATTATTTGAAAAAAAATGCACAAAATTATAAATAAATTAAAAATCAGAGCACTCAAATTCAGAAGTCCTAAACTTTATTCGCCCCTCTTTCCTGCCCCTCGCCCTTGCCCCTCGCCCTTGCCCCTCGCCTCTCTCCACGAGCTCCATTGTGGAGCTCGAGGGGCTCTAGTGAGCTCTAGTGAGCTCCATCATGGAACTCTAGTGAGTTCCACAATGGAGCTCACTAGAGTGAGGAGCAGGGATGATGAGCGAGGGTAGTTTAGGACTTATAAATTCAAGTGCCTTAATTTTTAATTTATTTATAGTTTTGTGCCTTTTTTTAAAATATTAAAAGATCAATTCATTTTTTTAATATTTATAGGGGAGTTCCCCAAAACATAATTTATTCGCCTTACTATCATTATTTTTTCATAAACTTGTGGAATAAAATATTCTCCATTACATATTATCAAACCTAATCAAATAGTCATCAAAATAAATATAACCATTATCAAATAATCATTAAATAGTTTTTAATTGGGAAAATGATGTTTTGGTATTCTATTTAGAAAAATTTTAAAAATATATGCAAACCGATAAATACTCAAAAATTTAGAAAAAAATAATGAACTAGAATAAAAAATATATATGTTCTAGTATACTCAAAAATTAAAACCCATAAATACTCTTACAACATTAAAAAAACAAAAAGCAAAATTATTTTTGAAAATATTGTTTACATTGAAATACATTTATATAAACTTATAAATGCATATATGTTTCTATAAACTTACAATCATATAAAGATTCATTTATATAAACTTAGATACATTTATATAAACATATATATGCATGTTTAAACATATATGTGTGTGTGTGTGTGTTTATTAATTATATACACATATAATTTTATATAAACATATATAAACATATGTTTAAACATTTAAACATATGTAAACATATATACATTTATCTAAATGTATTAAACATATAAACACATGTTTAAACACATAAGCAATTGTTTATATTATCACATATACAATTATATAAGCATATATAAATATATAAACATGCATTTAAATATATATGTTTATATAAATGTAAGTGTGTGTGTATATATATATGTATATATGTGTGTGTGTGTGTGTGTACATATATATATATATATTTATTTATTTATTTATATTTACACTAAAAGCCATTTTTAGTAGTTTTTTTATTGGTTTGCATTATTTTCTTATATTAATGACCAAATTTGTAATGAATAAAATTTGTGGAAATATATGTATCATTTATTCTACATAGTATATGATGTAACATAAGTTTGTTGTTCATAATCTAGTTAGAACTAGAAAATTTATCAATAAGATTGTAACACAAAATTTTAATAGTCTATCTTGACTATAGACAATGATGAAGTTCTTACTTCTAGTGATAGTACACGTGTGTGTATTGAACATGACCATCATGATATGATTATTTTGTACTAATATGTAAAATAAAATACATAGTTATATTTTTAAGTATTGTTATTCTTAATATTTACATGCATTTAAGAATAGTTATTTTGATTCATAAAGAGAGATCTAAAAATAGATTTATAAATTATATGAATCAGATAACTTTATCAAGTATATGGTGAATAGTGATTACTAATGCAATTCATCTCATATTAGAAGGATTAATGATACCTCCTTAAGGAAGCTTATAAGGCCTGATATTATCAAACCCTAAAGGTAAATTTTGATTTGGTATTTTAATTAATTTAAGTGGAAAGTCTCGAGAAAATAAATAGAGATTAATTAAATTAGATTATTGGTAATTTAATTTAATTAATGAGTATCTATAATCTTGACATGAAGAGTTTAATAAGTATAAATAATAAAAATCACAAATTATTATGAATAAGTGAAAGATATAATTATAATTTTGTAGTAGTATGAATTATAATTAATATATATTTTAATGCAATATAATTTATATTGGAAAAACACAATCTTACTTAGGTGATTTCATTTTTGTAGTCTTATCTAATGTAATAAAAATTATTTTAAAGATTTTATGTATTTATTTAAAGTATGTTTGTGTATATAATTGGAATAATTAATTTGATTAAAATTGAATTATTTGATTTTATTTTAATATATAATTATTTGATTTAGATTTAATTCATTTTGATTATATATATATATATATAAAGTAAATTAATATAATCATTAATATTATATTTTAAAATTAAAAGAAAAATTAAATGTCACATTCTTAAATAAAATTAAAGAGTTGTTATGTTTTTTTTATTTTAATTAAAAATCAAATGGCACGGATGATCATACATCCATTATAGCATCATCTTCTTCCTTCCAAAATTGGTGAAGGGCATAATAGGAGAAGCTTCTGGAAGTTCCACCCGAGGTATTCCTTTTGAATAATCTTTCTTCATCTTCATATAAGAACTTAATTTTAAAATGCTAGTGTTTTTTTATATGCTATATATTCAAAATTCTCAAGCTACAACAAATAGTATTGGAGGGAATATGACATAATGAGTATAGAACTATTGGGTTTTAATATTAAACATCCTCGGTTTTAACAGAGGCATTTTAACCTCTATTAATTGATACTAATTGCCTAATTTTTTATTTTTTCTTGTGCATTTGGATTGACTAAAACATGCATATAGATTTAGTTAAGTTTGTGGTGATGTTTATTAGTTTATTGGGCTATAATTTTGCATTTAATTATGAAATTATATAATCACATTGGGATGTAATATCATTTATGTTTGAGCATTCTATAATGAACATGTAGCATTCATCATGGAGCTTGTGGTGGCTGAACTAGTTGTGGAAGAGCTTGTAGCCATGAACAATCCTTATTGGAGCTTGTGGTGGTTGGATGTAACTATTGAGAAGCTTATGGTGGTGAACCATCCATGGTGGATCTCATAGTGGACTAATGTAGTTGTAGAGGAGCTTTAGTGGTGAGCCATCCATGATGGAGCTCATGGTGGTGCTTGAAGGAGATCTCAATAAAAACCATTTTTTGTTATTTTTGCTTTTTTATTTTTGGGGTTGATATCACTAAAACTATAATAATAATAATAAATAAATAAATTGAGCTATTGATCCTAGGCATTATGTGATGATATATTCATCATATAAATAAGGAATGCATGTATATGCTGATATAGTTATCATATGAATATGTGAATGATATGATATGACATATCATTGCAGATGTGATCGATTGGTTTGATCGATAAATATTGTAACATGTATAATTATATAACAACTTGTGTGATAGTCGCATGCCAAAATAGCAAGTTTGCATAACTTTCATATAAATGCATATCACAAAACTATGAATAAATTCTTATTTTGTTTTAAAAATAAAAACTCTTATTTTTAAAATATCTAAGTAGGCGAGTAAATTCATTAACTATGAATCCCATGGTATCTATCACTAGTTTAAAGATTATACAAGTCAATCAGCATGTTAGTCTCGGTGCCTTCCCCCTATCAAACTAACTAGCTTGCAGGTAAACATAGCACAAACTATCATAAGATAATTATATGATTATTTGAGTAAATCACTTCTCCATATGAATAATTCATGTAAGAATCAAATAATTTAAAATTAGGTGATGGCTTACACTCAACCATGAATAATAGCATCCTCTCTATCTAAGTCATCGTTACTATTGTAGGATCAAAGATAAGTTGTTAGTTTAATCTTGTTTTGTATTACCTACTACCTAGATAACATGATTAATAAGAATTGGCTTGTATGAACAAATAATGAATAATATGTGTCCTCCCATCGAGGCACTATTCATAGAATATAAAATTGATGAAAAATTCATTCAAGAATTAATGGAGGGAACCAATTATTGTGATAGAATTCAACTCACTTGCCACAATTCTCAAAGAGAATAAACTTGATGGGACAAATTATATAGACTAGAAAACTTAATGTAGGAGCATATGATGAAGAAGCTAAGCCTTATGAGAAACTAGTAAAGATTGATGAAACGACAAGGTATTATATTTTGGTTTTTATGTCAAATATACTTTGACATTAGTATCAATCCATGGCTATTACTTATATAAAATCTCAAAGAAATATTTAGGAATCATACTTGTTTTACTAGACAAAAGAACATGATTGATCTGATGAATACTACTATGGATGAAAACATCTTAGTGAGAGATTATGTTATGAAGATGATTGATCATTTGAATGAACTATAAATATGTATAGTTGAGATTGATGTGGATTCTCAGATTGATATTATTTTCCAATCATTGCTAGATTTTTATAGGCAATTCTACCTAAACTATAACATGTATAAACTTGATTGGATATTGGCACAACTACTTAAAGAATTGATATTGGCAAAAAGTATTATCAAGAAATTATCTGGAATATTTGTGGCTAAAAAGACTTCTCTTAAACCAAAAAGTATGAAAAAATAAATTTCAAAAATATGCTCATGTTTCATTGATAGTTCCTAAGACATAAGTGTAATATCAAAATAAAAATTTGTTTATTATAAGTAGTTGGGACATTGGAAGAAGTAGAGTCTAATTTATATTGGCATGGTAAAAAATTACGGTAAATCTTAATTATTGGTAGTTGAAATATGTTTAGTGATGGTATTTATGGCTACATAATGTATATATATGGTTATTAATAATCATGTTTGTAATTCATTATAGTGGTTCTAAAAAATTAGATAATTAAGTAATGATAGGATTAATTTTCACATAGGAAATACTATAAAGGCAAGAGCTATTATAGTGATGGTTTGCTTGCTTCATTTTGAAAGACATATAATTTCATTTTTGAGAGATCATCTATATGTACCTTCAATCAGAAGAAACTTGATATTTGTTTCTAGTTTGGTTACAGATTAAATTTTTTTTTATTAAATGAATTTATCATAATTTATTTGAATAATAAGTTTATCTATTCTGGCATTAAAAAACAACCTTTATATTATTAATATAGTCTTTATTCTACTATAGTGGTATGAGTCGAATAATATCAATATCATACCATATAAAAGAAAAATGTTTCAGATATGAACTAGATCTATCTTTGGTACTCATGCCTAGGTCATATAAATCTAACATAGATTTCGAGACTAGTTAATGATGAACCTTTAGGTTCATTAAAGGTGGAAATACTTTTAGCATGCAAATCAAATAAATACTATAAGTTCAAAGATGGACCTTTATGTTAGGAAAAATCTAACATAGATTTTTCCTTATTAGTAGGAAAAATGACCAAGTGGCCCTTAGTGGTTAATGGCTATAAAGCCAAAGAGTTATTAGAGCTAGTTTATTATTATCTATGTAGACACGTAGCTATACAAGAAAGATATAATTTTGAGTACTTCATCACATTTATTGATAATTACTTAAGATATGCGTATATTTATTTAATATACCATAAGTTCAAAGCCTTTGAGAAATTCAAAGAGTATAAGAAATAAATGGAGAAACATCAAATAAATGTGTCAAGATATTATGATCAGATCATGGTGGTGAGTACCTCTTAAGAGTATTTAGGGACTACTTACTAGATCAAAGGATTAAATCTCAGTTATTTGCACCTTAAATTCCATAGTAGAACGATGTGAAAGAAAAAAATATTATGACTTTATCTCTTATAAACATGGTAATATCAATGATGAGTTATTCAGATATATTTGATTCCTTCTAGGGAAATGTGTTAGAAATATCTGCTTATATTTTGAACTTAGTTCCATCTAATTTTTTACCAACTACTCCAATTGAATTATAGACTAGATGTAAACCTATTCTAAAACACATTCATTTATGGGGTTACCCTAGCACATCTGTCAAAAGAAAAAATAGGTAAGTTGGAACCAAGTATAAAATTTTGTTTCTTAGTGGGATATCCTATTCTTAGATCATTATTAGCACAAATACCCAATTCTTAGAAGAAGACTACATAAAAAAAACATGAGCCATAATTAGGATTGCTCTAGAAATATTGAGAGGAGTTAAACCAATCCAAATTCTTTCAATATAAGTAATACAAAAAAAACTACAAAATAACTTTTTATATACCTCATTGCATCATCATAATGGAAGAACTATTGACATTAGTGTTAATACCAAACCTCATGAACCTATCATTAATATGTCAATTGTATAACCAAAGGGCTTGATCATAATGGTTCATAAGGATTAATATTTATGTAACAAGTCACTAAAAATATATAACCAAGAGGAGTATCACATTGTGGTGGGGGGGGGGGGGGGGTTATTCATCAACCTATATGGTATACACTCTTGGAAAAGTCTTATGATGGAATCTTTGATGAGGTAGATATTGATCCTAAAAGCTATGATAAAGCACGTAAAGATAAAGATGCAAAATATTGGCAAAAGACTATAAAATTAGAGATATAGTAAATGCATGCTAATTTAGTCTAAGATCTTATGGAACCACTTGAAGAGATAAAAAGTGTAGGTGGATATATAAGAAAAAAAAGGAATAGATGCTAACATTGAGACTTATAAGGCTAGACTCATTATAAAAAGTTTTACTTAGAAAGAAAGTATCGATTATGAAAAAAACTTTTTGCTAGTAGCCATTCTAAAGTTAATCCGGATTCTCTTATCCATTGCAACTTATGATGACTATGAGAATTAGAAAATGGGTATAACTACTATATTTTTAATTAAATGGTCATCTTAAAAAATGTATATATATGATGCAACACAATGAATTCATAGAAAATGGCCAAAAGCACATTTTGTATAAATTATAGAAGTCCATTTATGGACTATAAATAACATTGTAGCATTCTTAGCATTATACATTGATGATATATTATCATTGGTAATGATATGAGTTTGTCATATTTGGTTAAGGTTTAGATATTTGATCAATTTATTATGAAAGACTTAGGATAAGTTGTTCATATTCATGGGATTAAACTTTTGTGAGATCATAAGTGAAAAATATTAGACTCATCTCAAGTTGTTTATATCGATTAGATATTGAATTATTTTAGTATGCAAGATTCCAAGAAAGATTTTCATCATTTTAGATATGGAATCACTCTATCAAAAGATCATTATCTCAAATTACCTAGCAAGATAGATAAAATAAATATAATTTTTAATGCATTAGTAGTAGATAGTCTAATAATGTATGCAAACTTTGCACCAGACTTGAAATTTATTTTGTTGTAAACATGGTAAGCAAATATAAATCTCACATAGGACAAGTATATTGGATAACAGTAAAACATATAATCAAGTGCCTAAAAAGGACTTGAGATTATATGTTAGTATACTAAGTAGATAATTTTATACTTATTGGGTATACAGACTCAAATTTTTTAATTAGATGAGGATTTAAGAAAGTTCACTTCAAGTTATGTGTTTACTTTGAGAAGTGGAGAAATAAGTTGGAAAAATATCAAGCAATTTTTTATTGATGATTCTACAATGAAGGCTGAGCATGTGACCGCTTCAAATGTAGCCAAGAGAGTTATATGACTCAAGACCTTTCTAATAGATCTAGAGGTAATTCTTTATTTGCAACTACCTCTTACACTTTTTTGTGATAATTGTAGTGGTTGCTAAATAAAAGGAACCTAGAACACATAAGAAGGTAAAACACATCGAACATAAATATCATCTAATAAAAGATATTAAAAAAAGAGAAGAGATGATGGTGACAAATGTAAATTGATAGACAACTTGGTGGATCCTTTTACAAAGAGCCTTTCAGCCTTTCAGCAAAAAATTTTGATAGACATGTGGAAGGAATTAGAGGCAGACATATTACATCATAGCTTTAAGTCTAAGTGGGAGATTGTTAAAAATTATTATACAAAAAGCTATTTTTAGTTGTTTTTTCCTTTTTAATTAGTTTGCATCATTTTTTTATTTTAATGAACAAATTTATAATAAGTTGAATTCGTGGAAATGCATGTGTACTCTATTCTTCATAGTTGATGATTTGGTACTAGATTTTGGCTTATGCATGGAAGATTAAATTATCAGTTTTTGTAGAATATAAGTTTGTTGTATACAATCTATATAGCACTGGACAATCTATCGATAAGATTGTAACACAAGATTTTAGTAGGTCTATCTTAACTAAGGAGAATTGTAAAGTTTTAACTTCTAGTGCTTATACACTTATGTGCATTGAATGAGACCACAATAATATGATTATTTTGTACTAACATATAAAATAAAGTATACCATTATTATTAAAAAGGATGCTATTCTTATTCTTGAAGTAATTAATATTAATATGTACTTGTTAGTATTTGTTTTGATTTGTAAAAAGTGAGCTTTAAAAATAGATTTATAAACTAAATGAATTTGATAATTTTATTAAGTATATGATGAATATTGATTGTTGGTAGAATCAATATCGTTATTAGAAATTTTGATGATGCCTCATTGATGAAGCTCAAAATTTTTGATATTGCTAAACATTGTAGGTGGACTTTGGTTTGGTATTTTAAATAAGTTAAGTAGAGAGTCTCGAAAAAACAATTTGAGACTAATTAAATTAGGTTGTTAGTAATTTAATTCAATTAATGAGCATCTATAATCTTGACATGAAAAGTTTAATAAGTATTAATTACAAAATATTCTAAATAAGTGAGGGAGTACAATTATAATGTGGTAGCGATATTAATTATAATTAATATAAATTATGGTACACCATAATTTATATTGGGAGCCTGAGATCTTATTTAGGTTAGAGTTCATTTCTTTGTATTATCTAATGTCATAAGAAATATTTTAAAAAGTTTATTTATCTATTTATAGTATGTGTGTGTATATAATCAGAATAATTAATTTGATTAAAATAAAATTATTTGATTTTATTATTAAATCAAATTAATTAATTTATATTTAATTAATTTTGATTACATATATATATAAGATAAGTAAATATAATTTTTAATATCGGATTTTAAAATTAAAAGAAAAAGAAAACATCACATTCTTAAATAAAATTAAAGAGTTGTAATGGTTATTTTTTGATTTTAATAAAAAACCAAATGCCATGGACGATGATGCATTCACTAGAGTGTCGTCTTCTTCCTCTCTCAAAGTTGGTGAAAGGCATTATGGGAGAAGCTTCTAGCTTTTCCCTTTGAGGTATTCCTTTTTAACAAATTCTCCTCATCTTCATGTAAGAACTTAATTCTAAAATGATGATGATTTTTTTATACGTGATAAATCCAAATCCTTGAATTCCAACAGTTCAAACAATATAGGTTTATATAAACACATGCTTCAACACACACACACACACACACATTTTTAATATTTATTTATTGTATACACAATTATAATTTTATATAGATGTATATAAACATATGTTTAAACATTTAAACATATGTAAACATATATACAATTATATAAATGTATTAAATATATTAATTGTATAAACACATGTTTATACACATAAGCATATATTTATATAAACTCATATACATTTATACGAACATATATAAGTATATAAACTTGTGTATAAACACATATATATTTATATAAATGATATGATTAATTTTATATATGTTTATTAAACACATAAATATACATAAGTTTATATAAATATATATACCTTTATATAAACATATTAAACATATATATGTTTATATAAATGTGTTAAGCATTTTCAACATATAGACATAATTTATATATATAAACTTATGTATATTCATATAAGCATATCTAAACATATAAACATATTTTTAAAATATATACGTTTATATTGACGCATGCTTAAACAAAGCTATGTTCATATAAATATATATAAAACATATAAATGTATACACGTTTATGTAAACATATGTGTTAAACACACACACACACACACACATATTATACAATATTGAACTTATAAACATATAAATATTTATATAAATGTATATACATTTATACAAGGTTTAACTTATAATCTTATAAACATTTATACATATATATAAACTTATAAAAATATAAGTATACTTTTTATATAAAATTATATACATTTATGTAAAGATATAAAAATGTATAAACATATATACATTTATGTATAATTAAACATATGTAACCATTTATATAAAATTAACATTATAAATGTATATATCTTCATATACATTTATAAGATTAATGTATATGACTGCCAAAATATCTATAATTATTTTATTCAGAGTATCTCTATAGCTCCTTCCCACTTATAAGTAATATTGATCAGTTGGCATCATATTAGTTAGTTGGCATTATTAATGATGAGATGAAGAGTAAATGAACTACCAAGTGATACAAAAGTGTAAACAATAGTAATAAAACTATTTTATCCAAAATCAATAATAATTATTTGGATTATGCCATGATTTATAATATCTCCTATTAATTTCAAATTATCCTCAAGTATATATCTTAGCTCAAAAGAAGTGAGGAGGAAGATGTTTCGAGTACATGCATATGTATTAGTTGTGAGAAAATTTAATGTTGTGATGAATTGTACAAGATCAAACATTACACAAGTAGAGAGAGTAGTTAGTTGATTAATAATATATCATGACAGAGAGCTTTGGAATATTGTGAATAAGATTATCAAATATATTAGAGGGACCTCAAATGTTGCATTATATTTATGGATATTCGGACCTTGTTGTCAGATTCCATGTTGATACAGATTATGCTGGAGATATTGATAATAGAAAGTCTGCCATGAGATATATTTTTTCTCTTGTTGGAAGAGATATAAGTTAGACTTCAAAGTTATAGTTTATTTTCTTATAGCTATATAAGCTAGTAAAGAGGTAATCTAGTTGTAAATATTATTGGAAGAGCTTGAACACAGATAAAATTAAGTTACTTTATTTTGTGATATTTTAGAATGCTCTATACTTAATAAGAAATATAGTATTCTACTTGAAGACAAAACATATCATAGTACAACATCATTTTTGTACGAGAAAGAGTTGAAGAAGAAAGTGTGAATATGCAAATAATTCACACTAATGAGAATATATTAGAGGAAGATTCTCAAATATATTAGAGGAACCACAAATATTGCAATATGTTTATGGATGTTCTGACCTTGTTTTCAGATGCCATGTTGATACAAATAATGCTGGAGATATTGATAATAGCAAATCTACAATGAGCTATATTTTTACTCTTGCTGGAAGAGCTATAAGTCGGGTTTCAAAGTTATAGTCTATTATGTTGTAGCTACATAAGCCAGTATAGAGGTAATCTAGTTGTAGATGCTATTGGAAGAACTTGTACACAAACAAAATAAAGTTACTTTATTTTGTGATATCTTCAAGTTCTCTACACTTAACAAGAAATACAACTCGAAGACAAAATACATCTGAGTATAATATAATTTTGTATGAAAAAAAATTAAAGAAGAAAGTGTGAATATACAAATGATTCACACTAATGAGAATATATTAGAGAAAAATTTTCAAATATATTAGATGAACCTCAAATTCCGCATTATGTTTATGGATGTTTAGACCATGTTGTCAGATATCATGTCGATGCAAATTATGCTGGGGATATTAATAATAATAAGTTTATCATGAGCTATATTTGTACACTTATTGGAAGAGCTATAAGTTGGGTTTCAAAGTTATAGTCTTTTATGTTGCAGTTACTCATGCAAGTATAGAGATAATCTAGTTGCAGATGTTATTAGAAGAGCTTAGACACAAACAAAATAAAGTTACTTTATTTTGTGATATCTTAGAGTGTTCTACACTTAAACAAGAAATATAATATTCCACTCGAAGACAAAATATATTTGAGTACAACATCATTTTGTATGATAAAAAGTTAAAGAAATAAGTGTGAATATACAAATGATTCACATTATTGAGAATATAACAAATATTTTGACCAAACAAATTAATATTGACAAGTTTATGTGATATAGAAGTTCATGTGGCTTAGTAAGAACATAAGTAATAATAAACAAGTGAGAAAAATAATTTCAAGTGAGTTAATGTAACATAAAGGGAAAAGGATAGGTGAAATATCACCTTGACTACATCGGAAATCCATTAGGTATTTTTGATTTTTTTTTATAAAAGTAGTTTCTTTCTCATTAGAAAAATATTCCAATTTCAATTCAATTTTTAATTGTATTTTATTATATTTTTAAATTATTGTTGTGGTATTATATTTTTACAAAACGAGGATTCCGTTTCCACGAGAAATAATAACTGTATAGACGATTTAAGTACTTATCAAAAAAAAAAAAAAGTATAGACGATTTAAGCTGTTTTTGTCGCAAAATGGCCACCCAATCGCCACACGAAGAAGAAGAAGAAGATGTGAGGGTTACAGAGACGAATCCAAATTTAATAGTAGAGGATGACCTAAGAGAACTAAGTAAAAACGCATTTTGGAGCGTGAGCTCTTGCAAACCTGGCAATTGTGTTTCTTCTCTTCGCGACGACAGTAACGATACCTTTTGGCAGTAACCAGTTTCTACATTTTGATATTTTTGTATTTCGAAAGCTCCAATTAATTGAAATTATTTATTTGCGTGTATGCTTGTGTTAGATCTGACGGCGTGCAGCCTCATCTGGTTAACATCCAGTTCCAGAGGAAAGTAAAACTTCAAGTAAGAATGAATTCGGTCGACACTGTAATGGGTCTTCTTGGTTTTTTCTTTGTTAGGACTGGTAAATGAGATTGAAGTTTTGTTTTTCTGATTTGAAGTTGGTGGTTCTGTATGTGGATTACAAGCTTGATGAGAGCTATACTCCAAATAAGATATCTATTAAAGCTGGTGATGGGTTTCATAACTTGAAGGTGATTTGTTTAGTTTTGATGCGTTTCTTCTTTTGAATTGAATTTCTCCTCCGTCTTTTGATCACCTTTGGCCCTCACAATGTTGAATTGGTTTTAGGAGATAAAGAGTGTGGAATTAATCAAGCCGTCTGGGTGGGTTTATATCCCATTATCTGAAAATGAGCCCAGGTATGGAATACTATTTAACATTTTAAGTTAAATTATTATTTTCTCTTCTTCCCAATTTACTTTTTCAAATCTGAGGATGATTTGTTTCCTGGATGAATGAAATTGCGATAAAAGTGCTCTATGGTATTATTTAAAGTTCTTTAGGACTGGAGTAGTTTCTATTGGTTATAGCTGCTAATGGAAAGCATTATTCATCATGGTCGTCTCTGAATATTGAATGAAGACATTTGTTTAAGCTAGTTAATAATAAAAGTGAGTCATTTTCTTTTGAATTTAAATTTTAAAATTATTCGTCATCGTAAAAAAACACTTATTATGTTTAAAAGGATGAGATTTGCAACAACTATGTTTTCTTAGACATGTTTATGTAATTTCAACCGTACAAGACTTTGCAAAGCTAATAAAATCTTTGAGGATATTTATTTTATCTTATGTTGTAATACAAACTAATAAATTAATAAAAATAAATATATATAAACCAAAGAATATTCATGTATTACTAATGAAATACATATGCATTGTACATTAAAAAAGTATTAGATCACTATTTTTTGTCATAAATACTCTTTATCTAATATATATTATATAAATGTAAATGCTAAAAAAATTATTAATGTGGACATTGGTGTTTTTATTTTTTGTTTATTATATTTTTGATGAGAATATTTGAATTTTAGGTTGTGTCAATTATTTTTGTTTATTATATAAACATATTTAATACATGAATTTTATCATGAGTTTGTTGAATTAATGTATCATAACTGACCTAAGGAAAATTGAACCTTAGGTTTGTGTACATTGGTGTTTTTTGTAAGGTGAGTAGCAATAAGTATGTGTGGTGATAGCACTAGGTGTGCATGGTTGGTGGAAGCTAAGCTGCATGTGGTTGTTGGCCATAGGTGCAAATGGTTGAGGTGTAGCAACCACGAACAATAGGCATGTGGTGGTTTTGTGTGGTGTGCAAAAGTGTTTTGGGAAGAAATATTAATTGCACAGGGTGGTGTACAGTGGCACTTTGAGTGGAAACCATAATTGGGATTTTGGTATGATTATAAAAAAATAAAAACTAGGGGGAATTTTATTTTTCATGGGGAGAAATTAGAAATTTGTGACATAATATATAAAATGATAATCATATTAGAGGTAGATGTAGAGTATTAGTTTAGTGTACTTATTATATGTAGTTGAGTTACATCAGAGATATTAATTAAATATTATATTCAAAGTGAAAAGTGAAATGTTACCCAATATTAAGAAAGATAAGTTGACTATTAGAGTCATCAAAGTGTACTCATATAAATATTATTGATTATTTCATTTATATATTTATTTTATAATAATGAATTATTAACATAAGAGCTTAATATTCATATTACTGATAATTATATTATATTCATAATTTTTTTAAAAATATTATTTTAGCTAATAATGAATTTTTGAAAATTATTGGTTGCGATAGTATTTTGCTTGAGTTTTTAATTTTTTTTTTGTATTTTATTTATTTTTAATTATTTTTATAATTTATTCTTTGTTAGTATTTTTATAGATAATTTAATTTTGATTTTATTTTTATTTATACTGATATTTGTTTGTAGAATTGAGAGATTTTAAAGAAGATTTTATTTTAATATATTAATCCATTTATTTTTCAATTATTAGCTTGGTCATTCAATTATTAGCTAAGTTGAAAATAACATATCTTAGTCTGTTAGGATATTTATTTTAATATACTTATTGTATTTGATTGCTCTTCATGATGAGATAAAATTATAACTAATATTCTGAGATGTGTTTTCATTAGATATTTTATTACTTAAAGAAAATACAAATTTTTCTAATCATAAGTTAATATGATATTTTTTTTTGATAAGGAGTTATTTTTAATGAGCTTATGAAGAATGAATTAAAATATTATACATGAATTTGTTATTTTTTATCCCATATCTTTAATTTTATTTAAAGTAATAATTAGTAGAGTGAGCTATCTATTAGCTATATTTGATTATGTTAGTACTAAATATGATATTATTTTTATTGAATTATAATATTTATCAATAAATTTTAATTATGTTGAGTTATGATAGTGAAATTTCATTAGTAGAGATCTCTTTTTGGCCCATATAATGTAATCGACCATGAGTGATCACTAATGCAGACTAACTTTGTGATGATAACTAACAACTTGATTACCTAGGGTTTAGAGTTTATACCATGAGTGATATATATATATATATATATATATATATATATATCTAGCCTACTCATGCTAGAGATGAATTTATTGAGAAGTTGTATGGTCTTAAAAGTAGTCTCTCTGATTTTGATTCTACGATCGCTCTTTGAAAGGGGCATCTAAGCTGTATTTATCACAAAATTTTATAAATTTTATTGTATTATTGATCTATTTCTTTTATTACTTTGTTTGATGGTACTAAAATATCTAAGCTTTTTAAAAATATTATTTTATCTAGGATGATATTAGAATTTGATGAAAGAGATACATGTTATTTACTCTAATGAGATATTAGAATTAGTATCATGACATTTGAAAATATTTATTGTTGGTTATAAATGATTGTTCTTTGTGAAGATAAATTCACATGAGAAGGTATAATATTTTAAAGCGAGATTTGCAACGAAGAGATTCATTTGGACATTTGATGTAAATAATTAAAAATTTTACTTTTATATAATTAAGATGATCTCAATATAAATTATTATTTTTCATATGATATTATATATATAAAGGATATATTAGTTAGACATAACGAATATATTATTCACGGTGATCTTGAAAAATATATATATGTAATAGTTACTTGGGTTTTAAGTAGGATAATCACTTGTAGTTTATAAAATATAAAAAATATTGTATGATTTAAAATTTTTATCGAAAGTTTGATTTATGAGATTTTCATAAATAATCATCTTATTTGAATTATACAAGTATGTTATTATTTTTTTTTTGAAAATCTTAATAGCAATATGATTTTTTGATTATCTTTGTTGATTATGTGAAATGATGAGTTGGGGATCACCCAATTCAAGGAATATTTTTAGGCACAATTTAAAAAAAAATCTCTTGGGAGATTCATATATTTTTTTGGCATATAAGTAAGTTATTTTATGAAGAGTATCTTATCATGAAAGAGATTTATACTTGATACTTATATAAATGTTTATCTTTTAGGTCATCTTTCAACATATATTTTAAATATCTAAAAATTATACATTAGATTTTCTGTGTTGATATACTTTTACAGGATATAGTTACTAAAAAAATATGTATCTAATTGAGATAACTTAGAAATCATATTTTGGTAAAATTATTTTAAAATATTGTTGAGGAGATTTGGTTTTAACCACGAGCTACCTCACCAACTAGATAAAATTTCTTATTTTTTTTAGTGTTTTTTTAGATATTATATTTTACGAAGAAATTAATTATTTAAACTTTAGAAAAATTTTAAAAGTACTTTTTGTTCTCATAATCCCTTTTTAGATAGAGATAATTTGATATATAGAACTTTAAGATATATCTTTTTTAGATACTTTTGTACTCAAAAAAACTATAAATATATTTTATTAGAGATTGATAATATTTTTAATGAGTTTTGTTGTTATCATTTATGAGCATGATTTTTTTATCGAGTTTAATAAGACTATGAGTCTAGAAGATTAACTCATTCTCTTTACTTTTTCTTTCTTACCTAAAGTCTTGCTTCAACTACTATATAATAGAATAAATTACTCATTGATTATATTTGAACTTATTGGTTCACAATATAATATTAAAAATATGAATTCATCATATCTATAAATAAGTACATATTAGATTTATTCTGAAGTGAATGATGTTTCCTAGGAAAGGAAATTTTCTTCACTTCTAGACGACTTTACTACAATTGACTATAGTTGATGCCTCTAGTTGACTTTTTTATACATAGTAGAATTATATAAAATATTAATGATTTGATTATGATTAAATTTGACATAATATATATAACTAATATAATTAATTATTATTTAGATTTTTTTTCTAAGTCTAATTTCATGTAACAATTTGTATATTGAGATATGTGAAGTAGTCTAAAGAACATGAGATCTTATTCATGAATAATTGATATTTTTAGTTGGCTTGATAATCAATTTTGAGTTGAAGTTCAGTATATACTGCAAGGAGATCTATGACAAGATTATGTATTTTTTCTAGAGGCAATATTGTTTTTTAGAAAAGTAAAAAATAGATAGTTATTATAAGATATAATATAAAAGTATAGTTTAGAGTGATGATGTTATTTACTTGTAATGTTTAAGATACTTTAGATATATAATTTGCTCGAGTAAATTGATCATGTACTATTTTTTCACACTATATTTTATTATGAAAATTAGATAGTGAAATGTATAATCTTTATACCAATGTTTTACAAGAGGTCCAAAATACATAGAGATGATTCGTGATGTGACTACTAATATAAAATACATTCAAATAGTAGAGAAGCCGGTGAATATTTTTATAAAAATTTTGAAGAGATTTCAGTTTATTTTTATTTCCTTCAAATTTGGTGTTATTAATTTCTAAACATTAGCTTGATAGGTAATGTCATATTATTAATTTTTTATTTTTTGTATTTTAATGGGAGTATATAATTTATGAGTTGTCTCAATCACTTTTATCCATTATAAATGAGTATTTAATGTGTGGATTCTATTATGAGTATTATTTATTATATATATATTTTTCAATATTATTTTGTGTTAAATAGAATATACCATAGTCTTGTCATTTTCATAATATTTTTTTAAGTTGATGCATGCATATCATATAGTTTATGCTCTATAATATAAGATATATATGTCATTTTAAAGTTATAGATAATATTTTTTGCATTCTGATTTTTGGTGTAAATATGTAGTAAAAATAGAATTGTCTCGAATATTCTATTTAATACATTAATAATTTGTCTCATTTTTCATAAAAAAAATCAAATTGAAAGTGATATATCATAGTGTAGCTTTCATAATATAATATTATCAAACAAAAAATATTTAAACTAATTTTTTCATGCAAATGACATCTAGAGGTGTAAAACGGGCCGAGACGGCCCGGCCCGGCCCATTTTTTAGGGCACAATCGTGCTTCCGTGCCGGGCCGGCCACGGTTACTGTACCGTGCCGTGGCCGGCCCAGCACGGTTTAAAAAAACCGGGCCCAGCATGGCCCGCAGGCACTGAGGGCCATGCCTTGCCCGGCCCGCAGGCACTGAGGGCCATGCCTTGCCCGGCCCGCAGGCACTGCGGGCCATGCCTTGCCTGGCCCGCTCGGGCTTGCCTGTCCGAGCGGTTCGGGATACGGGGGACCGCTGGTCGGGTCGAATTAGACCCGACTCGCGGTCTTTTTTTGCGGGAGGGGCATTGTGGGGTCCGGCTCACGGGACACCCGGCATGGGATAAACCCGTGCTGGTGTGTCGTGCCGCGGACCGAATCGTGCCAGGCCAGGCACGGCATGGCTCGTGCCAAACCCGGGCACGGAATTTTTCCATGCCAGCCCGGCCCATGCACGGCTGAATCGTGCCTTGCCTCGTGCCGGGCCGGCCCGGCCCGGTTGACACCTCTAATGACACCTCTACAAAATCACACACATAGTAATGATCATTATTTAAAACTTCATCTTAGTAATAGATGTGTATACAATAATATTTTTTTTAATTTTTTTAGAAAATACGATTATCTAATAACAAATATAAAAATTTATGTTCAATCTCCATCTTTGCTTTCAAAAGGTCAATTAGAATCAAATAATCTTTTAGATTATGAATGTCAATGGCACATGCAAGGTATTTGAAATTTTTTTTTTTTACATAACAAAACAAATATAAAGTTATATTTATATGAATTTGCTGTTCATAATTTAATAACTAATTATTTTGATAATATTTATGTGTAATATATATATATATATATATATATATATATATATATATAATATTTGGTATATTAACTCAAAAATAGTTAAACTTTCATATGATTCATATTTATATGAATTTGTTCTTACAATCCATGTAAGTCTTAAAGATAAAAGAAAGATTTATATTTGGATCAAATTAATTTTATTTTTTAGAAAATATATATTATGTGGATGGATGGATATATGAAATATTGAATTAAATAAAAAAAGGCTAATCACAAGTTTACATTACAATGAAAAAGAAGGGTATTGATCTTTCCAAGAATAGAAGATGAAAGGAATTGTGATTTTTAGATGATATTTGATGTGTGATTGGGGGTATTTAAAGAAGCTACACTAGGGGGCTTGACAAGGAGGCATAACGAAAAATGTGTTCAACTATTTTGACATTTGAATATTTTTCATATCCAAAAGGTTCACTATTGTAGTTTGAGTTTTGGATGAGTTGGTTTGAATTTTATTAAAAATATTTGGCTAAATGTTTATTCTTTCGGATATGTAAAATTTTTAGATGCATTATAAATTTTTTCAAGAACAAGTACTGATTAAATCTGAATTAATACTTTCTTTGAATGACATTTCTACTATGTCAATTTTGTCACACAGTAGTTCAAAATTTGGACAAGACGACAAGGTTTGTTTTGTCTACTATTCCAAATCTATGCAAGAAGGCATAGCCTAAAGTACTCTTCAATTTCTGTTGATGATTCACGCAATCACTATCTATATATTCAATGAATTTTGATTCTTTAGAGTAGAGGTGTCAAAAGGGTCGTGCCGGGCCAGCCCAGCAAATTTTAGGCCGCCCAGTTGTGCTACAATGCTGGGCCAGGCATGGTTTCTTCAGGCTCGGCAAGGCCCGTCGACATGGTCATATTTTTATCATGTCAGGTCAGGCCTGTACGGGCCGATTAAAAAAATAATTTGTTTTATTTATTTGTTTATAATATTTATGTAATAATAAAATATAAATTAGATAATATTTAAAATATTTAAATTGTAAATTATAAATATTTGAATAGTTATAAAGTTTAATTTTTTTATGTTATTTATTTTAATTATGTATTAATTAGATTAATAAATTATATTTTATTAGAATTAAATTTTAAAATTTTTAATGAAATTATTATACACAAAAATAAAATAAACACAAAATTTCTTTAACAAAAATGATATAGTCATAAAGTTAAATGCCCAAATCAAAGCAAATATAATGTAAATAAAAATAAGTATAAAATATTGAAATCAAAAAGTAGAATAAAGCATATCTCATAAGCATAAGCATAACTGTAACATAAGTGTCATTGTCGGCGTGTCACAATCCCGCAATCATCAATTGTCAGGCATTAAGTGATAATCTCATCAATCATTCATCGGTGTATCATTATTATCTTTAATCTCAATATCAAAATTACTATCACATGGATCATCATCAGTAATCAATCACTTTACTTTCATTGTAGTCCCAATCCTAACATGATCCTGGATATTAAACCTCGAATTCTTCTAATCTTTCATGCATGCTAAAGCCTTAATAATATTTGGATGTAATCTCGATTTTCTATTCGAAATTATATTCACTGTAATAGAAAAAGTAGACTTTGATCCTATGCTACACACAAGAGCCAATAGATCTTGTGTCATCTTAGATAGTATGGAAAAGGTAGACTCGTATAATTTTTATCACTGTAATATATTAAAATTCTTTATATCAAAATGTGATAAGATTGAGTAATAATTGGTATCTAAGTACTGAGACAACTCACAATTATTTGACGGTAAATCCCATTATTTTTTTCTTGCTAACTAAATAGAAAAATTATTATTTTTGAATATGGTATTCATGTCTATACTCATAGTCTTACTACTACTACTACCATTATACGTAGTATGTAAAAAGATTAGTTAACTTCTAGTGAATTAATCATTCAGGTGAGTATTCCAGGTTCATGCACGAGAAAATATAAGTCAAAAAATTTTCTATCCCTTTCACCTTAATCCTAGGGTCCATGCGTGCAGTGAGATAATAAAAAGATTGAATGGTGGACCAATATTTTAAGTACTTAGTTTTTATCTTTACAACTATATGGCTACGTGTCGGGGCTGTTCGATACTTTCTAAATATGTTACTAATATTGCATATGTACCTGAGTGTAATGTATGTCGTGTGAGTATAAACCAATGAACATATGTTTGTCGTGTCATAAAAAATTTTTAGGAATTTCATAAATGAAATTTCTGAAGCTCAATTAGTGTCGTCAATATTAAATTTGTCACTCTTATTATTGATGTTGTTGGATATCACGTGTTCGTGACCATCACATGACTCCTATATCAGGTACGTGTAATTCCAAAGGTATTTCACATTCATCGAAATTTTTTCTTCTTAAGATTTGTAGACAAAGATTATCAAACTTTTATTGTCTGCGAGACGTATGAATGTATTTTAATGAGTTATGTATGTTTTTCAAAATAGGGGAACATACTTCATCTTCATTTGTACGATCAAGTTAATAATGTGACACATATATTTGACGTGAAAAATCTTTCTTAACGGTGTGTCTTTAATATTTCTTATAAATATGATAATTGCTACTTCATTATTTGATGCGTTATCGAATATGATACTAAAAATTTTATTTTGAATTTTATATTCTCTAAAGATATTTATCATACACTCAAAAATGGCCGGGCTATTATGAGGATGGAGAATCTCAGAGATTCCTAAAATTTTTTTATTTATAGTCTATTTAAAATCTATATAGTAGACGGTGAGATATGTATGAGATGAATCATCGTGATTAGTCAAGATATTGGATGTCACGGATGCCACTTCACTATATGTCATAAATTTATTAATTATTATTGTTTTTTTAACATATACAATTTTAATATGTGGTTCTTAGATGTGGACCTAGGAATCCTATGATAAGCATGCTGAAAATATGTCTGCATGATGCTTAATACCTTTTAATTTTTTGAAAATTTCATCCGAAGATCCATTAAGGTAATAAATTCGGTCATTTCTTTCCTACTCAACTTTCTGCTGTATATGAAGGGGGTAAACTTTGAGACTAAATTAGATCCAACCTTGAAAAATATACTGCTAAATTGGGTTTGCAAAAGATCTAATGTATCATATTTTTTGGTGCATATTTTAGCATGCCACTTAAGGTACTCAGACTCAAACATACTCTTACAAATAAATTTTTTTTTACAATATTTATATTGTGTCATTTCTTATTCCTTACCCCTAATATTTTTTTATTATATTATATTATAATAAGTCTAAATTATAGAAATCCTTTTAGTTATTTATTTTTTAAATCTTTGGGTTGAGACGACTGGAGAAATAAAAATTTTTAACAGCCTCTGACCTTTGTATAAGATTTTTATTTTTTAAATTTAAATTAATTTCATTAATATTTGTTTTTTTTTCTTTATTTTTTTAGACAAGAGGATTGATTAAAGAGTAGAAAGAGAGAGAGGACTTAAAAAACTATTTTTTTTTAAATATTATGTTAAGACTTAGAGTTTCAGTTAACTAATAAAAAAAATAGAATATATATAAATCAGTGTAAAGATAAAGCACATGCACCAAAATTAACTTTCAAAGACCAATGCAAACATCAACCAAAGCCGATCCAAGTTGCTAGTCTAGAAAAGTCAAGTCGAAATCCTGAGAGAGAAATTTAGGAGAGAGAGTATGAGAATTTATGTTTTTGAAAAGTCAAGTCGATCCAGAATCGTCAGGCTCAGCTTCTACCACTGGGGTGATTCTTGGCTCGTGACGAGGTACCGGTTGGCCTGGCACGGGGCCCGGTTGTCTTTCGCACGACACGACATGGTTTGTGCTGTGGGTAGGAATGGCATAGGCACGGGCTCCGGAAATTCCCGTGCCGGACCAGGCACGGCCGAGTCATGCCGTGCTGGGCCAAGTCGTCTCGGCCCGTTTGACACTTGCTTTAGAGTGGAACAAAATTTTTAAATCTCTTGTTTCATGTAAATTGAGTTTAATATGTGCAACTCAACATTGATGTATTATAGTTTCCATCTAAGGCAAAATCATCCTTTAGATGCTATATTATTGGGGGATGAGTCAGACTATAATTTAATTTAGATTGTACTTTAATGGAGAATCACTACTTAAGCTAAGTGTTAAAATATACTTTAATTGAGATTGTACTTTAATTTTGAATTTAACACAATTTTAAATAGAAGATAAATGAAAATAGAAAGATCTATATGAAAATGAACTTGAGGTTGTTAGTTGACTCTGATCATTGAACAAAATCTCTCTATGAATTCTTGACAACATTCTACTAAATTAATGATTGGAATATCTGATGAATTTATCTAGGTGATGGGGTGCATGCCTGTCCAAGAGTTCAACATTGCTAAACATGCAATTGATTTCTTGAATGGATAGTTGTAGAAATTTTATGATCATCATATATTGAAGTTTCTTAAAATCCATGGTGAGAGTGAATCAGTCAATGTCGATGATTTGTGAGCAGCTCTCCTTTAGCTTTGCTATCTCCTTGAGCTTTAATAATGACAATTGACAAGTGTTGATGACAGGATCACATTGCAATTAAATAATGACAGGATCACATTCTATCACATTTAACATGGATCACACAAACTAGCATCAATCGTTGGCTATTCCTTGAAGTCTCATTGCTTAAACACGAAGATGGACTAATTATTGGGAAATTACTATTGTAACAATAAGAAAGTATGGACAACCAAATTCTTATTTCTAGAATGTATGAATTATCATATCAGTGAGCTATCCTACTTTTTTTTATCTTATAAGGCTTGTATGATGATCTTGCGTAGAGAACTATTATATTTTATTTTTAATATTATCTTGTAACATTGTATTAGAGCTAGCCTTAGGAAAATAATAATTTCGAGTTTATGTGAGTAAGGTTTAGTAGAGATTCGTGCATTGTACTAATACAATGCATGAATGCATGGTGAGGAAGAAATTCATTGTTGTGTGTGGAAAAGATGAATGTGTTGGTGTGCTTGAGCATTGTAGACGTGTGCATTGAGGTGTCAAATGGGCCGGCTCGGCTCGGTCTAACATAGTTTTAGGTGGCCTAATTGGGCCAATATGCCGTGCATGACCCAATATGGTTTCTTCAGGCTAGGCTCGACATGGCCCATTGGCTCGACAGGTCAAGGAACCATGCCTGGTTGGGCATGTATGAGCTAATTTTAAATTTATGATAATTTTTTTTTTCAAATTATGTTATTTAGAATTTAGTTTATGTTTAATTGTTTAATATTTTTAATCCTTAAAAAAATTTTTTATTGTTAATTGTTTTTAGAAATTAGTTAATGTTAATTATTATTAATACTTTATAATTTATATATGTATCAGACTATCAATGTAAGTGTATTAAATATGAATTAATAAAATATTAAAACTTTAATATGAATAAAAATTCAAAACCAATACAAAATGAAAATTAAAAAAAAATAATATTCAAGTTTCAACTTTCAAGCATCAAATGCATCAATCCACAAAGGCACAATCACAAATTCCAGTCTCAAAATAATATCACAAGTAAAAATTAAATAAATATAAATACAATATAAATGAGTAAATCAAAATCAAATATCAGAATTAGACATAAGTGTCGTAATCTGGCAATTATCAATTGTCAATGTCATTAATCGTCATATCATCATCAATATCAATATCATATGAATCATCATCATCAATCAACTACTCTGATTTTGTTGTAGTTCTAGTATGATCATGAATGTCTAAACTCGAATTCTCCCAATCCTTCATGTATGCTAAAGTCTCGATAATATCTGGACATAATCTTGATGATCTTTCATCAGAAATCATATTTGTTACAACTTGAAAAAGCAGACTCAGATGTTACGCTCGACATTAGAGGAGTCAGTAGATCCCTATGCCATCTTATATAGTACGGGAAAGATAGACTCATATGATTTTCACTACTATAATATATTAATATTCTTAGTATCTGAATGTGATAGGATCGAACAGTAATTGGTATTTAAGTACAGAGACAGCTTGCTCTGATTCGACGGTCCACTTCGTCATTTTTTCCTCGTTAACTGAATGAAAAAGTCATCAGTCTCTGAATATGATATTCATGTTCGTACTCGCATCCTCAATACTACTACCATCATACTTAGTATCATAGCATGTAAACAGCTCAGTCAACTTCTCATGAATGAATTTTTCACGTGAGTCATCCAGGTTCATGCACGAGAAAATTTAAGTAAAAATGTTCTTTATTCTTTCATTCTTAATTCTAGGGTTCATGCAAGCAGTCAGACAATAAAGAGTTGGAATGATGGACAAATACTTTAAGTATTTGGTTTTCATCTCTACAAGCATATCGCTAAGTATCGGGTCATCTCGATATTTTCTATATATACTACTAATATTATATATGCACCTAAGTATAATGTAAGTTGTGGAAGTATAAACTGACGAATACATATTCGTCGTGTCAAAAAATTTTTAGGAATTTTATAAATGAAATACTTGTAGCTCTGCTAGTATTGTCAATAATAAATGAGTCACTTTTATTATTGACGTAGTCAGATATCACATGTTCGTATTCAACACATTACTCTAATATCAAGTGTAATTTTAACGCTCACATCTGACGGTCGAACCAACCCATATGGTAAAAAAAAATTAATTCAATCTAAGTTATTAGATTTTGCCTTTAAAGTAATGGAGCAGAATTCGACAGCCCTAAGGATTCTACCCCCTTTTTAATTATTAAAAAATTATAAAAATCAATTTTTTTAAAAAATTCTTTTTATTAATCTATAAATCTCCTCTCTAATATTTATGTATTTTAAAAATATAAATCATCTCATTTTCTCTCTTGCCTTGACTTTGTTCTTGCTTTCTCTCTCTCCCTCTCTTAATTTTCTTTCTCTTGAGATTTTGGATTGGTTTTTTGGGACTCACAATTCGGTTTGGTGTTTGGATTTGTGGTGCGTGTGTGGTGATAATATAAAAAAGCTACATTTATGCTTCTTTATGGTTATTTCGTATTTTTTTAATTAGTTAACTGTTAGCTTAATTAGGTTTTCTCTCTACTATACTCTCTAGTCTAAAAAAATTTAAAAATGATAAATAATAATTTAAATAGTGAAAATAAAATTAATTTAGATTTAGAAAATAAAAATCTTATGCAAATGTCCGAGGTTACTGAAACTTTGATTTCTCTGGTCATCTCGACTTAAATATCTAAAATATAAAAAATTAGAATAATTTTAGTAGTTTAGACTCATTTTAATATAATAAAATAAAAAAATATTAGGGGTGTTAAAAAGAATTGACGCAATGTAATTATTGGGAGGATTCGAGCTTAGACATTCATAATCGTGTTGGGACTGCAATAAAAGTGGAGGAGTTAATTGCTGATGATGTTTCATATGATAGTGATATTGATATTGAGGATTATAATGATATGCCGATTGATGATGTTGATGCATGATGGTTGATAATTGCCGGATTATGACATTTATGTCTGATTCTAATTTTTGATTTTAATTTACTCATTTTTATTTATATTATATTTGTCTTTGTCATTTGTGTTTGTTTAATTTTTGATTGTGATACTTGAAAGTTGAAACTTGAATATTTATTTATTTATTTATTTTTTATTTTCATTTTACATTGTTTTTAAATTTTTATTCATATTTAAAATTTAATATTTTATTAATTTATATTTAAATATTTAATACACTTACACTGATGTCTGATAGTTTGATACACATACACATTTCACATATAAATTATAAAATATTACAAACAATTAACATTAACAGTTAAGAGCTAACTAATTACTAAAAAGTAAAAATAATTAACATTAAAAAAAAATTTTAAAGTATTAAAATTTAAAAATTTTTAAACATAAACTAATTAATGAATACATAAATAACATAATCTATAAAAATTTTTAAAATTTAAAAATCGGCTCGTATGGGCCTGACCCTGCACGGTTTCTCAGTCGATGGGCCTACGAGCTGTTTTGGGCCTTGCCTGAAGAAGTCGTGTTGGGCAATGCACGACATGGTAGCCTGGCTGGGTAGCCCAAAACCAGCCTGAGCCAGCTCAGCCCAGATAGTTTGACACTTCTAGTTTGGGTCGAGGTGATCGGAGAAATTAAAGTTTCGGCAGCCTCAGATCTTTCTACATAATTTTTATTTTCTAAATTAAAATTAATTTTATTTTTGTTATTTAAATTATCATTTGTTATTTTTGTATTTTTTATTTTTTTTTAGATTTGAGAGTATAGAGAGAAACTATTTAACTAATTAAAAGTAATACAAATACTTATAAACTGAAATACATAAACTTTAGCTTTTTTATATATGCACCGTACGTGCACCACAATTCCAAAGACCAAAGTCGAGTTGTGAGTTTGAAGATGTAAATTCTGAGAGAGAGAAAATTAGAGAGAGAGAGAGAAGAGCAAGAGCCAAGAGAAAGAGAAGATGAAGATTTATATTTTTAAAAAACATAAATCTTAGAGTGAGGGTGGTTTATAAATTAATAAAATGATTTTTTTTAAAAGTAATTTTTTTTTGATTTTTTAAAAATTTTAATAATTAAAAAATGAGTAGAATCTTTAGGGCTATCGGATGTGAAATCCAACGGCTTAGATTTAATTTTTTTATTGTTTGGGTCGGTATGACAATCGAACCGACCCGAATAGTCCCATTACAGAAGCTTTGTCTTCTAGAATGGAGTGGAGGCAAAAATTTGGGCCTTAGACTTGGGTCGAAAACGACAGTGAGTTGGGTTCGGGCCTGCCGGAACTTTTGGATCCGTCGGGCCTAAGGTTGTCGGTTCGGGTCGGGCGGGTCATGCTGGGTGGGTTGGGGCATTTCTTGGCCATTGTAGAGAAATCCTTTCCACGGGCCTCGGTACTGGCCGTGCCTGGCCCTATTGGCTTCGACACGACATGAGCCGTGCTGTGAATAGGCATGACATGGGCACGAGTCATTTTTATGCTGTGCTTCGGGACGGGCTAGTCCGGCCCGGCCATTTGACATCTCTAGATGTGCATGGTGGTGTGCTCAATGTTGAGAAAATTAGACGAGTTACTAAACCAAAAACATATATGATTCATGATTCATTGGTTAAATTGATGGTTAGATTGTTATTAAATTACTATCGAACTAGTGATATCATAAATATAATTTATATATTTTTAAAATTAAATATTTTTTGAAAAAATAACACACATATATATAGATGAAAATATCAGTAAATACAATTCTTTGTACTTAAATTTTATGGTTATATTAGACATATTAATAAAATATCCACAAAAATATGAAATTATTTAAAATTCATGAAAATACATAAAAAATTTCAAAAAAATATAAAATAAATAAAATATTTATTGCATTATTTTGTAAGTATAATTGACAAAATATATTTTATTTAATATTTTAAATAATATAAATTAAATAATAATATATATATAAATAATTGTTTAATATTTACATTATTTGTATTTTATTATCATATAAATGATACAACATTTTTTTTTATAATATAATAATAATATTTTATATATCTTAGAAATTAATTAAATAAGATATAGAATAAAATAATTATGCTTAATAATTTTGATTAAAATGTTATTTTAATAGGAATAAAATTTTAAAAATAAAGTGTAACTAAAATGAAAAAGTTCCAAGTTGTCCAAGTGGGCTATTTTTGAACCTTTAGGTTAAGGGTTTGAATTCCACCGGCTAGTTTTGCCAGTCCATCGGTCTGGCCACCAATTTTGCTAAGTTGACCATGGTTCTATGTGATATTTAACCCAAATAGCAGAATTAGACTAGTCTGGTGATCAGTTGATGGAAGGACTAGTCCATTGGTATGTCTAATTTGCTTTAAATGATACAAAAAACATACAAGGAAGTTATCTGTATGATCCGTTAATTTTGTACAAATATCAAAAACAGAATATATATTAATAATTTTGTTGTTTAGTAAAATAATTAAATAAAAATAAATTATTAAGTAACTCAAATACAAAAATAAATGTAGATCAAAAAAATTCCTACAACTTGAACATTCTCATGCCAATGATTTGTACAGTAGTTTTGTTGATTACAACAATATTAAAGACTCTAGGCTTAATAAAATAAGAAACAAAATATGCTTGTGACATGAGTATTAACTCATGTGCATATCACCGAAGTCTTTGGAATCCAAGACTAGTACTAGGTCACCATAGATACTTGCACAACATGGACATGGGTTGTAAAAAAAATGCCTGCAAACTATAACCGGGGAGAAAATATTTCTGAAAATAGACTCTTTCTTTCTTTAATTCTTGTTATTTTTATAATCAATACAATGATTTATTTATAGGCAATAGTTTGTCCTAATAAAATCAAAAATTAAAAATTATTTTCACGTATTAGAGTAACTATTGACTCTTGACATTTCATCTTTCCTATTCAAAATAGACATTTAATGTTTAAAAAAATTCCCCAATAAAATGAATATTTAATGTTTATTAAATAAAATTCTCTCATAAACTTAAATGCTTCTGTCATCTTTCATGCCGAGTAATTTTTTGTAGTTGTCGAGTAGTATCGTAGGTAGCGGTTTGGTGAAGATATCTGTGACTTTGTCCCAACTTGTTATATATACTAATTTTATATTTCATTCCTTCACTTGATCTCGGATGAAGTGAAAACAAACGTCAATATGTTTGCTTCTCTCATGATTCATCGGGTTTTTGCTCAACTTAATTGTTGATTTGTTGTCAACTCGTATCTCAGTTGTACCGAGTTATTGTTGCTCCATCTTGCCCAACAAATTTCTGAGCCATATCGCATGATGTACACACAAAGATGCTGCCACATATTCAGCTTCACTTGTCGAGAGTGTCACGATTTGTTGCTTCTTTGAAAGCTAAGTAAATGCCGTGTCACCCATAAAAAACACATAATCCTATGTGATTTTTTGATCATCCAAGTCTCTGCACTAATCATTGTCGGAGTACCCGACCAACTTGTAATCTGTGTATTTGTATAAAATAATCCAAGTGACATTGTTCCTTTGATGTATCGAAGGATTCGCTTTAACGCCTTTCAATGTAAATAGATTGGCTCCCTCATGAACCGACTTACAATGCCGACACTTAATGTAAGGTTCGGCTTTGTGCATGTGAGATAGCAAAGGCATCCCACTAAACTCTAGTATTTGCATGCATCGACTCGCTCTTCTCTATCAAACTTAGAGAGTTTTGTACCTGGTTTCATTGGTGTTGAAACCGGATTGCAAGACTTCATCCTGTATTTCTTCAAAATCTCCTTTATATATGCCTCTTGGGATAAAAATATACCCGTCTTTTCTTGCCTTACCTCTAGTCCAAGGAAAATTTTCATCAAGCCCAAATCTATCATCTCGAATTCCCGTGTTATTGTGCTTTTGAACTTTTGTATCATTTCATTATTATTCCTCATAAAAATGAGATCATCAACATAAAGAACAACAAATAACATATTACCTCCACTATTCTTCACATAAAGGGCATGTTCATAAGGACATTGCTCGAACTCGTTCTCTTTGAAGTATGTATCGATACGAGTATTCCATGCCTGCAATGCTTGCTTAAACCCATAAAGTGTCTTCTTCAATTTTCATGTACCCGGGTGGTTTTTTAATATAAACTTTTTCTTCAAGCACACCATTCAGGAATGCCGATTTGATATCTATTTGTAATATCGGCCAATTGAATTGAGCTGCTTATGAAATGAGCAATCTGATTGTCTCCATTCTTGCAACGGGAGCAAACACCTTTCATAATTGATTCTCGCCTTTTGATTGTATTTCTTTGCCACAAGTTTCGTCTTATACCGTTCTATCTCTCTTGAGTATTCATCTTTCTCTTAAATACCCACTTAACATCAATGGGTTGAGTTTCTTTTTACAATTCTGCTAACTCTCATGTGTTGTTGTGATCTATTGCTTTAATCTCATCGTCCATGACAGTTTGCCACTTATTGTCTTGCACCGTCTGTTCAAAGCTTAGATTTTTGGAATCTAGCAAAAGACATACAATGTGTACCTCATTTGTTGAGTCATACAAATTTTGTAAGCTTTGCATCTTGGGTTGTCGCGGTTCATCTTCATCATCAATGATTTCAGAATTTTTGGTATAGTTGTTGGCATAACAATTGATGATTCTCTAACATCAATGATATCCTCTGTTGCTTTATTCTAATTCCATTCATTTGTTTCATGAACTCGTACATCATGGCTCACTAGAATCTTCTTGCTTATTGGGTCGAATAGTTTGTATCCTTTTGTTTTCTCATCATACCCAATAAAAATATATCTTTTGTTTTTGTCTTCAAACTTCGTTCTTCACTAATCCGGCACTTGTGCATAGGCCAAACGGCCTTTGCCCAAAATTCTTTTGGCATTTTCTTATTTTTGAGCATTGACCGAACTATGTCAAGAATGATTCAGTTCTTCCTCTCGGCTACACCATTTTGCTCTGGAGAGTATGGTGCGGTTAAAAATTGTCTTATGCCTTGCTCCTCACAATACTCGATGAAAAGTATCGAAGCGTATTCGTTATCTCTATTAGATCGTACAGATTTAATATATCTACCGATTGCCTTTTCCACCAGCACTTTGAATTTTTTGAATACCTCAAATATCTCGGATTTTTTTTTCAGAAAATAAATCCAAGTTTTTCGTGAGAAATCATCAATAAAGGAAATGAAATACCTTTTGTTGCTGAAAGATTCAGGAATGATTGGTCCACATATGTCGGAATGAATCAACTCGAGAGGTAGCTTAGCCTGATATTCTGTCTTCTTTTGAAATGACATTCTTGCATGCTTTCCGAGCACACATTCTTCACAAAATTTTTTCTCGTATTCCATGTCTCGTAGTCCGTGCACCATGTTATTATTTGTCAACTTGTTTAGGCCATCATGATGTAAGTGACCAAAACGAAGATGCCACAGTGACGCATTGTTTTTCACATTGACTTGCAAATATTTTTCTCGCACACTTTTCAAATTCAGCTTGTACATCTGATTTCTTTCCATTTTAACTTGTGCGACTGAACGCCCTTGCTTGTCTTTAAATAATAATATCCGGTCTTTCATAAAAACTGAATATTCTTTCTCCATGAGTTGCCCTATACTTAAAATGTTGCTCTTGAGGTTTGATACGTAATACACATCTTGGATTGACCCAATGAAATTATCTTTTTGTACATAATAAATCGTACCTTGGTCTTTTACCTCAACATTTGAGCCATCTCCAAACGACACAGATCCAGCTTCAACCCTTCGCATTTCTTTAAAATAATGCTCGTGCCCACACATATGGTTGCTTGCAGCTGTTTCAAGGTACCACATCGTGTCATTGTCGGTGTTGACTTTGTTATATGTCATTAAGAGGAAGCCTTATTCCGCCTCGTCATTCATGGCTAGATTAATTGTTTCTTTCATCTTTTTTTTAACTTGACATTCTTTTGCAAAATGTTTCACTTTTTCACAATTGTAATATTTATCAGAATTATAATCTTTCGCATAGTGACTATATTTGTCACACTTGTAGCACTTGAAGTTGGAATAATTTGACCGATCACTTCTTTCACGATCGCGTCTTCTTCCACGCCAATTTTGTTGGTTTGATTGCCTCTTCTCCTCATGATATTTTTCTTGACTACAACTTTTCCCACCGCGAATATTTTCTCGACTACCACGGCCTCGTCATTTACCTCGAAAGTTTTGAGTATAGAATACCTTTTCATCATTGAACGATGCTTTTGTTTGAAGTGCATGCTCTAGTGTCTCTTCCTTTTTCTTCTTCTTACGATATTCATGTGCCATTAGGGAACCTGCAAGCTTGTCGACTGTGAACGTTGCTAGATCTTCGACTCTTCTATGGTACATACCACATTCTCGAAACTGTCAGTTAACAACCTTAGAATTTTTTCCACGACTCGCGCATCAAATAATTTTTCTCTGTCTCGGTTGAGTTGATTCACAATAGTTTGAACACGCGTGATGTAATTGGACACATCTTCTGACTCCTTTATTTTCATGCTTTCAAACTCGTTGCGAAGAGTTTGAAGACGAACTTGTTTAACCCGGTCAGCTCCTTTGTACGTAGTCTCCAAGATGCTCCACGCTTCTTTTGAAGTTTTTGCACTCGCAATCTTTTCAATGCCCGACTCATCAATAGCTCGGAACATGATGTACAATGCCGTCTTATCTTTTGATCATGTCTCTTTCAACGCTTTATTTTGAGCCGTCGTATATCCTTCGGTAGATTTAGGTTCTTCAAAATCTTTTTGAACCACCCCCCAACAATCCACAAAACCGAGAAGAGCTTTATTTGGATGCTCTAATTCTTGTAATTCACATTCGTTAATCGGTGCAGTGGGACATACCTTTGATACCAAATTATAAAAAAAAATTGGCGGTAAACTATACACGAGGAGAAAATATTACTGAAAATAGATTCTTTCTTTCTTTAATTTTGGTTATTTTTACATTCAATGCGATGATTTATTTATAGGTAATAGTTTGTCCTAATAAAACCAAAAATTAAAAATCATTATCACCCATTATAGTAACTATTGACTCTTGACATTTTATATTCTATATTAAAAACATACATTTAATATTTAAAAAAACTCCCCATTAAAAACGAATATTTAATGTTTATTTAACATGGGTTACCACTGTCAATAAAAAATGCAGTCCATGGAATACCAAGATTGTCACTTAGTCACCACTAGATGGTCATCATAGTGCACGAGTCACCACTATCATTTTTACACCATGGGTCACCAGTCACCACTACCACTTGTATATCATGAGTCACCTCGTATAGCTTTACCAACTCGCACAGCTTCATGTTGAGTTCATTATCACTTGCACTTGGTTGCGCCAATGCACATTGCACACATGATGATATATTAGGTATCGATGTGACACACACACACACACACACACACGATGCAGTGGGTATTGTTACAGCAGCTTCGACACACTGCCATTAACATGCATAGGATTTTTTCAAGCTCTAATTTCAAGTTGAGGGAACTCATAGGATAAAATCTCATCTCTTTTTCATTAATTTGCATTCTGAAAAAAATTCAAGGAAATGCACACACACACACACATGTTGTGGCAGCCCACATATTGTGTGGTCCCATGCTGGTGACTGAGACAAAAAAAAAACACAACATAAAATAAAATATTACATTCAATCTCAATAGATACAATATAATTTAACCTATTAATTTAAGTTTTTAATGAATTTATAGCTATAGATGAAATTAATTACAACATTAATGTTTGAATGATCTAGTATAATTTAAATATAATCAAATGTGAAAAATAAGTTACAGCTAACTTGACTCGCAATGTGATGCAGAATCCGATTTAGTCTTTAAAGGTGATATAAGTATTTTGGGTGCAGAATCTAATAGAGCATGGACACTACTAATGCAAGTATGAGATTTAACATTCCTAAAATCAGGAGCAATGTTGCAGATTCATTATAATATGTGACAATTGTCTATGATGTGGTTTTTATTCATGTTTCAATTTGATCCCATCAAGATACTTATAATATATTTGAAATGATAATATGTAAAATTAAATTTATTTGAAGTTCATATTATTGAGTCTTTAAGATAGAGAATTGTCACATATAGTTATTACATGTACTCATTTAAAAATATATATACAAGGTTAATTTTTCTAGATCTTAGGAAAACATCAGAACTTTGGAGACAATTTCATGGGTTTGATTTTATAAAAAAAATGATATTCAAGACTTAAAATTATAAAAATAAAATAAAATTGATGAATTATAATAAAGCTATGGAAGATCATATAAAGATGATTTAAAGATTTAACAATTATATGATAGAATCGATTTAGATTTATTCTAGATAGGTCTTGTAGGAAGTCTATTTTCATGGTAAAATAAATTATATAAAATAATCAAAAAAAAAAAAACTAAATATTTATATTTGTTTGTTTTTGATTTAGAAAAGGTATTATATATTTTCTCAAGAGTTAATGTAATGAGTATTTAAAAGAAAAGTATTTATTTATAATTTTGATATCATTTATGATATGTCAATAATATTGTGATAAGTTTTTTTTGTGCAGGAGAAGTTAAATAAAATTTTAATCTTGATAGGATTATATGAAAAAGCTACTTTAAATGTAGGGTAATTTATGTTTTGGTATATCAAACATAAAATATTTGAAAAAAAAAGAAAATTAAAAAAAAATCAAAACAAATACAACAAAATATAAAATAACATTTTGCACTTGAATGCCAAGTTAGTAGTATAAAATAATATTAAAAAAGGCAAAAAAAACACATTTCAATTGCACCAACTAGTCAATCTAATGCTAGAATTTGAATTCACACCTTTAATTATTTGACACATTTTTCTACCACCCAACTACACACTTCAAATTAAATGTTAATTGATATAAATATTTATTTACATATATAAATATAATTTATGGGAACATAAATAAATAAATAAATAAATATATATGTTTATGTATATATCTATATTTATATTTTTTGATAACAACATATATTAATATGTAAACATAAATATATATGATATGTTTATTTTTATAAATTTATATATATATATATATATATATATATACATATTTATATATAAATATTTATGTGTTTATATTTAAATATTTAAATATGTTTATATTTAAAGATATTAAATATATTTTTGTGAATACAAATATTTATATTGATTAACGTTTGATTTGAAGCATGCAACTAAGTGGCAGAGGGGTATGTTTATTTGTTAAGCGGTGTTGTTTTGAATCTTATCTTTTACTTGTTGTTGCGAGTGAAATATGTAACTTTTATTTTTTATATATTTTTTCTATATCGTTGATGCATCATTTAAGGGTAGAATTGGGTTTCTGATTTTTAATATATTAAAATGTAATTATTTTATGTTTTGATAATTCTTTAAAAAAAGATTATTTTTAAACGTATGCATATCTTTGATGCACGAAAACACAAAACCCCTTAAACTTATGCATATCTTTGCTTTGGTTTAAATTATTAGATAAGATATCTAAGGAAAAGATATTTTGATATAATTTATTTATTATTAGTATTATTTTAATTGATAAAATAAATAAAAGTCTAAATCAAATATTGATAATATGTTAGAGTATAAATATTAATATTAGTTGATTAATGATAATGTATATAGTTAGTGACATTAATTTTGAATTGGAAATTAATAATAATTCAAATAATATTGGTAATGTCTAGATTTTAAAACATGACTATATTTAATATTTATGATTTATAATAAAATAAATAAATTACAAAATACATATAAATCAAATGATTATAATTATCTGGATGATATTACGAATAATATGATTCATTTTATATGATGGAAGATTATATAGTAAATTAAAAAAATATTATCATATATTTATTATAATAAATATATTTTATAGTTGAAATTGTTGAGATGTTATAAAAAATATTTACATATCATTCTTAGAAGAAAATATTGAAGAGATATACTATACAAGGTTTGAATATGTGAAGAAATTATAAAACATACAACACTAATTAAAAAAAAATATTCTAATTCACAAGTGAGTGAAAGATATGTATAAGTTGAATTTGTTTAATAATTCAACGTAAGATAGTTAGAGAAAATATGCATGAGTTGTATATGTACAAAAATATTTTTGAGAATTATGTTTATTAGAGAATTAAAATCTATATGAATAATCTTGATTATAATTATATTAAAAAAATCTTAAAATATGCCAAGGCATACACTCCTTGGTGCTTGGCTCACTACTTGGCCATGACATGCCTTATGACACCAAAGAGCACAATTATATTAAAGTTATGGTTTTTTCTATTATTTCATGTAGGTCATAAGCATTAAAATAACTAGAAAAATACTAAATGTTTTATCTTTTTTAATAATTTTATTCTCATAATTAACTTATTTCTTTAATTTTTTATAAAAATACATAAATATAAAAAATTTGTTGGTCTTTTTTAAACAAATAGAAATATATTATTTAAATTAAAGATTATTAATAAAAATAATAAAATATTCAAATTCATTATTTGTCTTAATCTTACTTTGTTCATAAATATATTCGCATTAAATATATTAGTCTCAACTTGATTGATAAAGAATGATCTATTAGTGAATTAACAATGAAATGATAAAATGATATCCAGATGGGTGACTAGGGGTTTTCCTTATAATAGAGAAAAAAATATAATCATTGTTCAGTGTTAAAAAGTTGTCATATAAGTAAGACATCATATTCTATTAAATTAATTCCAAATAAGAAAATATAATAGGTTTTTTGGTAATATAACTTACACCTACTAACAATAATTTATATAAAATAGATTAAAAATCTTATAATTAATTATTGTCACATCAATAGATATATGACCAACTGTATTAATAAATAACATACTTTTCAAAGGTATTTTGAGGCATTAGTGCACATGATATCCACTCAAAGTTCCTTGCTTGACCCTAAGCAAAAAATTTTCAACAGGGCATGTTTTCCTTGTAATCTAGCAATATCTTCATTATCTTTAGAAAATACACAATATATTAATAAATCAATTTTTATTAGGATTTTAAAGTTAAAAATATTTGGGACCCTAAGCAAGTTAATAAATCAATTTTTATCTTCAACATGGTATGTTTTCCTTGTAATCTAGCAATATCTTCATTATCTTTAGAAAATACACAATATATTAATAAATCAAATTTTATTAGGATTTTAAAGTTAAAAATATTTGGGTGATAATAATAATGAGATATATGATTATTTTTAAGTTCTCAAATTGCATACTCGTATTAGAAGTTATGCCTTAGTGCATTGTCAGATTTCTTCGTGCCAGGGTAGTAGTTTCTGGGTTCGAGACTCATTAAATGTAGTCTTTTTTGATTTTTAGAAGTAAAGTTGTAGATATATTTAAATCTCCCAATATTAAAATAAAATATTTGGAATGACTCTCAATAGTTTTTAATGAAATGTGTTTGCACTCATATTTTTTTTTAAAAATATATGAAAAAGATTTTCATTCTCGAGTTTAGAGCGTATTTAATTTCTGTAGATAGATTTGCAATTTTAAGTTATGCAGGAGAAAATTATTGAAATATTGTTTTTGAGTATATGTTTGTCAGCGTTTCATTTATCAATGCATTCATGCTGCAAATTGCTGTGTTGTCAAATCACCTTAATGGAAAAGATAGTCATTTGCGTCAGATTAAAGTTTATGGGCCTCGGCCGTAAGATTTCTTATTCTTGCTCTCTCTCTTTTTTTTTAAAAAAAAAATTATGTTGTGTTTGTTTCTTTTCTATTTCAATGTCTTGGGAGGATTATATTTTATTCAAAAATGCTCTGTTGCAGGAATCCAATCCCTCTTCAGCCTTTCCAATTCACATCCATAGAGTTCATTACATATTCTTGTGTGAGGTGAAACGTGTGTTTGTGGTATACGAAAGGGGCATGGGCTCAGTTTCCAATTTATCATTGTTTTTCTTTTTTCATTTCTTTTCTTAAGCATAGCAGGCTTGCTCCCTATGGCTAGACAGATTTATAAGAAACAAATGAGTATTTGGGGTATTTATTATGGTGCTATATTACATGTATGATATATGAGAGATTATAAAATAAACATAATAAATGAAAATTAAAATGAGAAAAGACTAAAATTAATGCTCATAAATGCTCTGTATTGCAACATGTGCATGAATTGTGTGCTAGTATGCTCTCATATACTAACATGTGAAAATAACTAACACATATGATACTATTTATGATGTTACTAAACACGATAAATTATTTATTCCTAAAATTTGAAGATTGAATGAAAATTCAGAGTTTGATTAATATTTTAATTTGAGATATTAACTCCGTAAATAATCTAAAATTAATATTATAACTCGATCCAATGCATATGAAAGATGGAAATGCTTGTTTGGGTAGTTTCATTTTGTAAAAAAAAAAACATTTATTTCATTAATACAAAATATGGCAATGCATTTTTGAAAAAAAAAAAAAAGAAGTAAAAAACAATAATACTTGAACTGTTTTTGTATTGATAGTGTTTCAATAAGTATATGATATATATGAAATAATGAAATAAAAAAGTATCATTACTATCGTTAACATAACTTTATCTCAATTAATTGACACTGTTGTATAAATTTTATTTTTTTAATTTACTTTATAAAAATAATGTATATTCTCAATTCTTTAGGTACATTTCTGTTTGTAACACCAAGAGCAATTTAAAATCAATTATTTTTTTTTTTAATTTAACTTGTTAATTCTCATTGGCTAAATTAGAATTAGTACTAGAACTCAAGCTAGAAGCCTAAAATATTATTAATTCTTAGTATGTTCAAATTGAGCATATTATGAAATTTTTTATTTCTATTATATGTTTTAAATTTGTAGTGTTCATTTTAAAATTATTTAAGATCTAAAATAAATTATTTATTTAAATTTGTAGTGTTTATTTAAGATTGTAAAGTTTCAGCCATCTATTTTTAAAATTTGATAATACGTGTATCTTATTATTATTATTTTTTTAAATTAGATAATATGTACTAATATTTTTTATAAATTATCAATACAACTTATCCTTCCCTGTTGTATCTAGAGGTGTCAAACGGTACATGTCATGCCGACACGGCCTGGTTTTAGGTGGCCTAATTGGGCGACCATGCTGTGCCTAGCACGAGATGGTATGAGAGTCATGACATAACTTAATTTTAGTCTGCCTGGCATGACCTGTTGGCCCGAGTTTGGTCGGATACGAGCTGGGTCATATTGGGCTATGTCAGTTTGAGCTCGATTTTCTAGCTTAGTGCCTTAGCCTAGACCTAGCCGCTAGCATAGCTAGGTCCTAGGAGGCTAGGACTTCGAGTTCGAGTCAGAGATCGACTCGCACAGTCATACTCATGACTCGACTAACCGTCTTGATCTCACAATGAGAATTGTGGATTCATCATATAATTTTTTTTTATAAATTTTTTATTTTAAGTTAATATTTATGAGTTGTGAGTATGATATTATATTATATTATTTATTAAGTTCACATAAATCATAAAAAATATCAAAAAATATATTAATTATTTATTTATCAGTCAATCTAAAAATAAATAAAATATCTCAAAGGTATAAGTATTATTCAAAAATCATAATAACATAAAATAGACGGTAAACATTGTCAATCTTAGTCATGATAATAATGATAATGTAGCAAGCTTAATTGCCTCAATAGCTCAATCTCAATGCCAACTCATATGAGTATGTAATTGATCATCACCATGTAAGCATCTGATGCTATTATTAGTGGTGGGCTCAACTTTCTCAAAGTCCTATTAGTCATTATCTGCCAATAACGCTTTTGTTTTTATTCTAGCACGATCTTGATCATGGATGCTCACCCTTGATTTCTTTCAATCATTTATACATGCTAGTGTCTTAATAATTTTTGGCTATATTTTTGATCTTTTATCCGAAATCACATTGACTATAATAAAAAAAATTGATTTTGTTATTATGCTCGATACTGGATGAGTCAATAGATTTTGTGTTATTTTTGATAGCATAAGATATGTGAACTCATATAATTTTTATCTTTATAAAATATTAAGATTCATTATTATTGATATCTGATATGATTAAGTAGCAATCAATATTTAAGTATTAGGATAGCTCACTCATATTCAATTGTCTACTTTATTTTTTTTTTTGCTAATTGAATAAAAAAATCATCTTTAAATAAAGTATTTATGTTTGTATTTAGAGTATGGCTATAACTATCATCAAGGAAGCACGGACACGACTCCCTACATCTGTGTCTACGTGTCTGACACTCGGACACGTGGACACGACACGGATACGGCACAAATACGTGTCTGATACGCCACGTGGCGTATCATTGCACAATTCGTATCTGATACGCCACGTGGCATATTGGATGGTTGCGTCGGTGCCGTATTCACGTCTATAGTGTCTGACGTCCGACGACGTCGGTGTCTAGCGTTGGCCACAAGTAGGGGGTGGGCGTGATTTGAGGGGTGAGGAAGGGGCGGCGCGATTTGAGGGGTGAGGAAGGGGCGGCGCGATTTGAGGGGAGAGGCAGGGGCGGGCGGGCATGCTAAAGGGGAGAGGCAGGGGCATAAAATAAAATATTTTTATAAAATAAAATAAAAAATATATATTTTTATATAATATAATTATAAAATATATTTTTATAAAATAAAATAAATATAAATATTATCTTATAAAATAAAATAAAATAAAATTTTTTTATTTTATAAAATAAATAATATATATTTATTATATATAATAAAATATTTTAATTTAATTTAATAAATATTATAAAATAACTAATCTTTATAATTAATAATTTTTATTTTTATTTTTATTTTTTTATTATGCCGTATCCTAGCTGTATCCTAGTCGTATCCGTATTCTAGTTTTTTAGAATTTGTCGTGTCCCCGTATCCTGCCGTGTCATATCCCCATCTTCGTGTCCGTGTCCGTACTTCTTAGACTATCATTATACCTAGTATCGTAGTATGTAAATAACTAGTTAATTTCTTATGAATTAATCTATCAGGTTAGTATTTCTAGTTCATGTACTAGGATATGTTTGTCAAATTCTTTTTTACCCCTTCTATCTTAACACCATAGTCTATGCATGTAGCTAAATATAAAAGAGATGGAATAGTGAGCCAGTATTTTAAATACTTAGTTTCAATCTCAAGAGTTATATCACTAAATATTCTATAATCTCTAAATTTTTTAAACATACTATTAATATTGTATATGCACCTAAGTGTAATATAGGTAATAGGAATATAAATAAAGTACACATGTTGATCGTGTCAATACAAAATTTTGGGAATTTTATAAATAAAATTATTGTATCCTAGTTAATATCGTTAATAATAAGTTCGTCATTTTTATCAATTAACATAATCGGATATTATGTATTTGTATCCAACATATGACTTCAATATTATATATGTGTAATTTTAATAGTGTCTAATATTCATTTGAATTTTTTTTTAGATCTGTAGATATGTTAAGACTAGCAAACTTCTATTGTTTGCTAGGTGTTCGAAGGTATTATAGTGAGTTGTGTATTTTATCTCAATCAAGGAAAATAACTTTTATCCCCGCTTGTAATATGAGATTAATAACATGACACATATCTCTAACATAAAAAATCTCTTGTAATGGTACGTCTCTAATGGTTATAACAAATATTTTAATAGTTACTTTATTATTAAATATGTTATCGAATGTGATATTATATATTTTTGTTTTGAATATTATATTTTTTAAAGATTCATATTATGCACTCATGATTAGATTATTATGAAAATGAAAAATCTATAAAATTTCTAATATTTTTTTATTTAGTATACATTTAGAATCTACCTAATGGGTGGTGAGATAAATATTAGATGTAACATCGTGACTAGTCTAGATATTAGATGTCACGGACACTATGCTATTATATTTCTTAAATTAATTAGGTATTATTTATTTTTCTAACTTATAGTTTTAAGTATATCATTACTAGATATGTACTTATGAATTCTACGATATGTAGGCTGCAAATAGATTTATTTGATACTAACCATCCTTTGGTTCTTCAAAAATATAATCAGATATATATCATGATAATTAGTTTTGTCATATATTTCCTTACTAACTTATTATAGTATATAAATGGGGTCAACATAGAATCTAAATTAGATCTAACTCAAAGACCACTTTGTTCAGTTGAATTTGCTTAAGATCTAATGAATCATATTTTTTGGTGTATTGTTTGACATATCTTTTTAGGTGTCTAGTCACACACGTACTCTTATAGATTAATATTTTTTTATAATATTTATATTCTGTTGATTCTTCATTTGTATTCTTAATATTTTTATTTTATATAATATTAAAGTAAGTCTAAACTGAATTTTTTTTAGTTTTTAATTTTTTAAATATTGGGCCAAGTCAATGGGAGAACAAGGCTTCTGTAAGGTTTTTATTATTAATTTTAAAAGTATCTATATTTAAGTTCATGTTAATCTCATTTTCATTATTAAATTTATTATTTGTCATTTTATATTTTTATTAATTTATTAATTATATTTTAAATTTTATTTTTTAAATTAAATAATATATGTTATTAAATTTTTAATAAAAATTAAAATATAAAAACTAAATAAAATTTAAAAAATAATACTCATTTGATATTTGGTCATTTTTTTGGAATGCTGATTTTCAATTGTCAAAGCTGATATCCAATATTCGTTGTCCATAATCTGCACTCAAGTTCCGAAAGCCAAATGTCCAAATGAGAGATGACCTAGGATAGAAATTAGACTTAGAGATAGAGATTTTAGATTAGAGAGAAAGAGAAAGAATATGAGACGTGAAATTGAGAAGTGAGGGAGTGATATATATGTATATAGATAATAGATATTATAAAGATTTAAAAAAATTATTTTTTTTTTGATTTTCTTTTTTTATTTTGTATTATTTTTGAGGGCCGACCTTGACAGTTATCAGATTTTTTGTCTTAGTCGTAGGGGGTGCATCTAATGATTGGATGCATTTTAGTTTGATTTTTTTTTGGACCGTTGGGCTGGTCTAGCTCGATGGTTCTAGAAGGATTTGGAATTGGTCGAGGGCCGAGGCACAAGTGCAAGCTCGACATGTCACGCGTCACGAGAGCTGGGCAGTCTGGCGCAGTCCAATTGGACCGTGCTTGAAACTTGGCATGAGTTCCAAGGCATTGTGCTGGGTCTTGCCGCTAGACCATGCTTTAGGGTTAGGTTAGTTGTATCGTGCCTAGCTTGGCATGAGGCCCGACACCCCTTGGCCATGCATGGCACGAGCCGTTCCTCAAGTAGGTATGGCACGGGCCCAGGCAAGGTTCCGCACCGTGTCAAGCCATGCACGGTTCACTTGAGCCGTGCCTTATGCCGGACCCGGCTACCCGGATCACTTGACAACTCTAGCCCGCATCATCACTTAAAAAACCATCACATTTTGTTTTTTGTTTTTTTTTAACAAAATGATTGGGTTGGTATCTAACCCATGTTTTCCTAAAAATAAATAAAATTGTAAGTGTATATTTATATGTTTGTATGTGTGTGTGTGTATATATATATATATAGACATAAACATATATATAATTATATATATTAATACAAACACACACACACACATATTTATATATTGATATATAATTATATGTATATATATTTATATATATAATATTTGTATAGTTATGTATAATTATATATATATATATATATATGTATGTATGTATATAAAAATTATATGTTTATATAGCTGTATATATATGTATGTTGATATATGTGTGTGTGTGTGTGTTTATATCTATATATTTGTTTATATATCTAAGTATATTTATGTATGCTTATATATGTGTTTCCAATTATATTTTTATCTGTATATATATATATATATATATATATATATATATATTTAAATTTGTTGTTTGTGTGTTAGTAATTGTTGGGTAATTCCATTTCCAAAGTTGTGATTTTAGAGATTTAGAAGAAGAGAACAACAAAAAAACAGCAAATAATATATATCAACAATCTAATTCAACAAAATCATGCCAAAATAAAATTACAGTATAAACACAAATCTTAACATAACAGATAAATAATGCGATTCACTAGTCGTGAAGAATGCTTATGTATTTATAAATTATAACCAAACAGAATATTCTTACAATATGTGAGCAAAATCAGTTGTGAAGAATCGTGTAGAGAGGAGAAAACAGAGAGAGATGAACAGTTCCTTAACGCAAAATTACAACCTCCAAAATGCAAAGATAAAAATAATTTATATCAATATAGTTTCTTAGTTTAATTAATCGGAGTTGGTCGGATCACTCGGATGGGCCGGATTCTGATCCAAAAAATCTTCGGCTTGCTGATTGGACAATGAGATCTCCATTATTGTGTTATTGCTGTATTTCTAACTTCTTAATATTTTATTTTTTGTTTTTACATGAAAATATTTAAACAGAAACATATTTTAGTTATTCAAATAGTTTATTTAAACAAATTATATACATCAGTAACCTTGTGGCTAAGTGGTTGGGTCTGGTTTTTGTAGGTGGAGTAGACACGGGTTCGAATCCCACCGGTGTCCTTGCTACAAAATTATTTGGTTTATTGCTATTCAATAAAATTTTTTGAATTAATTAAATCTGATCTTTTTTTTTTTTAATTTAATGCAATTTATTTAATTATGAATAGCTTGGATGCACAAAAAATTAAATATCTTGTGTTTGGCTCACGAAAACACAAATCTCCATTTTTTTAAAATATTTTCAAAATAATGTTTCTTTTAATAAATTTCTTTTTGTAATTTCAAAAAAAAAGTATCTGGAAAGATTATCCATCGATGCCAATGGACCATTTTTTTGTGCAAATTGAGTTGAAATCAAACCTGTTTGTTCCAACTTGATTGCTTACATATTGATTTTATTTTGACTTAGTCATGCATGTAGTTTTGGCCCTCTTTTTAGGCATTCAAGGATTGGTCTTTGCTTGATCCAATTTCTCTTGGGCCGTTTGGCTACAATCTTTGAGTTTCAGGTCGAGCCATTTGGGATGACCCAAATTACCACTGCTTACTTTTAGTGATTCTCTTCACGGTTCATTTTCAAATTTTGGAGATACATTTTTTTGTCAATGTTGCATACAATGTTTTTTTTCTTAAAATTCATTCATTCCAGAGAACATGAGTTAGTTCTATTCGGCGTTGGAGGTGGAGCTATTAGCTGAAATAGTAGAATTGGATTATTCTTGTGTTCAATTAGAATTGGAGCTATTAGCTATTAGCCCATAGAATATAATTGTTTGGAATTGAGAAATTACATTTTTAAACATATTTATGTAATTTTTTGTCTCACAAGGATTAATGAACCAACATAGATTGTTAATTTCATATTTTTCACCTTCAAGTTTAGGAGAAAATATCCCAAACACATCAACATTAATTAAATTAAATAAAAAAAATATTGCTTTGGTTATATATTCAGTCATAAAATATTAGAAAAGTTTAAGACAAATGGGAAAAGTTTGGAGTACATATTTGTCTGAACAAATTATTAATTGAACAAGAAGCGGGGTTAAGAATGAATTAATGAAAGGCTAGAGGAGGTGGTTATTATGAAAAAAACAAATGATGGTGAAATGAAGGGGTAACAATTTATTATGAATGGTAAAAAATATTGTTGGGCTAGTCAAAAAGATAAAAATATTGGGTCACTTAAGTTTTATAGGAATTCAAAAAATTTTAGCAGCAAATCAATAGGAGAGACAAAAAGAAAGAATAATTGATGAAAGAGTAGGGGGAATGAATTAGAGTTTAACATTATATTAAACACATCAATGAGATAAATAAAGAGTTCCAATACATATATACATGAATAATTATGTCAACACTAGGATATTTATGCCAACACTAAGGGTTTATTTGATAAAACTGAAAAAATTAAGTACTAAAAAATAAATATTAAAAAATTAAAGCTGAATTTTATAATTGTTAAATTTGTATTTAAAAACTGTTTGATAAATTACTGTTAATTGAATGTTGAATATAAATATATTATTTGATAATTATAAATGTTGAATGCTGGAAATATTGTATTTTACATATTTATCTTTATTATCATTGTGTTACATATTATTCAATATAAATAGTAATATTTTTTTTTCACTATAATTATTAATTATTATAAAAATAAAATTCATAAAAACATATCTATAAATAAATTATAAATCCAAAAAAGATTTAAAAATATTTAAAAATATTTAAAAAATAACTAATAAAATCTAAATCTCTTTAAAACTATTCAAATTTTTAATATAAAAATAAAAATTAATGAATAACTAGTTGATTTGTTATTCTCTCTTAAATTAATCATGAAAGAGTGTTAGAGTTAGGATTTATGGTTGTGGAAAAAGGAGGAGACGATAGATTTACAAACTGAAGACTGAACTGTAGTGTGAATGAGAAAATTAAAAAGAAATGAAAAAAAATACAAAATGGTAATTTTTTAAAAAAAATTGTTGAAAATTTTTAGCCTTCAACATTAAGTAGGTTGCTACATCCTTAAAATTTTCAATGAATTTTTTCTTAAAATTTTAAATTTTTAGTTAATTTTTTTTTATCAAACGCACTTAAATTTTTAAATCATTAAAAATTTTAATTTTCAATGGTTTGAAGATTATATGTGCGTTATCAAACAACCCCTGAGTTAGGTTAAAAAGAAGTACAAAAAATATTATTAATAAAATAGAAAATATATTTGGATCATATGGAATGATGTTTGAAACATAGAAATCTATAGGGCAAAGCGCATTACCCGAATTACATGGAGACCTTATGAGATGTTTTTTAAGAGATAATTATGAATAAGAAACGAGAAGGTTGGTTCTTATTTAAAAAAATTAATTTTATTTTATACTTGATATTCTACTATCGCATCTATCTTGCTTAGAAAAAAATAAAAAAACTTATAGTTAAAAACAAAAAGAGTATTTGTATGATCATTATCAATTTGGTAAAAAAATTATAATAAAGTTTCATGAGAGCTAATTTCAAACCACATAAAAGAAAATGAGTGCCTCTATATTAAGTTGATATTATTGATGATACATGTGAAAGTTTCATAATAAGTCTTTTTTACATTAATAATAAAATTTAAGTGTATCATTCTTTTAAATGAGTTGATGAGTCATTTTTAATAATTACTTCAGAAAATGTTAATTATTAATAATATTATACTAAACAATGAAAGTTTTGAAGGTTTAGGTCAAAAGCAAAATATGTTGACTTAATAGAGTATGATTTTTTAAAACAAGTATATTGCATGCATACATGAAGTCTACTTAATATCTTTGATTTTGAATTGAGAGGAAGAGATAATTCAAGTATGATTAAAAGTGTCATGATATCAAAATATGTTTCATTTTGATATTTAAGATGTATTTTTTAAAAAAATTTATGCCATTTAAAGTGTTGTTCATTAAATGATTTAAGTTTACAATACATAATGAAAGTTGATGTCAATAGTATTATGTGATGGAATGATACTTGTAATGTGAAGAGTAAAATTTTATTAATTAATTATTTGACCAATTATGCATTATCAGCTATGTATTATAATTCAGAATATTAGGGTACTACAAGCAGCATACATATAAGATAATTGTAACAAAGATGTCTATATTAAGATGAATATATGTACAAACTTACATGCATAAAATAAGTAATATAATATTTACAAATTATCTTGCCATCATGTCTATAAGAGACATACTTGTAGATAAATATTTTAAATGACTTGACCATGTGAAGAATAAAACTAATGTGAGTCTATAAAAAAAATATTTAATTTGATAAGTTAATGAATGATATGTGCTAAATATTATAAACTTAAACAAAATAATAAGAGAGAATGCATGAATTGCATTTATGTAAAATTTCATAGGAAGATTGGATTTGTTGTAAAATTAAAATATTATTATGACTAAGTTTATGATCAATTCTAATAATATTGATAATATATTTTAATGTTGATGTTAATGATGAATTAGTGCATCTAAAATATTGATAATATTAGTAACTAAAGTTTACTTTCTTGAATATTAAAAAAAAACTAATATCTAGTACATAAGGATTCTGTTTAGTGTGAAGTCTGAGAGATATTAATATTTTAATAATATTAATTTTGAAAATCAGAGAGATTATATCAGATATATCTGAAACACACGACCTATTATTTTTTGACAATGATACTTATCATCGTACTAAGACATGACCTCAATTTAGCATATAATATTTTTTTTTTTGTCACTCTCATAAATGTTCACTTAAAAAAATAAAGGACAAAACAAATATTTATGCGAGATATATATATATATCAATAAATACGAGTAAACATGTCCAAAATATATATTATAAATAATGTTTTTGTGCACATAAACCTTGAAGAGCTACACAAAAATGCATAAAATGTTTGCATCTGTTTTAATTATGAAACTCATCATGCTTGACAATTTTACCACCTATCATATTCATCTCATTGACTTTCAACCATCTATTATGATTTTCATTTTCAATAGAAAAAAAAGCTTTGAGAACACATGGATTTTGCTCAAAGAATGCAAGAGATATCACTTATTGATGATTTTTCAATCAAACAATGGTGGGACATCATTGCTAATGCACTAGTGAGAATTTTGATACTTGTTTTTGATTTTTTCACTTTGTTTTCTAAATACCAAAATGATAGTCAATACAATTACTTGTTCGAGCTTTCATGCATTTCCATTTTGAAATCACATATTATTAATTTAATTTGTCAATTTCGATGACATGCATTTTTTTTTTGTTTTTTGTTTTATTTTGTATCAATGGCTATATCACTTTTGTAATACTCTTGGAAGCTTATCCATCTATGCAAATTCATCTTCTAAAATGATATGCAGTGGAGAATGTTTAATATAACAATTTAGGCTTTTCTACTAGCTAACAAAAATGGTAGTTTTATCCATGCGCAACAAACAAATCATGCCATAATCTTACTTGAATGTTCAGGAGATGTTTAAGATAACAATTTCGATTACCATACTTGATATTGTTAATTCATTGGGATAACTATTCATTACTAGGACATTTGTGCTCACAAACCATTCACATCAAATAAATAATGGGAACCATTTGTAAGTAATGTATTGGTTCTCTCTCCCTCTCTACAACCACTATTTAAAGTCATCATTATATAAAATTTTTAGATCATTTTCAATCATGGTCTATGTTTTATATTGTTTTATATTTCAATATATTATATTATATTTATTCCCTAAAAAAGAGGTAATGCCTTGTTATAATTGTGATGACAAGTATCTTTGTCCAAGAGTGGCAGGTCTCAAGCATCATTTGCTTGAGTCAAATTGAAGTTCCTCTTTATATATGCTCTAAAGAATTTTCTAATCAATTAGAGAAAATGTTAGGCACATAAAACAAAATTATAATGTTGCTTTATTCTAGTAATACCTTAGGAACAATTTATTGAATAAGATCTTTTTGTTCATCTATCATATAGTAAAGTTATTTTTTTTTTTCATTTTAGTCATCTTATTATATGACTTTCTTCAATATATATTATGATAATGATATTTCTTGAATATCTATTACAAGAGACACTTGAGGATCAACTGTATGTCAGTTACATGCATCAATTCTTTTTTGTAAAATATTTTTGTAATAAAAGTCTGTGAACACAGCTTCTAGGTTATTACTAGTGCCTATTTGAACTTATTTCTTCTTTCTCTTGATAGCCTTGTGTGAAAATGCTTTTTGGTGAAATGCGGTGAACCAAAGATCATTCTTTAACATTGTCGAGCAATACAAGTTTCATTATCTTCATGTACCCATGGCGCACTTTTATTTGTGAATGAAAGGTTACATATTTCTTCAACATGACGAACCAAAGATCTTGCTCATATCCATCCTATATTTGCCTCATCAATTGCTAATATTTCAACATGATTTCAACAAGTGATAGTTATTTATTTTGCTGAGCACCAAAATATTATACTATAACCAAATAAAAGCTCTAATTTCAAGTCATTTGAAATAAATGAAACTCATATTGTTTGCTCTAAATATATTGAAAATCTTCTTTAACATTATTTCAATGATTACATTCTACCACTTAGTGAAAAACTATATTGTGCATGTTTAAATAGCTAAGATTGCAATGGAAGAAATTTGAGGCCCATCCACCAAAGAATTTAATCTAAATGGATGGCACTAGAGGGGAATGCTTACCCTCAACTATCATGTGTGGGTGGTGCAATACTAGGATGTGGAATGTATATATAATGTAAGCAAAATGATTATGCTTTAGAAGGGCATGTGAGAAATTATCCCAGGGCATTATTTTTACTTTTTTTTGCACCCATATTCCACATGGATTCTATGGATATTTATGGATATGATTTGCTCGTAATATTCAAGAAAGTAACACATTATTCTTTTAGTCAGTTAAGATAGATCTCGCAAAATTATATAATAAGTTGTGAAAGTTTACTCATCCTAAGTTTGTGCCCAACCCAAAGTTTGAACCAAAATGTTGGTATATGTTTTGAAAAGTTGCATTTAGGTAGTATCCATTTAAACATGTTATGCTAATATTATCTACCATTGATCATAGTTATGAAAGGCACTCTTAAGATGTGCCTAGGCTCAAGGTGACATGGCACCCATTTTCAGGTATATGTTTTTCCTTCTTTTCTCATGCTGCGGCAATGATAGGGCTTTTTTGTCTTGTGTATCCAAAATGACATCATTTGGATTAAGAGAATAACTAATATGTGATTTATTGGATAAAGAGAACAACTAAAATGATGTCATTTTGGATTATTTTAATTAAGAAATATCACTCTGAAAATTATGTTGTTTTGGTCCCAAATAGGCAATAATGATGCTGTTTTGCTTGACTTGAATGCCATCCCTCACCTTAGGCCATCTGAAGCCCACAATTTTTTTAAAAAAATAATAAAAAACATGTGCAAGACAAATAAATAGTTATTAAGTTTAATGACATATAAAACTACAATTACAAAATAGAGTGAGCCTCACTTTACTAAAGTCCTTGTCTTGGGTGCGCCTTGTGTCTCATGTTTGAGGAGGAATTTGTGATTTTGTGTGCCTTGAACTTTTAAAACTATTCCACTAATATTAGAAGAGGAAATTATTTGTCTTCCCATGAGGGTTAAATGTTCCCAACACGAATGTGTGATTTTCCCAAAAAGATGTCATGGAAAAAAAATTTCTTTTAAAAGAATACCGGATATGATCACTAGTGAGCAAGACATATGAATGAAAATCATTGGCTATGAAAGTATCATTGATTGAGTGATGATTCTACAATTTTTGATCATTATAGTTTTTATCTGATAATAGAATTTTTATTAAATGACTATAGAAAATAGGCTTGTAGGTAAAGAAAGAAATGATTTTGATTTGCTAAAGGTCCCGTAATGAGATAGCTTGAGCAATGACAAGTACTTTTTCAGCGCGACTGAGAGTCTGCTCCGGCATCATGTTGTTGGCTTCTTCATTGGATTTGTCACCAAGTGCACCCGCCCCCTCCTTCCACCAAACTTGTGATATATATAGATAGACCCATTCCAAAAAATTATAACACATGTTCTATTGTGACTTATATACTCTCATACAAGGTTAAAAAAAATGACAATTGTTGCTCTATATATAACAAAAACTCATATTCCTTTCATTGATCCACAAATGTGTCTAAGAGCCATTCCACCATCACGCTGCCGTCGGTGATCCACGTATTGTGATTTTTATGAGTATATCCCTCGCCTTTCTTAATGTATAATATCTTTTAAAATATTAAGATGTCAATCGAGGGTATACTATAAGGGAGGAAATACATTACTTTAATATACACGTAGCTAATGGATTTGACATGCCAATGGATACACATGTTTCCATTGAGAATTTTGTTTGTATTTTCTTTTATTTGCTATCAAATATAAGCATACAAGTTATATAATTAATTGGTATATGTTGAATCATTGATATAATTTTGTAAAAATTGATCTTGAATTTAATTAAAAATGTAATTTCAATCCACATGCCCGCAAAAATTGATTGGTTGTGGTGAATCCTTTGATCCACTTTTCATCTGCAAAAGAAACTCTCTAATTAATACGACTCTAAAATATATATTTATTTTGCTTGGGAAAAAAAAAACTAAGCATAATTACTATTTAATCATAATGATGATCGCATGATTTTGTGTTAAACTTGCTCCCAAATATTTTTTTTTGTGATTTTATTTGTTTTGGTGTCAATGAATAATTAAGATCATTCAAATCCTCCAACATGGTGTGTAGCTTGATGGTAATCCTTTTACATCTTCTTCACCTAATAAGCTATCACATATCAAATATCTAAACTATTATCCAAAACAAGGTGTTTATGAAAAATAAAAATAAAAAATTAATACATATAATTATTCTAATCACACTAAATTAGTGGTGATCATCATAGGACTAAATTCTGAAGTTTTATAAAAGATTCTATCGTCATGCACATGAGGAGACGTACTAAAAGTCTTCTTAAACTTCTAGTGACAAGCTTATACATGAACATCTCACCCCTATAGCCTTTTTTTATAATTATAAACAAAGTTATATATATATATATATATATATATATATATGAGGAAATTATCAATTAGGCTGAGCAGGGATAGATAAATACTCAGAAGGGTGAGGATAAAAGATAGTTCCTCTAAAGGGTGAATAAAATTTTGATAATTGTTCTTAAGTATAATTTATATTAAAATGTCTAAAATATCCTTAAAAAACACGTGCATCAACACATTTCGTGTTGGAGCACGCTAAAAATAAAGGCATGTCAAAGTTTCTTCTTCAACTCTTACAGAAATTAGTAGGTGGATCTTTATTTTTATCAATTCATACTTGTTTTGTTAGTTTTGATTATGTTCGCATGCAAGGGACCCACAACAACAAAAGACATTTTTTATGATGGAGATCAAGCCTAGGTGGAAGAAAAGCATGAAATTCCCATTCTTAAAGAAGGGGCATGAGCAACAAGGCATCATTTCGTCAGATCTGGTGTTCATCTTTGGCAAGAAGCCTCGTGGCATCTCCAATAAGGAAGGAAATGATCATGCCATACCCCAAAAGCTCTCTCTCATAGAAGCTTTGGCTGGGTTTCACAATGTAGTTGGCTTAAGATACCACTAAAGAGTTTCCAATAGCTATGTGACTTTGCCAAGGATAAGCATCCTTTCCATACTTTATTATACTAATTATGCATGAATTGACGGGAACTTTCTAAAAAGATATTATTTGGTGCATATTATTTAAAGATCATATGATAGTCGATGAGGTTAAAGAAGGATAAGGTGGGAAATTAGAAATTTGGATGCTATTACTTGAGCATAAGGGGGTTAGAATTTTAAATGAGTTTAATCTTATTAAAAGTGATAATGATTTAGTAATATCAAAACATTTTATATACATAATATCTATAATAAATAAAGATTGAGAGATTGAAGATATTCTTCATAGAATTAATATTGGGTGGATCAAATGGAGAGATACAATATGAGTCATTTGTGATACACGAATGCTAAATAGACTAATGTTCACATTCTATACAATAACTACAAGACTAGCCATGTTTTATGAAAGTAAATATTGGACAACTGAAAAATAACACATGTACAATATGAAGAAAATAGAGATGCGAAGGACAAAATAAATGTATGTTAAGACTAGATAAGATAAAATTATAAATAAAAATAATAGAATTTAGGGTTGGGAAAATGCCCAATGTATTCGTAAATGATTTGACACCCATTTTGCCATGGTTCCCAATGATTTAGGGCTAAAAGTGTAGATCCAACTATTAGCTCGGTCTTTTAGGGAAAACGAGGAGAACCTAGCAGTTTCAAAATTATCAACAAAGTAAAAAGTATTTATTATATCATCAAGCACACACTTCTGCATATGGGGTTTTCATACTCCATGCCCTGGCATTTAGGAAATATGACGAATAGATCACTCCTAATCTCTGTGTAGTGCATTAGGTGGAAATTGGTATAGTGTTGCAAGTGAGATGTAAGCGGTCATGGGCTGTCTGTGGTAGGCAGCATGCAATATCATCTTCAATGAATGGTGTTAGAGGACTATCAGGTGGTGAGTGCAATGAACTGAGCAAATTAAAGTCAACTAGTTTTGTTCCTTATCCATCTACTCATGCAATGATGCTGTGTTAGTTGATTGTATGTGATGTTTTTTAATTATTGATGATAAATATCTAATTTAAAAGCAAATCAAACAAAAAATTAAATAAATAAACTCTTGCTGAGAGAAGAAGATACATACTTAGCATGCAGCGTATGTGTGATCTTGATGCTTTAGATGATAATTTATTTCTTGGTGTAATATTACATCTAGTGAGTGATTTATAAACATAAAATATGGACTATTTTAAACCCGTTAAATGCTATAATATATGATACAACAAGGTAATCATGATAAGAAAGTAAACAAACAATCTATAAATTGAATCACACAATAGCACAAAATATGTTCGTACCTCCATCAAAGGATTTAATTTTACATATTGAAATTCATGTGGATGATAATTTAGAACATATATCATATAAACTTTTAAAACACTACTAAAATCTACAATTCAAAAATACTTGATGCTTTAGATGGCACAGAACCAAATCGATTAATTGTATATGTCACATTCTATTGTGTTTATGAGAGCACCAACAAGAGGAGAGTGAGGATGTGTTGTGCTTTTCTTGTTCTGAAGTGCATGCTCTTAATTCTTTACTTCTTTTTTTTTTTTTCATCAAGGCCCTTCTATATATTTCTTTCATTTATGTTTCATTTTGTTTCTTTCTATTATATGTCCATCGCCTCTTTTTTTTTTTAATGTGTTTTAATCCATTAGGTCCCTAATTGGTAAACCATCATGTGGTTTTCCATTATGCATTCTTCATTTGCCCACACACAACAAAAATAAAACATAATAGTGTAAATGACATAAAAATCATTCTTCCCTTCATAATCTTCCACTTGCACACATCAATGCAAAAATATGTAACAATAAAATACAACAAATTAACATGACATAACAATAATCAAACAATACTAATTCACTATTAATAAAATAAAACAAAACTAATTATAAGTAGGAGTGTCAGAGCTATCTGAATAAGATATCTTTTTTTTTAGTAATCTTATTTTATTAAGGTGCATGACACATGAAGTTTAGCAAATAATATTATTATTCATATATTAAGTATTGAGCTACTCAATACATGTATATTCTAATACATTATTATTTCTTAATTTCTTAATATTTATATCAAATTAATTTTTTATTATTTTATAAAATATTTGAAAATTATAAAAAAAGTTATAATCTATCATACAAAAGATATATGTGTGTATATCTTTAATATTAATCAATAAAATTGATCAAATACCTAAAATATTTTTAGGTCACATTTCTACTACGTTGCTATATATTTGAGTGTTTTAATTTGAAGTAGTCCTTACTCAAATTAGATTGGTATATAAAATAGAAAGATATACTAAGCTTTCCTAATAGATATATCTCGTACTTTATGATTCAAATATTGTTAAGATTATGATAAAATATTTTCATCTTGGTCAATAAAGGTTGATTAAGCTGAGAATGCACATGTAAAATAGTTCAAAACACTCAAAATATTTAGAAGGAAATCATATTATCAAAGAGAGAACATATAATCTATTATGTTTAATCTCAAATGGTCTTCTTGAGAGTTTTATCATCTTGTAGACAAATATTAGTATAAAAAAAGTTTGAGTTAAGTTATCTTGAAGGATAATACACAAAAAATAAATTAATAGTATAATCAAAAATAAGTAAGACATGAAAAAATAATAAATATCTAAACTATATTATATCATATCTAATGTATTTCAAATATTTGTTAACTATTACAATAATATTTTAAGAGAAAGAAAAGAATATAATAAAAATGATATGATTTTTGATAACATGAATTTTAACTCATGTATCAATAATCTAAGATTATAAGTAAGTCTATGAGTAAACCAATTAGTAATACGTGGAAGATGAAAATGATCTATTATAGCATTAGAGATGTTTTTTATCTCTTCTAAGAACTATAAGTATCACGATGAATAAATTCTGGTCTTTGTGAGGACTGGTAGATGGTTTTGGTAATTAGTTTATCTTTCTTAATATTATATAATGTTCTCGGACTATTATCTAGATATGATATCAAATAATTATCTCTTACGTGACCTATTCTTCTATAGTGAAAATATTGAACGAAGGTCCTCCTTTGTTGATTTTTGATGTGACAATGTTTCTAGATACTAAACCATAGCATTCTGATTTATCCAAACTAAAAATAAAGCTAAACCAATTTTGGATTTTTTGCAAATATTAATTTTATTTTTTTTATAGTTTTACTGAAATTTTAATAAAAATTTATTCCCAAAATGCTTCATCAATGCCTCAAGCATGCCACCTGATGCATCACCATTAGCACCATTGCAATATTATGCTCTGCACAAGTCCACCACCATTGCATATTTACATTGCTCAGGCATGTCTCCAAGCATGCCCACACTATACTTAGGTTTATCATGGTGCATGACTCTGCCCTAATTACATGCACAACCATATGTACTTACACTAAATTGCACATCACCATGTCATACAGTAACTATGCACATAGTTGGGTGTGTGATGGCTATACAAAGTGGCCCAAAGTAACCATGCACCATTCATCCACACCATGTGTGCATGCCCTTTTTTGGTATAGTACACGATGCACCTAAATTTTCACGTAGGGTTAATTTTCCTTAGGTTAATTCTAATGCCAAATTATAAAATCATACTAAAAAAATAAATATAATAATACTATGAAATAACACCATACAACCATGTCCTTATAACATGAGCAAAAAAAATTGGGAAATCCCACTTACTATAAAAAAAATTACTGGCTGCAAACTATAATTGAGGAGAATTATTTTTGAAGAGAAACTTTTTTTATTTTATTCTATATTCTTAATAGCAATACAATGATTTATTTATAGAATATAGTTTGTCCTTCTAAAATTGAAAATTAAAAAATTATTATCACCCGTAAAAGTAACTACTGACTCTTGATATTTTATCTTCCGCATTAAAAATTGACACTGAATATTTATTTAACAAGACTTCCCCATAAACTTAAATGTTTCTGCCGTCTTTCATGCCGAGCAATCTTTTGCAGTTATCGAGTAGTATCGTAGGTTGTGGTTTCATGAAGATATCCGCGACTTGATCCCGACATGTCATGTATACTAATTCTATATTTTCTTCCTTCACTTGATCTTGAAAGAAGTGAAAATAAATGTCAATATGCTTGCTTCTCTCATGATTCACCGAGTTCTTGCTCAACTCAATTGCTGATTTGTTGTCAACTCGTATCTTAGTTGCACCGAGTTGTTTTTGTATCATCTTGCCCAATAAATTTTTGAGCCATATCGCATGATGTACACACAAAAATATTGTCACATATTCAACTTCATATGTCGAGAGTATCACGATTGGTTGCATCTTTGAAAGCCAGGTAAACGCCGTGTCACCCATAAAAATCACATAACCCAATGTGTTTTTCTGATCATCCAAGTCTCTGCACCAATCACTGTCGGAGTATCCGACCAACTTATAATCTGCCGCATTTGTATAGAATAACCCGAGTGACATTGTTCCTTTGATATATCGTAGAATTTATTTTAACGCCTTCCAATTTGAATAGACTGTCTCCCCCATGAACAGACTTACAATGCTGACACTTAATGCAATGTCCGGCCTTGTGCATGTGAGGTAGCGAAGACTTCCCACTAAACTCTGATATTTACTTATGTCAACTCATTCTTCTCTATCAAACTTAGAGAGTTCTGCACCTGGTTTCATTGGTCTTTCCTTGTCTTACCTCGAGACCAAAGAAAAACTTCATCAAGCCCAAATCTATCATCTCGAATTCCCGTGTCATTGTGCTCTTGAACTTTTGTATCATTTCATTATTATTTCCCATAAAAATGAGATCATCAACATAAAGAGCAACAAATAACATACCACCTCTACTCTTCTTCACATAAAGGGCATGTTCGTAGGGACATTGCTCGAACCCGTTCTCTTTGAAGTATGTATCGATATGAGTATTCCACGCCTGCGATGCTTGCTTCAACCCATAAAGTAACTTCAATTTCAATATATTCTTTTCTTCTCCGATTTTCATGTATCCAGGTGGATGTTTAATATATATTTCTTCTTCAAGCACACCATTCAAGAATGTTGACTTGACATTCATTTGTAATATCGGCCATTTGAATTGAGCCGCTTGTGAAATGAGTAATCTGATAGTCTCCATTCTTGCAATGAGAACAAACATCTCGCCATAGTCAATTCATGCATTTTGCTTGTAACCCTTTGCTACAAGTTTCACCTTATATCGTTCTATCAGTTCCTTGAGCATTCATCTTTCTCTTAAATACCCACTTGACATCAATGAGATGAGTTTCTTTTAGCAATTATACTAACTTTCATGTGTTGTTATGATTTATTGCTTTAATCTCCTCGTCCATGGTAGTTTGCCACTTGTTTTGCACCGCTTGTTCAAAACTAAAATTGTTAGAATCTACCAAAAGACATACAAGGTGTACATCATTTGTTGAATCATATAAATCTTGTAAACTCCGTATTTTGGGTTGTCGTGGTTCATCTTCATCATCAATAGTTTCAGAATTTTCCGGTATGGTTGTTGGTATAGCAATTGATGATTCTCCAACTTTAATGATATCCTCTGTTGCTTTAATCTAATCTCATTCATTTGTTTCATGAACTCGTACATTATGGCTTACTAGAATCTTATTGCTTATCGGGTCAAATAGTTTGTATCCTTTTGTTATCTCATTATACCCAATAAAAATATATCTTTTGCTTTTTTCTTCGAGCTTTGTTCTTTGCTAATCTGACACGTGTGCATAGGCCAAACTACCGAATACTTTGAGATGAGAGATTATCGATTTTTGTCCACTCCATGTCTCTTGTGGTGTTTGATCATATAACTTCGTATGTGGACACTGATTTTGAACATAGACGGTGCATTGCATAGCTTCTACCCAAAATTTCTTCGGTATTTTCTTGCTTTTGAGCATTGATCGAACCATGATGAGAATGGTCTGATTCTTCCTCTCGACCACATCGTTTTGCTGTGGAGAGTACGATGCAGTTAGAAATTATTTTATTCCTTCCACCTCACAATACTTCATGAAAACCATCAAAGTGTATTCGTCACCTCTATCGGATCGTACAGATTTGATGTGTCTACCGGTTGCCTTTTCTACCAGCACTTTGAATTTTTGAGCACCTCGAACGTCTCAGATTTTTTTTTCAAAAAATAAACCCAAGTTTTTCGTGAGAAATCATCAATAAAAAAATATGAAATACCTTTTGCTGTTGAAAGATTCAGGGGTGATTACTCCACATATGTCAGAATGAATCAACTCAAGAGATTGCTTAGCCCGATATTCTACCTTCTTTTGCAATGCCATTCTTGCATGCTTTTCGAGCACACATTTTTCATAAAATTTTTTCTCGTATTCTATGTCTGGTAATCCGTGCACCATGGTCTTCTTTGCCAACTTGATTAGGTCTTCATGATATGGGTGACCAAAATGGAGATGTCACAATAACGCATTGTCTTCTATGTTGACGTGCAAACATTATTCTCGTACACTTCTTAAATTTAGTTTGTACATCCGATTTTTTTACATTTCAACTTGTGTGACTGAACGCCTTTGCTTGTTTTTCAATAGTAATATCCGGTCTTTTATAAAAACTAAATAACTTTTTTCCATGAGTTATCCCATACTTAAAATATTGCTCTTGAGGTCTGGTACGTAATACATATCTTGGATTGACCCAATGAAACCTTTTTTTTGTACATAATAAATCGTATTTTGGCCTTTGACCTCAACCTTAGAGTCATCTCTAAACGATACAGATATAGCTTCAACCTTTCGTATCTATTTGAAATAATACTTGTGCCCGCACATATGGTTGCTTGTAGCCGTGTTGAGGTACCACACCGTGTCGTTGTCGATGTTGACTTTGTTATATGCCATTAAGAAAAAGTCTTCTTCTATCTCATTATCCATGGCTAGGTTGGTTGTCTCTTCCATCCTTTTCTCGACTCGATATTCTTTTGCAAAATGTCTCACCTTTCCACAATTGTAACATTTATCAGAATTACTATTCTTCGCATAGTAACCATATTTGTCACACTTGTAGTACTCGATGTTGGAATAATTTGACCAACCGCCTCTTCCACGACCACGTCCTCTTTCATGTCAATTTGTTGGTTTGATTGTTCATTCTCCTCATTGATACCCTTCTTGACTATGACTTTTTCCACCGTGACTATTTTCTCGACCACCACGGCCACACTATTTACCTCGAAAGTTTTGAGAATAGAATATCTTTTCATCATTAAATGATGCTTTGGTTTGAAGTGTCTGCTCATGTGTCTCCTCCTTCTCCTTCTTACGATATTCATGTACCATTAGGAAACATGTAAGCTCATCGACCGTGAACGTTGCTAGATCCTTTAACTCTTCTATGACACGTACCACATTCTCAAAAATGTCAGTTAATGTCCTCAGAATCTTCTCCACGATCCGTGCATTGGATAACTTTTTTTCATCTCAGTTGAGTTGGTTCACAATGATTTGAACACACGTGATGTAATCAGACACACCTTTTGACTCCTTCATCTTCATGCCTTCCAACCCATTGCGAAGAGTTTGAAAGCGAACTTCTTTAACTCGGTCGGCTCCTTTGTATGTAGTTTCCAAGATATCCACGCTTCTTTTGAAGTTTTTGCACTTGTAATCTTTTCAAAGCTCGACTTATCAAGAGCTTGGAACAGCATGTACAATGACGTCTTATCTTTTGATCGCGTTTCTTTCAACACCTTATTTTGAATCACCGTATGTCCTTTGATGGATTCTGGTTCTTCGAAACCTTATTGAACTACCTCCCAACAATCAACAGAACAGAGAAGAGCTTTCATTTGGATGCTCCAATTCTTATAGTTCATCTTTGTTAATCGGAGTAGCAAGACATTATTGATTATACTTTTCATCCCTCCGACACCAAGTTGTAAAAAAAAATTGTTGGCTACAAACTATAACTGAGGAGAATTATTTCTAAAGAGATGTTTTTTTTATTTTATTCTATATTCTTACAAGCAAAACAATGATTTATTTATATGGTATAGCTTGCCCTTCTAAAATTGAAAATTTAAAAATCATTATTACCCGTAAAAGTAACTGCTGACTCTTGACATTTTATCTTCCGTATTAAAAATGGATATTTAATGTTTATTTAACACTTACTGGGCGCTCCTATTAATATAAAAAGAAAATGAATACAATAATAAAAAATTTAATATCTCTAGTAAAAAGTTTTTTATGAAATAAATGAGTACTAATATGAGCTAGATGAATAATGATTCTCAACTAGTCGAACATGAAACCTTACTTTTACATTATTCTTCATTAAGCCTAATTTTAAACTACAAGGAGAATGGGTTTGCTCATAATAAAATTAAATTTGGGCATCACATGACAATGTTGAAGAAGATCTCACCAATTAAAATACCATATGCCATAAAAGTTTTATTGTGAAGTTATCCCATACTAATCTATTTGTGGGCAACAATTGTATTCTTAAATAATAAGTAAGATAATCATGAAATATATTCCCCATAGATTAATATTCTTACAGTGTTTATATTTATTATCCAAAAAAAAATTCAACTGAACAATAATCTATTATTAACAATCAAGTTTTCATAAGTGATGTGTTTTACCTAGAGGTGTCAACCAGGCCGGGCTGGGCTGGCCCAGCATGGGAATTTTCTGTGCTTGGGCCTGTGTCGTGCATGACCACGACACCAATCATGTCGTGCCATGTTGAGGCCAACCGGGCCTCGTGCTGTGCTTGGCCCGGCACTGTTCCGTGACCCGTGGTACGACCCGCCAACATGAGACACTGATGACCGACCCAATCCACCTTGTGGGCAGCAACAGCACCCGCACTGCCAGCAGCATACGGAAATGAGAAACCACGCAAGCACGGGTCCGAATCCACTCCAACTCGACTCACGAATCCTAAAATTTTTTATCATACACTCAAAAATGATCTGGCCATCATGAGGATGGAGAATCTCAGAGAATCCTAAAATTTTTTTATTCATTATCCATTTAGAATCTATATAGTGGCCGGTGAGACATGAATAAGATGATTTATCTTGACTTGTCCATATATCAAACGTCATGGACACCACTCCACTATATACCATAAATTTATTAATTATTTTTTATTTTTTAACTTATGAAACTTAAGTATGTCGTTCCTAGATGTGAACCTATGAATCCTATGATAAGCAGGATGAAAATATGTCTGCATGATACTCACAACTTTTGATTCTTCCAAAAATTTGATCGGAATACCCATTATTATGATAAGTTTTTGGCCATCCCTTCCCTACCCAACTCTCTTGTATATGAATGGAGTAAACTTTGAGTTTGAACTTGATACAGTCTCAAAAAATGTAGTGCTAAGTTGGGTTTGCCTAGGATCTAATGCATCATGTTTTTTGGTGTATAATTCGGCATGCCTCTTAAGATGCCTAGTCCCAAACGAATTCTTATAATTTAAATTTATCATATAATATTTGTAATGTATTATTTCTTCTTTCTTATCCTTAATATTTTTTTTGTTTTATTATATTAAAATGAGTTCTAACTACATAAATCCTCCTAGTTTTTTGTTTTTTAGATATTTGGGTTGAAACGACTCGAGAAATCAAAGTTTCAGCAGCCTCAGACCTTTGTGTAATATTTTCATTTTCTAAATTTAAATATGTTTCATTAGAATTAGTCATTTTGTTGGTTTTTATTAAATAAGAGGTAGAGTTTAGATGATAGATTTAGATAATCAGAGTAGAGAGAGAGAAAGAGACTAGAAAGAGAGAGAGAAAGTAAACAAAAATACTTAATTTTTCTAAATGTTAATTATTAAGTTAATATTTTTGGTTAAATAATAAACAAAAATTAAAAATACCCATAAAGCAGTAAGGTAGATCACGTGCACCACAGTCCAGTTCAAACTTCCAAACCCAAGTTGTGAGTCCCGAAAAGCCGACCCAAATGAATAAATCCCGAGAGAGAGAAGATCTTTGAGAGAAATTTGAATGAGTGAAAATAAATGTTTTTGAAAAATATAAAATTTATAGAGTTGGGGGGGGGGGGGGGGGGGGGGGATTCAGGCGGGTTGGGTCGGAGTGGATTCGGACCCGTGCCCATGTAATTTTCCGTTTGCATATGGTGCTAGCGGTGCGGGTGCTGCTGGTGTAGCCCGCAGGGTGGCTTGGGTTGGTCATCAGTATCTTGTGCCACGGGCCAAGGAACCGGGCCAGGCACGGCACTAGGCCCGGTTGGCCTCGGCACGATTGGTGCCTTCGTCAGGCACAGCATGGGCCTTGGCACGGAAAATTTTCTTGCCAGGCCGGCACAGGCACGGCCAAATCATGTCGTGCCTTGTGCTGGACAGGGCCGAGCCAACCCGATTGACACCTCTACAAAAGCATGGTCGTGCTCACAAAAAAATGGGCCGGGCCGGCTAGGCGCATCCCGTTTGGCACCTCTTGTTTTACCTGTAATAGTAAGAATTCAATAATATTTTGTATTAGTGAAATTTAATTTATATGTTATCATTATCTTGATAGGATTAAAATTATAATTTGTTAATGAAGGTTTTGTTTGTCATTATTATTTCATTGATGACTTTGTAACTGTTAGAGAATATTTTGTATTAATTAAAGTTAACTTGTGTGTTATTTTCTTCACCAACTTAATTTTGTAAACAGATAGTTTTGTGTGTCTTGTAAATTTTTGACAAGGTTGACAATACTTGAGTAGCTATATTCATAACTTCCTAGTCTAATGCTATTCTTTTAGAGTTTTGTTAAACTAAAAATGATTTTTCAATCTTCGACATAGAACTCTCTATTCTAAAAATTAGTTATCACTTAAAAATAATTTATTATGAAAAGGTCCCACAACATGCAACATCACTCCTCTCTCTTGCTAAAACAAATTACAGCCACCTTGCCTAACAAAAAAAAAAATATTCCCACTTCATTCAACTCAACATCAATCCATAAACAATGTTGATATCCAACATTAAATGCTCCATGATCTTTTTAATGTTGTTCCACCTCCAACAAGTAGTTGTTGAAGCTGACCTCCGAGCTACTGACATCTACAAGGGCAACCAACTCAAGGCTATGCAATGTTGCCAGCTCAAGGCTATGGATGTTGAAATCCATGCAACGTGACATCATTCAGTCTAGCAAAGTAGAGAAGGAAGTAGCATTGGACAACATGCTTCAAAACATTATTCTTCAACTTCCGATCAACAATCAATTGTTAATCAACCCCATCAAAGCGGAAGATTTATATGATATTGATGTGGCAAATGAAGAGATTGTTCAATTGAACAAATAGTCAAACGAGGACAATGCAATTGAAGAAGCTATCAACATGATGCCATAGCCAATCCTCTTCCACACTAAAAAAGTGTAAGTCCTTTCTCAAGGTAGCTTTTTGATAGACATTGGAAAAGAGGAGCATCGTAGGATGAAAGTAGCTCAACTACTTGGAGTTACACCTAAGGTCTCAAGCTATCTTGTATCCTTTCTTCACACCCATGAGTTTTCCATCTTCTCTTATTATCTTGCCCTTCAACACTCACACATATAGAGAGGGATTCCATGCAAAATTTAATCTTACCTTTCCTGAAATAGAAGAACCAACTTCTGTTCTCATCACCTTTTTATCCCTGCATCATATACTAGAAAAAAGAAGAGAAGACTAACATTTATTGACCTAACATAGAAGAAATTTACCTTCTGCTATTGTTTCAATTTCCATTTATTTTTATTTGTAAGTCTACAACACACCTTATAATGATGTTACAACCACTTTTAAACTACAACATCCTAAGTCAATCTTTCATTCTTTGATGTCCATCCTTCTGCTTCTACAAAGTATTAACTTTTATTTTTATAGTCCACAACAATAAATGTGGCACCCCATTCTATCCCTAGCCCAAAACCCCATTTCTAAGCTTCTTTCACACTTTTATCATTCAAGATCAGTAAATAATCCCTATTTTCTTAAGTATATCAACAATTAGCTTTCTTTCTCCTTGCACATGCAACATTCACTATATTCGGGCAAACATGTCCTTGTATTATCTAGGAATGCATGAGCCTCAAATATAAGTGGTACTATGAATATTGCATTGTTTAGCCAATATATTAGTTATCAACTTTGTTTCATAAAATAATGTGATTAAGATGATACAATGTGTCCCATTTTCATCAAAAGCTTATTGACTCTGTAAGATAATGCTTAAGGGGAATGACATTCATTTGATAAAAGCTAATATATAAATTTAGAATATGTTTCTATCACAATTTAATTGAGCTATATATGCAATATCATGCAAATGTATTCTTCGACGACTCTAATTTTCACTTTTGTATTTATCATTTTACCACATGATATAGCAAACCCATCAATCACATTTTTGTTAGGGGTTCTGAATACATCTCTTGCTATGGCATTTCCTATGTAACCCAACAAGCTTCCATCTATAAACAATTTTATCCCACAAACATGTTTCAGCCAAATAATAAACTATATTATTTAGCAATAGATTATTTCCTGATCATTCATTTATCTAAAATCTAATATATGTCTGCCTACCATTTATCCAATTTTGCTCTAATGAATGTCCAAAATCAAGTTCTTTGTTTCCTTCACAATTTTTATGCAATCCATTTTTAGGCATTCATACTTTTTTTTTCCTATTTTTGGTCCCCCATATGTTTTAGCATATGCATGTATGAACAATATATGCAATCTTTCCAAACATTTCTATATGGGGAGAGAAATTTCATAGTTGAAGAATGTGGAATTTATTTTTGAAATGACCACAAATATTTATCACAACTATCCTATATAAAACTATAAATTAATAGACACGTAATGTTGAATTTAAGTCATCATGATAAAATCTACCTTCTGTGTGCGATCATATTTGCCAAGTGAATGAGTTCCATATAGAACTTTACTTTTTATCACTCAATAGATTCCAAGATATTTCTAGTGACAACTTACTAGATTATTATTTAGTCCACATTGCCATGTCCTAGTCCTAGAGTTTATAATAAACATATTCCTAACACATCAACTATCAAAAAATTCAAAATAAGAAAATAATATTTCTTCATCTCAATTGTCCTTTTGCATATCTTTTACTTTTACTAATCCTAGAGTCTATGAAAGGCATGTGTGGGAAAGAATTGGGCAGCAAACTATCAAAGTACACATGCAATTTTCATTTACTAATTATCAAAAATATCTGACTTTTAGTTAATTCTTCTACTTCTAAATATATCCTTCCAATTTCTCGAACCAAAGATTTTTGAAAGTATTAGAAATAGATGTCCATGTGAGTAATATCTTTGAGTAAGAAATTCTTACACGATATGCAATTATTTGATCAAACCCACCACCAACATTTAATAGTATATGCTATATTTAAATCTTCTAGTATTCTTATCCCAAAAACTTTTCATAATATGTTCTTACATTCTTTCTAATAATTTTTTTTCTAAATTTTGTTTTCCAAAAAAAAAAAAAAAGTTTGCTAAAATTTCCTGAATTTAATAAATAATCATTTTTTGAATTTACTTGATGGATATCCTATAATAGGTTTTTGGAATAAGTATATGTTTTATCAAAGTATGTTCGCCTACTTGAGATAGTCATATACCTTTCCATCCCCCAATTGACATCATTATTTTATCTACTACATGCTGAAAAAATTAAGTTTTTTCCTTCCTAGAAAAAGAAAACATCCCTAATGAATGATTGACTATTATTTTTGTGAATACCATGATATGTTCAATTTTATTTTATCAAGCCTTTGACATGATCTTACTCTTTAAAATTCCACTTTTAGCCGTATTTGCACAAAAATCCTAATTTTCTTTCATTACTATTTTATATTTTCATTGTTGTTTTAAATTTTCATTATTGTTTTAAATTTTCATTGATGTTTTAAAATGTCCCTTTTTAGAAGAAAAAATCTAATCTGCAAAGAACAAGTGTGAGATTGTATTATAATTTCTTATAACTTTAAACTGATATGCAAATTATATCCTCATGATATTTTTTAGATTTCTACTAAATCCTTCTAAAGTAATAAAAAATATACTCAAAGAAAGAGAAATAAATAGATAGATAAATAGAGAGATAGAGAAGAGAGAGAGAGAGAGAGAGAGAGAGAGAGAGATGACTTTACAAAGACATCTAGATGATTTTAAGAAGCCACATTTATCCTCATTTATTAAAACTAAGAATGAACAATTTTATATTAATTTCTAGATAATTTAATTAAAACATCATTGAAACCAAACTTTGTCAAAGTATTAATTAATAAAATATGTAATACTCTATCATAAGTCTTAGACATGTCAATCTTAACAAACATATTATTTCAATAATTTTATTTGTTTATTTTTTTGATCACTTCTTAGGTCAATAGAATATTGTTCGTTAATATTCTCCCCTTCAAAAATTGACTTTGCTCTTAGGAGGCGATTAGTGGAAGTATTTTAGTTATAATTTTAGATATAATTTTACTAAATACTATGAAAATACTTATAGGTCTCATATCTGCACACTATTGTGGCCATTCTATTTTGGGAATTGACAATGATTAATGAAGGTAAATGTCCAACTCTCAATAAAAATATACCTTGCAAAAAACATAAAATACTTTAAAAAAATATTTTATTGTACAATCTCCCAACATTTGCAAAAGAGTTTTTAATTATTATCAACCAATCAAATTGCTGAATTAACCCAAATGCCAAAATAACTTTCACCTCCTCCATATTGGATGATTTTATAAATCACCTACCCATTGCTTTTGGCCACTAATTTTGAGGTAACTTGGAGGAAGTGCCCCTCCATAACCATCTCTTGTAATGTTTTAGTGAATGTTTACATCACATATTGCTATAGATTGTCATCAAACATTCATTTCTCACTTGCATCTTTTAGTATGTGCAATATCTTTCTTCTGTTATGTTTAATGAAATATTTAAAGATTTTTGTTTAATTTTTATGATCTTCCAACTATTTGACATGATCACGTTGTTGCCATATGATATCTTTTAAATGGAGTTTCTGAATTATTTTAGCTTTAGCAGAATGATAATGTATTCTTGTATATTTTGATAAATCCTTTTCCAACAAAGTTTTTATATATAATACTAAATTTTCGGCTATATGAGTATTTATAAATATATTTCACTTTTTTTTATTCTACCATTTTAATATTCCCCATGTCATTTTCACTTTCCATGGAGCACTACATTAGGCTCCCTTCTATAGTTACATTCCAAGACTTCTATAGTTTCATTCCAAAAGTTTTGGAACCTAAGAATTTGAATTTCAAATGAGTATGATCCAAATTTACACTTTAATATGCATGTCTATGAAAATACCCTATTTATCTAACTATTTCATGTTAAATAGTATTTTATCTAGTTGGAATCATATTTGATGGTAACCTTCACTCTCATTATACGAAGTGAATTTATTTCTAGTAAATGTCTAACCAACTAATTAAAATTATGCTATATAATATGTAAATTCTTAAGTAGAATAAGTGTTAATCTTTTTTTCCTTTAACTTTTCATCTACTGTTAACATGACAATTAAAGTGCCCACAAATTAGCGAAAGTTCAGAAGAAGATAAATATGTCATATCTACCAATAACTTTCTTCTAGGATAGCTTTTGTTATTTTCATATACTCTAGTTAAATTAATTAGTTTGCCAAGAAAACCAAAGGCTACTATAAAAAATAACAATTGGTCTTTTTTTTAAGACCATTGTTATCCTACTCATTTCATGTGCTAAAAACCAAATTTTGATGTTAGAATTAGTTGATACTATATCAAAATCCATCTTATGTTTTAACATTTCTAATCTATTTTAATAATTAGATTCACTATTAGAGACAAAAGACACATCATGAATTTATATAAATTGTTTAGCCTTCTTGTCGATGTTCCATTACCCACTCATCTGACATTCCAAAATATTTCACTAAACACATCACTCACTTTTTTTTTTCATATTTGAGATAATACCAACTTTATCATTTATGAGTTCATACTATTCTAGGGTGTTGCAATCCACTCTCACATCAGTTATTTATGCTTGTGGATGTCACTTTTTTCTAGATCTTCATCAAAATTTGAGATTCCCTCAAAGTTATTGCTAAATTTTATTTGTTTTGGTTTCTGCTAATTTTTTTTGGAGAAGAACTCCTTTGCTCCATGTTTTTTTACATCATTTGAGCCTTGATTCCCTCTTTCCCATGCTCTTTCTCCTCCCGAATCTATCAGTATGTCACACTGAAGGAACACATGCATTTTTCATACTAGATTAATTAAGAAAAACACAAAATAAATCAAACATTTATTTATAAATAATTAATGTCACATCACATATATTCAAATTATACAAACCTTAGACTTATGTTATTTTGGTAGAAATTGTTAAATCTACCTTAGAGATGGTAGTTTTGAGAGTCGTGCCCCCCAACTGTAGTGATTGCATTAAATATCACATCATTTTCTTGCTTATGAAACTCCTACGGATTACAAAATTTACCCCAATAGTTTAATAGTTATATTGACTTTGCTTGTTTCATGAAGGGAAAATAAGAAGAATGAGAGAGATTTGATTAATTTCTCTATTTTCTACTTTTATATTCAGATAATTCGATATTATTCCAAGTTAGAAGTTGTGACTTTTAGAAGAAAATTACTACTTCAATCTTTATCTCTTAAACTTAAAGTCGCAACTCCATAAAGTATTCATGACTCTGGGCTACAAGCTGATCTTTTTGTAAAACAAAGTTGTGATGCTTACAACAATCATGACTTAGGCCAAGCTCTATTGTTCCAATCTCATATCCCTTTAGCATATTGGGGTGATTGCATTTTAACTATACCATATCTCATAAATAGGTTTCCATTCTCATAACCCGTCAAATAAAACTCCATTTGAATCTTTGAACAAAAGGATCCTTCCTATAATCGTACTTTTGGTTGCTTATGTTATGGATTTACACTTACTCACTACCATGATAAGTTCTCTCCTAGGGCAATTTAGTTTGTGTTCTCCAGTTATTCTCTAGGTTATGAAGACTATAAATTATTAATCTTGAAACTATTACAATTTATATTAGCAGAGATATGATATTTCTCGAAGCCTTATTTTCCTTTCAAACAAATAACCAGAAATTTTATGTTTTTGAGTTATATTATGACAATGCTCTTCCTTTTGCATCTAAAAGTACTAATTTTTCACCTTCCCCCTTTGTTAGTGATATAGCTCATACTTCTCCCAAGAATGATTTTGAAACTACTACTTCTCACCCTTCTTGAATAATAAAACTACCCTTTTTTACTCTAAGATTATCACTATTTCATAGCCCACTTCTATTTTGTATTATCTTTCCAATGTGCTTTGTTGTATTAAACTCTCATTTTCTCATCATGTCTTGCTTCATGCTATCTCTTCACATATTGAACCTACCTCTTTCATCCAAGCTGTTAAAATTCCATAATGGTAGCAAACTATATAGGCAGAATTATAAGCACTTGAGATGATTGATACATGGTCCATAACCACTCTTCCTCCTAGAAAGTGAGCTGTGAGATGTAAATGGTCAACAACATAAGATTCCATGTTGATGGTACATAACAAGAAGTGTGAATTATGTAGACACATTTTTACCAGTGGCCAAGTTGGATTTATAAGCTATTTATGGGTGTTTTCTTATCCAATTGAATGTTAACAATGCTTTCTTTTGTGGTGATTTAATCATAGATGTTTACATGTGATTACCACAAGGATATCACCATAAGGGAGAGACTCTTCTTTCTAACACTTTTTGCAAGGTTAACAAGTTGATTTTTATAGTCTCAAATAGGCTTCAAAATGATGGGTTGCCAAAGTTTTCAAGTGTGTTATAGACTCAATCATCATTAGATCATTCATTATTTATCAAATATAATGTTAATTCCTTCATTGAAGTTCTTGTATATGTTGTTGATATCGTTGTTTCCAATAATGACTCTAATTAAAATTGAAGATTTCAAATATTTTTAAATAGTCAATTCAAGCTTTAGGAACTTGGACAACTCAAATTATCCATTTGCCTTGAAGTGGCCAAGTCAAAGAAAGCAATCTCTGATAGCCAATGATATTATGCACTTCAACTACTCTCAGATGCATGATTTCTAGGCTATAAACATGCAACTACCTCCGTGGAAGCTAACAATAAGCTTACTCAAGATAATGAAGAGTTGATCTAAGATCCCAAATTGCACATGCACTTATTTAGTGAGCTAGTTTTTAAAATAAACAATTACATGGTTAGACATGTCATATGCAATGAATCGACTTAGTCAATATCTTTCACATCCAAGAACAACTCATCTTCAAACAATACATCATATTTTATAGTATATCAAAGGAACCATGGAGCAAGATCTATATTTCTCTTTGTCATCAACAATTTAGTTCAATTCTTTTGTGGATTTAGATTCGGTTGAATGTAGATGTGTCAACTGAGCTAGGATACTCGAGCATGGCAAGAGGTATGACATGATTCAACCATTTCTGGCATGATATGACCTAGTTCAAAGTTATGCTTGGTTAGCTTCAAGCTAGCCTCTACCATGGATCAGGCTATGCTAGATCAGAGTTCCTAGCAATGGAGGCATGACATAGTGCAACCCTACATTATGGCCCATGTTGGCCAGTTTCAACTCAACTAGCCAAATAGGCTAACCCGATCAAGTCTGACCCATGAAAAAAGGATGTCAACTAATCATGCTTAGCTATCCATTTTTAGAGCCATGCTAGTCACTACATAAGCCCAAACTGAATGTAAAGAAATAAAGAGATGAATTAGTAGTATATGCACATTTCTTAAAAAATCATTGATTTCATGAAAATCAAACAAGAAAAAAACTATATCTCTTTTTTTTTTTGTAGAAGTAGAGTATCAAGCCATGACTAATGTTACTTGTGAATTAGTTTGGATGATTTCTCTTCTTCGTAATTTTCAAATTGAACATAAACATCCAAAACTTTTATTCTATGATAATGAAGCAGTACTTCATATTGTAGCAAATCCTGTATTTCATGAAAGGGAAAAAAATTTTGAGATTATTTGTCATCTATTTGGAGAAAGATCCAAGCTAGTTATCTTAAATAATGCATGTTTCATTTCAACACCAAATTGAAGATCTTGTTACTAAAGCATTATTTCCAACTCAGTTCAAAAATTTGTTCAGCAAGATAAGAATTCACAATTTGTATTCTCCATCTTTAGTGAGAGTACTAGATAAAATAATTAATTTCTATTTTATTCCATCAAATAAAACTTCCATCATGGGAGATGACTAACAAAAAGGAAAATAAAATAATTTTCCAAGTAACCACCATGGATATTATAATCTTTTCTACTTCCTCGATAAATTTTTTTTCTAAGACCTTAAACATCCAAGAATATTTTTTTAGATTTTTTTTTCTTGAGAACAACAATTCACACATACACACACACGCACGCACATGATTGTTTTCTCTAATGAAATAACTTTTGATTATTGAGTGTGAATCACATGTGAATACATTTTATCTATTTCTCATCTTTGAAGGGTTTCTCTAAAAGAAGCTTCACAAAAATAATTAAAGAATCATCAAAATATACAAATTATCATCAAATTATTATTAAATGCTATCAAATTCATATATTGGATAATACTTAAGATTACTTCAACCATCTCATATATTTTTAGAAATCAAATTAAAATAATAGTTTCATGCAACGAACATATTGATAATCAATTAAAGTTAATTTTGGAACTCACACATTAAAACTTTATTAGTAAAATTGTGTTCTTTATTAATTCAAAATCAATGGTTAATTTTTATAGCCATTGAAAGATATCCATTATAAAAAAATACATTCATGAAAAAAATAATCAATTAAATAAAACAATTTAAAAAAATCACAAGCATAATAGTCCAAAATTTATGATCATGGACATATTTTTGAACCATGAGTTATGAATTTTTATCATAAAAAACTATTGAAAGACAAATCAAGTAGTAATAATTAATATTTGAGATTATACCTTTGCACAAAGAAAAAAATATGTATTATTGGAAGAATAATCTCTAAATGCTTAACTCCAATAATAAAATTATGTGAAGAACATGATAAGCATCCTCAAAATTAATATAAAAGTAAAATTATTTTTTAAAATCATAAAAGGAATGATCAAATACTAGTAAAAATGAAAAAAATATAACATTATTAATGATTAATTGGTCAAAATCATATAATCATTAAATTAGCTTTTTTATAAATTTATAAATTTTAAATATTACAAAATTATTAAATTTGCAATCTAATATTTTTTTGAAAATTTATAATTTTATAATTATTTATACATTTCTATCGTTTTTAATGTTTTAAAAATTCAATATATATCATAAGCTTTATAATCTTAGAAATTAGGGTTGGAACTCAGGTTGAGTCAACCCGAGTAACATGAACCCAAGCCAATAAAAAATCATATGCTGGTTACAAATTTACTACCAAACAAAATTCAAGTGTGTTCGAATTAACTGCCAAGCCAACCCAACTTACCCAAGTTGCACATGTGGCTCTATTTATAAGCATAATAAGTTGAATATTTGGGCACTTAAGCCAAACATAAATTGATAGTACTTTTATTTTTCATAATGATCTCATTATATCAATACAACAAAATTAGAATTCGTGCAAACTTTATCAGATGACTCTGAAGAGACAAGCAAAACTTCCAAATATAAATATTACTTATTTTTATATCTATAAATAAAAGATTTAAGATGTAAAAACTTAAGTGAAAATATGTACATTTTAAAAGGATTATAATTAGTTTAAAATTTAAATATGGATTTTAAATTATAAAAATTTAACATGCCATGCTAACATAATGTTGGGTTTTTTCCAACACCCAAACCAATATGTCCAAGTTTAGATGTGTTAATTGGATTGAGAAGTTTGGACATGACATGAGGCACGATAAGATACAATAATGTATAACATAGCACAAGACACAACATGATTCAATTATTCCTAGCATGACATAGTCTGGTTCAAATACCTGCCTAGACAAGAGGTATCAAATGAGCCATGCCATCTTAGTGCATCCCAATTTTTTATGGCTTAATCGAGTCGCCATGCTATGCCTGATAGAGTATGAGATGTGTCCTCTTGCTATGTCATGCCAACATGGATTCATTATGAGTCAGTCTGGCATAACCCAGGTAGTTCTACAATGGGGCACTTACGTGATGGGTTATGCAAGGACATGCTAGTTATGGATAGCTGAAAGTCCCAATTAAAATTTTTTGAATATTAAATTAATCTTTTTTGGAAATATTAAAAATCAAAATAAAGAAATTAAAAACTTTAATGCATTATAAATTTAAATGAATTAAATGATTAAAACAATAATTAAAAAATATTTGACATTCGGCTCAACTCAAGATATTATATGAAAAAAATATAATATAAAATCCTGAATGACAAACTTAAAAAAAAATTTTAATATTAATAGTAATAAATAATGAAAGAGTACAAAATCATAAATATGATATACAACATAAACTGAAACATAAATAAAAAAATGCATCATAACCACATGAGTCATAGTCTATGTCTATAGTATAGTAGTGTGGATCCAAATCATCATTACCATATATGATTATGAAGATAGCACCAGTGGTCATCATCTACTAGCAACCCTTTCATTTTATCTTGAATGTCTAATATTGAATCTTTCTAGTCGTTCAAGTATGTAAGTACTTCTATGATATCTTGTCATGGTCTAGATCTCTTATATGAAATAATATTAGTAGTTATCGAAAAAGTAGACTATGATGCTAAGCTCGACATTAGATGAATCAGTAAATCACATGTCATCTTAGATTGTATGGGATAAGTGGATTTATATGATTTCCACCAACTCAAAATATTCAAATTCTTATTACCATTAGGTGTTGGGATGAAATATTAATCAATATCTAAGTACCTAAATAACTCAATCTTATTTGATGGATCACCTCATCATTTTCTACTAGCTAACTAAATGAAAAAGTCATTATTTTTAAATATAATGTTTATGTGCATACTCTGAACCTCACCATAACTAACATACGTAGTATCATAAAATATATAATCATATTAGTTAATTTTTTATGAATGAAACCTTTAGGATCAATTCATTTGTTTAATTTATACAAGTAATATGTACCTTGGTATATTTTTTAATCTCTTTCATATTAACTCTAGGATTCATATAGGCAGCTAAGTAGTACAAAGTTGGAATGGAGGATCAGTAGTTTAAATACTTGGTTTTTATATAAATAGCCATGACACTAAATACAAGTGTCTTCTATACATTCTAAACATGCTATTAATACTGCATATATATTCAAGTACAATACAAATAGTGAGAGTTTACATATATATGAACAAAGATTTATCATATCATAAAAATCATTAGGAATTTTATGTATCATAGTTTGAATTATCAATTATATATTCGTAACTCTTATTATTAATATAGTTAGATATCACATATTTTTAGTCAATAATCTATTATTAATTCATAAAAGTGATATGTTCGTCACTCTTATTATCTAACATCAAGTAGTTATAATTTTATTAGTGTCTCATATCCATTTGTATTTTTTTTTCTTTTTTAGGCCAGATAATAAACATATATGATTAAACTAGTATTGTTAATTAGAGATCCTAAGGTATTTTAATGAATTTCTTATTTTTTCTTAAGTAAGAAAAATAATCTTTATTTTTTTTTGTATTATTAGGTTAATTACATTATACATATACCTAATATGAAAAATTTTATCTAACATCTCATCACTAATGGTTCTTACAAATATACTTATAGATGCCCAATTATTAGAAGTATTATTGAATGAAATACTAAATAATTTATTCTAAATTTTGTATTCCTTAGAAATTCTCAACATACAATCAAATATGGCAAAACCATCACGAGGATTGAGAATCTCAAGAAAATGTAAAATTTTTTTATTAAATTTTAATTTTGAATCTATATACTGGATGGTGAGACATGTGAATGATGTATCATCATAACTAGTCTGGATATTAGATGTCATTAATACCACTCCGCTATATTTTTAAAATTTATTAATTATTAATTATTTTTCTCACTTATGATACCCTATTATATTATTCATACTAGTTGACCTAAGAATTCTATAATAAACTGATTAGAAGTATGTCTGCATGATATTGATTACTATAGGATCCTTTGAATATCTAATCGAAAGACTCATGAAAGTAATGAATTTGATCATGTATTCCCTCCAAAGTCAATTACAATATTTGGAGGGGGTCAAAAGTTGACATTGATTCAAGTTCAAAGGTTTTGCCACTTAGTTTGAGTCGTTAAGATCATATGTACTATATTTTTAAGTCTATTGATTGACATACTTCTCAAGATGTCCAGTGCCACTAGTATTCCTATATATATATATATTATTTTATAATTCATAGACTATGCTAATTATTTTTCAATACCCTTGAATTTTTATTTTTAATTATGTTAAGGTGAATATAAAATACTAAATTTTGCTGTGTTTCAGGGGTTTTAGGCAAATAAACGAGGTCATTAGAGAGACCCTAGTTTTAGTCTCAATACTTTCAGTCAGGTTGTTATTATTATTTATATCTAAGTTAAAATCATTATCATTGAAATCGTTAATTATCATTTTTTATTTTATTTATAATTCTAAATTTTAAAAAATTATACTTAAGATTTTTATAAATTATTAAATATAAACCTAATTAATACATGCAAATTAAATGTATACCATAACAATGTAATTTTATTTGAGAAACAATCATAATTTATCTTTTTTCAAGACTAACAAGCCTAAAGCATAAAGTAAATAATACAATAGAGTAGAGGAGGAGAAAGAAAAAATAAAAATAAGGAAATTTGAAATTGAGAGGAGAGGAAATAAATATGATGAATATCAACAAATTTATATTCTATATTTATAAAAAATATTATTTTAAAATAATATATATATATATATATTATATTTAAAATGGGCAGAAATATGACATACATTAGATTTGTGCCCATTAGCCATTGGAATCAAATCCGATAGTTATAAATATTAGAAATAAAAAGATATTTATTTTATTTGTTTTACAAACAAAGACAATGATAGGTACGACATGTCACTTTCATTGTTGGGCCCCATTATGTAAATGTAATGGGCAATGGCATAGGCTAAGAATGTTTTTTTAAACCCATGAGGCGAGGCTAAAGCTGGGACATGTGACTCATGTGCCATGCTTGTGGACCATGCCAATGAGCCACAGACACATGTCATGCCTAGCCTGAAAATAGGCTTAGTTTACCCCGACCCAACATGGCACGAATTTTGCCATGGTTTAATATGACCATGGTCCATGCATAGTTTTAGATCATGTTGTGCTTAGCTTGACATGACTATTTTGGGTCATGTCTCATGTCATGCCTATTTTGGGTGATGCCTCATGTCAACCCTAGGTTGCCCATCTTACTTGTCACCTCTAGTCTTGACTAGCCTTGAGCCAGCTTGAGGCACAACTCAAGCCATGCCAAGCTAGAGTTACTAGCTTGCATTGGAGGTGAGACATAACCCGCCACGATAACTCATGTGGGCTAGTTTCAATTCGACTTGCTAAACATGCTAGCTTGGTCCTGACCTTGGCTAGCCTACAACATACCAAGCTAGTATGGAATGAACACAAAGCTAGCTTGGAATGAACCCATGGTAGCCTAGAAGGATCCAGCTAGCTTGTTGTTCAATTATAATGACTTTTATATTGGACTTAGTAGTCTGGAAGGAACCTATGTTTAACATTCTAGTATATTTTAGTTGCTGAGAATGGTGTATATGCATGGCATGAAGCGGATATATATTGGTTTCATATTTTTTAATATTTTGAAAAATTTTAATAAATAGTTATGAAATAAATGAGTTTTGGAGGTATTTAGTAGAAGAGACAAGTCTTCATGTTTTTTATAGTCTTGACATCCATTATTGGCCAATATTCTATCTAAATGGTCACTATCAAATCTTGTACATCATGATCCTACCATTTCATTAGTATAATTTTTCTATTATATAATATATTCTTAATGACTATAATATTATCTTAGGGTCACAGACATATCTAGCTCATAAAATTATAATGACTATGATATTAATTTTCTATAATGACAACTATGTATCTTATAGGTGCTCAAGGTCACATTTAATTTTATAAAGCACCGACATTATCTTTATATAACTTAGTAGTCTCAAATTAGAGTCATGACTTTTTCATAAAGTCATGACTCTTGAGCTATAGAAAAATAAAGAGGAACAATTACTCAGGTCAAATATATAGTAATTATTCAAAGTTGTAATGTTTGGGTGACTAAATATTATAGAGGACATTGCTCGAGTATGGTCATTTCCAAGACCATGGCTCTTATCCTCAAAGGAAGACATAATTGTTACTCGTATGAGCAAGCTAAGTGCAAGTATAGTGGCTAGTTCCCAGCATCATGCCCACATACTAATTAAGAAAGATGAAAGACTAATGTTGTGACCTCCATAAAGTGTCATAATTATATAATAATGTAGGAAGCCATTACCACCCCATGTCTACTTCATAGTGCTGTAGATATCTATTGACTACAAATAATGAAGGAACTAAGTCACAACTATTTTATAACATCATGACTTTGTGTTACCAAGAGATTAGGTCTAAGTTATAGTCATTGTTAGTACCATAATCTTGTATTATAAAAATATCGAGATTTCAAATAGAGTCACAACTATATTTTAGAGTCATGACCTCAAGTTGAAGAAATGAAGACCAAAGTTATAACTTTCATTAAAAAATCATGACTTCAAACTTAGAGCAAAGCAATGTTTCCTGAGTATGAAAGTAGATGCTATAGAATATTCAAGGATAATTCTCACTTCTTCTCATTCTTCCTCACAAGACAAGAAAAATTCATGGTAACTACAAATTCTTTGGGTGAATTTAACACTACCTAGGGGTTCCAAAAGTAAACAAAGAATGCATGACAAATATCAATCTCTAGAGTTGGAGGTGCAACTCTCAAACCCCATACTAAGATTAATCAAAAATTTTGTTTTAAATTTGCATAGTTAATGGTTTTTTTTTTATTTGGATTATGTGACATAATAGTTTGGATGTTTGATGCAATATTAGTTTGATTATATTTTATATTATGGATGTTTATGGATGGTGACTAAATAGAACTCAAATTATGGTTTCAACAAAAGGTGAGTTTGAGCGAGATTATTATAATATATGGTGACAAGTAAGCCAATAGACTCATTCATGCATATGTTAAGAAGGTGGTTATAACCCTTTCAATTTTGATACATGTGAACCTATACATTATGATTATGGTGCTTACAAAACTAAAAGTACAAATACTTATAAATGTTAATCCATTATGCACAGCTTAGAGGGATTGGTTTTTCATTGGAATTAATGTTATATAGAATATTCTCTCAAGAGGTAAGAATTGTAGTTATGAAGGAAGCATATGTTAATTGTGTGAGAATCATACTTATGAAGTTGAAAGTACAAATACTTTTAAACATTATCAATCATTGGTCTTTAAGACAATGAAGGTCTGTGAATAAGAGTATGCAAATGAAGTAACCATCAAAGATAATTAATATGAAGTTTTCTAAAATGTATGAGATTATGAATGATCCTCATGCATGTATGAATTATTAACTAGGTGATGACGTATGGAGAGGACAACCAAGATGGAACTACCATTGGGAAAAGCTCAATCATGATAACTATCTTTTATACCATTGGGACAAGAGCTCATTGCACACCTTAACCTTTGTTATTTATCTAGTATATATATATATATATATATATATATATATATCAAATGAATTAATGACATCCTATAAATTAGATAAATGAACATTGAACATATGATTATTTAACAATCTGAGCATCTATTATACTAAAAATGGGTTGACTTTTATTGAATAGCCAAATTACTGATACAATTTCTATGAGATTGATATCTAGACTAAAGTTCATTATAATGCTTATACAACACATGAACTTACAGATCTTAGTTGATAAAATACTCTCATTAATAAACTTTAAAGATATTACCTAACTGATTAAATTATACATAATAACAAAGTTACAATAAGTTTTTAGTACTATTATTAAAGATTGTTTAGCTTGGGTGGTCAACATAAATTGACGTATTTTTTCTTATAAAAGAATAGTTCCTTTTTAGTAAGTTAGATAGTATTATACTAAATAAATATTCTCAAATTCAATGGCTAAGTCATGTTGTCTTATTTAAATATGAATAGTTACATTTTTGATTTACGTGCATATATATCTTTTTTTTCTCTTCAATCATTTATATATCAAATTTGAAAGTACAACCACTCCTACCAAGATTTTAATGAATGTTATTTTAAAGAGCTACAAAAAGATGATGAAGCATGTTAAGAGTATTTTAGGAAAATTATATCAATGAGCGAGAATATCCTAAATTATAATTATTATGAGACTTATCATACTCAAGGAAACAACTTTTTTAAAAAAATTATAACCTTCATTATCAACTCTATCATCAGCAGGAACAAAAACATAAGAGTTGGGGGTGTGGAAGCTTTGAGGAGTTGAGACATTATGGGTCTCAATCATTTTCAATATCTTATTGGACAGTGAAACTCGAGAAATTCCTAGGAGATTTGAGGAGAGTCAACTCTAGTGAAGAGGAAATGATGAGACCACAATGCAAGATGGAAGAAGTCATTTATTGGGTTAAAATGAAAAAAAAAATGCTCCATTTGAAATTCTTATAACGAAGCAGAAATAGCTATCAATGAAAAAGGGGGTCATGCCGGCATGACATAGCTCATTTGACATATCTACTCGATTTGCAATCCAATTAGAAATTGATAGTTTTTAATATTTTATATTATTTATAAATTTTATAAACATTATAATTTTTATTTTTCTATGAATTTTATAAGTGTACTTATTTTTATAAAATGTAGTTGTAAATTATATAGTTTTTTTTATTCAATTAAAAAAAGTAATACTTTTTGAATTCAAAAAGTGATATCATATTTTTTGAAAATTTTCAAATTCAAAAAAAAGCCTAATTTTTGAGTTTTGGGCATAAATAGTGATTTTAAAATAAAAAAAATCCAAAATTTAAGGTTGTTTTCAAAAATATGCCCAAACTAGTGCGTCCATAGATAGGTGTCAATGATCGTCGTTGTGAACGATGACCTTTAGCAAATTCAAAGGCCGATGTTCACCATGCCGGCTAATCAATTTACAAAATTTGCAATGAACCAAAGGTCGTCGTTCACAATGATAACCTTTAAACAATTCCTGATTTTCACCTCCCTTTAGGCGTTGGTGGTAGTGACGGTGATGGAGCCAGAGAGGCACCATTTGGGGTAGTTGTCGCACCACATTTCGAACCAGCTTCACAGCTCAACCCATTGTTGAACAACGCCATGCTTAGCACCACCGTGTTCGGTCCTGATATATTCTTTTATGCACCTATTGTGTCGGAGGCGTCACAGCCTCCTTAGAAGGTGACATGGCTGCCCTGTTTGGGTTAGTAATTTCTATCAATTTTTTTTAATCTGATAAAATCAATTCATTTTAGCCCTAAATGGTGCTTCTCTAGCTCCATCACTGCCACCCCCACCAACGCCTGAGAAGGGAGGTGAAAATCAGGAATTGCTCAAAGGCCGTTGTTGTGAACAACGGCCTTTGGTTCATTACAAATTTTGTAAATTGATTAGCCTGTGTTGTGAACAACGACCTTTGGTTTATTATAAATTTTGTAAATTAATTAGACTGCATTGTGAACAACGACCTTTGGTTCATTGCAAATTTTGTAAATTGATTAGCATGCGTTGTGAACGCTGGTCTTTGAATTTGATAAATAATCATCGTTCACAATGACGACCATTACCACCTATCCATGGACGCACTAGTTGGGGCATATTTTTTTAAACCAACCTTAAATTTTAAATTTTTTATTTTAAAAGCACTATTCTTGTTCAAAATTTTTAATTTTTTTTATGTGAGTGACATATCAAGTTGAGAGAAAAATCAGATTTTAAATTTGTAATTCTAAAAAAGATAAATATTTTAATTTGAGTATCCAAAACACAAATATTTTATATTTCAAGATTTTTTTATTTTTAAAATATAAGGAAAATAGTGTTTTGATATCCAATATATATATATATATATATTTCTATCTATTTTTTTAACTAAAAAAACATACCTCAAAAAATAAAATATCTATGGGGCTCAAAAAATAAAATATCTATGGGGCTCAAAAAATCAGAAATCTAAATTTTACCCTGCAATTTTTCCAATTCTTTGGGACCATTAGAAATTCCTTTATGATTTAGTATATATTTTTTTAAAGAATTAAAAAAAACTAAAACGCAAATATTTTTGTTTTGGTTTCCAAAATAGAATCCCTAATTCTTGGTTTGTTGAATCTGGAGCTTGAGGCTGAGGCAATAAATAATGAACTACCTTTGAAGACAATACCTTTGAGTCTAGTGCTCTCATCAGTGCCATATTATAAATAGATGACTCAACTATGTTTCACCATAAAAAAGTGTTCATCTTTTTTGATATCTGCTTTGTTTTCATGTGACTCCCTTTCTGTTCTCGCTTCAGTCGAGCTGCTAACTATTCATTTCCACCCCAAATGCCCAAATAACAGTTCTATGTATTGCTTTAAATCAAATGCATTCAGTATGTGTCCATATACACTTTTATTCATGCTTACTAGTTATCTATAAAAGTTTCATTAAATGTCTAGTATTCCATTGCTGGTGTAAATTAGTTCAAATTAATTGTTTACCACTGATAATTTTAATAACTTCTGAATGAAATTAGTAGCAATTTTTCAAGACTTACACAAATCTTTATACAAAATGGTAGATTATGTTGATTGGGCTATTCAATATAGTTGATTGGGCCCACTGTGAATTTACCTTTATACCCCTACTGAATATTTATTAAAGTCACATGTAAATAGCTGTAAAGTAATCTCTCTTTATTTTTTTTATCAATTATCAGAGCCAATATATAAACTCTGATTTTTTTACGTAAGTGTGCTGGACATTTTATTATTGAGATTATTTGGTCTTCTCTTTGCGTGGTGCTCTCTTATTCTCTTCTTCTCTTCATTTGTTCTTCTCTGTTCTTAGAAAACCTTGTTAAAACAAGGATTTATTGTTAATAAACAACAATCTAGTATCAGAGCATTGATATCTACATGAGATTGAAATTATTTTTTAAATGGTTGTTCAAAATTAATTTCTCCAGAATAGACGATCACTGTAACCCTAATTTATTTAACATGATTTCTTTAGATATAGCATAGATATGACCAGATCTGTTAAGATCTAAAGGTTTTGTGGTGTGTAAATTATATTTTCTACAAAACTCCCAAATCTCTATTCAAATTTTTTCAAGTTTTTTCAAATAAATATGATTTCCAAAAATCAAACCTCATCAAACTCGGGATAAATCACTATTTCCTTGTTTGTTGGTGTGAATTTTGACTATTAGCTTGTTAAAATGCAAACCCTATTTATCTCACAAGATATATGAGAAATCGTGGTCTTTGGATATGAAGAGGCCCCGAGTTTCTCTGCTTTGGAGAGTAAGGAATTACTACAAGAGAAAGAACTAAAGAAGTTAAATGCGAAAGCATTACTTGTCATCCAATAGAGTGTAAGTAATGCTATATTCCATTGATTACTTGGATGTACTCAAGCCAAAGAGGCTTGGGACCTCCTAATCGAGAAATATCAAAGAGATAAGAAGGCTCGAGGAGCTCTTCTGCATTCCCTAAGAAATGACTTAGAGAATATGAGCATGAAAAACTCAGATTCTCTATTGAGTTTTAAACTCAATTCCTTGACATAGTTAATCAACTTAAAATTCATGGAGAATATATCCCTGAGACTCGTCAGGTTGAAAAACTATTAATCTGTATGCTTGACAAATTTGATGCTATTGTGGCAGTGATAGAATAAACCAAAGATATTTCGAAGTTATCCATTCAGCAAGTCTTGAGCTCATTGAAGTTATATGAAAGTCGACTGTTAAAGAGGGCAGAAGGCTCTGGAAAAACTGCAATACAGTCGAGATGAGAAAACAAACCTACCAAAGAAGATATTCATCTTAGAGAGATAAGAAACAGAAGACCTGGCCAAAGGTATGCTTCTAAATCTAAAAATACAATTAAAATTGGTTCTTCTTCTACATTCTCAGTTGACTCATATAAGGACCCATATGTCTCTTGCAACATATGCAAGAGATCTAATCACACTGGAATAGAGTGTTAGTTTCGAAAACAAAACCAATGCCTAAATTGTAAATAGTTTGGGCATAACTCAAAGGATTATAAAAACACTTAGACCTTGCCATACCAAATTCTGTCTGTGATGAATGCTCACAGGGAAAACAAACAAAGAAAATTTTTCTTAATCACTCTACCTGGAGAGCCACTGAACCACTAGAACTGATGCATGCTGATATCTATGGACCCATTTCAGTGCATTCATTAGGCAACAGTTGCTATTTTCTACTATTTATCAATGATTGTACAAGACACTTGTAGGTTTTCTACATGAAGCACAAGTCTGAGGCATTTGACTGCTTCAAGAAGCTGCTGTCCCTTGTCAAAAGACAATCTAGACTAAGTGTAAAAACACTTAGAATAGACAGAGGGGGTGTATTCCTCTCTTAAAAATTTAGTGATTTTTGTGAATTAAAAGGGATAAATAAGTAATTGACTACTGCCTACTCACCACAATAGAATGAAGTTGTGAAGAGGAAAAATAGAATAGTAATAGGAGATGGATAGGTCAATTCTGAATGAAAAGTGTCTGCCAAAAAACTATTGGGCAGAAGCAGTGAACACATCAATGTATTTGCTAAATAGTTGCCCTACTAAAGTACTAGACAATCTTACTCTAGTGCAAGCCTAGATTGGTAGAAAACCCAACATGTAAGGGCATTATAGTAGGATACAGTCTACAATCCAAGGGTTACAAACTGTATTCACCAGAAACTAAGTCCTTTTTGGTGAGTAGAGACATGTTAATTGTTAAAAATAGTAAATGGGGTGAAAACCTTGATGAAAACCAATCTGGAATTAAAAATGGTTGTGATGGAATTGCTACAGCTAGCAATAAACAAAAATGCACTCCAAGGTATGATTTTTACTCCCTTTCTAAATCTACTTCTGAATATGCTACTGAATGTATGTCTAAATCTGCTTCTGAATCTATTTTTAAATCTGAATTTATGTCTGTTTTGTCTGATTCAAATAAAATAAATACTCCTATTAAACATAAAGACATATCGGATATATACTAGAGATGTAATTATGTCTTAGTTGAGTCACTCAACTATGAAGAGGCTATAAAGCATCAATTCTGGATAAAGGTAATACAGACAGAAATGTCTGTCATTGAAAAAAATAACACTTGGACTCTGGTTGACCTGCCCCCAAATAAACACAGTATAGGGGTAAAATGGATCTTTATGATTAAGACTAAACCTGACTCAAATCAACCTGTATATAAGGCTCGATTAGTGGCCAAAGGCTACTCTCAAAAACCTGGAACAGATTTCCAAGAGACCTTTGCTCCAATAGCAAGGTTGGAAACAGTAAGGCTTCTAATAGCCTTATCTGGACAAAAAGGTTGGAATTTATTCCAACTCAATAAAAAGTCAGCATTCTTGAATGAAAAACTCGAGGAGGAAATCTATGTAGAGCAACCCCCTAGGTTTGTAAAAAAGTAGAGAGAATTCTATGTTTATAGATTAAATAAGGCTTTATATGGATTGAAACAAGCTCATCGTGCTTGGTATCAACAAATAAATACTTATTGAATCAAGGATTCAAAAGAAGTAAGAGTGACCCTACACTCTACATTAAGAAAGATAAGAAATCTAGAATTTTAATTGTCTTTATATATGTGGATGATATTATTTTCAAAAGTAATAAAATTAAATTAATAAATAATTCTAGAAGAGAAATGGAGACTAAGTATGAAATGACAGACCTAGGAAACTTAAAACAATTCTTAAGACTTGAAATATCTTAAGACATAAGTGGCGTGTCTATCTTTCAAACCACACATATAAAGTCAATACTAAAAAACTTTGGAATGAGAGATAGTAAGCATGTCTCTACCCCCTTAGAAGTAAATCAAAAACTACTTTCTGCCCAATGAAGATTAGTAAATAGAAAAATATACATAAGCTTAATTGGAAGCTTGCTGTATGCATCAGTAACAAGACTCGATATAGTGTATTCTATCAATTTACTATCATGGTTTATGCATGCACCAAATCACATATATTTAAGTGCTTCCAAAAGAATATTGAGGTTCTCAAAGGAACAATTGACTTAGACCTTAAATACACTAAGATTAGTCACATTGAAATTTCTGGTTATTGTGATAGTGACTGGGAAGGATGTCCAGAGGATTACAAAAGTACCTCTGGATACATTTTTAGTCCAGGAACTGTGGCTGTTTCTTGGCAATCCAAGAAACAATTCACAGTCTTCCTGTCTACCACTAAAGCTAAATATGTTTCAGATTTAGTAGCGACTTCTCAAACACTATGGTTAAGAAAGCTCTTGGCTGATCTAGATAAACCATTAAACTGCCCAACTAAAATTCAGTGTGATAATCAATCGACTATATCCATTGCAAGTGATGTGGTTATACATAGTCAAACTAAACATATAAGCTTAAAATATCACTTCATCAAGGATGATATTGAAACTAATGAATTTAAATTGGTTTTTTTGCACCATCGAAGAGCAAGTTGCTGATATATTTACGAAGCCACGGCCTAGAGAAAAGCTAGTTTACTTTCTGGGAAAGGCTCGGACTATTATCAACTACATCAAATGGGAGGATTGTTGATTTGGATATTCGATACAGTTGATTGGGCCCACTGTGAATTTACCTTTATACCCTTACTGAATATTTATTAAAGCCACATGTAAATAGCTGTAAAGTAATCTCTCTTTATTTTTTTTATTAATTATCAGAGCCAATATATAAACTCTGATTTTTTTTACCTAATTGTGCTAAACATTTTATTATTAAGATTGTTTGGTTTTCTCTCTACGCGACACTCTCGTCTTCTCTTCTTCTCTTCATTTGTTCTTCTCTATTTTTAGAAATCCTTGTTAAAACAAAGATTTGTTGTTAATAAACAAAATATTAATGGCTTTCTAGCAGCCAATTAGCATACCATTTGTTTGTCTTTGTGGGTAGTACGGTAGGAGAATGTTATTAATAGCCATGTGAACTTCAATCTACAGCTTACATGAGTAAGCACACCACTCAGCTACAACCGATTTTTCCAGGATGCGTAAATCTTTGCGTCTAAATTTTCACATTATGCAAAGAATCATTCTTTTTTACTGGGTCTGTGATGAGCAAGCACATCGCTCTTTCAATGCTACTTTTCTCCTTTTATTTTGTGTATGCACACAATTATAGCTTAAATCTTCATTTCAATCCATGCAATCACACATGGGCCATGTAAAATATGAATGTCCCCTCTTTCACACTCGCACTTATGCAATTCATTTTCACCTCGTCACTTACCAAGAATGACTTGTTGGCTTCTACATAGTTCATTTTCACCATCACATTTTTAGTTAGCAATACCATGTTCTTAATCAATCACTTTTTAGTACAAGAATGTTCTTAATGTTTATAACTCCTGACCCCTCTTCTGTCAAAATCCTGCCTCATGTCGAGCTCCAAGATCGTCTCCATATAGATTTACCAAGAGTTTCATGGAGCTCTTTGAGCTCCATGGAAGTCACCTCCTGGAGCTTGACCACAAGCTCCATGAAGATGAGTTCTTGGGGCTTGATGGGAGCCCTCGAACTCCTTGAGCTCGATGGGAGCCTACCGAGCTCCATGGAGCTCGACATGAGCTTGCAGAGCTCTAGGAGCTCATGTCCAAGAGCTCAATGGAGCTTGATGTGCTTCCAACCAACTCCAGGAGCTCGACATGAGCTTGCAGAGCTCTAGGAGCTCATGTCCAAGAGCTCAATGGAGCTTGATGTGCTTCCAACCAACTCCAGGAGCTCGAGGGTTCTAGGAGCTTGTCTCTTAGGAGTTTAACGAGAACTCAATAAGAGCTTGTCGAGCTCTAATACTCGTCTCCATGGAGCTCGACTGGAGCTCGTCGAGCTCCATGGAGCTCTTCTCCGTGGAGCTGTTGGTGCTAGATGGAGCTCCATGGATCTCGACCCTGAGCTCTATTTAGCTCCTTGAGTAACTAGTAAAGTTATGTGGAACTTTATTTACTCGGTCGTGGATGAAGTTACATGGGTACAAGACTCGGGAGAGATTTTTGGATTGTTATATTAGTGTACTAGAATTAATATTTTTTTAAATATTAATATTTGGATTTATTTTTTTCAAATATTTTTTGAGTGTATTAAAACTCATTATTTTCTCATAGTTTGTTAAAAATCAATATTACTTATTTATCATGCAATTAAGATAGAATTTTGTCTTTTCTACCTTAACAATCCATCGCATTATATCACTTGGTCATCTCATAATTGTTAATCAAGTGCTTAGAATTTAGTTAAGGATATTTTGAATTATTCTATTTGGAGTGTACTTAATCAATTAGTTAAGAAATTAGTTCTTTTTTTTATAAAATATTAAAATTTTAGTTTTTTTTACAATTATTTTCAGTGTGTACCAAGATATAATTTTCCTTTTTTCAAATGTCATATTAATAATGATCGGCAAAGGAGAGGAAGAATATATTCAGAATCAGGACCGTCTCTTCCACGCACCAAATCAAGTGTCAACCCTAGCTGCAAGTCCAACCCACTAGGTATATTTTTGTGAGTTTGTATTTTGGGGGAATTATAAATAAATCAAAAATAATGTACTTAGAATTCATAAGTCCTAACTTACTCTTATACCTCTCCTCTTCCCCACGCCCTTGTCCTCCCCCCTTCGCCCTCCTCCTTGCCCATCTCACCTCGCCCTTGTTCCCTCACCCGTCTCCCTTCACCCCTCGCCCCTCTTCCCTCTTCCTCAACCCCTCTCCATGAGCTCCATTATGGACCTCACTCCATGATGGAGCGACTCAAGCTCATGATGGAGCAACTCAAGCTCCATGAAGGAGCTCCACGAAGGAGCTCATCGAGCTCTAGTGAGCTCCATGTTGAGCTTGCTGGAGCTCTTCGATGGAGCTCAATGAGCTCCTTCGTAGAGCTCGGTCAAGCTCCATGATGGAGCTCGAAGACCTTCACCATGGAGCTCAGTCCACAGTGGAGCTCGTGGAGAGGGGCGGGGGGAGAGGGGCGAAGGGAGACGTAAGAGAGGCGAGGAGAGATGGGTGAGGGGCAAGGGTAGATAGGCTAGGGCCAAGGGAGAGGGGAGATGGGCGAGGGGTGAGGACGATGAGAGACGAGCGAGGGGTGAGGATGAGGAGAACGGGCGAGGGGTGAGGACGAGGGGAGAAGGGCAAGGAGGAGAGCGAGGGGCGAGGGCGTTGGGCATGGGAGAGGGTAGATTATGACTTATAAATTTGTATGCCTTTATTTTTAATGTATTTATAATTGGTGATTTTTTTAAATATTAAAATATTAGTTTCTAATTTTTTAATATTTCTGGGGGAGTACTCCAAAACATAATTCCCCTTTTTTTAGTTTTTCAATTTTATATATCAAAACCAAAAATAATTATATTCTAATGCACTCAAAATTATCTTTAGTAAAATGTTTGCATCCAATTCACATTATCATTTTAAATAGTTCACTCCTATTTTAACACAAATGTGAGTTAGATAAAAAAAGGTGGGGATTATGTTTTGAGATACTCCCTCATAAATTTTTAAAAATTAGAATCTAGACTTTTAATATTTGAAATAAAGTCATAAAACTATAAATATTTAAAAAATAAAAACACTCAAATTTGTAAGTCCTAAACTATCCTCTCCCCTCTCTCCTAACCCTCGCCCCTCGCCTTCGCTCCTCACCCTCGCATGTCTCCCCTCGCCCGTCTCCCCTCACCCTCGCCCGTCTCTCCTCACCCATTGCCCCTCTCCCCACCCCTCTCAACGAGCTCCTTCGTGGAGCTCCGTCGATCTCCATGATGGAGTTCCAGTGGGCTCCATCGTGGAGCTCCATGTGCTCCATGTCGAGCTCCACAATGGAGCTCATCGAGCTCCAATGAGCCTGATCGTGGAGCTCCACGTCGAGCTCTAGTGAGCTCGATCGTGGAGCATGACAGAGCTCACGAGCTCATTTGAGCTCCACGATGGATCTCGAGGAGCTCCATTGAGCTCCTTCGCGGAACTCACTCCATGATGGAGCTCGTGGAGAGAAGCGGGGGGGGGGGAGAGGGGTGGGAGAAGAGGAGTGAGGGCAAAGGGGTGAAGGGAGATGGGCAAGGGGAGACGGGCGACGACAAGGGGCAAGGGAAGGGGCAGGGTAGAGGAGGATTATGGTAGTTTAGGACTTATGAATTCCATTGACCATATTTTTAATTTATTTATAGTTTTGTAATTTTTTTTTTCAAATATTAAAATTTTAGTTTTTAATTTTTAAATATTTCTGGGGGAGTAACCCAAAACATAATTCACCCCCAAAAAAAGGTCATAGAATATAATCATTTTCTATGATTATATTCTATGACAAAATATAATTTTATGTAATTATTGTCCTTGATCCACAATGTGGAAGATGATTAATTGAAAAGATAAAAAAGTTTTTCATAATACAAGATTCATTGACACATCAAGGTAATAAATTTAAGCACTAATTGATAAAATTGTCAAGGTGAGTATGTCTCCTCATGAACATTTATCATTTATTTTATATCCTGGCCTACAAGCATTTTGATAATGCAAGTATTCAATTTTAAAGGGAAAATTATGTTTTGGGGTGTTTCCTGAGTTTTGTACGGAACTAATTCATTTAAAATAAAAAATTTAAAAATTAAGTCGGGTTTCAAAAATATGCCTAAACTAGTGCATCTGGAAACAACGTGGCAAAGACATCGTTGTGAACAGTGGCCATTGCCACTATTGGGCAATTGCATTTCTACAGAGGTGATATTAAGATTCAGAAGACAATAAGAACAACAGAAAAATAAGCAATATATATCCAATTCAGCAATCCAACCATGACAAAATAAAAAACGAGAAATAAAACACTAGAAATAACGTGATTCGCTAGTTGCTCAGTACGACTAGCTACATCCACCAGAAAATGCTCATGCGTTACAGATTAAACCAACAAAAATTATCTTACAATATGCAATGCAGAGTAGTCGCGATAAATCACGCAGAGAGAAAGGAAGAAATCGATGAATAGTTCCTAGGTCTAAAAATAGTAATCCGAAATTAAAAAAATTACAAAACATTTTATAACAAAAAATTATCTCGGTTCATTTTACCAGAGTGAGAGCTCCATTTTTGTGCTACTGCTACATTCACAGTCTTTTAATATTTTCTTTCATGTGCTTACATGAAAATATTAAAACAGAAATAGAAATATTTGGTTAAACAAATAGATTATCAAAAAATAAATTATATATACAACAACCATGCTATTAATTTTTTTAAAATCATTGGCCAGCATTGTGAATGCTGGCTATTAAAAATATTGTAGAGATCCCATCACAGCTCTCGCCCTACACCCCTCAGCCTATGCCCCTCACTCCTTCGTGGAGCTCATTTGAGCTCCGTCGAGCTCCAAGGAGCTCGCTGGAGCTCCAAGGAGCTCCTTCGTGTAGCTTGAGGAGTTCTATCAAGCTCCACGAAGAAGCTCACTGGAGCTCCATCGTGGAGCTCAACGGAGCTCCTCGAGTTCCTTTGTGGAGCTCGAGGAACTCCGTTGAGCTCCAATAAGTTCCACTTCGAGCTCGATGGAGCTCCACGAAGGAGCTCGCCGAGCTCAAGTGAGCTCCTCACTCGAGTTCACTGGAGCTCCTTCGTGGAGCTCGTGGAGTTCCGTCGAGCTCCACGATGGAGCTCTAGGAGCTCCAGTGAGCTTCGTGGAGCTCGACGGAGCTCCACGAAGGAGCTCGTAGTGACGGGTAGGGGAGAAGGGTGGGAAGAGAGGGGCAAGAGGTGACAGCAAACAGGCGAGGGGCATGGGCGAGGGCGAGAGGTGATGGCGAGGGGCGAGTGCAAGGGCGAGGGGCAAGGGAGAAGATAGTTTAGGACTTACGAATTTGGGTGCACATATTTTTAATTTATTTTTAGTTTTGTGATTTTTTAAAAAATATCAAAATTTTGCTTTCTAAATCTTAAAAATTTCTGGGGATACAACCCAACACATAATTCCCCCAGTTTTAAATTGTGTATCATCATTCATTAGTTAATTATTGCTATAAATGGTATAAATTTTTTTTTGTAATATAAAAGACTCTTAGGTTTAAAAACAAAACACAAATTTAAATTAGCTAATTTTATTATTTATGAATGTAATAATATGTGATATGTATATTATTTTATAATTTATAATTTATAATTTGATAATTCATCATGTTTTAATATATTTTAAATTTTTTATGATATTTATATTTTATAAAAAAATAATAATATTATAAATATAAAAAATGTTATTTTTTGTAATTTTACAGAATTTTTATAATTTTTGTAGTTTTTATAATTCACACCAAGTTTCCCAAACTGAGTCAGCCAAGCATGTGCAAGATTAGGATGATGAAAGTGAATGGCCTTGTTTGGCCATTCACCATAGTTCCATATCACATGAAAGTCGAAGGGTGCAAGCTAGGTTCATATCATTTTGAGAGAAATTTAAAGTCTAAAGATATAAAAGGTTCATGTGCCACTAATGCCTAAATAGTCATTGATGAGGCAATGATTGAGACAAATAGGTTCGTCCTCACAAGCTACAAAGTGTTGATTAGGCTATTCAATACAGTTGGTTTGAGCCTCTTGTGAATTTTACCTTTATACCCTTATTTAATATTTATTAAAGACACATGTAAATAGCCGTAAAATAATTTCTGCTTCTTTTTTTTAACCATTATCAGAGCCGTTACATAAACTCTGCTTTTTCTTTTACCTAGTATGCAGGACATATTTTTATTGAATACTACCTAGTTTTCTCTCTACTGCAGTGCTCTTGGATTCTCTTTTCTTCTATTCATCTCTATTATTTGAAATCCTTGTTAAAACAAGGATTTATTTTTAATAAACAAAAATCTAGCATCAGAGCTCGATATCTATCTGAGATTGAAATTCTTTTCTGAACGTTTGTTAGAAATTAATTTCTCTAGAATAGACGATCTCTTTAAACTAATTTATTTATCATGATTTCTTTAGTTCTAGCACAGATCTGACCAGATCTGTTAAGATCTGAAGGTTTTGTGGTGCTTAAATTATATTTTCTACAAAATCCCCAAACTTTGTTCAAATTTTTTCATGTTTTTCAAATAAATATGTTTTCCAAAAATCAAAACTCATCGAACTTAGGGTCACTCCCTATTCCCTTGTTTGATGGTGAGAATTTTGACTATTGACTTATTAAAATGCGAACCCTATTTATCTCACAAGATATATGGGAAATCGTGGTCTCTGGATATGAAGAGGCTCCGAATTTCTCTGCTCTAGAGGGTAAGGAATTGATACAAGGAAAAGAATCGAGGAAATTAAATGCAAAAGCATTACTTTTCATCCAACAAGTTGTAAGTAATGCTATATTTACTCGATTACTTGGTTGTATTCGAGCCAAAGAGTCTTGTGACCTCCTAATCGAGGAATATCAAGGAGATGAGAAGGCTCGAGGAGCTTTTCAGCACTCCCTAAGAAAGGATTTTGAGAATCTGAGCATAAAAAACTCAGATTCTCTTACTGAGTTTTCAACTCAATTCCTGGACATAATTAATCAACTTAAAATACATGGAAAAGATATCTCTGAAACTCGTCTGGTTGAAAAACTATTGATCTGTATGCCTGACAAATTCGATGCCATTGTGGCAGTGATAAAGGAAACCAAAGACCTGTTGAAGTTAACTATTCAGCAAGTCCTGAGCTCACTGAAGTCATATAAAAGTCAACTGCTAAAGAAGGCTGAAGGCTCTGTAGAAACAACAATGCAATCGAGATGGGAAAGCCAGCCTACCAAAAAAGATATTCAACCCAGAGAGATGAGAAATACAAGACCAAACCCGTGGTATGTTTCTAAATTTAAAAATAAAAATAAAACTAAAATTGGTTCTTCTTGTACATTCTCAGTTTACTCATAAAAGGACCCATATATCTCTTACAACATATGCAAGAGATCTAACCATATTGTAATAGAGTGTTGGTTTTGAAAACAAAACTAATGCCTAAACTATAAAAAGTTTGGGCATACCTCAAAGGACTGTAAAAGTAATCCTAAATAGTATACTGGCTATGCAGAGCTAGTAGCCTCTGCAGAGCATCTGTTTTATGCAAATGAAACAAATGAGCCACCTTCACCAAACACTTGGTTTCTGGATAGTGGTTGCTCAAATCACATGTCCGGCAACAAGAAATATTTGTGGTACTTCCAGTAGTAAATTCACAAGTAAAATTAGGCAATGATGACTTAGTTGAGGCAAAAGCCAAAGGTAAAGTGGCAGTACCCACTTGCACTGGAGTCAAACATATAAAGAATGTACTCATGGTTCTGGCCTTGGACCAAAACCTATTGAGTATTGGTCAATTAATTGAAAGCGAATACAGATTGGTATTTAAAAATAATACATGTGAAATATTTGATCACGAGAGTGATCACCCCTCATGGACAGTGAAAATGTCCAGTGGAAGAAGTTTTTCACTGACATTAGATCAAAGAACAAACAAGGTATTATCCATGAATGTTGAGTCTGAAGCTTCTCTCTGGCATAGGAGGTTTGGGAACTTAAACTATTTAAGTCTAAAAAACATTTTTTCAAAAAAATCTTGTGAATGGAGTGCCCTAAAATCAATGATAAAAATTTTTGATATATCCACCGATATATCTCCAATATATCCTTAAATTCTAAGTATCGATATATTCAATAAGACCGATATATCTAGCCTTGATTGATGCTCATATACAAATACATATCGATATATCTTCGATATATCCGATATATTCGTAAAATCCAAGTTCCGATATATCCGTAGAAATCGATATTATAATCCTTGCATAAAACCTCGTCGTCATCCACAATTCTGTCTGTGAGGAATGCTCACTGGAAAAATAGACTAGGAAACATTTTCTTAAACACTCTACCTGGAGAACCACTGAACCAATGGAACTGATGCATGATGATATTTGTGCACATGTGAGTATTCTTCTTGAAGCACAAGTCTAAGGCACTTGACTACTTCGAGAAGCTACTGTCGCTTGTCGAAAGACAATCTGGACTAAGTATAAAAATACATAGAACAGACAAAGGGGGTGAATTCCTCTTTCAAAAATTTACAGATTTTTGTCAATTAAAAGGGATAAATAGACAATTGACCATTACCAATATACCACAACAGAATGGTGTTATGGAGAGAAAGAATAGGACTGTAATGAAGATGAATAGGTTAATTCTGAATGAAAAGTGTTTACCTAAAATCCATTGGGTAGAAGTAGTGAACACTTTAGTGTATCTACTCAATAGATGCCCCACAAAAGCATTGGATAATCTTACTCCAATGCAAGCTTAGATTAGCAGAAAACCTAATGTTAAACACTTAAGGGTATTCAGGAGTGTTTTCTACTCCCACATACCAAATGCATACATAACTAAAATAGACTCTAAGACTCAAAAGTATATACTAGTAGGATATAGTCTGCAATCCAAGGGTTACAGACTATATTCACCATAAACTATGTCCTTTCTGGTGAGTAGAGATATTTTAATTGATGAAAACATCAAATGGGGTGAAAACCTTGATGAAAATCAATCTACAAATAAAAAAGGCTGTAATGGAAATGTTACAGCTAGTAATAAACAAAAATGCACTCCATGATATGATTTCTACTCTTTTTCTAAATATACTTATGAATATGCTACCGAATGTATGTCTGAATTTGCTTCTAAATATAGTTCTGAATCTGTTTCTAAATCTGAATCTAAGTCTGTGTTGGGGGAATCAAATAAGATAAATACACTTTGTTAAATATAAAGACCTATCTGACATATACCAGAGATGTAATTACGCCTAAATTGAGTCACTCAACTATGAAGGGGCTGTAAAACATCAATTCTAGATAAAAGTAATACAGATGGAAATGTTTTTCATTGAAAAGAATAACACTTGGACTCTGGTTGACCCACTCCCAAATAAACACAGTATAGGGGTAAAATGGATCTTTAGGATTAAGACTAACCCTAACTCAAATCAGCCTGTATATAAGGCTCGATTAGTGGCCAAAGGCTACTCTCAAAAGTCTAGAATAGATTACCAAAAGACCTTTGCTCCAGTAGCAAGGTTGGAAATAGTAAGGCTTTTAATAGCTTTAGCTGGATAGAAGGGTTGATATTTATTCCAACTCGATATAAAGTATGCCTTCTTGAATGAAAAATTCAAGGATGAAATTTATGTAGAGCAACCCCCTGGGTTTGTAAAACAAGGGATATAATATTGTGTTTATAAATTAAATAAGACTTTATATGGGTTCAAACAAGCTTCTCGTGTTTGGTATCAACAAATAAATACTTACTTATTGAATCAAAGATTCAAAAGAAGTAAGAGTGAGCCTACACTCTACATTAAGAAAGTTAAGAAATCTAGAATTTTAATTGTATCTATATATGTGGATGATATTATTTTTACAAGTAATAAAACTCAATTAATAAATAATTTTAGAAGAGAAATGGAGACCAAGTATGAAATGTCAAACCTCGGTAACTTAAAACAATTCTTAGGACTTGAAATATCTCAAGACACAAGTGGTGTGTCTATCTCTCAAACCACATATATAAAGTCAATACTAAAGAACTTAGGAATGAGAGATTGTAAGCTTGTCTTTACCCCTTTAGAGGTAAATTAAAAACTACTTTCTGCCCAAGGAAGATTAGTAAATAGAAAAATATACAGAAGCTTAATTGGAAGCTTGTTGTATGCATCTGCAATAAGACCTGATATAGTATATTATGTCCATTTACTGTCGTGTTTTGTGCATGCACCAAATCACATACACCTAAGTGCTGCCAAAAGAATATTAATATATCTCAAAGGAACCATTGACTTAGGTCTGAAATACACTAAAAACAGTCACACTAAAATATCTCGTTATTGTGACAGTGACTGGGGAGGATGTCCAGAGGATTACAAAAATACCTCAAGATATGTATTTAGTGTGTGAACTATGGTTGTTTCTTAGCAGTCCAAGAAACAATCCACAGTTGCATTATCTACCACTAAAGTTGAATATGTTTCAGCTTTAGTAGCTATTTCTTAAGCATTGTGGTTAAGAAAGCTCTTGACAGATCTTGATAAACCATTAAACTGTCCAACTAAAATTCAGTGTGCCAATCAATTGACTATATCTATTACAAGTGATGTGGTTATGCATAGTTGAACTAAACATATAGGCTTAAAATATCACTTCATCAAGGGTGCTATTGAAACTAATGAAGTTAAGTTGGTTTTTTGCAGGACTGAAGAGCAAGTTGATATATTTATCAAGCATTTGCCTAGAGAAAAGCTGGTTTACTTCTGGGAAAAGCTAGGACTGTTACCAACTAAATCAAATGGGGGAGGGGGGGGATTGTTGATTGGGCTATTTCAATACAGTTAGTTTGGGCATCTTGTAAATTTACCTTTATACCCTTATTTAATATTTATTAAAGGTGAGTATAAATAGCCGTAAAGTAATTTCGGTTTATTTTTTTAACAATTATCAGAGCCATTTTATAAACTCTGATTTTTCTTTTACCTAGAGTGCGGGACATATTTTTATTAAATACTACTTGGTTTTCTCTCTTATTTGGCACTCTCGGATTCTCTCTTCTTCTATTCATCTCTGTTCTTTGAAATCATTGTCAAAACAAGAATTTGTTTTTAATAAACAACACAAAGGATGGGTTAATCCATGAGTTGACTTGTTTGGCCAAATCTATTTGTTTCCTCTAATACACTACACTCATATAAAGTGGCACATATTATATAAATATATATATATATATATATATATATATATATATATATAATTGGTTCATAATTTTTAAATTACTATATATATATATATATGCTTCCATATTTTATAAATTTTATAATTTAATGATATTTTAAAAATTTATAATAATTATAATTCATATAATTTGTCTCAATGGGCAGACTTGTTAGGCCAAACCCATTTGTTTCCTCTAATTCACATTCATATATATGATGACACACACACACTCACTCACTCACATATATAATATGCTTTCATATTTTATAAATTTTATATTTTAATAATATTTTAAAAATTTTATAATAATTATAATTCATATAATTTCTTGTCATTTATACATTTCTATTGATAAGGTGTGTGTGAGTGTGTGTGTGTGTGTGTGTGTGTGATTGTTTGTTATTTTCATGTTGTTAGTTATATATTGATATGTGATGTACCATTTTATAATTGTATAAATTATTATGTAAATTTTAGAATTTTTGGAAGTATTTAATAGTATATAAATTTTATATTTAAATATCTTAAATTTTTTTTATTTAATAATTTCTATAAATTTTATAATAAATATAATTAATATAATTGTAATCATGTATATGTTTTTACAAACAAACAAATAAACACACACGCGCACACACACACACACACACACACACACTAGATGCTTACTTAAAATTAAAGTATCTATGCATATTATGCTAATCTTACAATTGTAGACTATTATTTTATTTAGTTAATGTTGTTTTGTTTTTTATTTTTTGTAGCTAGGGTTCACCATAGTGCACATGCATGGATGAACTCCCCAACAAATGAAAGAATAAATGCGATAATCCCAATTTTTTTCCCATCCATTTGATGCCTCACAAGTCACATTTATGAATTTGAAAAAAATATGCACCCTCCTTTCTTTCTAATTGATGCCAAAGACAAAAAAAAGAAGGGTTAGAGAATGTCAATAATGCTTTCATTTCCTCTTAAAGTTGTGTTACATGGAAGGACAATTCTGTATGGGTGCATGCGCATGCGTATGTGTGTGAAATTATGTATTTTAGTTTAAAGTTATTGTTTTGTATTTTAGTATTTCTAGAATTTACAAATCTTAGTTCTAAACATCATTTTTGGTGTGTGAAATTATGTATTCAATTTTGTTTCGGTTAGTTTTTAGCACATGTTAAGCTAGAATTTGAGGTTGTAATAATATTTGAACATTTCTATTTTTTAATATGTTATTGGATAGATTTTAGAGGCTTACATATTTGAGTTTAAATAGGATATTTTTCTACTAAAATACATATTTCAATTAACGGTTATAATTTCCTAAAATAATTCTATGGTTTTCAGAAATTAAAATATAATAAAAATGATTAACAAGAATTAAATATTTTGTTGAATTAAATATTTTGTTGAATTTAATTTTTTTTTAAATGTAAATTTGTTAAAATAAAAAATATTAATTTGGGTTTTTGAAATTATAAATTTCAATGTGATCAAATAAATATATACCTAACATATATTAGCTTAGAACAAGTAGAATTATCAAAAAGTAGTATTAGAACAAAAGTTGAGATTCTCCAATACCAACAATTTGTATTATAACGTTATGTTATCACTTATCACCAAAAGGGAATACAATTATTCCAAATATCAAAGAAGAAACATCGAATAAAAGTTGATTTTTATCTTCATGAAGGATCACTTCTTAATAATAAAATAAAGTCAAAAAATTTATTTTATTTGAAAAAAAAAGAACATAGGATTATCTTCAGTTTTGTATGAAAATAATATGTTTTTAATAAAAAAATCCAAATTAAAATGCTAATTTGAAAAATATAACCAAACTAGTGCATCTGGAAACATGGTGGCAATGAGTGTTGTTTTGAATGACGACCTTTAGTTTAAATCAAATGTCGGCATTCTCAACGACGGCTATTAAATTTTAAAAATTTTCACATACCGTTATTGGGAATGACGGCTATTGAAATAAACCAAATGTCGTCGTTCACAACGACGACTATTAAACAATTTATTCCCGATCGATCTTCTTCTCCCTTTCCCCCGCTTTTATTCTGCAATTTCTTCCACTAGTGGCGTCAATCCACTCCATGGCAATCTGCATCTACAATTGATTTTTTCTATTCGGTTGTGTCCAACTTTAATTAAAGGATACATAGATTCAGTATTTGTATAATTTATAGAAATCTTCATCAGTGTTCTAATCATCCACATATCAAGTAAAAAAATTAATTGCAGGATACATAGATTCTATTGTGTCTAACTGGAAAAATTACAAGATAAATTAAAACCACATCTCAAGCAAGCACACACACCCTGAGTTCTAATTATCCAACAAATACATAAGCTTGTTAAACATCAAATCTTATCTATGATGTATAACTGACAATCTTTTCCCAGGTCCCAAAAAAAGAGTTGCAGGTGCCTCCTGCCTTTTTCTGTGCATAGTTTACAACAAGTGCTATCGCACTCTGATCTCATGTATGAACAATCTTTCCGAGAGATATTGATTATGAGAGGCATTGTAGCGAGTGTCTAAAACTTGATTTCAAATTGGCAACAAAATCTATGCTCTCCTTTCTGTTTCAATCAAAATACACCAAACATCACGTGCAACAAAAAATAGATAAGCATATTTATTAAAAAGACTTGAAGAATATAAATTTAATACACACCCGACTTCAGTAGGAATCGTGTCCAAGATGATCAAAGAATATCTTGGATAATCAGAATGAACAAACACTTTCAGAGGTGGCATGGGGATCTGCAAGATAAAGACGAGCATTATTGACTTCTAATGAAAGAGATTTTGATGAAAAAACATACTTTTAAAATATTATATAGAACCCAACCAATCCTTCTACATAAAGCTTGGACTTGAGCTCTGGCGATACTGCTACCTATCATTCACAATGATGGGTATAAACATCTCGGGTGTCAATGTGAGGGTAGGGAAGGTGATGTGTCAATGTGAGTGGGAATGGAACGTAATGTGCAGGTGTGTAGGGATATATACATCTCGGGTGATGGGTAAGAAATAGGCATAGTCGGCTCAAGTGTACCTAGACCGCTCTCACTGTCTGGATCATGACCTGACCCACCATCTCGAGCACAACCTCGACAATCAACTCCTCCTCTCTCTCTCCCTCTACCTCGAACGGGCTGTATACGTGATGGTGTGGATGACACTGGATGTTGAATAAATGGCTCATGTGATGTCGAAGTCTCCTCAGTGTACCTGGTGATATGATGGTCTTCATCAATTTGGTATAATACCGATCGTGTAATATGATGTATGTAGAATAAAGCACTAGGGGTATCAAAACGAGAACAAATGGCTATATCAGCTATAGTAGAAATCTGAGTGAACTAAAGAAAGAATTATAATTACATAATCTAATAATTAAATATTAGGTAAAATATTTTAGAAACACATGACTCTAACTTACCAAAAGATCCATACTATCGGCAGTAGTATGGAAGCTCATATCATTCCTATGCAGTCGTGGTGTCATAAAATGCCATGTTATAAGATGATACAACTACATGTATGGATAATGAAAGTCTATCAAACCCACCATAGGGGGGGTGAAGTGATGATCCTAGCTGCTCGCGTCTCCTATAATGTTATGCATGGTGCATGATACATTTCCCAATCATTCTGGTGTCATCCACATGCATTCACTACATGCAATTGTTGTTTATAAGAGCAAGCCGGAGGTATCTCCTGATGCATCCCAAACTGGCTCGGGACTCTTTCTAGATGATACCACTCAACAATCTCAAAATATATGAGCGGTGACATCATCCTCCAGATCTCCTGATCAGCTAAGCAGATATGTTAGAGTTGATCAAGTAACTCTCCTACGTATGGCTGCCATGAGACCTACATGTGAATACTTAATGTCAATAAATTTTATAGGAATATGAATATAATTAATATAAAACCATATACTTTTACATAAATATTATCTGATCGGGAGTCTGTGCATCTAGCTAATCTCGGTATAGAAGTACACCCGATGGATTATGCACACATGTCAAAGGTACTCTCCACCTACACACGAGTGGAAGAGCTAGCTCTACCTCTGGCTCAGCTGGAGGTTGACCTGGTAATCCATCATGGATAGCCTCAGGTAGGTCACCATCCCCAAAATTGATATCGACATTGTGTAAGGCATGAGCGGGTGATGGTGCTAGATCTGCGTGCGGTTGCCCAAAATTGGGTAACTCAACTTGAAATCTCTTCCAAGACCATAGCTGAATACAAAATAATTAGAAAGTGGGTTAAAATATTGAAGTTTTTATATTATGTTAGGAAAAATATGATCCATAATTTATACGAGGTTTACCTAAAATTGGGCATAATTTAACAAAAATTGGGCATAGTCACATTTGTACGAGGTTTACCTAAAATACATGTACAAAAAAACCGACCAACATGTCTCAATGACCTCAGTAAGTCGAATTATGAGTAATAGTGGCATAAGTAATCCAATTCATTCATACATAACAACACATATTCCTAGTTATTATATACATGTATGAGTATACTACACCCACTAATACCACAACTACGATCCAAGCTGGCTTAGCATAACTAGTGGTATGTATGTGCTAGTACTGCACCACCCCAACAATATGTCATAGTATCTATCAAATCTCGCAATAGTGGAAGAAAGCACATAGGAACATGCACACCCTTCTTGTCTACAAACATGAAGGATCTGATCAACACTAAGATGAACCCACACACACAACACTCTAATGTGACCTCATCTGCATCAAGTGGCAGGATGGATAACTGGATACATAACTACCGCAAGGAGATAGTGGCTCATTTGATAGCATCGGTGGGTGGGATGACACCGAGCAACTCTGTACACAATACCGTCACATTGAACACACATGTGCTAGTGACTACTGGGCCATGAATACGAAGGCCAAGGATGATGATAACATCCTGTAAGGTAATCATCATATCCACTACTGGCACATAAAATGTGTGTCTTAGGCTGGAATCTCATCAATGAGTGAGATGATAACTGGCCAATCGAATGCAATGTGGCCCAAATGATATATACCGTAAAATCCAACCCTAATCACATATGGCTGAATCTGAATATCCATCATTCACATAGTCATAAAGGCTCTCATCTACTATCGAGAACAGAGGATCTCCTGAAGCTGTAAGCAATGAAACAATCAAATTTAAAAGTAATTATGTATAAATTACATATTACAACTAATTAACAAATAAATTTAAAAGTGATTATGTTAATTAGTTATTACTACTAATAGTAATAACTAATTAACAAATAATGTACCTGCTCTATATTTACTAAGTGTGATCAGTGTCTGTCTTGTAATACCAAGATATATGTATATGATGGATCCGCATCATGAATCCCCCTAAACGCCATGTCTATAAGATATAAGAAATCCAAAATAATTAGTAAACATGGTTGTTATTATTAATCACAATGATAATTTACAATACACACGTACAATAAGAATGTTTCATTCAATAGAATAAACCTGATACAAGACAACAACAAAATATTCAGGGCCACATTTATAAGAAATAATTGTTAGTACATAAGGCTTATACAGAACAACAACAAAAAAGGTGAGGCCTCATTTACGAACAAACAACTAAACTTGATTTCTATTTTTACAAGACCACTGATTGTGACCCTCTTATTTGAATAATCCACATTTTATCTTGGGTTTCCCCTCCCTAACATCTATTTCATTATGCAAATGGATTGATTTAGGATGTCCATTGGCTTGTCGTTTCATTGACCCAGGAGCTATGATCATTGGACCATCATGAAGAGGCCACTCGTCTTCATTGAATATTGGATAAAACAAGCTTGCCCAAATGTCATAGTAGGACTGCATAGTATAGTAGCCTCAAACAAATAACTAAAAATCAACACATCAATGCTGACATACTGCTATGATATGGCTACATGGAAATCCATATATCAGTGTCTTACCACATGTGTATTTCTTGTCATTTAAGTTGAGGTGATGAATGAGATCACTCCTGGACCTTATGTGAAATATACCCTGTATGTGATCATAAAGAATAATTTTCATTGATCCAGCCTTAACCACACGACCTTGAATCTAAGTATCAACATATGGTGTGAACTGCTCATTGGATGCCAATCTATCAACACCTTGTTCCCTTCTTGTAACAAAATAACTATTATGGTAGGAAAATGTCAACTAAACTAATACAGTGATTGGCAAGCTACGAGCCCCTTTAAGAACACTGTTAAATACCTCTGACATATTGGTTGTCATTATCTCATATCTTCGACCTTTATCATGTGAAAGTCCCCATAATAAAAGAGGGATCACATCTAACCATTAGCGTGCTTCAAAATTAATTCTCCCAATTATAGCCATATACCTATTCATATTCCATAGTGTTGTCTCAACAGCTGCTCTGCAGACCAAATTCTTCAAGAGTTTATCTTTGAAGTACATCATAAAATTGCTTGCAAGATGATGCATGCAGATCTTGTGATAGGCATATGGTACATCCCAACTAAGATGAGGATCGCTCATAGCTGCCATAATACCTGGATGTCTGTCACCTTCCATAGCAATCAACAATATTCCTTTATACTTCTCATACAAATATGTACCATCAATACTTAGTATAGGATGATAATTTGTGAACCCTTCAATAGATGACTTGAATGACCTGAACACGGGGTTGAAATGTCTTATTGTTTGGCACACTATGAGAGATGGTTTTCCAAATAACAACACATCTAGGATTGGCTTATTCTATGGTCAAGAATAAATGTGTGAAATTTGTATATGATTAGGAAAAATCACCAAATAAGTGTCTAAATGTCTTATGTTTCCCATCCAAGGCTTTTTTATATGAAATTTCATATCCTCATTTCTCCATCATGATTGCTTGAATAGCAGCAAGGGACAATGTAAATTGTGTATTAATTATTGATTCTATATGAGCAACAACTAACTTTGAGTCCAGTTGATGATGGTCTCGGTTCAAACATGAATTTACACAAGTATGCAGCCCTTTATATTTGTTAATCATAAATACCTCAGTCATGACATTCACTATCATTACAAATTTGGTAATCTATAGAAGATCTAAAGAGATATATGTTCATTGTTCAAACTACCAAATATTCATAGCTATTTTGGTGCTTTATGATGTATTTTTATTAAAAATATGAAATTATGGATCGATTTCATAACTTTAGTCTTTTGGTGAATTTTGATAAATAGTCATGATATCAAATATTTTTGGGAAGTATTTAGCAAAGAGGATAAAATAATGGGTCTTACATAGTTTCAGCATCTATTTTTACCCAAAATTCTATTTAATTGATTTTTGTAATCATTATATATCATAATCCTACAAACTTATTAACATGATTATTCCACTGTGCAATAAATTGTTAATGGCTATGATATTATTATGTAGTCATAGCCAAACTAAAATCATGAAATTTAATTGGCTATGATATTAATTATATATCACATTAATCAAGTACTCCACTAGTACTCAAGGTCATGGTCAAGTCCAAGTGTCATAATTTTATTTTTAATATAGCTCTATCGTCTCAAGTAAAAGTCATGGCCTTTTTATAAAGCTATAACTTTAGAACTATATAAAATTACAAAGCTAAAACTACTTAGACCAAAGCCATGTCTATTGTTCGAAGCCATGACTTTTAGGACACAAAAAGTTATAACATTACTTGAGTGTGACCATTTCTCAAGACCATGAACCTTGTCCCTCAAAGGAAGACAAAGTCATGAGTTTTACATTTGAGTTGATTACTAGTGTCATGACATTCTTATAGAGCCACAACAATATGATATATGAGAGAAGAGAAGACTAATGTCATGGCCACCCATAGCATCATGACACTTGAAGACGTGAAATAAAAATTTTGTGCTATAGTTATAAGATTCACAAGACCTTCTTAATGCCATAGCTATATTACAATGTTGTGACCATATAATAATCAAGAAGGACCAATTCCAATGCCACAACTTTATCATAATGACGTGGCCATATATCAATATGATAAGCCCCTCACCATGTCATTGCCATTTCTCTATGACATGACTCTTTATTAAAGATAAGAAGGCAAATGCATGAAGCTATGATTACTTTATAGTACTATGATTATGTGTTACAAAGACATTAATCCCAAGTTGTGTTCATTGCCAATCCCACAACTTTTTGTTAAGAGAGATCAGATATAATCCAGTGTCACATCCATTTTCTAAAGTCATGATCTCAAACTTAAAAGATAAAAGCTAAAGTTTCAGCGTTCTTCTAAAAGTCATGACTTTCTACTTGGAGTAATATAAAATCACCCAACTATAAAAGTAAAAGATAGAAAAATTCAAGAGATATCTCTCAATCTTATTCATCTCCCTCCAAGCAACAAGTAAAGCCATAATAATTAGCAAATCCTATGAATGAATTTAACTTTTTCTAGGACACACTGCTTATTGCAATTCCTAAAGTTATGGAGCTCGACTTTCAAACCCTCTATTTTTAGAGTAGATTTGAAATTTTATATCAAAATAATATAGATCTAGATTTAGTAAAATTAAAATATATGTGATGTCACAATGGTTTTATAGATGAATGAATATGTTTGGGTTATTTTAATATTATGAATATTGATGGATGGTGATTAAATAAAACTTAAACTAATATTTTGACTATTTGTAGATTTGTATGAGATTATCTTGGTTGATGTTAATAGATAAACCATGAGGCTCACTCATGCATATGGTAGGAAGGAAGTGATAATCCTTCTGATTATGATGCACGAAATAAACTTATATGTTAAACCCTAAAATTTTAGTATGTTGATCATCAAAAATATGGTACTTATAAAGCCAAAAGTATGAATACTTTTATTCCATAATCCATTGTACATGTTTTAAAAGAATTAGTTTTCAATTAGGATAAATATTACATAAAATATTCTCTTAAGATATTTACTTTTAGTATGAGAGTCATATCATCATTGAAGAGCATGATAACTATAATTTTTAGGATATGCATGATTATGTGGTGACTCAAAATATGGTGACAACCCTTATAAGCTGCTTTTACTTATATAGATCCCACTAACGAAATTTGAGAAAAATATATGTGAATGGTGTGAATATGGTGCTTATGAAACTAAAATGGAAATACTTATAAATAATGTCAATATATGGTTTTTATAATACCTAAGGCCAAAGAATAAGAGCATGCATATAAATCAACCATCAAGAAAAATTGTCAGAGTTTCCTAATAAGTATAAGATTGTGATTGACTCTCAAGCAAAGTTGAATTTGTTGTCTTAGTTGAAATGAATAGAGGAGACAATTTTTAAGGGAATTACTATTAGGAATGACTCATTAGTGACAACCAACTTGTATGCCATTATGGTAACGAGTCATTGCACAATGCCCCAAACATCATTCTATGTCCAACATAATATAAGTTGAGCCTTAAATATTATCACATAGATTAAATGAATAAACTCATGGACATATAAGATTTTCAGATATTAATTTTATTGAAAATGAGTTGTCTCATAGTTGAATAATTGAATTAAAGATATGATCTCTATAGGATTTGATATCTAGACAAAAGTCCAATTTACTACTTATATGACTCATATACTTATAGATATATATTGATTAGATATTCTTTTTAATGATCTTTTGGAATTTTGCCTAATCAATAAAATTAGGTGGCATAACAAAGTTACAACAACATGAAAGTCATGACTTCAAGTCAATGCTCTAAATTTCAACTAAAAGCATCATATAGATACCTCAAAGTATTTAAACAACACTTAAAAAAAGTTAAAAAGATAGAGAGGAATTGAATTCGAAGTAAGAGCCATTAAGAAACACTGGATAGCATTGATTCTAACCCCCACTTAGAAAAAAATTCTTTGCGAATGGTACCATATTAGATTATGTTTTAGGTTTTGATACTTATATTTGTGTTTCAGCTTGCATTGAGAATCCTTGATTCGCACGAGATATTTTACAATATATTTTACATGAAATTCTACCTAGTGCTAGGCTAAATTGAAATTCATGATTGGGTTATATACTTGTGATGTTATGATATGCTATTATTGAATGAGTAATTATATGTTAAATCTATGTTATGGAATGTTGCTGGATATGAACATGTTATAAAATTGTAAGTTATGGTTTTCACTATATCATAGGTATATATGAATTGGTCATGTCAGATAGAGACATATATGTCATGAGACATACTCATGTGATGTGACAAGAAGGTTGTGATGGATTTTGTAATCTTAATATATGAGATAAATCTATGTGCGAAAACCTAAGATTTTTGGTAAGTTTAATCATTGTGAGTATGACACACATAAAAATATAAAAATGAACAAAATTATGACCAATCCATTATGTATATTCTAAAAGAATTGACCTCGAGTAATATGTGATGAGTTAAGTAGAATGCTTAATTAGGAGTTGCACCATAGTGTGTGAGTCATGTATTGACCATGATGGATAATGACAAGTATGTCAAAGGATACATAGAAAAAGAAGTGAACAATATGCAAGAGATAGCCTTACTAGTCAAAATCTCTTGTATAATTTTCATATACGAGATTCATAGTAAGTATATATTTATTATCACAAGTATTATGCTTACAAAGCAAAATATGTAAATACATTTATTACCACATTATCTAGCATCTATATTAGAGTTCAGAGAATTGAAATGCATATTTTAAATAATCATCAAGGATATTTGATGGTTTTCCTAAAAGGAGTATATATGCGAATGACCCATGAATGAAATGATATGTTCTTCGATGGTGAAATACTAAGGAGATAATTATGATGAGATTATCTTTGGTAGTGATATTCCAAATATGACATCCACCTTGTATATCAAGTGAGCACTTTGAGTATTTTCATACTAATATATATTTCATTCAACATTCAATAATCAGGCACAATATTAACATAATATTAGAGAAGTATCATCATATACAAAGAAGTGAATCAACTCTATAGTCTAAGTATCTTATGGACAACTCAAATTTATTAACTCACCTCAAACAGTAGTTGATTTACTATTGATTGCTCTCAAATCTTATAGGATTGAAATCTGGACTTAGGTCAACTTTATTACTTATATAACTTAAATATTTGTGGAGACTTAATAAGTCTTTAGCACTATTGTTAGGAACAAATAAGTTTCTTGTGCCATTTCCAAAGATCAAATAAATATACACAAGAAAATAAACCAACTTTGGAGTCTAAGTATCTTTCCAAAATCTAAATATTTTTTCTTAATTTGAGTAGTCAATCAATTCACTATTGCTTGATCAAATTGTTATAACAACTCGTGTACTTGTTGAATTCTATTGGACATAAATAAGTATCCAACAAGCTTTTAGTATTATGCTTCATGTTTTTGGTATCATAACAAAGTTGTAATAATTTTTGTAGCATCGTTATCATAGATTGAGTTTAGTTTGGTCATATAATATTGAGTTGACTCAACTACTTTAAAAAGTAGTTCTATTTTTAGTTGTCAATATTGTTCACAACTATTCACTCCTTGAAGCAAGTTTTTGATGGATAAGTAATGGATCTACTTCTAAAGTTTATTGATCCATAGTTTTGATTATTTGATCTCATTTGTTATTTGTTAAACTCTTACTTACCATTTGAGAATTAATGACTAGATGACTTCTAAGTTAATTTTCCATCTTTGAACGACCAGTTAAATTTGCCAAAATTTATATGTAAATTCATTTGACTTTTTGTTCATTCTTGAATATCCTAATAAAGATTTTAATATCTAACTTGGTCAATGGTTTATCAATTGATTTTTTTTCAAACTCAAATATCCTTATAAACAATCTATATTGTTCAAAGGTTCATCAATTGAAATTCCTAACTTTCTTATAGTTAGCTAGAGATGTGCTAATTATTCCTAACTTATTAGTATTGTCAGAGGCTACCTTCTTAATTGTTAGTAATATAATAAATGAATGAATAATACTATCATAAAGTGAGATGATCAAGATATGCATGTGAATTAACAAATGAAAGCACATGTCCAAGATAATGTAGTTAGAATAGAGGTGTCTAATGGGTCATGCCAAAATATCATAACCTATTTTTTTAGGCCCAAGTATGTTATAGTAACGTGTCATGCATGACATGATTTGTAGCATGAGTCATGTCATGATAGTACAATTCCAAAAAATGGCAACCCATCATAGCTCATTCACTCGCTAGTTGTTTGAGTTATTTTAAATCGTTCCAGGTTGGATCGGATCATGTGGTCATGCATCTCAATCACAATCGAGCATAAAGCATGACTCTTACCCAAGCTTGCCTTGCCGTGTAGCACGTATGCCAGAAACCTTGACCTAACAGGCTGACATGACATAAACAATGTCTCAATACTGGCCTGGCACTATTCCATGCATGGTTCCAATTGTGTTGGCTCATGCCACATGCTTGTTTTTGTAGGTTATGACGTGTCATAAGCCATCGACCCATTTGGACAACTCTAAGTTAGATTTAGGATGTGTGCCAAAACTATAACTTATAAGCACAATAAATAGATGAAGATGTGATAAATTGATAAGAATAAAACACTAATTTTATTTTAAAAAGTCGTCAAAAGCATATGATTAATTTGTAAACATTAAGTACATGGTGTATGATTTTAAAATAATTAAAAAAAGTAACTAAACTTTCCAAATTAATAAGAAAGTGTCACAAACTAAAAAAAATTAATTTAGTGCCTTCAAATATGGAAACTCAAAAATACCCTCTTAGGTCACTTGCACCCCATCATGCCATATCATAAACTTTTTGGTAAAAAAATAATTCTAAAAACATATACTTCGTATATTTAAATGTAAATACAATATGCATTTTTCAAAAAACACATATTATAGACATTTAACACATACTATACATATGTTAAATGTTTTTTGAAAATACATACTATATACATGCCAGGGTGAATTATGTTTTGGGGTGTTTCCCCAAAAATTTTTAATAATTAGAAACTAAACTTTTGGTATTAGTAAAAAAATTACAAAACTATAAATAAATTAAAAATAAGGGCACTCGAATTCGTGAGACCTAAACTACCCTCGCCCATCATCGTCACCCATCGCCTTCTCCCTCGCCCTCACCCATCCCCATCGCCCCTTGCCCATCGCCCCTTGCCCTCGCCCATCCTCTTTGTCCCTTGCCCTCGCCCATCATCATCACCCCTCGCTCATCCCCATCGCCCCTTGCCCTCGCCCATCCCCATCGCCCCTTGCCCTCGCCCATTCTTTTTGTCCCTTGCCCTCGCCCACAAAGGTGCTCCATCGTGGAGCTCGATGTGTAACTCGTGGAGTTCCACTGAGCTCCATGATGCTGGAGCTTGAGGAGCTCCTTAGTGGAGCTCAACTGTGCTCCACGAAGTCCATGAAGGAGCTCGCTGGAGCTCCATCGAGCTCGATGTGGAGCTCCACAAAGGAGCTTCAGCGAGCTTGACGTAAAGCTCAATGAGCTTCTTTGTGGAGTTCCGTGGAGCTCCTCCGTGGAGCTCGAGGAGCTCCTCCGTGGAGCTCGACGAAGCTCTTCCGTGGAGCTCGACGGAGCTCCATGAGCTCCACGAAGGAGCTCACTATAGATCCTCAAGCTCCATCGTGGAGCTCGACGAAACTCTATGAGCTTCATACAAGATCTCATCGAGCTCCACGTCGAAGTCGCTGGAGCTCTAGGAGCTCCAGCTATCTCCACGAAGGAACTCACTAGAGTTCCATCGAGCTTGATGGAGCTCCACGAAAGAGCTCGTCAAGTTCCAATGAGCTACACAAAAGAGCTCGTCAAGTTCCAATAAGCTCCACGATCGAGCTCACTGGAGCTCCTTTGTGGAGCTCGATGAAGCTCTAGTGAGCTCAATCATGAAGTTCACTAGAGTTCAATGAGCTCTTTCTTGGAGCTTCATCGAGCTCCACAATGGAGCTCCATATCGAGCTCGCTGGAGCTTGATGAAGCTCCATGAGGGAGCTCTTGGAGATGGGTGGGAGAAGAGGGGCGAGAGATGAGGGGAGACAGGCGAGGGCATGGATGAGGGGAGACAGGCAAGGGGCGAGGGGCGAGGGGCGAGGGGCAAGGAGCAGGAGAGAGGGGCGAGGGTATTTTAGTATTTACAAATTCGCGTACCCTTATTTTTAATTTATTTATAGTTTTGTGATTTTTTCACCAATATTAAAAGTTTAGTTTCTAATTGTTAAAAGTATATGGGAAAACACCCCAAAACATAATTCCCCCTATATGTTAACCTCATATTATATATATGTTTTTTGAAAATATATATGTTTTTTAAAAATATGTATTATAAATATCTTAAATGTTTTCTAAAATATATACTACACACACACACATACACATACTTAAATGTATATAATATTTACATTTAACATATATTCTATTGGAGCTTAGTGGATTTGGTCACATCACAAATAAAAAAAAGTTTTTAAGGTTTTATATCATTAAATGAAGATTGTAATAGATTGTATAAAAACATATCTTAGTTATTCGTGAAGTTGCCATGACACAAAAGCTTCTCTCATGCCCTCGATCCTCCGTTCATCATGAGGGAGAAGAAGGATGCACAATGATGGGTTGTTCATCCTTTTGCCATAATTTATTTAACATTATAAATATAAAATAATAAAATATAAATCACGTGTCACATCACTGCTAAAACATTGTAATATGTTCCCTCAATATTAAAAATTCAAATTATATTAAAGACTCAATTTAATTATATATATATAATCAACTAATTAATTTGATTTTAATTTATATCAATTAATAAAATTGATTAATATTATTTAATCAATTTAATTTTTTTGATTTTAAATACACACATACTCTACACAAATAAACTGAATCTTTAATTATAACTTTTTTATTTCTTATGGTATTAGGTCATGCTATAAAATGGACCTTAGTAAAAATAAGATCTTGAGCTCTCAATACAAATTATATGCACCATAATTCAAATTAAGTATGATTCATATCACTATAAAATTATTATTGCACGCATTCTTATTCTAAATGATGCATTCCCTTTGTTATTCAACACTTATTCAATTCTCCTTGTTAAGATTATATATACCCATCGATTGAATTAAAATATTAACAATTCAATTTAACCAGTCTCTTATATATTATCTCGAGATTTTCTACTTAACTTATTTAATATGATAGATCAAAATCTCCTTATAAAGTTTGATAATATCAAAACTTATGAGCATCATCAATGGGCTATCACCAATCATTTTATAAGATAGATTTCATCAATAATCAATATTCACCATTCATTTGATAAAGTTATCCAACTCATGGAGCATATTGATTTAATTATAAATCTTACCCTTTTTGAGTCAAAATAAGTATTAACAAGTGTATATATTTATTAATTATATCAAGATTGAGAGTGATATTATTTATAATGATATTGTATATTTGTAATATCATAGTCAGGATAGACCTACTGAAATCTTATATTATAATATTGCCAACAAAGTATCCAACTCTATCTAGATTGTAAACCTTAAATTTATATTTTATATGAAATAATGATTCGATCTTCTTTACATAAGCAAAACTTTATGTTCTAATCATCTACTATATAGAATAAAGGATGAATATATTTTTTATTTTAAACACAATCTTAGCTCATTACAATTTAAAAGAAAATCAAAATGAATCCAAACAACTATATGAGAAAAAAACAATAAAGAATAGCTTTTGGTATAAAATAGTTCCAATAATCTCCCACTTAGACTTAATGCTATGATGCCACATATCTTACATTCATTCCTTTCATATTCTTTTCATAGGTTTTTGCTAGTGGGCTTTTTTATAAAAGGATCTACTAGGTTATCTACTGATACTATCCTGGTCACCACTATATCTCCTTTTCATATTATCACTTATCATATAGTATTTATGATCAATGTGTTTTGCCTTTTTATGGTTTCTAGGTTGTTTTAAAATAGAAACTAGCCCACTATTATCAAAATAAAGTATTATAGGTAATTTCATAGAAATAATGACCCTTAAATCTGTTAAAAAATAGACTTTATCCAACTTATGGTGGAATCAATAATACACATTTGCTTGTAACTCCTGCAACTTGTGGTTAACTCTCCAAGGGAAACACATAGCTCAAATCATTATCTAATTGGAAATCTGAGTTTGTATACCCAGTAGGTACAATATTGTCTACTTGGTATACCAACATATAATCTATAGTCCTTTTTAGATAATTTTTTACATGTTTTACTTTTGTCTAGTATTATTGTCTTGAGTAAGATTGTTATTTACTGACCATGCTAATGGTAAAGCATATATCTAGTCTAGTATAAAGTATTGAATCATTAGCCTTCCTACTACATATATATAAGGAACCACCTTCATTTTTTCTATCTCATTAAGTATTTTTGGAAATTGATCCTTTGATAGAACAATTCCATCTTTGAAAGGAAGAAAACCTTTTTTGAAATCTTGTATGTTAAATTGAGTTAATATTTGATCAATATAAATAGCTTAAGACAAGCCTAATATTCTTCACTTACAATCTCACAAAAGCTTAATCCCAAATGTGATTTGCTTCTATTAAGTCTATCATATCGAATTGACTAGACAATTAGACCTTGACCAAAGCCATCAAACCCACATAATCTCCAATAAGTTATGTGTCATCAACATACATTAACAAGAATACCACCATCCTATCATTTCACTTTATATTCACACAATACTCATATCAACATTGATTAAAATCATAAAATTTAATGACTTGATTAAAATAAGTATTCCAAGATCTAGATACTTGTTTTAATCCTTAAATATGCTTTTTAAATTTACACAACATATGCTCTTGACCCTTTTCTATGAAACTATCAAGCTGCATCATATATATGCACTCTTTAAGATACCTATTCAAAAATATAGTCTTTACGTCCATCTATCAAATTTTATAGTCATAATGAGTTTGAATGGATAAAACAATATGGATAAAGTTCAAAATTGCTACTAGCAAAAATATTTTTTCATAATTGATTCCCTATTTCTGAGTAAAGTCTTTTGTAATAAATCCAACCTTATAAGTCTTAGCATTATGGTTTGTTTCTTTATTTTTATTTATAGATTCATTACACTTTGGGTTTTAACCCTTCAAGTGGTTCTATAAGATTTCCAAACATGTTTGGAGTTTAATGGATTGGATTGCATCTCTAATTTCATAGCTTTTTTTCAGTGTTCTATATTTTATCTTTAAATACTTTATCATAGTATCATGATCAATATCAACCTCATCATAAATTTTGTCATAAAATTTTTCAAAGAGTATATACCATATAAGTTGATGAGAAACCCCTTCCTCTACAATGAAACACTCCTCTTAGTTGTATAATTTTAGAGATAAGCTACACAAATACTGATCATTGAGAAACATTATGATCATCGGCCACTGATTGTGAAATGTACATATCAATGATAGGTTCATAAGGTCTTATACCAATACCATCATTAACAATTCTCCCATTATGATGAGACAATGAGATATATGAAATATTACCTTATAGTATTTATTCTTGTATTATTGAATTAAAATAGTTTGAACTAGTTTATCTCTTCTAAATTTCTTTAGAATAATCCTACTTCTAGACATGTGGCTTGTTATATAGTCTCCTTCTAGGATTTGAGCACTTGTGTTAATAATGACCATCTGATCATTTAGACTATAAAACAAACTACTTTTAGTTTCTCTATAATATCCCAATAAATTTTTGTTCTTAGTTTCAACTTATTTATTTTCTCTTTCCGCATGTATACTAGGAAATACCACAAATCAATATGTTTTAGACTAGGTTTATGTTCAGTCCAAAATTTTAGTTAGAGTAGTAGGTATTGACTTAGATGGAAAAAAGTTCAAAATATAAGTTGATATTTTCTAATGCATATCTTTCGAAAGAATCAAGAATATCCAAAAAACTTATTATCAATATTATCATGCCCATAAAAGCCATATTTTTTCTTTTTTCCATACCCTTCTATTTGGAATACTAGATGCAGATAGATGTAATCCCATAATCCAATAAGTAGTCCCTAAACTCTCTTAAGAGGTACTCACAACCACGATTAGATCATATTATCTTGAGATATTTATTAAGATGCTTCTTCTTTTTTACCCTATACTCATTGAATTTCTCAAAGGCTTCATAATTATGACATATTAGATAAATGTATTTGTACGTCGAGTAATCATTAATAAATGTGACAAAATACTCAAAGTCACCTCTTGCTCAGACACTCATGGGTCCACATAGATTATAATGAACCAGTTTAAACTATTCTTTGGCTCTATAGTCCTTAGTCAAAATTGAGCAATTGGTCATTTTTCCTTCCAATTAGGATTCACAGGCTATAAGTGTTTTAACTTTCAATATATCTAAAGGTCCATTTTCAACTAGTCTAGATATCCATTTTATATTTATATGACCTAGGTGCAAGTACCAACCATATGTATAATTCATTTGAGAATGTTATTTTCTCTTACATGGAAAGATGTTAGTATTATTCAATTTAGCTCATTAAAGTGATGGAGAGATATGATTAATAATATAAATATTATTTTTTAATGCCTTAGAATTAATGTTTTTTCTTTTCATATATATTATTACCGAATCATCGAATAAAAAAGAATATGTATTTTTAACCAAACTAGAAAAATAAATCAATTTTTTTTTATGATTGAAGATAAATAAATGTAATTTATTAAAATAAAAAAAGTATCTCTCTCAAATTGAAGACAATAATCTTCCACTACAATTGCTGGCACCTTGGTAGTATCGGCCAAAAATCAATTTCACCATCACTTAGTTGTCTGGCTACCTAGAACCACTATAAAGAATTATAAATATAATTAGTGACTTTAATATTTATACACTAAGTATTAGTAGATACTACCACTAAATATGTCTCAACTACTAGTAAATGAGATTTACCTTGATTGTTCACCTTATTAAAATAAATTAGATACTCCTTCTTCTAGTGTCCTAGTTGCTCGTAATAAAAAATATTAACCTTCTAGCATGTTCACTCTCACATTGTGACTTATGAGCTATCTATGGAACATGAACATATTTCTAAAATTTTTTCTTTTTCTTTCTTTTTGATTTAGAAGAAGTATTTTTAGCAACAAAGACTTGAGATAGTTTTCTAATAAGACTCTCAGCTAGTATCAATTCTTTAAGTAATTATGCTAATGTCCAATCAAATTTATTCATATTATAGTTTAGGTAGAATTGCTTATAAAAATCTTGTAGTGATTAGAGAATAATATCAATCTAGGAATCCACATCAAGCTCAGCTCCAAGGATCTCTAATTCATTTAGAAGACCAATCATCTTCAGAATATGATCCCTCACTATGTTGTTTCCAGCCATCATAGTATTCATTAGATCACTCATGACTTTCTATGTAGCAAAATGAGTTTGATCTCTAAATATTTTTTTGAAATTAGATATCATATCATAGGCAATAGTCATGGACTAATGTCGAGGATGGAGTGTATTTAACATAGAAGCCATAATATAACACCAGGACATCTCATCAACTTTTAGCCACTCCCATATGGTTTTTTTTTCATATTCAGTTGCCCCTACAAGATATTTATTTAGGCAAAGATTTGCAAGTACAAACTTATATTTTTTAATAGTTAGAACAATATCAAGGTTTCTTTTTCTATCTAAATAATTGGTCAAATCGAGTTTGTTTTAATTGAGAATAGTGATGAGTGAATTGAAAATTATTTTTATTCCTTTAAAACCTAAAAAATTACAATAAGCTGATTAGCTTTAAATTCTACTTTGAGTGTTAGTTCACCATACAAATTCTCAAGTGAGTTCATCATCAGTTAGATACACCATGAATAGCATGTCTCAATGAGAGGATGTCTATTATTTATTATTTGTTTAGATATGCTGATTCCTATTAATCTTATTGTCCAAACAACATGTCATACCATACAAGATTAAATAGATGGCTTATTTGATCTAATAAATAATAGTAGTGCCTCAGATATAGAGGATGCCATTATTTACACTAAGTGTACCTCAACACATAATTCCAAATCGATTATTTTAAAATGAATTTTTTAGATAGAGAAGTAATTCATTTTAACAATCCATAAAATTATCTCACTATAATTTGTGCTAAGTAGAGCTACAAGTTAATCAGTCCAGTAGGAGGAAGACATTGAAACAAACATGCTAATTAACTTAAATTACTTATAAACTAGTAATAAAGACCAAGAGATTCATACATGATGAACTCTTCCTCTCACCTATATATTTTTTAAAGATTAAAGATTTTATTTCCTTTTAAAAATAAGATTTCTTATTCATTCTTTTTAATATTTATTTTAAAATACAAATCTTAATGTATTTTTCTTTATTAAAATAGTGGTTTGTTATGTGAACATGTGTATGAATGAGTGCCACGTGAAATATTAACTATTTATACATAATTACCATATAAGTTGCTACAAACATGCATCATTCATATCTTTACATACCACCACATATTATATTATTTACTAACACAAGAACATTAGATTACATGAATACATTCCATATTTATGTGATGGTTATGCCATCATATACATGCATTCCATCACAACAATGACTGACCATGATAAGCTCCACCAAGGCATGGTTGACCACTGCAAGTTCCTCCATGACAATGGCTGGCCACCGTAAGCTCTACCACAACACAATTTAGCACCACAAGCTCCTCCACGGTAATGACTACCCATTGAGAGTTCCTCCATGACATGGTTCACCACCACAAGCACCTCCATGATAATGATTGACTACTATGAGCTCCTCCATGATACTGACTGGCTAATATGAGCTCCTCCATGATAATGATTGGCTAATATGAGCTCTTCCATGGCATGGTTTTCAACTACAAGCTCCACCATGACATGGTTTTCCACTACAAGCTCCACCATGACATGGTTTTCCACTACAAGCTCCACCATGACATGGTTTTCCACTACAAGCTCCACCATGGCAATGACTAGCCATTCTAAGCTTCGCCACAACACTATTCTCCACCGCAAGCTTTCCCATGCCTCTATTCTTAATATTACTTAGCTTATTCTTAACCTAATCAAAATCAATTATATCCCATGCGATTAAATAACCACACAAATTAAATGCAAAATTACAACCCAAAAATGATTAAGCATAGCCATAATTATAATCGCATCCATACACATATTCAAACACATCCAAATGTATATTAAAATAACTTAGATGTTGAGTAGTAGTTAATGATTAATAGAGGTTAAAATGCCTCTATTAAAATTAATGATGTTAATTTATTCCTATACTTATATTAAAGCCTAATAGTTTTACACTCTATATCTCAAACATAGCTCTGATACTATTGTTGGAGCTTAGTGGATTCAGTGAAATCACATGTAAAAAACATTTTAAAGATTTTATATTTTTAAATGAAGATTGTAATAGATTGATTAAACTCATACCTTAGTTATTTATGGAGTTATTGTGAAACATAAGCTTCTCCAATGTTCTCAATCCTCCATTCATCACAAGAAAAAAGGAAGATGCATATTGATAGGTTGTGCATCCTTTTTGCCATAATTTATGAAACCTAATAAAAATAAAATAATAAAATAATAAAATAATAAAATAATAAAATAATAAAATAATAAAATAATAAAATAATAAAATAATAAAATAATAAAATAATAAAATAATAAAATAATAAAATAATAAAATAATAAAATAATAAAATAATAAATAATAAATAATAAATAATAAAATAATAAAATAATAAAATAATAAAATAATAAAATAATAAAATAATAAAATAATAAAATAATAAAATAATAAAATAATAAAATAATAAAATAATAAAATAATAAAATAATAAAATAATAAAATAATAAAATAATAAAATAATAAAATAATAAAACAATAAAATAATAAAATAATAAAATAATAAAACAATAAAATAATAAAACAATAAAATAATAATATAATAAAATAATAAAATAATAAAATAATAAAATAATAAAACAATAAAATAATAATATAATAAAATAATAAAATAATAAAAAATAAAATAATAAAATAATAAAATAATAAAATAATAAAATAATAAAATAATAAAATAATAAAATAATAAAATAATAAAATAATAAAATAATAAAATAATAAAATAATAAAATAATAAAATAATGAAATAATAAAATAATGAAATAATAAATAATGAAATAATAAAATAATGAAATAATAAAATAATGAAATAATAAAATAATGAAATAATAAAATAATGAAATAATAAAATAATGAAATAATAAAATAATGAAATAATAAAATAATGAAATAATAAAATAATAAAATAATAAAATCATACAATAATAAAATAAAAAACATATCACATACTTTACAAAAGTGATGTGATATGTTCCCTCATTACTATTTATTTAAATTATATCAAAGATTCAATTTAATTCATTATATATATATATATGTGTGTGTGTGTGTGTATGTGTGTATATAAAATCAATTTAATATTTCAATTTTAATTTATATTAATTAATAAAATTAAGTAATATAATATAATCAAATTAATTATTCTAGTTTTATATACACATAAACTCTAAATAATAAACCAAATCTTATACCTTTTACATTTTTTATAACACTAGATTAAGTTATGAAAAAAAGACTGACACAAATAAGATTCTGGGCTCCTAATGTGAATTATATGTACCATAATTCATATTAATTATAATTTATATTACTATAGAATTATAATTATACTTCAACATTTATTCTAAATGACTCATGCTATTTGTTATTCAATAACTATTTAACTTCTCATGTTAAAATTACGAATATTTATCAATTGAATTAAATTACTAACAATTCAATTCAATTGATTTCTTATATATTACTATGATACTTTCTACTTAACTTATTCGATATGTCGTATCAAAATTCATCTATAGACTTTGATAATATCAAAATTTATAAGTACCCTCAATGAGATAATATTAATCCATTTTACAGGGCACATATTTTATCAATAATCAACATTCACCATAAAATTAATAAGATTATCCAACTCACATAGCATATTGATTTAATTATAAATTTTACCCTTTATAAGTCAAAATAATTATTAACAAGTATACATGTTTATTAATTATATCAAGATTAAGAGTAATAGTGTTTATAATAATAATGATGTGTATTTATTTTATATATTAGTATGAAATAATTATACTGTTTTGGTAATATTCAATGCATATAAGTTCACTAGTATAATAAGTTAATATTTTAATATTTTTTTGCAGTATAATTAAATATCTTGAAATCTTGTACTATAATCTTACTAACATAGTTCCAAGCTCTGTCTAGATTATGAATAATATATTTATATTTTATAAGAACTAATGCTTCAGTCTTCTTTCTTTTGTACATAATCCAAACTTTAAAAAACAATTATTTACTATATAGAATAAAGGGCGATGCATTTTTTATTTTAAATACTTCATCAACTTATTGTATTTAAAAGAAAATCAAAATGAATCAAAATGAATCAAAATTACTACATAAAATGAAATTCAGTATAAAATGGTTCCAACATATACAACATGTGTGTTTTTTAGGGGTGCACCCCCTTTCAAGAGGTACACGATGCAGTATGTTAGTGTGGCGTAAGAGCATCTCCAACCATATTCAATAAAATAACTAATTAAAATATATTTAAATATTCAATTTAGTATTTTAGCTGGCAAAAATTCAAATTTTACTCAAACCAAGCTCAGCAAAATATCGAAGTATAGTGCGAAGTTGAGTTTTGGCGTCGCTGGAACTAGTGAATGACAAGAATATTTAATAGAAAAAAAGGATTTGTTGAGCGATAAACACTCAATATATTTGTTGAGCGAGAAGCCGAGGGGGTAAAAACACGAGAGGGATAGTAAGCGCGTTGAAGCCCTAACTTTCTAAAAATACTAAACAGAATATCGAAACTCTATTTTTAGCAATCACATTGGAGATGCTCTAAGGGGGATGAATATCTTTTAGTTTTCCCACCCAAGGACACTAAAAATTAAATATTTTTGAGCTTAGGTATTTTTTTTTTTAATTTGAAAAGTTTCAGTCCGTTGCTTTTGGTTGTCTTCAAATTAGACATATATTTGTGTGCATTTTCGTTCACTCTTGCAGAACCAGTTTGGTGGGAGAAGCTGCTGGGCTGAGTGCTGTGGCGCACGGTGACTTCACAGTCGTTATCACTCCAAACAAACAACTAACTTTAAAAATCTCACTGGCTCCTAGAGCGATCGTGACAGACGTTTTCACAAAAAATTGAATTACAGTTGGTACCGATGTCCGATGAGCAGGAATACAGTGAGCCAGTTGAAGAAGTGGAAGAGGACGACGAGGAGATTACGCAGGAAGATGCGTGGGCCGTCATTTCTGCTTATTTCGAAGAGAAAGGTCTAGTCAGGCAACAATTGGATTCGTTCGATGAGTTTATTCAAAACACGATGCAGGAAATAGTTGACGAGTCTGCTGAGATAGAGATTCGGCCGCAGAGCCAGCACATCCCTGGACAACAGTCTGATTTTGCCGAGGTATATGCATACTTTGTTTGGGAATAGGCACTTGGAGTCGGTGAAGAGTCCAGCAGACAAAAATGTATCTAATTGGGACTAAAATTGTGATATACTAAGTTGTAGGGATTAACTGATGGAACAAAATTGCATTGATATATAACAAAATTCTGGAGGGCTATGTTTCCTGGTATCCATTGCTGTATAACAAAGAAGTGACAAAATGTGTTATTTTGTTCATGTTTTTTGAATTATGTTGAATTACTTCAATGTGTATTATAAAATAAAACTAAACCCGTAATAATTTAAAAGATAGAAAATTCAAAAATAAAGCAATAAATTACATCAGGAAATAAAATACATTCAAAATAAAATGAGAAATTGAAATACATGGGAATGAATTTCAAAGAAATAGAAAAGTCCTTTATATTGGAAAAAGTTTGGAAATCTCCAAACATTTTTTCAATGTGGGCAAGGTGATTTTCATCTATCCCTATATTAAAATAACATTTTCCCACTTGAAAATCAATTTCTTTGCTTGTCAATACTTGCTTCAAATCTTGTTAAGTCACATGAAGTTCTGTACCATTCAAACTTGTCAGTGCTGATCGGTTTGGTAAAAATATCTGCTATGTTTTCTTCGGCATCAATCTTTTGCAAATCCACAATTTTTTCTTCTACTTTCTCTCGTACAAAATGATATTGTATGCTGATATGTTTTGTCTTTGAGTGAAATACTGGATTTCTTGCTAAGTGTAGAGTACTTTAATTATCACAAAATAAAGTAACCATATATTGTTTATATCCAATCTCTTCTAATAGTATTTGTAATCAGATTATCTCTTTACTGGCTTGTGTAGTTGCAACATATTCTGCTTTTGTCGTAGAAGTAGATATAATAGGCTACAATTTCGAAACCCAACTTACAGCTCCTCCAGCAAGAGAAAAAACATAATCTGTTGTAGACTTGTTATTATCAACATTTTCAGCATAGTCTGCATTAACATAACCTCTGACAATAAGATCTGAACTTCCATAGCATATTGTAGTATTTGAGGTTCCTTTCAAATATCTGAAAATCTTTTTCACAGTACTCCAATGTTTTAAGCATGAATTTGCCATGAATCGACTAACCACTCCCACTGCTTGTGCAATATCTGGTCTTGTACAAATCATTGCAAACACTAAACTTCTCACTACTGATGCATACGGTACTCGAGACATCTTCATTCTCTCTTCTTCCGTGCTAGGACACATACTTGAGGATAATTTGAAAATAACAGGAAGATGGGTAGAAATTGACTTACTATCTTGCATGTTGAAATGACGCAAGATTTTATTAAAATAATTTTGTTGAGAAAGTCAAATTTTCTTATTATTTTTATCTCAGTAAATCTGCATCCCTAGAATATTGTTTGTTAGTCCCAAGTTCTTCATATTAAAATTTCCTAGCCAACTGTGCCTTCAATTCTTGGATTCGATATTTGTTTGGGTCTGCTACCAATATGTCATCCACATATAATAGTAAAATGATGAAATCATTTTCTTCAAATCTTTTGTAGTATGTACAATGATCCGAACTGAGTCTATTATATCCAAGGCTCATGATGAAGGAATCAAATCTCTTATACCAATACCTCGGTGCTTGTTTCAAACTGTATAGAGATTTGTTTAATATACAAACAAAGTTCTCCTTACCAATTTCAACAAATTCTTCCGGCTGGAATATATAAATTTATTCTTCAATTTTTTCATGAAGAAAAATAGTTTTAACATCTAAATGCTTCAAATACAAATCAAGTGTAGCACATAGAGTCATTACTACTCTAATTGTTGTAAGACGAACCACCGGAGAAAAAATTTCATTGAAGTCAATACTTTCTTTATGAGTATATCCCTTTATCACTAATCTTGCACGATACCGTTTTACTTGATCATTGCTATCCTGTTTTATCTTGTAAACTCATTTGTTGTCAATAGTTTTTCTTTCGATTGGTAACGGTACTAGCTTCCAAGTCTTGTTTTTGTGTAGAGCTTCAATTTCTTTCACCATTGCTGTCATCCACAGAGATGCATCTGAATTATTTGAAGTTTCTTGAAATGTTGAAGGTTTTTCATCTTCTGTTAGGAGACAATATGTAATGTTGCTCTTCGTAACATACTCCGAGTGTCAAGCTGGCGGTCTTTTATTACGAATTGGCCGACTAACTCCTTGAGCCTTAGACACGACTTGTTCTTGTGCTTCATGCTCTAATTCGTTCTCCATTGACTTTGGAACATCTTGTATCTGATCTTTTTCTGCATGAACAGTGCTAGTTTCTAAAACTTCTTTTAATGTGCTATAATCTTTAATTCTTTCTTTAAAAATTACATCTCTGCTGATAATTACCTTGTGGTCAGTGGGTTCCCACAGGCGATACCCCTTTACTCCTTCAGCATACCCTAAAAATATGCATTTTTTGGATTTTGGATCCAACTTTGCTCTTTATTGGGTGCTGTATATCACATATGCAAGACATCCAAAATAATGTAAAGTAGAGTAGTCTACTGGCTTATCCGTCCACATCTCCATCGGTGTCTTCAAATTAATCGATGTTGATAGTGATCAATTTATCACATAGCATACAGTTTTTGCTGCTTCCGCCCAAAAGGACTTGGGTAGTCTTGTAGTCGTTAACATTGCTCTCATTCTTTCTGCAAGAGTTCTGTTCAATCTTTCTGCTACTCCATTTTGTTGTGGCGTGTATGTAACTGTGAACTGTCGTTTGATACCTTTTTGCTTACAAAAAACAAGAAATTCACCAACTGTATACTCACTTCTATTATCTGTCCGCAAATACTTAATTCTTTTCCTAGATTCAAGTTCTACCAATGCTTTGAATTCTTTAAAAGTTAAAAATATATTTGACTTTTTCTTGATTGGATATACCAAACATCTCCTTGAATAATCATCAATAAAGGATACAAAATACTTTGCTCTTCCATAAGATATTTCAGGTGATTCTCATACATCAGAATATATCAAGTCTAGCGTATTTTTACTTCTTATATTTGATCTTTTAAATGTCAATCTATTCTGCTTACTAGTAACATAATGCTCACAAAAAGGTAAATTTACTGTTTTGAGCCCTGGAAGTAATTTTTTATTAGAGAGAATCTTCAAACCTTGTTCTGACATGTGATATAGTTTAAGATGTCATATCATTATTGATTCTTCTTCATTAGTAATTGATGCAACACATGCATCTGCTTTCTGTACTGTTTCTCCTTTAAGCATGAATAAATTTGCCGTGATCTTTTCTCCATTCATTACCACGAGTGAACCTCTCACAATTTTTATCATTTCATTTTCAATATGAGTTCTGCATCCAAGACTATCTATTTGTCCCAAAGACAATAGATTTTTCTTTAAGTCAATCACATGTCGTACATCTTGAATAGTACGAATCATACCATCAAACATTTTAATTTTGATAGTATCCATACCAATAATTTTCAAAGTATGATCATCACCCATGTGCACTGAACCACCTGAGATTGATTCATATTTTTGAAACTAATCTTTCCGAGAAATCATATGCCACGATGCTCCCGAGTCTAACAACAATATATTACTAAACTGTTTTTTTACTTTCAACCATTGTTGTTATCTCATTATATAAAATACTATCTTCATCATTGATGCTTGCAATATTCCCTTGTGTCTTAGATAACTCATCATCTATATTTCTTTTCTTAAACCAATAATTTTTTTAGTGTCATTTCTTATCATAGTTATAACATTTAATATTTTTTTTACTTTGAGATTTTGATTTATCATAATTCTGACTCCCACCGGGGTCACGCTCCGTTGATCTCCCTCGTATCATCGTTAAAGCATCTATTTGTTGTGTATTTACATATCTATCATCTTTGTTTTTACGTCTATTTTTTTTTCTAAGATGGCAGAAGCAATATTATTAAAAAATTAAACTATCAGTCAATGCACCATTCGTTAGATTGATGACGAGTTGATCATACGAATCAGGTAAACTTTGAAGTAAAATCTCAACACGTTCAACTTCTTCTATCTTATGCCCCAACGTAGTAAGTTGCGAAAATAAAGTATTCAGAGTGTTGATATGATCAGTTACCATAACAGATTCCATCATTCGTAAAGTGTAAAGTCTTCTTTTTAAGAAGATCTTGTTGTGAAGTGACTTTGCCTCGTACAACCTTGTGAGAGTATCCCAAATTTTTTTTGCCGTATTTTTTTCTGTCACACTCGATAATACTCCATCAGCAAGTGACAAATGCAGGTCAGCTACTGCATTACTATCCATCTCATTTCACTTGTCGTCAGGAATTCCGGTGAGCTTTTTTTCAATTGCATCTAAGCAATTATCTTTCCTCAAAATTGCCTTAATTTTTATTTTCCACAATAAAAAATTACTTACATTGAATTTTTTTATTTCAAATTTTGCTGTCATGTTTCACTTTTACAGTGAACAATAACTGAAAATAATAATAATAATTTGTGTTATTACACTAAAAAAGTTTCCAGGTAAGTGAAGGGGTGCTATTATCCTCTTAAAAATCACAAACCTTGAGGCTCTTATTGCCCTTTTGACATAACATTTCTAAAATGCACTAACTACAAAAGTTACTAACTAACCTCCTCTGATACCACTATTATAAAATAAAACTAAACCCGCAATAATCTGAAAGATAGAAAATTCAAAAGTAAAGTAATAAATTACATCAGGAAATAAAATATATTCAAAAGAAAATGAGAAATTGGAATACATGGGAATGAATTTCAAAGAAATAGAAAAGTCCTTTATATAGGAAAAAATTTGGAAATCTCCAAACAATTTTTCAATGTGGGCAAGGTGATTTTCACCTACCCCCCATATTAAAATAACAATGTGAAACAGTTTCTTACATTCAATTTTCTATGCATGTCATATTCCAATTTAATAGTAAACCACATTATGAAACATCTAAATTATATTCTCTTGATACACTTCTCTTCAATATAAAGTAAATATTGGTTGTTTTGTTTTATATGTTTATTGCTCATGCTGAATATTCTTTCTTTCCTAGCATATTGTTTTCTTTGATGATATATATCATTCATCCTGAAAAAGAAGAGTGAGGGAAATTTATCTTGGCCATTGCAAAAGGAATTTTAAATTTGGATGTGCTAAACAAAATTTTATATTTTGGTGCCCTAAACGAGGGCTAAAATTTGATATGATTCTACATTGAATTCTCAAATCATGTGGCAATTCTAATTCTAGTAGTAAATTACATTATGAACATCCAATACTTGTTTGTTTTATATAATTCTTGTCAATATAAAGCAAACCATGATTCATGTTATGCATTAGTTTAAGATCCATGTTGAATATTCTTTCTTTCCTTGCATTGATTTCTTTTTCAATATAATGTCATTCATTTCAACAAAAAGAATTAGAGAAATTAGTGTTTCTTGAAAATATAAAAGGAATTAAAAATTTTTCTACCTTAAATGAAGTTTTAAATTTTATATTAGGATTTCTCAAATTAAAATTTTATTTCCTATTGTTTAAAGATATTTTAGTTTTGATATCCAAAGTTAGTATACCATGTGACATCAAGAATTTTTTGAGATTGGACTATAATAAATGCATGAAGATTTTCTTCCTCAAGTACACATAATCTTTCTTTTCTATTTTAGTTGTCTAATGTCTGTTGATCTTGATTCTCAATAGTAAAATTATAAATTTTTTTATTTTTTTTCTTCCTAACCTTTTCATATTATTTCTTGACTCTCCATGTATGGACCTTGGGGCCTTGAGTCGAAGCATGTTAGACCCTTTTCCCAACAATATGGGTAGAATGATTGAAAAAATATTTTGAGAAAGCATATTTGATATCCCTAGGGATTTAAATCATTTTCTAGGGTTATGTGGTATTTTCCCTTTACTAACTAGATTATCATGCTGGTGGTAATAGCAAAATTATTTAATTTAAATACATAGGAGCTAGAATTATCATGAATAATTTGATTTATTAATGATTTTTTTTTCATGTTATGGCTCAATCATATATGTGGGGGTTGTGATAGATTTTTTTTTATGATTGGGTGTCATACACCTAACACTTTTTTTAAATCTTAGCTTTGGATCGATTAAAATATAGATGTATGAAAAAAATTTACAAGGATAAAATTTGAAATGAGATAAATATAAATCATCAAGTATTATATTATTTCAACTTGTGTGAAAAATTTCAGTTAAAAAAATATATAGACTGATTGGGTGTCATACATAGGAGATTACACATGATTTAGTTAAAAAATATTTAGATCGATAAGTTAATTATTGATATAGAAGAAGAGTTAAAATATTAAATATTGAGATGAAGACGATCAAATAAGATATACACATTGAATTTGTGTGAAAATTTTTGTGATAATTATATTATTTGGACAATTAAAATTAATATAATTGATCCTAGTTATATCCTTCATGTGTCCCAGTAATGTTGATGATACTATCTTAATTTATATATAATTTAATTTTAGGTTACATTTTAGAGTTTGAAGTAATGTTTTACTTGAATGAGAGTTGAGTAAAGATCATCTATTTAAAAATGATTCATAATCTAAATACGGTGTTAAAGAGCTTATGGTATTTACTTGATTTGTTATATGAGTTAATGTAAAAATTTGGATCATTTATCTTTAAATCTATAACTATTGAAACATCTTGAATATTTTTCTCTTCTTTAGCACAATCATGCTAATACTTTTTTTTAATTGTGGTATAATTTATTTATCTATGAATTTATGAATTGGTTATTATTGTAATTTTATTTTTTTTAGTTTATAATTTTTTTAAGTTTTTTTTGTTATTTTTTTAATTATGAATGAGAGAATTTTACATGTGAGATATATCAATTTATTTTGTTCCTCATACAAGGGCATCTCATTGTACCTATCATGAAGTGTGAGTTTTTATTGATGTTTGACTATTTTTTGTGCTTAAAATTCAAAATGATATCTAAGTCAAAATTCTGGGCGTTGCAAACCATAGGGTTTAAAAGAAGAGAGAATATTGTGCATTGTGACAACATAGTGCACAATGTGATGTAATAATTTTTGAAAAAGGCACACAAAAAGGGTGTGCCTTTCCCTTATTTCTTTCCTTCATCTAGGCATATGGATGTTACACAAAGTAAATGAAATTAGACAAAGAAAACCATAGGTAAATACTAGGCATGCTATATATAGTATTTTTTGTCTCTTACCATTCAAAAAATCCTAATCTCATAAGCATCTTTTGTATGCATGAAACACACACTAGACACACAAGGAAGAATAAATTAGGGGGAGGGTGGGACAAACTTTTGTGTTGTATTTCTGAGTGACACTTGCTCATTATTGGTGTAAATAGAGGGAGCATTAATATGACATGAATATGCACACACATGACATTATTCTTATAGTGTGCATATTATACGAAGAAAGGACATATCGTATATAGAGGTGTCAAACGGCCCGGCCCGGCCCGGCTCATTTTTTTAGGGCACGATCGTGTTTTCGTGCCGGGCCAGGCACGGTTTAAAAAAGCCGAGCCAGGCACGGCCCGAAGGCACGACAGGCCATGCCGTGCGGTGCCGGGCCCGCTCGGGCCTGGCCTGGCCATACGGGCCAGGGCAGGCCCTAGAGGCAGAATTTTTTTTTTAAATTAAAATTTTAGATATTGTAATTTTGTAATTGTATAGTATTAAATAATAATATTTTTAAAAATGTTAAAATAAAAAATTAATTAAAAAAATAAAGTTTAGAATTTTTTTTTATCAAAATCAAATTAGTTTAACTTTTATTATAATTATTAATTATATATTAAAGTTATTATTTTTAAAAGAAAATTTAAATCATAAAAAAAATAAATCAATACATTATGTTAGTAAAAATAAAAATTAAAAAAAACATAAACAGCACAAATGAAAAATTGCCAATCATCCATTTGAAATCGAAGGTCCGAACAAAACAAATATCAGTTTCAACATAACGTACAAACAAAACGTACAAATAAAATCAATAAAAAAACATCGAAAACAAAAAATAGTAGATCATCATCAATCGTCAATTGGCATATCATGAGAATCATCAGCCGCAACATCAAGATCAGTATCATATGGATCATCATCATCGGCAATCAACTCCTCCGCTATCGTAATGGATGTGGATACGACTGCAGTGCCTGTTCCAGTCTCAGCTCCAACACGATCATGGATGCTAAACCTCGATTCCTCACAATCCTTCAAACAAGCCAATGCCTCAACCATATGTGGACGTAATCTCGATCTCCTATCCGAAATCACGTTCACTACAACAGAAAAAGCAGACTCCGATGCTACGCTCGACACTGGAGGAGTCAGTAGATCCCGTGCCATCCTAGATAGCACGGGAAAGGTGGACTCATATGATTTCCATCACTGTAATAAATCAAGATTCTTAGTATCAAAATGTGATAGGATTGAGCAGTAATCAGTATCTAAGCACCGAGACAGCTCGCTCCTATGTGATGGTCCACACATACGTTTCCCCATCGCTAGCTGAATAGAAAAATCGTCATCTCCGAACAAGGTATCAATGTCCGTAATCACAGTCTCACCACCACCACCACCATACCTAGTATCGTAGTATGTGAATAGGTCAGTCAATTTCTCGTGAATGAACCCTTCAGGTGGCTCTTCTAGGTTCATGCACGAGGAAATGAAAGTCAGAGTATTTTCTATCTCTTTCACATTAACCCTAGGATCAATGAATGCAGCGAGACAATAAAGAGATGGAACGGTGGACCAGTACTTCAAGTACTTGGTCTCCATCTCTGCAATCATATGGCTAAGCGTCGGGTCAGCTTGAAACTTCCTAAACATGCTACTAATGTTGCATATGCACCGGAGTGCAATGCAAGTGGTGGGCGTATAAATCGACGAACACATGTTCGTCGTGTCATAAAATATCTTCAGGAATTTCATTTATGAAATTCCTGAAGCCCAGTCAGTGTCATCAATAATAAGTTCGTCACTCTTATTATTGACGTAATCGGATATCACGTGTTCATATCCAACACATGATTCTAACATCAGGTACGTGTAATTCCAACGATGTTTCACATCCGATTGGAATTTCTTCTTCTTAAGATTCGCAGACAAACAGAGGCTACCAAACTCTTGTTGTCTGCGAGGAGTGAATATATTTTAGCGTATTGTGTATATTATCCAACACGGGGGAACACACCTTCATACCCGCTTGAACAATCAGGTTAATCACGTGACACATGCATATGACATGAAAGATCTCTCCTAATAGTGCGTCTCTAATATTCCTAACAAACATATTGATCGTTACTCCATTATTAGAAGCATTATCGAATGTGACATTAAAAATTTTATTTTGAATTTTATATTCCCTAAAGATTTTCATCATACACTCAAAAATTATCGGGACATCATGAGGATGAAGAATCTCAGAGAATCTTAAAATTTTTTTATTGATTGTCCAGTTAGAATCTACATAGTGACTCGTGAGACATGCATAAGAAGAATCATCGTGACTTGTCCATATATCAGACGTCACGGATACCACTCCACTATATGCCATAAATTCCTTAATTATTTTTTGTTTTTCTAACTTATATATCTTTAGTATGTCATTCCTAGATGTGAACCTAGGAATCCTACGATAGGAAGACTGAAAATAAGTTTGCATGATGTGCACTACCATTGGATTTTCCGAAAATCTGATCGGAAGACCCATCAATGTGATGAGCCTGGCCATGCCGTCCCTACCCAACTCGCTGGAGTATATGAAGGGAGTAAACTTTGAGACTGAACTCGATCCAGTCTCAAAAAATGCCGTGCCAAGTTGGGTTTGCCTAGGATCTAATGATCCATATTTTTTGGTGCATAATTTGGCATGCCTCTTAAGGTGCCCAGTCCCAAATGAACTCTTACATGTTAATAGTCCCATACAATATTTACACTGTGTCATTTCTTGTTCCTTACCCCTAATATTTTTTTATGTTATGATTTTAAAATGAGTCCAAACTACAGAAGTTATAGTTTTTTGTTTTTTAGAACTTTGTGTTGAGACGACTGGAGAAACTAAAGTTTCAGCAGTCTCAGACCTCTGTGTAATATTTTTATTTTCTAAATTTAAATACGTGTCAGGTGTATTTATTATTTTTTATGATTTTTATTTTTCCTAATTTTTTTCTAGAGAGAGAAACTATAGAGAGAGAGTAAAAAAAGCATAAAATAAATTATCTGGTAAAAGCAGTGAGGTCGGTCACGTGCACGGTGCACCGCAGTCAAGCTTTAATGTTTAAAACTCAAGTCGAGTTTCACGAAAATCCAAGCCGAAAGCAAAATCCCAAGGCCCGAGAGAGAGAAACACGGTTTTTGTGAGAGAAAGAGAAAGATTTGAGAGAATATATGTTTTTGAAAAACATAAATGTTAAAGGGAGGGGTAGAATTTATAGATTAAAGATATTAATTTTTTATAAAAAAATATTTTTTTTATATTTTTTTGAATTTTTAATAATTATTTAAGGGGCAGAATCATGAGCACCGTTGGATTCTGCCCCCTAGCCATTGGAGGCAAATCTAACGGCTGAAAATTAATATTAATTGCATTTTTTTTTCCCGTTGGGATTGGGACCGAGGGTCGGGTCCAATCAGACCCGATCCGCGGTCTTTTTTTCCGGAGGGGCCGGGCGCCGTGTGGCAGTGTGAAACCGGCACGGGAAGAACCCGTGCTGGTGTGCCGTGCCACGGGCCGAGCCGTACCGGGTCAGGCAGGGCACGCCATGTGCCAGGCACGGCACGGGCCCGGGCACGGGTTTTTAACGCGCTGGGCCGGCCCAGGCACGGCCGAACTGTGCCGTGCCTCGTGCCGGGCCGGGCCGGTCCGCCCCGGTTGACACCTCTAATCGTATATAGTTGTTGCAGTTTATAATTTGCTATTTTATTTTTTATTTTTTATTATTTTTTGTATTATGGATAAGAGCACACAACTTGTAGGATGCTCTTATGTGATTGGTCCCTTATATTAGGGCTTAGCATGCACACATTATGAGATTTAGTTTTGTTGATATTTCAATGGGATTGTGGGTTGCATTTTAATATTATATCAGAGCCAAAATCTTATGGGAAACAAACCCCACAACATGTAAAGGTTAAACTCCATATAGAGTGGGTGCGTGCATCATATCAACACAAAGCACATGGGAATGCATGCTGCTATGTACACATGAGCATTGAAATCAGATTGGCAAGATGCCATAGTGCCCAAAATTCTGCCTTTTCCTTTCATTTTTGCATGCATATTGTGTGTGATGCACATGCAATCCCTTGCCCGCTTTTTTTTTCATTGCATGCACACAATGTGCAATGCACCGACATATTGGAGCCTTGCCAAACCCAAGGCATGCTTAACTTTATTGTGCATAGAAAACACATGCACAATAGTTGATATTTTGTAAAAAAATGCACATAGTAAGCAAAACAAGTGCGGGAAGGAGACAATTTGTTTTATTGGACAATTTATTATTGTGAGAGACAATAACTCATTGTTGGTATCAAATATTTTGTGTGATATTAATTTATCATTGGTATCAATTTGAGGGAGTTGTGATATGATGTTAATATACAGATATAATAGATTCTTTATATAGTATATATATTGTATATAGAAGGGACATATCAGAGATATGCTTGGTAGATTTTTTTAGAGCGGAGGTTGAGAACATTAAAGAGTGTTGAAAGATACAAATTGATTATCATAGTCATCAACTGGTTCTAATAGAGTTTATTACCTGTGATATTTATTATAAAGGACTATACAAAATTTCTTTATAAGATAACATCATATATATTTTTAAGTATTATTAATTTTGTTATTTATACTCTTATTTCTGACTCATAAATTATTAATACAAAAGTCAATACTTCATTAGTAATTATTTTCTTTTACTATATTAGCTTTTTATTGTTTGAATATTATGATAATTAATAATTATTATTAAAAAGTTTTTGGATATGATAATATTCAACTTAATTTTTTAATTTTTTTGTATATTTTGCTCATAGTTATTTAAGATGTACCATAGGCACGTCTAAAACTCAGGCACCATGGGGCCTCTACCAAGGCACCTAGCCTTGGGAGAAGCATGTCTATTTGTGAAAGGCATGCCTAGGAAGTTCTGACATAGGCATGCGTGTGCCTATTTGTGAAAGGCATGCCTAGGAAGTTCTGACATAGGCATGCGTGTGCCTATTTGTGAAAGGCATGCCTAGGAAGTTCTGACATAGGCATGCGTGTGCCTATTTGTTAAAGACATGGGTCAAGTCTTTTTGGGTTGTCACTCGATGGGACTTGACTCGTGATCCGACCATAGTTAGTTCTGGGTCCTTGAGTTGGTTGATCGTGCTATTGGGCTAGGCATGAAAATCATTCTTGACTTAGCACAGCACGAGACGTGTCACGGGATGGCACAGTCAAGGATCTACATGGTTTCGGATCATATCGTGCTGGGCTAGGCATGGTTGAATTGTGCCATGCCTGGGCCATCTGGCCTGTTTGATATCACGAGATTAATGTATAAATTTTTTATTCAATGTAATTCTCATAGTTATTTTTATTATTATAGGAGAATTATATGAAATATTAATTATCTATTTATTACCAGATTAGATTTAGGTTATGCAATTAATATAATTAATTAATTTCTAGTTTTTTTTTGATAAATTTTTTCAAACTTAATTATTGTATACTAAGGTATGTGAAGAAGACTCTAGGACACATATCTCTTTCAACAATAAGATGTAGTTGTAATTGATCGAGTATTTAGATTTTAGTTAGGTACCAACTTGCATCGAGAGAAAGTATACAATGATTTTTTGTATTTTATTTTGAGATAATATTATTATGGAAATGTAAAAGATAGATGATTATTTTGAAATTTAGTATATATAGTTTATAATGATGATTATCATTATATGTGAGATATTTTAAATTTGATATTTCTCGAGATCATATATATATATATTTTTAATCATTATACTTTACTTTGATAATTATACAATGAAATATATAATTTTCAAACCAATGCTTGATGACCATATGAATCACATAGAGGTCAAATTTTTTCATTTCTTAGAAAGAAAATATATAACAAGACTATTGCTATCATCTATATTTAGATGATAAAGTAATTAATGAATATTTTCACGAAAGCCTCGTAGAGATCTAAGCTTATATATCTTTTCTCCAAGCATTATCTTCTGGGCCTCTACCCACAATTTTAAAGGGGTCGGGGGGGGGGGGGTGTTGTGATTTACAATTTGAAGTTTATTTTTCATTTGTTATTATGAATGAGAGCATCTATCCCATGAGATGCTCCAATTTGATTAGCATCTTATATAAATGCTTAGCTTATACACATTATGATATTGAATTCTATTAATGTTTTATGGGATTGTGGCTTGTATTTCTTTTTAGCTATTGATAGTTATTTCTAGAGTGATGGTCAAAAGCAATACAAATTATCAAGAGAGGCAGACTAATTATCAGAGCTATCTAGGGATTCTCACAAAACTCATTCACTATCATATTTATTTGAGATGAGTATATAAAATTATTTTCTAAGGTAATAACAAATACTTTTTATTTTTTAGGTATTATTGATTTTGTTTCTGTTTCTTTACTATAGACTCAGATTATTGTAGTCATAAGAGTTAATAATCTCATTGCTTTTTCTTTTCGTCACTGAGTATTATTGTAGTCAATAACATGTACTCAAAAGTAATTGAGTATTATAGTATTCAGTTTGATCTTTTATTTTTTTCATGAATTTTATTTATTTTTGATTATACTATTAATCTCTTTTTAGTTAGTTTTTTTTCAGTTAATTTTATTTTGACTTTATTTTCTTTTTTATTATTTTAGTTTTCTTTTCATTTTTTTGTTTTTTTGTAATTTTACTAGGAACATTTAACCAATTAGTTATCTCAATTATTTTTTCTAATTATATAAGAATATTCGATGTATCAATTTTTGCCAAGTATAATTCACATTCATTTTTAATATTATTTTGTTGACATGGTATCCAAGCAAACTAATGGAAATTTAATCCTAGGTTTGTGGATAGATTGGCTATGCACAATGTATGACAATGAAAAAAAATAGGTATGTGTAGTGGTGATAGTAGGTGCATGTGGTGGTGGTAGTAGAGATGCATGTGGTGGTGGTACTAGAGGTGCATGTGGTGGTGGTAGAAGTGCGTGTGGTGGTGGTAGAATTGCGTGTGGTGGTGGTGGTGCTAGAATTGCGTGTGGTGGTGGTGGTGGTAGAATTGCGTGTGGTGATGGTAGAGGTGCATGTAATGGTAGCAATAGAGGTGTGTGTGATGGTGGCAGTAGAGGTCTGTGTGGTGGTGGAAATAGATGTGTGTTATTGTTGATATCAAGCACGTGCAATAATAGGTATGTGGTAGTAGCAATAGATGCGTGCAATGGTCGTAGTAGAGGTGCATATGGTTGGCAATAGTAGATGTGCATGTGGTTTGTTGCAGTAAGCACATGGTGTGATTGGCGATAATAGGCACATGTGATAGTAGGTGTGTAATGGTGCATAGTGGTGGCATGTGGTGGTACAAAGTGGTGGATAATGGCTTTCCCGCACTATGATGTTTTGAGCAAAAATCCTAAGGGTTTCAGTGGATGTATAAAAAAACAGAAATTAGGATTTGTAAAAAAAATTAATTTGAGTCTTATTTTTATTTAAAAGAATCATAATTTTATGATATAATATGAAAAGAGATTATTTCAATAAAAATAGATAGAGGATAACCTCAATTCATTGTATTCGTTATTAAATAATGAGTTATACAAGAGATAATTATTGAATATTATATTCATAGAAGAAATATATTGACTACTAGAATCATCTAAAGGTCCTCACATAGCCATCTAAGAAAGTATCACATCATTTATTTTTTTTGTGCATTACAAATTATTTTATTTGTATACTTACTTTAGGTTTTTGAATTATTAATACACGAGCAACTATTTATATTATCGATAATAATATTTTGTTTACTATATTAATTTTTTATTTTGAAAATATTATTATAGTCAATAATAAACATTCAAAAAACTATTGAATATGGTTATATTTAGTATATATTTTTGTTACTTTCATATATTTTATTTATTCCTGATCGTTATGCTAATTTACTTTATGTGAGTTATCATTCTTCTTAATTCTCTCTTTGTTTTTGTTGCTATTAGCATACTTTTGTAGGATTGTGAGATTATGAAGAAGATTTTATTTAGGATTGAGTATAGTAGATTATATATTTTTTCTTCGACAATAAGATCTTATAAATATTTGAGTGTATTGTATTTTTTATTTATTTATTCTTAGTTTGATTATTTATTATTTTTAAAATTGAGAATATTTTATCTAAATCTTAAGATTATTTTGTCCTTTGAATATGAGACATGTTAGTTATGAAAGCTTATTAGAATTTTTTATTCTACATGTATGATTTGAGTAAACACCAATTTGATATAATATACTCATATGTATGAGAACTTAGTAGAGATGTGTTTAGAGAATGATTTAGGTATTCGATCATATTCTTTGATTACTATTTGAGATATAAATAGATATATCTCTTTTGAGATAGATTATATATTTTTTTTAATTTTTTAGGTTTTTAATAAAATATTAAAAAATTAATTTGATAAAAATTTTTTAAAAATCAAGAAATGACAATATATTAAATATATGTCCAATAGAAATAGTATTTATTTAATGAATTATATGATTATACACTATATTTAATCTGATGATACACTTAAATAGAATGAGATTATTTTTGGGGAGATATTGATTTAATTATAATTATCCTCATTAATCGGTTATTATTATTTTGTTCTTTCTCATTAATCAATTATTATTATTTGTTCTTTCTCATTAATCAGTTACCCTTTTATATCTTATATTCTAACTAGAGGTTATTTAATTTGTCTTATATAATTTTTGAATGTATTTGTTCTGTTTTTGATCATTCTTAAGGATGAGACAAATTAATATTTAAGGTTTTAAGATATGTATTCCTTGGATACTCTAGTATCCAAAGAGGGTACAACTATTCTTCATTAGATACTAGTAGAATTTTAGTGAGTGTAGATGCTATTTTTTAAACTTCTTTTTTAATGTGCATAGGAAGAATGTCCATCTAAATGTGCACATGGATTTATTACTATTTTTTCCTTACTTATATTTATGCCCATACTATTAGTTAGTAGAGAGAGTCACTTGTTATTTCCATCAAAACATGTTTGTTACTCTGTATGATGTTATTTTATTGAAGTCATCATATTTATAAACAAATTTAAATCATATTGAGTCTGAAGAGAGTGAAGTTTTTTAGGTATGAGAATCTCATTTAGTCTTATATGATATAATAATTCATAAGTTTTCACCATAATAGACTCATATTGAGTTGAAAACTAGAAGGCTTGATTACCCAGGACATATAGTCTATACTAGGTGAGAGAAACATATATAGCATGCTCAGACCAGAGATGAGTCTATCAAGTAGCCATGTGATTTTGTAACTAATCTTTTTAATTTTAATATGTTGATTACTTTTTAGAAAGGATATAAGAGCTATACTAAGTATCTAATTTCATAGGTATTGTTGTTTTCTTACATTTTTCATTCTTTTATTTTTTTTTTGGTACTAGATACTCAAAATTTTTTGAGACATCTTATTCAAAATGGTGCTAGACTATAATGTAAAAGATATATGCTCTATATTCTTTTGGGATCTGGGAATTATTATCATGATTTTTAGAAAAGTTTATTGTTGGTTGTAAGTAGATATTTACCATGAAAAAAAAGTATAAATGATAATGTAGATCATCTTAATATGATATTTGTATAAAGGATAGTTGCTTAGATATTTGGTGTGCACTACTATAGGACACTTATTCTCAATTGGTCAAAATGATCTTAATATGATATTTTTTGCAATATTTTATAATTAGAAGACACACCATCTAGACATGATGATTGTATTTTTTTTGGTGACCATGAAGAGGAGGTGCATATTGAGTAACAACTACATGGGTGTTACTAATTTGTTTTTATACTTTTTATGAAGTCTTGATGACAAGATGATTTTATTTATTATCCGAATGAATAATATTTTGATTATGAGAAATGATGATTTGAGGATCACCCAACAAAAAGATTATTTTCAAGCACTATTTTAGATGAAAGATCTTGTGAGGCTTAAATACTTTATTGACATAGAAATAATTTATTTTATGAGTAATATTATATTATTACATAAAAGATATTCTTGTAAAAGTTGATTTTTTTGATTATGTTCTAGTAGATATTCATATTGATCTATATATTGACTTCACATTTAATGTGATTTCTTTAGTTAACTTTATTATTTATACGAAAATTATAAAGATGATTAATTATCCGACTATAATCAAATTAGATTTATGATACATAATTAGTATAATTAGTTATTTCTTAAATTATTTTTGACAAGTTCACCTTAATATAATTTATTGTATGCTGAGACATGTTGAGAAGTTTTCAGGATTAAGATATTTTTCATGGATCATAAACACTTCCAATTGGTTAGGTAATTATATTCGAGTTGGACATCATCACACACTGTGAGGTTTATGATAAAATTTTATATCTTTTTTTAGAGATAATTTTGTCTCTTGAAAAAATATGTGATAATAATTATTTTAAGATTCAATATAGTTGCAGAGTTAAGTGAGATGATAATTATTTGTGAGATATTTTGGATGATGAAAGATAATTTTGTCTCTTGAAAAGATTTAATATGCATATTCTTCTTTTATTATTCTTTATTGTGATAGTCAGATAATAAGAAATATAATTTTAAATTTGGTATAGATATAAAAATGAACTATTTTTATTAAAGGAGAATATTCAGAATGAGACCATTGTTATAACATATTTTTAGACAATAGAACAGCCAATGGATATTTTTATGAAGATCTTGAAGTGACCTCAACTTATCATTTTTTTTTCTCCAAGCTTGTTGTTTACTTATACATACAAGCTTGATGAGAGTGGTAGTTTATTATTTTTTTTCTTTTTTGTATTTTATATGTGAGCACCTGATCTTTATATTGTCCTAATCATTTTTTTGCATATTATGTAAGAGTATTTGATTTATGAATTTATACAATGTCATTTATATTCATTTATAGTGTTATTTTCTTAAAATCTACCAATAATTATTTGTAATATTATAAAACTTTGAAAAAAACTTCATTTGGGATTGAACACAAATAAAGTATGTTTCTTTTCCTACAATAGAATATCCCTCTAAATATTTGAGTATTATTAACCCATTACATATACATTCTCAATATTTTCATTCATCATCGATTAATTTAATAATATTTTATCTTAATCTTAAGGATATCATGATCTTGGAGGGTAAGATGAGTTAGTGAAAACATACTAGAATTTCTTATTTTACTTATCATACAACTTTGAGTAATGACTCGTCAATCATATAGGTATTGTTGTATTACAATAGACTCGATATGAATTTAGATATTTTATTAATTTTATCAATGATAACTTGTAATTTATGTGATTTTTTTTTGTGTTAGATCTTAATTATTTTTTATTTTTTACATATTTTATAAAATAATAAAAAAATTAATTTAATAAAAATAGAAATAATGATAATACATTAGAATAAATATCATATATCTTTTGCACTTACTATATGGATCATAGATAATATGCCAAACTTCTTGTGTTGGTACTCCCTCACATAATGTGGTTGTACAAGGAAAAATATATATTTGATTGAGATAATTTAGATATTCTTATTTAATAAAAATAATCTTAAGTGTTTTTGGGGGTTGTTTTACTAATCACAAACTATCTTATTAATCAAATATATTCTTTTATTATTTCTAAGTGTACCTTCTCAATTCTTATACCATGACATGAAATTATTTAATTTATTTTTTATATTTTTTAGGAGTACTCACTTTGTTCATAACTTCTCTTCAAGGTGGGATAATATAACACCTATAATTTTTAGATACATCTTTCTTGGTTATTTCAATACTCAAAAAGAGTACAAATATTTTTTGTCAAAGTCTGATAGCGTTTTTGTGAAAATGTATATTATTTTTTTGAGTAATATTTATTTTTTAGCGAGTTTAGGAAGAGTGAAAATTTATAAGATACATCTGTATTCATTATTTTTTTATTCTATTGTGTTACTTGGACCTCCAATAAAAAGAGATTCATCTATTAGTTATATTTGAATTTATTAGTTCATATTATGATAATACTCCAAATGACATAATAGTTAATAAGTCAAACCTATTTTAGATTAATGATGAATTATAAATTAAGAATTTGACTACTCAAGACTTAATATCTATCTTCGTAGAAGAAGACATATACAATCTTCTTAGAGTAGAAAAGAGTTTTTAGAGAAATTGAATGATCTTATAATTAGCTTATTTGATTCTAATCTTGATCTTTTAATTATTTTTAAAAGAATCATACTCAACACTCAAGTTTATTGATATTGTGGTATCTATGTATTCTTTCCTCTTTTATTATTTTTTTTTTATTTTTCTTGATCATAATAGGATATTTATTTTTTCTAAGATATTATCTCATATAAGATGAAAGATTATATTGGTAGAAATAAATATTATGTACTCTGATTAAACTTGAGAATTAGTAACTCTTTTTTTGGGAATATTTGTTATTAGTTGGGTGTGAGTTTTCATCATGATGATTAATATAGATAAAGGGGTAGATTGTCTCAAGGCAAAACATATATTTTTTAACTGTGACAACCATGATACTGGATATTTTTTTTGATAAGTTCAAATATTCTTTTGTTTTTTTATAATTCTTTATTGTAACATTTAGATAATGAGATATATAATCATCAATTATATTTTTAATTAGCGACTGAAATATATAGAGATATATTATTGCTGTAGTGTATATTCCTGCAACAAATTAACATCATATATCTTTTCATAGACCTTGAAGATGTCTTACTACATATTTCATTCATCCAAACTTGGTGTCTTGGATATCTACGTATTAATTTGAGTTGTATTATAGTTTATGCTCAATGTTATATCTGTTTATTTCTTTATTTTATTTTTTTTATTTAATGAATGACAATACCCAACATGTGGGTGTTGGCTCATTCAATCCAAGTTGAGATCATGTCTATCTCTTGCACACATCTAATTTCTTAGTGAGTTTTTTTTTTAAAATTCATATAATTTTTAGTTGTTACATTCATATCTTCCAAATGAAAATGGGAAAGCTAATCTCTAAATCAATAATAAGTATTTACCAGAATAAGGTGTTTTTGACTATAAACAATAGTTTCAATAGTAACCAATTTCATAATAGTCAAGTTTTACCTGGCCTTATCCTAACCATTCTAAATAAAAAATAATACCATCAGTCGGGGCACCTTGATGGCGGTGCAAAATGTGGCCCGGACATGATTTTTTGCTTCAAACAAAAAGGATTTTGAAAAAAATTATTCTATATGGTGGACAAACCCAAAATTGCCGCCGTTGCCCATGGCTGTTGTTGCTGGTGGATGATGATTGATGGTGGTCAATCACTATACGGTCGCGTCGCCGGCCGGCCTCACTGCCACCGTGACTCCAACAAGTATCTAGGCCAGCCCAAATGTTCTTTGGGAATAAGATCAAATGTTATTAGGTTTGAGATTTAAACTCAAGATATTATCTATCAATATTATTTCCTGCCAGAGATGCTAGCTCTTAGGAACCAAACAAAATAAACACATAAATTACATCTTTTCAATAGTCTTAAAAGATGATATAACATGTATCAAAATTGAAACAAAAGTGATAGACACGTCTTTATAAATTCAATACCCCACATACAACTTAAAAGAGAATAAAAGTAGATAGACAATAAAAAGAAATTAAAGAGGGTAAGCACATTTATTAATAATTCTTTATTGCAACAATTGAATAATTAAAAATATTATTTTTAATTAAATTTTTCACAAACATAATAAATATGGAAGTAAATTATTATTTTATTTGAGAAAATTCAAGGTGACAAATTTATTTTAATACATATTTGTAAGCTATCAAATTGGTAAAAAACATTTATGTTATATAGCATTTAATGAGTATTATTTGTTGCATAAAGTGCTCTTAGTTTTTTTTTTTTTGGGTGATTAATGTGTTTTATTTATTTATTGTTTTTATAATGCATATGTTAGATATTGATATAAATATTATTTTGTGTTTAATTTTAATGTTTTAATACTTATTAATTGTTCTTGCATTAAATTTAATACTATTTAATTGAATATTGCTTATATATATATATATAAAATCTTCTTTTTAATTACTAATTGTTAATGATTTTGCATGGAGTTAGATGTTAGAATGATGTATGATTACTTAAATGCTAATATATTAGAATTTATTAAAATTCTGAAGTTAAAAGTATCTAAGCAAAAATAATACTAGAATGAGTGATTATTTGGGAAGTTTTTGTATCATATGTATGTATTGGAGGTCATCCCTTGGTGTGATGACAAATATTTTCGTTCAATAGTAGTATGTCTCGAGATCGAGACTCATCAAATGTAACATCTTTAATTTTCGGAGATAAGGATGTTGAGATATTAAACTTTTTCACACTTCTTGCTAAGTAGGAATCTTATATAGAGGTGTCAAAGAGGTGGCGTGCTGACACGACATGTTTTTTGGTGGTCTAGTTGGGTCATTGTGCCGTGCTGGGCACGACACGACTTGAATATTGTTGGCCTGATTAGAGGTGTCAACTGGGCGGGGCCGGCCCGGCTTGGCACGGTTTGGCCGTGCCTAGGCAGGCACAGCACGGGAATATTCCGTGCCCGGGTAAGGCACACCTCATGCTGTGTCGTGACGAGGCCAATCGGGCCTCGTGCTGTACCTGACCCGGCATGGTTCGGTGGCCCGTAGGCACGGTCGGGGTCACCATTCACACCCAGCCTCGGTCTCCTGCACCCACTGACCCGTAGACCTGGCTTCCCGCACCCTCACGGGTCACGGGTGGGTTCACTGTGACTCGGGACACGGGAGTCGGGTCCAATCAGACCCGACCTGGGGTCCCCCCCCCAACGGGCAAAAAAAAAATTTTAAAATGTTCCCGTTGGATCTCGCCTCCAACGGCTGGGGGGCAGAATCCAACGGCCTTCATGATTCTACCCCCTAAAAAATTTAAAAAAAACAAAAAAAAATAACTTTAAAAAAATATTTTTTTTAATCTATAAAATCCTCCCCATTCCTCTATGACATTTATGTTTTTCATAAATATTTATTCTCTCAAATCTCATATTTTCTCTCTCTCAAAATTCTTGCTCGTCTCTCTCGGGACTCGGAAAGTTGGGATTTCGTCATTTGGCTTGGCTTTTCGGGAATCTCAACTTGAGTTTTGAATTTTGAGCTAGACTGTGGTGTATCATGCACGTGATCGACCTGACTGCTTTACCGTGTAATTTATTTAAAGTTTTTTTTTTACTTTCTCTCTTTCTCTTTAGTCTTAAAATAGTTAAATCTAAAATCTATCATCTAGTCTCTAAATAAGTGTCATGTTTAACAAAAATCCTAAAAAATGATAAATACTAATGAAATATATCTAAATTTAGAAAATTAAAATCTTACACAGAGTTCTGAGGCTGCGGAATTTTTGGTTTCTCTAGTCGTCTCAACCTAAATTTCTAAAAAACAAAAAATTAGGATTTCTGTAGTTTGGACTCATTTTAATATAATAAAATAAAAAATATTAGGAGTGAGGAAGAAGAAATGACACAGTAAAAATATTATATGAGAATTTTAACATGTAAGAATTCGTTTGAGACTGGGCATCTTAAGAGATATGCCGAATTATGTACCAAAAATTATGGTCCATTAGATCCTAGGCAAACCCAACTTGACACTGTATTTTTTGAGACTGAATTGAGTTCAGTCTCAAAGTTTACTCTCTTCATAAACTCTAGCGAGTTGGGTATGGACGACATGACCAGATTTATCATATTGATGGGTCTCTCGATTAGATTTTCGGAAGATCAAAGGGTAGTGCGCATAATGCAGACATATTTTCAGCCTGCTTATCATAGGATTCCTAGGTCCACATCTAGGAATGACATACTAAAATTATATAAGTTAGAAAAACAAAAAATAATTAATGAATTTATGGTATGTAGTGGAGTGGTGTTCGTGACGTCTGATATCTAGACAAGTCACGATGAATTATCCTATGCATGTCTCACTAGTCATTATGTAGATTCTAACTGGACTATGAATAAAAAAATTTTAGGATTCTCTAAGATTCTCCATCCTCATGATGGTCCGGCCATTTTTAAGTATATGATGAAAATCTTTAGGGAATATAAAATTAAAAATAAAATTTTTAGTATCACATTCGATAATGCATCTAATAATGAAGTAGCGATTAATATGTTTGTTAGAAATATTAGAGACGCACCATTAGGAGAAATTTTTAATGTTAGATCCATGTATCACGTGATTAACCTGATTGTTCAAGCGGGTATGAAGGTGTGTTTCCCTGTGTTGGATAATATAAGTAATGCACTAAAATAGATTCGCACTCCTCGCAGAGAATAATAGTTTGGTTGTTTTTGTTTGTTTGCGAATCTTAAAAAGAAATTCTAATTGGATGTGAGATATCGTTGAAATTACACGTACTTGATGTTGAAATCATGTGTTGGATATAAACACGTGATATCCGACTACGTCAATAGTAAGAGTGATGAACTTATTATTGACTGACACTGACCGGGCTTCAGGAATTTCATTTATGAAATTATTGAAAATTTTTTATGACACGACGAATATGTGTTCGTCGGTTTATACGCCCTCGACTTGTATTTTACTCAGGTGCATATGCAATATTAGTTGCATGTTTAGGAAGTATCGAGCTGACCCGACACTTAGCCATATGGTTGCAGAGATGGAAACCAAATACTTGAAGTACTGGTCCACTGTTTTATCTCTTTATTGCCTCGCTACATGCATGAACCCTAGGATTAAGGTGAAAAGGGTAAAAAAATACCCTGACTTACATTTCCTCGTGAATGAACCTAGAAGAGCCACCTTATGGGTTTATTCACGAGAAGTTGATTGACCTATTCACATACTACGTTACTAGGTATGATGGTAGTAGTAGTGAGACTATGATTACTGGCATGGATACTTTGTTCGGAGATGATGATTTTTCCATTCAGTTAGCGAGGTGAAAATATCGGGGTGGACCATCACATAGGAGCGAGCTTTCTCGGTACTTAAATATCGATTACTGCTCAATCCTATCACATTCTGATACTAAAAATCTTGATATATTACAGTGGTAAAAATCATATGAGTCCACCTTTCCCGTACTATCTAGGATGGTACGGGATCTACTGACTTATCTGGTGTCGAGTGTAGCATCAGAGTCTATTTTTTCTGTTACAGTGAATGTGATTTCAGATAGGAGATCGAGATTACGTCCAGATATTATTGAGACTTTGGCCTGTTTGAATGATTGAGAGAATTCGAGGTTTAGCATCCATGATCGTGCTGGAGCTGGGATTGGAACAGGGACTGCAGCCGCATCCACTGCGAAAGTGGAGGAGTTGATTGCTAATGATGATGATCCATTTGATACTGATCTTGATATTGCGGCTGATGATGCTCATGATATGCCGATTGACAATTGATGATGATCCACTACTTTTTGATTTTGATGTTTTATTTTTTATTGATTGTATGTTTTATTTATATGTTACGTTGAAATTTTAATTTGTTTGGTTCGGACCTTCGGTATCTATTGGCTGATTGGTTATTTTTCATTTAGTTTGCTTTTGTTTTTTTTATCTTTAATTATTTTTAACAAAATTATTTGATTTTTTTTTATTTTTTTGTTTCATTTTTTCATTTAAAAATTTATTACTCTATAATTTAATTTTAATAAATTATAAATTAATTTTATTTTAAATTATAAAAAAAATTTAAACTTTATAATTTAATAAATTTTTATTAATTTTCATTTTATAAATTTATTATATTATATATTATCTATAATTCTATATATAAGTTAATATATTTTATAATTAAACTAAAATATAAAACAATAAAATAAAAAAAAAAATTTTAGCCTGGCCCATATGGCCTCGTTTGGCCCGTACAGCCAGGCTTGGCCTGACTGGGCCTGGCCCGGCACAGCCTGTTTGACACCTTTAGGCCCGACATTGCCTGAGTCTGGGCAGAGTGGGGCCAGGTCATGCCTAGCTGTGCTGGGCCATGTCGGGTCATGTCAGGTTGCAGCTCATGCTCAGAGGCTGTCAACCTGGTTGACTAGTCATTGGTTGTGGTTTATGATTTTTAAATTTTTTTTTTGCAAATTTAAAAATTGAAGTTATCCATTATGAGTTACGACACTACATTATTTTATATAAATCACAAAAAAATAAAATTATTAACGTAAATAATAAATTTTAATAATCAAAAATATTAAAAAAATATATCCATCATTCATTCCAAAAAAAAATAAAATTACATAATTTCACAATATTAATATTATCAATCATAATTATGCAAGCTTAATCTTATTGCCAATCAGTGTAAATATGCAACTAATTATCATCGCATAAGCATTTGCTAGTATTACTAGTGTTGGACTCAAATTCTTCAAAGTATCACAAGTTATCATTTGCCAGTAACTCTTTCTCTTTTATTTCAGCATGATCTTGGATGTCTAACATTAAATCTTCTTAATTTTTCATGTATGCTAGTATCTTAATGATTTTTACTGTAGTCTTTATCTCCTATCTGAAATTATATTGACTGCAATAGGAAAAAGTAAACTCTGATGCTGCACCGATATTAGCAGAGTCAGTAGATTTCGTATCATCTTAGACAGCAGAGATAAGTAGTTTCTTATGATTTATCATTATAAAATATCAAGATTTTTGTATCATTATATGATAGGATTGAATAATAATTGGTATCTAAGTATCGAGACAACTTGCACCTATTTGACAGACCATTCCATTATTTTTTTTCTTGCAAACTCAATAAAAAAGTCATCTCTTAATATAATGTTCATATCTATACTGGAAACTTGGCTATAACTATTATAATATATAGTATTGTAGTATGTAAATAATTCAGTCAATTTTTAACGAATAATCTCTTTAGGTTGGTGTTCTTAGTTTAAGTACGTGGATATATATGTCAAAATATTCTATACTTCTTTCACCTTAACCGTATGATTAATGCATATAGCCAAATAATAAATAATTGAAATAGTGGATTAATACTTTAAGTACTTAGTTTCTATCTCAATAGTCATATCACTAAATATTGGGTCATTTATAAATTTTTTAAACATGTCACTAATGTTGCATATGCACCTAAGTGCGATGCAAGTGGTGGAAGTATAAATAGATAAATACATGTTCGTTGTGTCATAAAAAATCTTTAGGAATTTTATAAATGAAATTTTTATATCATAATTTCTATCATCAATAATAAGTTCGTCACTCTTACTATTGATGTATTTGAATATTATATGTTTATATCCAACACATGACTTAAACATTAGGTAAGTGTAATTCTAACGGTATCTCATATTTATTTGAAATTTTTTCTTCTTTAGACTCGTAGATAAACAAAAACTATCAAACTCTTATTGTTTGTTAGGTGTCCAACGATATTTTAGTGAGTTATATTTTTTTTCTTAAGTGGGAGAAATAACCTTTCATTCTCACTTGTATTATCAGGTTAATGATGTGAGACATGCATCTAATTTTAAAATTTTTTTTTAATGGCCTATCTTTAATGATTATAACAAATATGCTGAAGACTACTCATTGTTAGATGTATTATCAAATATAATACTAAATATTTTATTTTGTATATGATAATCTCTAAAAATTTTGTCATTCACTCATATATAGCTGGGTCATCATGAGGATAAAAATTTTTTAAAAAATTTAAAATTTTTTTATTAAGTATCCATTTAGAATTTATATGGTGAATGCTGAGACATGCAAAAATGCATCATCATTGACTAGGATAGATATTGGATGTCATAGATACTACGTCATTATATTGCATAAATTTATTAATTATTATTTATTTTTTTAACTTATAATATTTTATTATATCATTTTTACATGTGGATCTAGGAATTATATGATATGAAGGCTAAAAATAAGCTTGTATAATGTTGATTATCATAGGATCCTCCGAAAATCTAATCGAAAGACTTATCGTGGTGATCAGTTTGGTCATGTCTTTCCTCTCTAACTCATTGTGATATATGAATGGGGTCAACAAAGAAGCTGAACTAGATTTAATCTCAATGATCCCATCGTTTAGTTAGATTTACATAGGATCTAATGCATCATATTTTTTGGTACAATGATCGGCATATCTCTTTAAGTGTTTAGTCCTACATAGATTCCTATATATATATATATAAAATATTTGTATTATGCTGATTTTTTATTGATATCACTTGTATTTTTATTTTGTATTATGTTAAAGCAAGTTTAAACTATAGATACTTATTCTAATTTTTTATTGTTTAGATATTTGAATTTGAGTTGATGTCATGGGATAAAACATAATTTTGGTCTCGAATTTTTCATAGGGTTATTATTATTAATATTATCTACGTTTACGTTAATATTAATTTCATTATTATTTAATTTACTATTAATCATTTTAATAATTAAAAACTCGCCACGTAGTGGGTTAATAAAAAAAATTCGCTACGTGTACCAAGCTGAGTAGGTTTTTGTAAATATTTTAATAATTTTTTTTAAAAACATCGAGTTGGGCTAGCTCGGTCCGATTGGATCGTGTTTGATACCTGCTTTGAGCTCTAGGGTCACGGTACCCCGTACCTATGCCGTTGGACCATGCTTGTGGGCTAGGCACCCAAGTCATGCTTGGCTTAGCACGAGGTTTGGCTCCACCTAGCCCAACACGACATGAGCCATGCCTTGTGCCGGCATGACACGAGTCAGGACATGGTTCTGGACCATACCGTGATGGGCCATGCATGGTTCAGGCAGGCCGGGCCTAGCATGGTTCACTTAGGCACTGTTTCGGGCCGTGCCAAGCTCCCTGGCACACGTGCCATCTTTAATCTTGTGCACTGAGTAAGAATTCCAAAAGATATTAGTATGCTCAAATAACTAGCAGCTAAAGTGAGGTGCATTGTAAACCTACTTATTAAAAATCCCTTGCATAATGAGCAAGGCATGTTAGCAGGAGTGCTTTTCAATATGCAGAAAACATTTTGCATAATATATATATTTAATCTTATTACCATCATGATTTATGTGAAAACACACACTATCTATTTCATTTGATCTTAACTGAGAAGTGTGGATCAATTTTAATTTAAATTTTTTTTTTAATGTGTTGTCATAATACTAATTCTAATTGCTAATGATTGTTAATCTTGCTATGTAGTATTTCTATTATATAAACAAATCAGTATTCTCTATTGCTTGATTGTCACCAAGTTCATCTATGATAAGTTAGAAAGAGTACTTGCTTTTCTTCCAAGGCATCTAATCTTTTTTAATGAAATGATAACTAGTCATTAATCTTTATGTGCAAATCACTCTTTTATGAGCTCCAACATAATTTTATCACTGATAAAGTCTTTGGTATACAACTAATTAGCCCTCTCCTAAGTCTCATTGCAAAAGTTTTCCATAACAATATTCACTCTGAGATTCTTCCAGTGTCTTCGTTGGTGGCAATGACATGTCATTTTAGCTGCATTTGATGGTTGTGGCAGGGATATTGGGTCTGTTAGATGAGCATCTCTGAAAATAATCAGAACACATACAATAGTGATGATAGTAAATCCTAAATAGTTGGTGTAAATTTTGATTGATGATGATGACGACACAATACCAATGATACAAAAGTGAGAGTGTTTGAATCAATGAGTGGTTTCTTGGGGTTTTCTCAGGATGTCTCTTTTGAGCCATCATAGACACATTTCTGTGATGGATGGTTTCTTGGGTTTTTTCTCAGGACCTCTGGAAACCAGCAATTTGAATAACTAATAAAAGAAAGATGCTTCTCTTCTAAAAATAATGTTTGATAAGAGTATATACTATTTTGATTTTGTAAAATGTATCATGCAGTGGAGCATGTAATCTAATAATAATTTTCATTCAAATTTTTTATGCAGACCATCTACAAGATCACCTTTGGCCAGATATACTTGAGCAAGCCCATGATGACAGAGTCTGATGGCGAGACTGCTACTTTATTTCCCAAAGCTGCAAGATTGAGAAATTTAACCTATTCAGCTCCTCTGTATGTTGATGTTTCAAAGAGGGTTATAAAGAAAGGGCATGATTGTGAAGAAGTTACTGAATCCCAGGATTTTACTAAAGTTTTCATTGGAAAGGTAGTGAACAATTTGTTAATAAGTTATTGAGATTGAGAATTGAGACCTAATTGCTTGTTCACATGCATGCAGGTTCCCATAATGCTTCGATCGAGTTACTGCACCCTCTACCAGAATTCTGAGAAAGATCTGACAGAGCTTGGGGAGTGCCCATATGACCAAGGTGGATATTTCATCATTAATGGAAGTGAAAAAGTTTTGATTGCTCAGGAGAAGATGAGTACAAATCATGTCTACGTGTTCAAGAAGCGACAACCAAACAAGTATGCATTTGCAGCAGAAGTTCGATCTATGGCGGAGTCTCAGAACCGGCCACCAAGTGCTTTGTTTGTGCGGATGCTCTCTCGAACCAGTTCCAAAGGGGTACAATAAAGTTTTTTTTGTTCCCTGTGTGTTGTATCTGGATTCTGGATTGTCTATCTTATTTGTGGATTAATAGGAACACTCCATTTAACATTTATAACAAAAATGTATGAGAAACACAATGTGATATCATGGTGGCCTACCCAAACATGAACTTTACCATATTTGGTTAAAAACTAATAAGCCCATATAAATTTTATAAAAAATGTGGATGTTTGATATTCTGAGTACAGTAATTCCTTTTTTTTTTTTTGAAATGTGGGTGTCTGAGCTAGCACTTTACCATATCCACACCATGATTAATCCTATGTGGAAATTGACCTTCTCTCCTGGTTATATCTCCTTGTCGGTCTGGGCAAGTGCACTACTTTTGATTCAGACCCAGGATCTCACCTATAAATCATATTCTTGAAGCTCACTCCTAGGAACCATTGATCTTTAACATATGTTTTGCGCACTATTATGTCCCTGTTTTGCGCACTATTATGTCCCTGTTTTGGCAAACATAATTTGATGTTCTATTTGGATATGTGCATTGGTTGAATTGTCCATGTTCATAATTTGTTAATTTATCTTATTCTAGATTTGACTATGGATTTAATAGGGTTCCTCAGGGCAATATATCCGTGCCACTCTTCCATATATTCGAACTGAAATTCCAATTATCATTGTATTTCGTGCTTTGGGATTTGTGGCTGACAAGGATATATTAGAGCATATTTGTTATGACTTCTCTGATACCCAAATGATGGAGTTGCTTCGTCCATCTCTGGAAGAAGCATTCGTTATTCAAAATCAGCAGGTACCTTCTCTCCAACGTGACCCTTTTTTTTTTGCTGCTTAATGCTTAGAGCCTTAGATGCTAGAAGATCTTTTGCTTAAGCATGTTTGAGATTTCACTGTGGCTTGGATATGAAAGTTATATCCTGGTTGCAATCTAAGGTTATATATGTGATTTGTAACCTTTAATTTTTAATAATATTTCCGATGCAATTTTCAAAAGTTGCCGGTATTTATTCTTCTATTCAATTTGAAGCATTTCATCTCTTCTTTGTAGGTTGCACTTGATTATATTGGAAAGCGAGGATCAACTGTTGGTGTAACTAGAGAAAAAAGGATCAAGTGTGTGTTCAATAGCAACTCTACCAAATGTTTTTTTTTTGTATTTTGGAGAATTACCCTGATGGTCTTATATGCATCACACTCACAGGTATGCAAAAGAGATTCTTCAAAAGGAAATGCTTCCTCATGTTGGCATTGGGGAAGGTTGTGAGACAAAAAAAGCTTATTATTTTGGGTAGGCCTACTTTAAGAAGAATAGGCACGTGTTGATATAGTTTGCTCATAGTTATTAAAGGTGCGCCTAAATCTCAGGTGCCACCAAGCCTAGGCAAAAGTGTCTCGCCTCTCCTCGCCTTAGGTGTCCATCTCCACAAAACATATTATTCTTGAAACCTTTCTCTACAAATCAATTATTCCCAAAGTTTCATTTTCTCCCACGAAATATATTATTTCTAAATCTCTCTTCCATCTTCCTAAAATTATAGATAATATATTTGATGTCTTAGAATTTTGTATGTTTGTGTATTGAAATTATATTATTTTATTTTAGAATTCTGGATGATTATTATTGTAGAAAATATTGATAATGTTTAATTTTTATGTTTGATATCATTTATTTGATTGTATTTCCTTAATTTTCTGTGCCTTAATTGCGTCTTATGTTTCAGGGCACCAAAAGACTTTTGTACTCTATTCTGTTTTGCACATAAAATAACTATTAGTTTGCTTTTTGCATGATTATTAGACTAACATCTTATTTTTTGTTTAGATATGTTATTCACCGGCTCTTACTTTGTGCACTTGGCCGAAGGGCAGAGGATGACAGGGATCATTATGGCAACAAGAGGCTTGATCTTGCTGGTCCTTTGCTTGGAGGACTTTTTCGAATGGTTTGTATTTTTTTTTTTTTGTTTTTTTTTTTAAATCCATCAGAATTGGCAGCATCATTAGGCTTGTGGTTCAAAGTTCCATTATGCCAAATGTAAAAATTTAACGGGACCAAAGCAAATTTTAATAATGATGTCACTAGGTTTAGTTTGGTTGATTTGCCTGTTATTTCTATGTTTATTCTGCTTTAATTATTATACATTTCTGCAAATAAAAATTATGATCATTATTATTAATATATATTTCTGATATACTTAGAGATGACCATATGGATTTTAGTTATTCAAGAAAATACAACTCCACATAGATTTTTGCAAAGAAAATGATAACCAAAATTTAAATTTCTTTAAAACATATTCTAGTCAATCCAAATTATAGATAATGTTGAACTAGACATATTCTAACGGCGTGATAGTTTGATTGGCGAGATTCTCAATTCTCGCTTCCTTGGAGGTTGCGAGTTTGATTTATATGAGCTACTATCATTCGCTAGGATAGGAAACCATGCTTCTTGAGCACTAGGATATCATCTGGTTAAAAAAAAATCGATTTGGCTCTGCCCTACTTCATTGACCACTTGATATTTCAATGTTAGTCATCATCATGCTAATGCATCTGAACTTTCTCTTCTGCTTTATTTAGTTATTCAGAAAATTGACCAAAGATGTCAGAGCATATGTGCAAAAGGTTTGCCATTATCGATTCAACTTTTGGTATTGATGTTGAATACCATTCATGGCAATTTAACCAAGGTTTTTTGTGCATGGCACAGTGTGTTGATAAGGGAAAAGATGTTAACCTGCAGTTTGCTATTAAAGCAAAAACCATTACTAGTGGTTTGAAGTATTCATTGGCTACTGGAAACTGGGGACAAGCAAATACTGCTGGTGCAAGAGCTGGAGTATCTCAGGTTAGAATTAGTTCTCAATTTTTTTGAAAATTTACCCATTATTTTTCTATTTCAACCTACCTTATTAGACTGGCAAGTCTATTCTAAAAGGTATTTTTCTTATTTAGAGATGATATATGATAGAACTTGGTGTTTGTTTTGATGGGTTCCTAGTAAAAAATATCTTTTGTTATTTTGATATCATTAAAAATATATATATGATAATACGATAATAAGTGTTCATTTTGTTGAAGAGAGATTAAATAAATTTTCAATCTAGTAGGATTACATCAAATATTCATTTTAATTTTTTTATTTTAGTTTTAAATGATTTGACAAGACATCTTTAGGAAGAGATCCCTTGATATATGTTATTTATAAAAAATATTATATTAATTTATAAACTTGATGTAGGTTTAGGCTGAAAATTATATAGATAATGTGACATATCAAAAAGTAAGAGATTTAAAATTAATTGATTGAAAATATAATATTTATCTTATAATTTTAATTTTGATTCAAAACATAGATTTAACTTTATTGAGATTGGTGATGTCAAAATCTAAAAGCTATTTTTTTTGTAGATTTAGAATCTATCTATGTTGCACGCCTAGGAATTGTCGTGTCGCCTTGTCTGACCCGTGTCGCCGTGTCCGACCCGTGTCGCCGTGTCCGACCCGTGTCGTCGTGTCCGACCCGTGTCGCCGTGTCCGACCCGTGTCGCCGTGTCCGACCCGTGTCGCCGTGTCCGACCCGTGTCGTCGTGTCCGACCCGTGTCGCCGTGTCCGACCCGTGTCGCCGTGTCCGACCCGTGTCGCCGTGTCCGACCCGTGTCGCCGTGTCCGACCCGTGTCGTCGTGTCCGACCCGTGTCGTCGTGTCCGACCCGTGTCGTCGTGTCCGACCCGTGTCGTCGTGTCCGACCCGTGTCGTCGTGTCCGACCCGTGTCGTCGTGTCCGACCCGTGTCGTCGTGTCCGACCCGTGTCGTCGTGTCCGACCCGTGTCGTCGTGTCCGACCCGTGTCGTCGTGTCCGACCCGTGTCGTCGTGTCCGACCCGTGTCGTCGTGTCCGACCCGTGTCGTCGTGTCCGACCCGTGTCGTCGTGTCCGACCCGTGTCGTCGTGTCCGACCCGTGTCGTCGTGTCCGACCCGTGTCGTCGTGTCCGACCCGTGTCGTCGTGTCCGACCCGTGTCGTCGTGTCCGACCCGTGTCGCCGTGTCCGACCCGTGTCGCCGTGTCCGACCCGTGTCGCCGTGTCCGACCCGTGTCGCCGTGTCCGACCCGTGTCGCCGTGTCCGACCCGTGTCGCCGTGTCCGACCCGTGTCGCCGTGTCCGACCCGTGTCGCCGTGTCCGACCCGTGTCGCCGTGTCCGACCCGTGTCGCCGTGTCCGACCCGTGTCGCCGTGTCCGACCCGTGTCGCCGTGTCCGACCCGTGTCGCCGTGTCCGACCCGTGTCGCCGTGTCCGACCCGTGTCGCCGTGTACGACCCATGTCGCAGTGTCCACGTGTCTGACACGTGGACACGGGTCAGACACAGGTCGGACACGTGTCCGATACGCCACGTGGCGTATCGGATATGCGTCAGAGACATATCCGACGCGTTGTTTGGAAACAGTCGTCGTTAACAACAGACGCGTCGTTTACCTACAGACGCGTCGTTTACCTACATTATTTTAAAATACAAAATTTTAAATTATTTTAAAATACAGTATTTTAAATTATTTTAAAATACCTAATATTTATAATTAATAATTTTTATTTTTAATTTTATTTTTTTTTATCATGACGTATCCTAGTCGTATCCGTATCCTAGTTTTTTAAAATTTGTCATGTCCCCGTATCCTGCCGTGTCGTATCTCCGTTTCCGTATCCGTGTCCGTGCAACATAGGAATCTATAATTAAAAAGAATGGTACAATTTTAAAAAATATAGACCATTAGATTAAAATTAGTTGGATGAAATAAAAAATAACAAGATTTTTATGTGATATATGAGTGTAAGTAAAAATAAAAAATAAAAAATGATAATTATTATATCATAGTTTTAGTTTATGATAGAAGACTTAATTTGTGATTTTAAATTTGAATTGAAAAAGTGATTTAATTCAATTGAATTTTATTGGTGTTATGAATTTAAAATATGTTTTTTTAATATTCAAAATTTATAATTTAAAAGAACACAAGTATCTACTCAAAATAGGCGCTAATGTACATTGTTCTTTAGGAATAGATATCAGTGAATGTATAATTTGAAAGGACAAGCATAGGCACATGCATGCTTTGTAGCCTCCCTAAGGCATGCCTAAGGCACCTTCACAAAATCATGCCTAAGGAACCTTCACAAAATCATGCCTAAGGCATGCTTGTGCCTTTTCATAGCCAAGGCATGCCTTACCTAACTATTATGTGATGATCATATTTTCCAAACTACACTATTTATGATAGACCCAATTACATAAGACATATTTTCATGATAATACTATTTTATTAATGTAGTATTTTTAAGGATAGAAATTAAACTAATAAATTTTATTTTTGTTTTTATAAATATAGATCGTAATAAGACAAGTAAAGTAATTGGTGAGCTAAGTGAATAAGAATACAAATTAAGTCATATGTGAGTCAAATCAAGATGCAAATTCACATAAAGATATCAAAGATGATTTCCTATTTGATATATAAAGGAGAAATGTTACTAGAGCTACTAGAGCAAAGAAAACATGTTTCATTTTAGATATAGAGGAAATTTTAGCATTAAACATACATATCTTTATCATGAGGATTATTATTAATTTTAGGACTATTATTATAATTTTGTGAGAGTGTCAAAAGTTATAATTATTTGACATAATTACAAAATCTAATTGAGTGATGATCTCTCGACCAACGTAGTTTAATAAATATATGAGATGTATAAGTAATATAACAAACATAAGTCTATATATTGGTCATATAGGAATTGTTTAAGTAGTTTAGTCGATCAATAATGAACTGATGATGATACAAGTTGAATAGATATATTTGGTCTTAATAGATATACTTAGATTTTAGGATTAACACACCTAATTGTATGTGATGATATCTTTCACTGTTTAGTTCATATCTGTATTTGTTTATTGGATGAAAATTAGGTTAATATAAAAATGTACATGTGTTTTATTGACATATAGGTTGTCATTATCCGTTGAATTGTTACTATTAAGAATGATTTTTTTTATAATTGTTCTATTGCTATTTCAATATCGAAGTAATATGTTTTTTTGTGCAATGATCATATTTATTTTTTTAGGTAATACTTCAACTGTTATTAATGATTATTTTGAGTATATATTTTTATTTTTTAACTTTTAATTATCTTAATAACTTGAGATAATATGATACTAAATTTGTTCATTATCTCGACTTTGTGAACGTGATACTCGTGATAAATAAACATATATCTTTCCAAGAATTTTACTCATAAAAATCATAAAAGTAGGAATGATTTGCTTGACTGTTACTACTATGTGAGTCTCTCTTGCTTTTTTTGTTTCGTGATATTCTTATCACCATTTGTCATAGATGGTATATGATTTTTACACCATGCTAAAATTTTTAGGTAAGATATTATATTTAATCTAGAGGTGTCAAATGTGTCGGGCTGACCCGGCCCAGCACGAGGCACGGCACGGTTCGGCTGTGCCAGGGCCGGCCCGGCACGTTTTTAAACCGTGCCCGGGCCCGTGCCGTGCCCCAGTTAGGAACAGCCCGTGCCGTGCCCGGCCCGGCACGGCTCGTGGCTTGGCACGGCACGCCGGCACGGGTTCATCCCGTGCCGGTTCACGCAGGCACGCGTGGCGGCGTGGGGCGTGGCGTGAGCGTGAGTGCGTGATTCCCGTGCCCGCCTGCCTGGCCCTGCCTCTCTCTCACCCTCAACGGCTCAGCCAGTCAGCCTATGTGGGCATGCGGCTATGCTGGTATGCCCTGGCGGCTGGAGCCTGGCCTGTATGGCCAGGCCGGGCCCGAGCGGGCCCGGCACGGCACGGCACGGCAGCACGATCGTGCTAGAAAAAAAAAGGGTCGTGCCGTGCCGGGCCGGCTCATTTGACACCTCTAATTTAATCCTCATATTATTCTGAGATTAGTTCTTCTAAGTAGTACATAATGAATTGGTCTATAATATGTTCATGTTTTTGGTCTCGTGAGTATCATACTAATAATGATTAACATATCTTAACTTATAATTTATATTTTTAGTTTATCTTACATTAAGATTAGAAGGGTTATCATTTCTTTCTATGTGAATCATAAAAGTGTGTTCCGTGATATATTTATCACTATTCGGCATGACCAAATACATAAACTGATGTATTTATAAAAATCTTAATTTTTGATTTTTAAGTACATCAATATCTATCAATATTCAAATTGATTATAAATTAAATATAAACTCATTAATTTAATTATCTATCACAACAAAAATTATATAACTAATTATAAAATTTAATTTAGTTAGACACTAGGGATAAAATCACGCAGTATGTGTGAACATTTATCTCATGAATTCTATGGTTTTCAATGAACGTCCAAATTCATTTCTAAGAAAAGAATTCTACTTATAAGTGATTTTGTTTATTGTTCGTTTTAGATTTGTTTCTAATTGAGGTTGAGATCATGATGCTTAAACTTGGAATATATCATGATTTTTTTTTGCATATCTCTTTACTGTTTTTTCTTCTTCTTTTCAATATATAGTTTTTATACATTGAGAATTCGTGCACCATTAAGCTGGATGTCGTGACATAAAGTTGAGGTCGCAATCATGTTATCTTTTTGAATCCTCTCTTGAACACAATTATTGTGGTGTTATGAATGATTACCATCATTTCTTAACTTTTTGCAACAAAAGTCATGATGTTAATAATTGGCTGTGACTTTGGTCTTGATTTTGTGAAAAAAATATCATAGTGTTGGGATTATCATAACCGAGTTAATTATTTATGTAATATAAAGTTGTGATGCTAAAAATTTGACCATGATTTTGGTGTTGGCTTTATGAGCGAAGTATCATAGCATTTGAAGGCCGTGACTAAGTCATTGTTGTCTTTAATGAAAAGTCATGGCATAAAATGATGCTGCAACTTATATTTGTTTGATATGTTGATTCTGTTTGAATAAATTATGATTCTAAAATATGGCATGACTACTTGTATCAATTTGATATTTGGTTGCCATGATCTGCAAATAATATCATGGTCGTCAAGTGATTAGAGGTAGTGTGACTATGACTCTAAGAAATTATTATAGTCATGATGATTATGTTGCACAATGAAATAATTATATAAACTCAGTGATAGAGTCATAACATACAAAGAATATGATGATCATTTTGGTAGAGCTACAACTAAGAAAAGAAGCTGTAACTACTTAAACCTAATATGAAGGATATATACAATTTATGATAAAATAATTATCGCGACTCTACATCATTTATTTATCCTACAAGTATTTCTTCGCCCTGTCCATCAATTTTATTATTTTTTTTGATTTCACTTATATTCTTTATTTTCTCTTCAAAATAAGATTTTAGTAAATTCTTTTTGATAATCACAAGTATTCATACAAATATTTATATTTTACTCATCAAATGATATTATTTATTTGATATATTGAGTATCAAATAATTTTATATATTTTTTTCATTGATAGATAAAAATGAATACATATTTGATTCATAAGAGAATGATGCAGCATGCTATAGAACAAATGATCTTGAATATGATGATAATTTTCTAAATTTAGATATTAAGTGATATATTCTTTTGTTCTTTATGCTCATTCTATGATATTGTTTATAATTTATTTTTATATAGTTTATTATTACTATTTATAAATATTTGTTGTATGTTTTTAATTTGTCTTGCAACTTTACATTTTATAAGGGGTACACTAATTATTCTATAATTATTTATAAGTTGTACATATGAAGTGCCCCAATTTATAAGGGGTTCTCTGATCATTTTTTTATTTTTTTTTTATTTTTTTTGTGTATTATAATATGTATGCATGTATAGAGGTGTCAAGCGTGCTTTGCCGTGCCGCCACAATCCATTTTTTCTCAACATGGTAACTGTGTTGTGCCGTGCAATACATGGTTAAAATCTCATGTCGTGCCAGGCTCGGCATGGTACGTGATCCACTGGTCCAGCACGACACTGTGGACACGACCATGCTTACCGTGCCTAACCTAAAAAAATGGTCACATGGTTGGCCAATTACAATCGACCACATGGTTGATTTTTTTTTTAGAATGGACTGCCCTGTGATGGGGCAGTCAAATTTAAAAAATAAAATAAAATATAACCGCCCGGCCTGTTTGACTTCCCTTGATCACTCCATTTATTTTTTTTAATGATTAGTTTCTAATATATGAGTTATTTCAATCATATTTGTTTCCTATTTACAAGTTGACCTTTTCGTTGTTATCGATGAGAGTCGTATCATTTTATTAAACATAATGAGTTTATATTTTTTGTTTTTTTACATGATATTAGAACTAAAATTATTGAAAATCATAATGTGCGTGTGCAATGGCATGTTGCATTATAAGTATGCAATACAATGTGTATGTTGGTGGTGAGGTGCTTTGTTGGCATGCGACAACATACTATTGGTGTCGAAAGTAGGATGCAGACATTGTGCTGTTGTGGTGTAGGTGATAGAAATCATAGTATAATGTGTGCGTGTGACAGGAGGTGCATGCATCATGAAATGTGTGTTGTGGAAAAAAAGTCATATAGGCATTGTAGTGGGTGATGTGGTGCAGAAGTGCGACAACATGTGGGTGCAAATTGTGATATAGTATGCAGTAAATGTGTGCACATTTTGATATAGTATGCAGTAAATGTGTGCACTGAGAAAACCTTATTTATTGTGCAAGTTAATGTGTGTACTAATGTGCATTTGGTAAATGTGAAGAAATATGTGTAGTGATTGTGATATGTGCATGCATGTAATATGGCATGTGCAATGATAATATAATGTGGTGTGCAGTGTAATGCATGTGTGATAGTTTGGTGTGATCACTAGGACTCTTCCAAATGGCATTGAGTAGACAAAGAATCAATGAAGTGTTTTCTCAGACTGCACCATGGAGACACGAGGAATGCCATTCATAATAGAGACTGATATAAGAGATCTTCACTACAATGCACACACTATGTGAAGAGTTGATATGCTAGAGAGATTAATAATTATTTCTAGAGCATAAAACAAAAGTACTATAAATGTATTTCTTTTTTTGTATTCAATAAATACTTTATGTTTTTAAAATTCAAATGTAATATAAATCTCACAACATGTCTTCTCACTTTAGACTTATGAGTTATTTACTTAGAGGCAAATAATTATATTTTAGGTAATTATTTCTTATTTAATATTTTCTCTTCTTATTTTTTGAATATTATTATAACTAATGATAAGATATTTACAATCATTGTCTATACTAATATTCAACTTAATATTTTATTTTATTCTTGTATTCAATTTTTTCATGAATTTTTGAGTAGTTTATTTTTTGTGAGTTATTTTACAAAATAAATCGATTTTAATATATTTTTTAAGTAATATTGTTTGTAAATCAAAATAATTTAAGCAAGAAATTTTTTGATATTGAGCAGAATAATTTATATGTTTTATTTTTATGATTATGTGTGTGAGTATCATTGATATGTTATTTGTTTATTCTTGAATTAGTTATCCATATTTGTTCAAATTTGATAATTTTTGATGCTAGTATTAAAGATTTCATTATGTTAGATTATATGGTCTGTTAGATAAGAAAATATATTAAAATTCAATATCTTGCCCAATAAATCTGTGTAAGGATCTATTCTGCTTGATTCACTAAGATTTTTTGGGACCTAGTAGAATTGAAATTTGAGATGATTTATATAAATAAAGTATATTCATTGATAATTTTACCTAATTTGCTTATTTTACATTTTTTTTGTTTTATAATAAATTTTATATTTTTTTTCTATTTTTTAGTTGTTTAATAAAAGAATCAAAAATTAATTTAATAAAAATATAAAAATTATTTGAGATGATAATACATTAGAAATTAAAATAAATAAATAAAGAAATATATATATATATATGATAGTTTTGATACTTGATACACTAATCATGTGATTTTTTATCAAACTTCCTATGTTAGCACACTTCTAGAAAATAAGTATACAAATAGGAATAATAGATATTTAGTTTAGACATCTAGGATACTTCCTTATGAGAAAAAGTTTCGAAGTATTTTTGGAGAGATATTTAAATAATAAATTACATAATTAATAGAATATCTTTTTATGTTCTTTCTCATAGTATATGTTTTTAAATTATATATTTTGGAGAAAGATTGTTTAGTTTATATTCTAATTTTTTTTGTGAGCATTTATTTTATTTAAGATCTCTCATTAGGACTTGATAAGATAATATATATGATGATAAAATATGTATTACTTAGTTACTCTTCTGCTAAAAAGGATACATGTATGGACTAAGGATGTTTACCAAATCATTTATATATTTTTTCTAAAATGAGAGAAATAATCTTCATCCATACTTGTACTATTAGATTAATAATGTGACACATATATCTAATGTAAAAAATCTCTCCTAATAGCTCATCTTTAATAGTCCTAACAAATATGTTAATGATTATAAAATTATTAAATGCGTTATTAAATGTGATATTAAATATTTTATTTTTAATATTATATTCACTAATAATTTTCATTCTACACTTAAATATGACATGGTCATTATGAGGATTAAGAATCTCTAAAAATTTTAAAATTTTACTATTAAATATTAATTTAGAATTTACATAGTAGGTGGTGTAGCATGTAAAAGATGCTTCATCATGACTGGTCTAGATATCGAATGTCACAAGCACTATGCTATTATATTGCTTAAATTCATTTGTTATTATTTATTTTTTTAATTTATAATATATTAGTATGTCATTCATACATGTGAATCTAAGAATCTTATGATATGTAGGCTAAAAGTAAGTTTGCATGATATTTATTATCCAATGATTTTTTGAAAATTTAATTAGAAGCCTCATCGCGATGATCAGTTTGATCATGTCTTTCTTAGAGGTGTCAAACGGGCTGGCTGGCTCGGCCCAACCTATTTTTAGGTGGCCCAATTAGGCCATCGTGCCAGGTACGACACGACTTCATCACAACCAACTCGGCACGGCCCGTCGATTCAGCTGTGATGAAGTTGGGCCAGTTCGTGCCTAGACAAGTTGGTTCTGGCCTGTTTGGGGTGGGGTTGGGGTGGGGTTTGGCCATTTGGCCCGGGTTCGAGCCTAGTTCGGGCTGTTTAGAGAATTTTTAATTCATAATTCAAAATTATTAAAAAAATAAAATTTTAATTAATTAATACTTAATTAGTTTATAATTAATTATTAAATTAAAATAAATAATTAATTATTTAATTTTTAATTTATTAAATCAAACAAACCATAAAGTTTAGTATAATAAAGAACTAAAATTTAAAAACTAATAGTGTATGATTAAATAAAACTAAAATATTAATACAAACTAATGTAAATCATAACAAACATAATTGAAGATTCAAGCCTAAAAGTAAAATGACAAAAAAAATAAAGACTGTCAATTCAAAAAATATAAACGAAAATAAAAAAATATTATCATTATTACAACATATGATCAATGATGATATTAGTATCAGTGTTTCAATCGTCATCAGTTATCAATCGTCATCATTATCACATGGATTATCATCAGTAACTAACTCTTTGTTTTCTTTGTAATCCTAGCATGATCTTGAATGCTCAAGCTTGAATCCTTTTAATCATTTATGCATACTAATGTCTCAAAAATATCTTGCCGTAATCTGAATCTCCTATCCGAAATCATATTTTCTATAAAAAAAAATAAATTTTGATGCTACACTTGATATCTGAGGAGTCAGTAGATTCTTATTAGCACGAATAGGTGGACTCATATGGGTTTTATCATTATAAAATATAATGATTTTTATTATCGGGATATGATATGATTGAGCAGTAATCGATATCTAAATACCGAAACAACTCGCTTCAATTCGATGGCTCACCCCATTGTTTCTCCTCGCTACCTGAATGAAAAGTCATCTCCCGAATATGATATTCATGTATGTACTCGGAGCCTTACTATTATTATCATTATACCTAGTATCGTAGTATGTAAAGAGCTTAGTCAATATTTCGTAAATAAATTATTTATGTCAGTCTTCTTGGTTTATGCATGAGAATATATATGTTAAAATATTCACTATCCCTTTCACCTTAATCTTAGGGTCCATACAGACATCCAGACAATAAAAAGATGAAATGGTGGACTAGTACTTTAAGTAATTAGTTTTCATCTCTATAATCATATTGCTAAGTGTTGAGTCATATTTAACCTTCATAAATATGTTATTAATATTGCATATGCTTCTAAGTGCGATACAAGTCGTGAAAGTATAAACTAATTAATACATGTTCGTCACGTCATAAAAAATTTTTAGGAATTTTATAAATGAAATTCTTATCACTCAGTCAATGTCGTCAGTAATAAGTTTGTCATTCTTACTATTGACAAAGTTGGATATCACATGTTCATATCTAACACATGACTTTAACATAAGGTATGTATAATTTCAATGGTGTCTTATTTTTGCTTGGAATTTCTTCTTCTTTAGACACGCATACAAACAGAGACTACCGAACTCATGGTGTCTACGAAGCTTATGAAAAAATATTAGTGAGTTATGTATGTTTTCTAAAGTAGGGGAAACAATCTTCATTTCTGTTTATACTATGATGTTAATGACGTGACACATGCACATAACATACAAAATCTCTCCTAATGGTTCATCTCAAATAATTCTAACAAATATGTTAATTACTATTTCATTATTAGATTCTTTATTAAATGTGATACTAAAAATTTTTATTTTAAATTTTATATTCTGTAAAGATTATTATCATGCACTCATAAATGACCGGGTCATCATGAGGATAAATAATCTTGAAGAATTATAATATTTTTATTTAATGTTTATTTAGAATCTACATAGTGAGCGGTGAGGCATGCATAAGATGCATCATCATGACTAATCTAGATAATGGATTTCACGAACACCAATCAAATTTAATTTCTAAATTTATTAATTATTATTTTTTTTTCTAAGTTATATTATTCTAGTATTTTGTTTCTAGATGTGGACCTAGGAATTCTACGATATGCAAGCTGAAAATAAGTCTGCATTTTACTGGCTACCATTGGATCTTCTGAAAACTTAATCGGAAGATCATCGTGATGATAAATTTAACTGTCTTTCCTCCCTAACTCATTATGGTATATAAAGGGGGTAAACTTTGAGACTGGATTAGATTCAGCTTTAAAAAACTCACTGTTGAGTTAAATTTATCTAGGATCTAATGTACTATGTTTTTGGTCTATTGTTTGATATGTCTTTTAAGATGTTCAGTCCCACATGAATTTTTACAGTTTAAATTTTTTTAATAATATTTGTATTATACTGATTCTTCTTTGGCATTCTTAATATTTTTTTATTTATTATATTAAAGTGAGTCCAACTTATTTATATTCTTCTAGATTTTTATTTTTTAGATGTTTGGGTCGAGACGACTGGAGAAATTAAAGTTTCAGCGGCTTTGGACTTTTTCGTAGGATTTTCGTTATCAATATTATAATTAATTTTATTTCGTAATTATAATTACTATTTGTTATTTTTAATTTTTTAATTATATTGTATATAATATTTTTAAATTAATATATTAATTTAAATTAATTAAACTAAAATTTAAAAATAAAACTTAACAACTAAACAAAAAAAACAACTCATAAATCATAATGTGTAAAATAACTTTACTTTTTTGATGTCTGTACTGCACGTGCACTATAATTCACCCCCTAATTCCAAAAGATGAAAGCCGATAGTGAGAGAAAAAAATAAGAGTCGAGATAGATGGAGAGAGAGAAAATATGAGAGATAGAGTGAGCAATATTTAAAACATAAATTATTAAATGACTAAGGTTATAAATATTGAAAAGATTAAAAAAATAATTCTATTTTGATTTTTTTTGAATTTTTTAAAGAATTGGGGCATGATTTTTAGGACTGTTGGATACTGCCTTCTAGCCATTAGGGGCGGAATCCAATGCCTGAGATTTGAATTTTTTTGGGCTGTTTGAGTCGGTTCGACCATTGAATTGACCCAAACGGTCATAAGTTCTAGAAGCTTCGGCTTCTGGAACAATCTAGCCAGGGCTGTAGAAAAAAGACTGAAGGTTTGGGTTGGGTTATGGGACATATAGAAATTCAGATCCGTTTGGCTCGGGGTCGGGCGTCGGGGTGGGGTGAGGTCATGGCACTATTTGGGTCATGTTGAAATCGCCTTCCCAAGGGCCCTCGTACCAGGCCGTGCTTGGCCTGGCACGTGGCTCTGTCGACCTAGGTACGAAATGGGAATGAGCACGGGTCTAGATCATGTTGGGCTAGATGCTGCTGAGTCGGGTCATGCCTCGGGCCAGATACCTGGCTCCTTTATATCTCTAGTTTTTCCTCCTTAACTCATTGTGGTATTTGGAGTCAACAAATAAGTTATACTAAATCCAGCCTCAAACATTTCATCGTTTAGTTGAATTTGTCTTGGATCTAACGTATCATATTTTTTGATGCAATGATTGGTATGTCTTTTTAGATGCCTAATCACACACGTTACTCCTACATGTATATATATATATATTTATAATACTTGTGTTATATTGATTCTTTATTAATATTTCTAATATTTTTATTTTGTATTATATTAAGGTGAGTTTAAAATATAAATATTTGTTTAGTTTTTTATTTTTTAGTCGTTTGAATTTGAGTCGAGGTCATGAGAGAAAACTAGAGGTATCAAATGGGATGTGCCGGGCTGACCCAACCATTTTTAGCCGGCCCGACTGTGCTTTCGTGCTGGGCCAGGCATGGTTCTGTGGAGGTCATCCCGGCATGGGTCCGTAGCAAGAATTCGTCGTGTTCGGCCTGGTCGGGCCAAATACCTAATTTAAAAAAAATTAGGGTTTTGGCGCATGTCGTAACGCCGTCGCGCCGTGGAATCGCATGCCGTCGTGTCACCGCGTAGCTGAACCTCTAATTAAAAAAAATAAGGGATTTGGCGTGCGCCGTCGGCCCGACGCACCGCCTAAACCCTAATTTAAAAAAATTAGGGTTTCTCGGCTCGTGCCTAGGTATTGTGCCAACGGGCCACGGTACCGTGCTGGGCTAGGCAAGGCACGAGGTCCAGTTGGCCTCGGCATGACACGACACGGTTGGTACCGTGGACAGGCACGTAGAGGTGTCAAATGGGCCGACCTGGTCTGGCCCATTTTTTAGAGCACGACCGTGCTTTCGTGCCGGGCCAGGCCTGGTCGGGCCAAACCAGGCCTGCACGGGCGAAACCAGGTCGTACGAGCATGGTTTAAATTTTTTAAAAAAAGTTTTAAAGTTTAATATTTTAGTTTAAATAAAATTTATTTTATATTATATATAGAATTATAGATAATGTATAATATATTAAATTTATAAAATGAAAATTATTAAAAATTTAATAAAATACAAAGTTTAATTTTTTTTATAATTTAAAATAAAATTAATTTATAATTTATCATAATTAAATTATAGAGTTTAAAATTTTTAAATGAAAAATTTAAATAAAAAAATAAATTAAACAAAAAATTCCTTTAAAAAAAATTAAAAAGTCAAAAAAACAAAAGCAAATCAAATGAGAAATAACAAATCAATCAATAGATGCCGAAGGTCCGAACCAAACAAAATTAAGTTTCAACGTAACGTAAAAAGAAAGCATATAATTAATAAAAAATAAAACATCGAAATCAAAAAATAGTAGATAATTATCAATCGTCAATCGGCATATCATGAGCATCATCAGCCGCAACATCAAGATCACTATCATATGGATCATCATCATCAGCAATCAACTCTTTCGCTTTCGCAGTAGATCTGATGTAGTCTTTGTCTCAGCTCTAGCACAATCATGTATGCTAAACCTCGAATCCTCCCAATCCTTCAAACAGGTCAAAACCTCAATAATATCTGGACGTAATCTCGATCTCCTATCCGAAATCACGTTCACTGTAATAGAAAAAGCAGACTCTGATACTATGCTCGACTTCGGAGGAGTCACTAGATTCCGTGTCATCTTATATAGCACGAGAAAGGTGAACTCATATGATTTCTATCACTGTAATATATCAAGATTTTTAGTATCAGAATGTGATAGGATTGAGCAGTGATCGGTATCTAAGTACCGAGAAAGGTCGCTCCTATGTGATAGTCCACCTCGACGTTTCTCATTCGCTAGCTGAATGCAAAAATCATCATTTTCAAACAAGGTATCAATGTATGTAATCAGTCTCACTACTATCACCACCATACCTAGTATCGTAGTATGTGAACAAGGTAGTCAACTTCTCGTGAATGAACCATTCATGTGGGTCTTCCAGGTTCATGCACGAGGAAATGGAAGTAAGAGTATTTTCTATCCTTTCTAACTTAATCCTAGGGTCTATGTATGCAGCGAGGCAATAAAGAGATGGAATGATGGACCTGTATCTTAAGTACTTGGTTTCCATCTCCGCAATCATATGGCTAAGTGTTGGGCCAGCTCGATACTTCCTAAATATGATACTAATGTTGCATATGCACCTGAGTGCAATGCAAGTTGTGGGTGTATAAATCGACGAACACATGTTCGTCGTATCATAAAAAATCTTCAGGAATTTCATAAATGAAATTCTTAAAGCCCAGTCAGTGTCATCAATAATATGTTCGGCACTCTTACTATTGACGTAGTCGGATATCACATGTTCGTATCCAACACATGACTCTAACATCAGGTATGTGTAATTTCAACGATGTCTTACATCCGATTGAAATTTTTTCTTCTTAAGATTCACAGATAAACAAAAACTACCAAACTCTTATTGTCTACGAGGAGTGCGAATATATTTTAGTGCATTACGTATATTATTCAACGCGAGAGAACACACCTTCATACATGCTTGAACAATCAGGTTAATCACGTGACCCATGCATCTGACATGAAAAATCTCTTTTAATGGTGCGTCTCTAATATTCCTAACAAACATATTAATTGCTACTCCATTATTAGATGCGTTATCGAATGTGATAATAAAAATTTTATTTTGAATTTTATATTCCCTAAAGATTTTCATCATACACTCAAAAATGGCCGGGCCATCATGAGGATGGATAATCTCAGAGAATCCTAAAATTTTTTTATTCATAGTCCAGTTAGAATCTACATAGTGACTGGTGAGACATGCATAAGATGATTTATTGTGACTTGTCCAGATATCGGACGTTACAGATATCACTCCACTATTTGCCATAAATTATTAATTATTTTTTATTTTTAACTTATATAATTTTAATATGTCATTCCTAGATGTGTACCTAGGAATCTTACGATAAGCAGGCTGAAAATATGTCTGCATGATGTGCACTACTCTTGGATCTTTCGAAAATCTGATCGGAAGACCTATCAATGTGATAGGTCTGACTATGCCGTCTCTACCCAACTTGCTAGAGTATATGAAGGGAGTAAACTTTGAGACTGAACCAGATCCAGTATCAAAAAATGCAGTGTCAAGTTGAGTTTGCCTAGGATCTAATAGACTATATTTTTTGGTGCATAATTCGGCATGCCTTTTGAGGTGCATAGTCCTAAACAAACTCTTATAAGTTAAAATTCTCATACAATATTTGTACTGTATCATTTCTTCTTCTTCACTTCTAATATTTTTTTGTTTTATTATATTAAAATGAGTCTAAACTACAGAAGTCCTAGTTTTTTATTTTTTAGAAGTTTAGGCTGAGACGACTGGAGAAATCAAAGTTTCAGCAGCCTCAGACCTTGGTGTAAGATTTTTATATTTCTAAATTTAAATATGTTTCATTAGTATTTGTCATTTTTTAGGATTTTTGTTAAACAGTACACTTATGTAGAGACTAGATGATAAATTTTAGATTTAACTATTTTAGGACTAGAGAGAGACTGAGAGAGAGAGAGAAAAAGTAAAAAAAAAACTTAAACTAAATTATCTGGTAAAGTAGTGAGGTCGATCATGTGCACGGTACACCATAGTCTAGCTCAAAATTCAAAACCCGAGTTGAGATTCTCGAAAAGTCAAGCCAAATGACGAAATCCTGAGTCCCGAGAGAGAGGAGCAAAAATTTCTAGAGAGCGAAAATGTGAGATTTGATAGTAAATGTTTATGAAAAACATAAATGTTATAAAGAGGTGGGGATGATTCTATAGATTTAAGAAAAATAATTTTTTTTAAATAATATATTTTTTTTGTTTTTTTAAAAATATTTTAGGGGGCAGAATCATGAGGGCCGTCGGATTCTGGTCTCAGCTGTTGAAGGTGAGATCCAACGACTACATTTTAAATTTTTTTTTGCCTGTTGGGGGGGAGGGGTGGGGAATCGGTCCTGTTGGGCCGGACCGCGGGTTGGGTATGATTCGACCCGACCCGCGGTCTTTGTGTGTGGGAAGCTAGGCCTGACTCCCGAGTCACAAGAGGGTGAGCCGTGACCCGTGACTCATGATTCGTGACTAGTGAGGGTGTGAGAAGCCGGGAGCCTAGGTTTGCGGGCGTGGGTGCGGGACTGCGTGTGACCTTGACCTATGCTTACGGGCCGTGCCACTGGCCACCGAACCATGCTGGGTCAGGCACGGCACGAGGCCTAGTTGGCTTCGGCACGGCACGAGTTGTGCCTTACTCGGGCACGGCATGGGCCCGGGCACGGGAAATTCCAGTGCCAGGCTGGCCCAGGCACCGCCGAATCATGCCATGCCTCGTGCCGGGCCGGCCCGGCCGGCCCGGTTGACACCTCTACAGGCACAACATGGGCACAAGCACGTGGAATTCTCTTGCCGTGCTAGCCCAGACACGACCTAATCGTGCCGTGCCTCGTGTCAGACCGGGTTGACCCGGCCCGATTGACACTTCTAGAGTAAACCTAGTTTTGGTTTCGGATATTTTCGTAGGATTATCATATTAATATCATATATATTTATGTTAATATTAATTCTGTTTTTATTAAATTTATTATTAGTTTTTTTTTTTAGTTTATGTATTATGTTTTAACTTACCAACTAAATGAAATTAAAAAAAACTAAATAAAAAACAATACAATAGAATACTCAATTTATGCCTTATGGAGAGAAGATGAGAGGAGACATAGAGAAAAGGCACAGCCTACACTTGATAGGTTAGGTATTGAAATTGAAATACAAACAACTACAACAATCAAATCTCTATTCCATGTTCACTTTTTTAAGTTTTAAAAAAATATTATATATCTTAAACTAAAAAGTTTAGCTTTAGAATTTAGAGAGAGGGAATCGAGACTGATAGGAGAGAGAGAGAGAGAGAGAAGAGAGTGAGAGAGGAGTAAGGAGTTGAATCATTTGAATCAAATCTCTATTCCATGTGTGCCTGGGTCATGCCACGTGGATACACTCTACCAACCAAGTGATAGGCAAATTTAAAAACCCCACCACATGTATCAGGCAGGGTGGGTTTTATTAATTAAAAAAAAGACCAGGTGGTGTGGGCATAACCACAGTCCAATAGGACTTCGTCCGATACCCAGTTCGAGGTCTCAAATCATGGGACTCGGGCTGTTGGACAGTGACTATGGGCTAGACACCCGGTTCATGCCTTGTCCGGCATGAGGCCAGACACCCCATGGCACGAGCTGTGCTTTGGGCAGGCACGACCTAGGTCTGAGCACTATTTTGGACCGTGCTATGCCGGGCCAGGTACGACTCAGTTGGGCCCTGCCTAATGCTGTGCCAAGGCTGCCACACCACTTGCCACCTCTAATTGAACTAACACTTAATTTTGAAAATATTTGATCTGTAACTCGAGATAAAATTTTGTTTTATCAAGATTTTTTATTTTAAATTCTTTCTTTAAATATTTTATTATTTTTGTAATATCTTCAAGAGTTTCAAAAAGATTTTAATCAACATAAATATCAATAATTACAAATCTTATTTCTAATTTCTTGATAAAAACAAATAGACATATAAGGTTATTTATATATCTTTCTTTTAACAAATATTTACTAAACTAATTATAGTATACGAGGCTTTGAACTAATTATTTTAGGTAGTTTAAATCTTTCTGAGATTTTTATGTGTATATAATTATTAATGGATCCATATTAATATGCAGTGATGACATCCATTAGATGCATACATAGTCTTTTAAATATTGTTAAGCTTATTAAAAATTATAATGTGATTGTATCCATAATAGATGAATATATTTTCTCGTAGTCAATATCAAATCTTTGTGAGAAACATTTGGCTACTAATCGTGTTTTATATCTTATGATATTATAATTTTTATTTTATTTTTGTAAAAATATCCATTTGTGCTCAATAGGCTTTACACTTGTAGATATTTGGACTACGGATTCAAACACTTCTCATTTATTTATGAATATAATTCTACCTGCATAGTCTCTTTTCATTTTGGTTAATCATTTTTTTTATCTATTCATCTATATTTTGTGGTTGAGGACCATAATCATTTTGTATGATGTCTAAGATCATTTGAAAAACAAAGATGTTATCCATGATAAAATTATTTTGATCTCGCTTTTTATCTTTGTGCATATAATTTATTAAGATCTCATAATTTTTAGGTACCTTTGTCTTTTCTGGAGATATTTGTTCGTTTTGTATTACTTTGAGAGTTTGCTGTTCAAAATGTGTCTCTGCAAGAATATTTTTCTTTGCTTTTATTCTTTTATTCCAAGGAGCAATATCTTTTGATCCAATTGGTCTCTCACGCTTTAAGCGTATTTTAGATTTATTTATTTTCTATCCCTTAGGGATCTCAATCCATGCTGGAGCATTCACAGCTGGGATATGTGACTTTGTCACTTTCTTTACATCCACGAATGTATTTGATAATTGATTTGTAAGATTTTGTAAATGAATGATCATTTGAATTTCAAGTTCACATTGATTTGTATGAGGATCAAAATGAGATAATATTGATACATTCCAAGTACTTTTTTATCGTTTTTCTAGAATTTTTCTCTCCCTAATGGTGGGGATAAAATTTCATTAAAATGATAATCTACAAATATGGCTCTAAAAATATTTCCTATTAAGTGTTCCAAGTATTTTATGATAGACAGTGAATCAAAACCTACATATATCTCAAGTCTATGTTGTAGACTCATTTTGATACGTTATGGGGGTGCAATTGGTATATGGATTGTACAACCAAAAATTCGTAAGTGAAAAATTATGATTGTTTACCCAGTACAAGTTGTGAAAGAGAGTTTTCATGATAAAATATTGTCTAATTCTTATTAGACTTTTAGCATGCATAACAGCATGTTTCTAGGTAGATGCTGATAATTTGATCTTCATTAGTAATAGTCTAGCTTTTAATTGAATACGTTTGATCAATGACTAATAAACTATTTTAAGTATGAACATGAGCAACATGATGCTCAATATTTATCCCAATTGACATATAATAATCATTAAGAGTTTTTGAAGTAAATTCACTAATATTATTAAGTTTAATTATTTTGATTTGATAATTAGGAAATTGTGTTCTTAATTTGATTATTTGTGCAAAGAGACTAGTAAAAGTAATATTTTTTGTTGAAAGAAGACATACATATGACTATCTAATTGAGACATTTTTAAGAGTCATAAAATAACAAAAAGATCTACATTGTGAATGAATAGGTTCACATATGTTTTCATGTATTCTTTATGCAAAGATTACTGATTTAGATATGATTTTATTTAATGGTGGTCTAACTATTAATATATATTATGAGCAAGGATTACAAGAAAATTTATTGGGCAAAAAAATTTTCTGGTTTTTTAATAAGTGTTTATGTGATTATTCTATGATTCGCCGCATCATTAAAGATCTAGAATGACCTAGCTTGATATGGCAAAGAGAAAATCTTTGGGTCTTTGAACTTCTAGTTCATTACCACATATGATTTATTTGACTTTATAGTCGTATGATATAACTTAGAGAAAAATGTTGTGAGTTTTTTTGTAATAATCTTTTTCCCAGAAATTATAGAGACAATTTATAACTTATTCATTATTATTTTTATTCATAGTTTTAATATGATATCTATTTTTGCGGATATCTTTAAAACTAAGTAAATTTTTTGTTGATTTGCTAGAATATAATGTATACTTAATATGAAATTTAATTTTATTTGGTAGCATTATATTTGATCTTCTAGAGATTTTAATTAAATCTGATATATCCGAGATGGTACTTAAACAAATATTTATTGTTATTAAATTTAAAAAATATATATTTTTTCTCGAAGGATTGTATGTGTGTTTGCAAATTAGCAAGTTATATATCACTATTATTCATCTTGAAATTCAATAATATATTAAATTAGATAAATATAAAAATATAAATAACAAAATGATATTCTTATTAACTCAAAATAAAATAAATAGAATTATTTAATATTTACATTTTTATCTTCAATTAAATAATTGAAATTATTATTGAGATATGTAAAAAAATTCATATAATAATAAGGTAGGTCTAACTCATTTTCATTAGCAAAACAGTTTATACCTTTTTTTTTATCCTTTATTGATGTTTTATATAGATCTACCATATATTTGGCCGTACGATAGGTACGAGACCAATGTCTTTTCATTTTGCATTTATAGCAAATCTTTTTAAGAGTATTGAATGTTTTTTTTAATGTACATTTTTTCTATTTCCTTATTTAATCTTACCATTATTTTACTTTTTGCAGTGAAATAAGTATTTCTTTTTCAAATGGTTAAAAGGATGATTATCATAGTGTTGGGAATTTTGTGCTCGACTACGACCTCAACCACGACTATGATCATGTCTATGCCTACCATTAGAGGTATTAAACGGGACATGATGGGCCGACCTGACCCGTTTTTAGTCGGTCTGACCATTTTCTTTCATGCTGGGCCAGACACGGCATGATTACTGTATCGTGTCGTGCATGTCCCAGTACGGTTATGTGGAGGTCAGTCCGGCATGGGCCCGTGCACGAATTTGCCGGGTTGGGCTTGGTTGGGCTGAACCCCTAATTTAAAAAAATTAGGGTTTTGGCGCATGTCGTAATGCCACCGTGCTGCGGAATTGCATGCCGTCGCACCGCTGCGCAGCCAAATAAAAAAAATTAGGGTTTCAGCGCACGCCGTTGTGCTGCCGCACCGATGAAACCCTAATTAAAAAAAATTAGGGTTTCTCAGCTCATGTCGAGGTACCGTACCAATGGGCCATGATACCGTGTCGGGCCAGGCACGACACGAGGCCCGGTTGGTGCCGTGGACATGCACGGCATGGGCACGGGAAATTCCCGTGCCATGCCTGCCAGGCACGACTGAATCGTGCTGTGCCTCATGCCGGCCCAGGCTGTCCCGGCCCGGTTGACATCTCTGCCTATCATTGTGTGATAAAATTGTATTCACTTTAAGGAATGGTTCAGATTCAGTAGGGCAAGATGCCGGAGGCTCATGGGATTTTTAAAAAAATCTATGAGACCATGACCCATGATTTGTGATTCATGCCTAGTGCTTGTGGACCATTCCAACAGGCCTAGCATGCGTGCCATGCCTGGCTCGGCATGAATCATTGTTGGCCTTGATCCGACACGAGGCACGGTAGGCCTTGATCCAGCATGATGCATGGTTGGCCCTTACCCAGCACGAGTCATGGTTGGCTCTAGCCCAACATGGTATGGCCTCACCAATGCCCGGCACAACCGTGGTCCAGGCATGGTTCTGGATCATGCTGTGTGGGGCTTGGCATGACTATTTTGGGCTGTGTCTTATGTCATTTATTAGTTGTTTGGTCCAATTGACACCTATAAAAACATGACCTAGAAATCAGCCTGACCCACTTGGCACCTATAAAAACATGGCCTAGAAATCAGCCTGGCCAAATAGTAACCTTACCGTGCTAGGCACGACATGATTTGGGAATTGTTGGCCCAGCTCGTACCTGATTCGGGCCGGATCATGTCTGGACTTGTCGTGTCAGGTTTGGTCGTACCCTTAGTTTTCCCAGCTAAATTTTTTAAACAATTCAGTTGGGCCTCTGGGATAGTTTTATTGTGCTGTCGTGCTAGGCACACGGGCTGTGCCTGGCCTGGCACGAGGCACAACTCTTGCTGGCCCAGCATGGTACTAACCGTGCCAAGTATTGGCTTGGCCCGGGCTCCTTGGCCCATTTGACACTTCTAGTCTGGGGTAGGCCATGCAAGTATAAAAGCCATATATACATGAGTATTTGAAATCTAATGACATGCTAGATCAAAATTGGACATCATTCCTGAAATATTTTTTTCTGTTGATCGATGGAATATGGGTCACACATCTCTACTAATCACACGAGGAGATGATTATGTTCCTCTCTGATTATGTCTCTAGGTAAGTCCCTACGAGAGAAATTCCTTCAATCGAAAGTTGAGAGTCGAATGCAGAATATTTTGGAAGCCTATTCCCCTATGGGGCACTTCTGCTTATTGGACTAACCTGTGGGGGCATGAAATGTTTAAGTATTTTGTCATGTAATTGAGATGACGAGTCATGCACTATATATATTTCTTATATACTTATCATACATATGGGTATCCATTTCTTGTGTTCTGTTTCTTTGGTATAATATGACTAAAAATGTCTGTATTTTTATATCTGTAGGTGTTAAATCGTTTGACTTATGCTTCCACCTTGTCTCACTTACGAAGATTGAATTCTCCTATTGGGCGTGAAGGTGTTGTATGCTTAGTTTTCTGTAACTTGTATGTCCAGTACTAAATGTTGTAAGGACTTGCTTGGCTGCTTTATTGTTGGAATCATCATGCTAATTGAGAAAATCTGGGCAGGTAAATTGGCTAAACCAAGGCAATTGCACAATTCACAGTGGGGAATGATGTGTCCCGCTGAGACACCAGAAGGGCAAGTGAGTATAGTTTCTTTGTTTATTTTGCAAAACCTTTCCAGAGTTGATTGGTCTGTCTCCAGTTATAATGAAGTGTATTGTTTCAACTAGGCTTGTGGATTAGTGAAGAATCTAGCTTTGATGGTGTATGTTACTGTTGGATCTGCGGCCTATCCCATACTGGAGTTTTTAGATGAGTGGGGTACTGAGAATTTTGAGGTACTTTTTGAGTTTTGATTGACAATGAATAAGCAAACTATACATTTTAAAAATAAAATTTTCAACTGCAACTAATAGACAGACAATGACTACTTGCTAAGTTAAAAAATTCACCTTGGTTGCTGTTTGAACCAGCCACCCATGGGTAGGTGCTAGTGCTACAGAAGTTTAACAGCTGAAATTTCCTAAAGAATTATTATTTAAAACTGCTAAATTGTTGAGTTTTTTTTTAGGAAATATGTGTTCATCATTAATTAGTTCAGCTTTCAGACACCTTTAATTTCAATATAATTTATGAAATAAATTAATAATTATAACTTTCATCCAATGATTATCATTTTAGCGCCAAGCTGCTTAATTAATTAGAGGCAATATATAGTTGGTTTCAGGTTGTGGCTTTTATTCAGATTCCATTATTTAGTTTTTATGTTATCCCCTTTCTCATTTTTCCTTCTTATAGGAAATTTCTGCTGCTGTTATTCCACAAGCTACCAAAATTTTTGTCAATGGTTGCTGGGTTGGTATCCATCGTGATCCTGATATGCTGGTCAGGACACTAAGAAGGCTTAGGAGACGGGTGAGTGCATTTTGTTCATTCTTTACTGGTTACTATTTGGGTAGGCAATGGTTAACTTGTGCAAAGCTCATCTCTCGGTATTGCGTAATGTATCACTTATCCTTTTTTATATATCTAGTATTTTCTGTTGGTAAATTTAAATATTTATTGGTGATACGATTTTACATGTCCTTTTTATTTATTTTACTTCTACACTTTCTGAATGAAAGTCTCTAATATGTGGGTTGTCCTGATCCAAATTAGGAGTATATATATCCCTGATACACATTTGACTTATTTATTTGAGTGAGTTTTATTTTTATATATTATTTTTTTTTATTTTGAGGGTATGTTTTCTATATGGTATCAAACTTAGGGATATCCCACCCTAGAGTGAGAAAAATGGATGGTACGTGTGTATATAATAAAGGCGCATAGTAAACTGTAGGAGACATTACTGTGCACAGCATTAGCACACAAAATCCTGTGCACAATAGGTGCACAATAGTGCCCATACAACTTTAGGTGCACAAAGAAGAAGTATAATAAAAAAAGGGGGGTAGAATTGTGTGCAGTGTGTAACACAAACTCACAATTGGTGTCAATCTAGAGAGTAGTTGTATGTCATGAGTATCCAAATGCATGGAATTCTTTCTATAATGCACATATTATAGGAAGAAAGAACATACTAGATAAAGGTGATACCTATTTTCAGAGAGGAGGTTTAATATACTATAAAATATTGAGAGAGAGAGAGATGCCAGATATTATTTTTTTAGAGATTCTCACAGAGTTCATTTTTTGTTATACTTACTATGGATATATCTAGTTTATTCTCATAGAATTCTTCCTATTCAAAATAATTGGCAAATGCACTTGTTTTCCAATTATTAAATATACTACAAATATACTGCAATCTAGTTCATTCTCACAAGTTAAATAAACTAGATAAAGGTGGGGTGGCTTTGGCATGCCTTTTGCAAATGGGTGCTCGAGTGCCTTCCGTGAGGTTCATTTGCGTTAGTCATGATTAGGCATACCTTTTGCAAATGAGCACTCCTGCCGTAAGGTGAGTCACCTCGGCAAGGGCATCATTATGTATGAACTTTAGGTTTGCCTTTAATTACTATGGATATATTTAGTGACTACACTTATAATCATTCATTATTATTCAAAATGATAAGATATAATGGAAAAAACGAGCTGCTTAGGCCTATAATAACTTGGCTTATAATTGTTTTTTTTACTTTATCTCTTTTGCAAAAAAATAAAAAATTCAAAGAAAAATATTTTTTAATCTAAATTGATGAGATAGTCAATGATAAAATCCTATACGATAATATTTTAATGTCTTTCTTCTTGAATATCATTGTCTTTTATTCAAAGGTGTTTGGTCTTGTTAATCATGTTTTTAATTTGGTTGACAAGAGCTAAAATTCAAATGAGACATATTTCATACAAAGGAGGTAATTATCAAAAATTTTATTCAAAGGTAATTATTAAAAATTTTGTTATTCATCTTTTATTCAAAGGTGTTTGGTCTTGTTATTCATGTTTTAATGTATGAAGACATATTTTATACAAAGGAGGTAATTATCAAAAATTTTAATGGAAATGAAGATAATTACAAAAAATATAATGAAATTATTATTTTGAGATGAATGATTTAATTTGATAGATTTTTATATGTATTTAAATATTTTTTAGATGCATAATTTCATTTGTGGTAAAATAATATTATAGCATGATACAATGCTTATTAGTGATTTTATGCATGCATATTGAGAATGCAAATGAATTTCAATACAAGTAAAAGTTATGATAAAGTTAACTTTATATTGGTCAGAATGAATTAATTACCATGATAATGAAGATTATATTATCAAATTAATTACTTAATTTTGTTTAATTTTAATTAAAATATTATATATTTTCTTAAAAAAATTAAATTGATTCATATTTTATTCTAAAGTATTACTATTTATATTATAATTGAATAATGAGTTCCATTTCAAATTTTAACTTTAAATTTATAATTGTTTGTGATTAAAGTTTTTAATCTCACATGTGATGTATAAAATTGTGAAGAAAATTGGAACACAATTAAAAGTTTAACAAAAAATTATTACAAGTGTTAAAGCTTCTAAAATGATTAAATGGATAAATTATACAACTTTATTAATTATATAATTAGAAAATATAAGTTACAATATCAATGCTTAATAATTTGATATAAATTAAGCATAGTTGAGTATTGAAGTGAAAATACAATAAACATCACGTAATTAACATATTTTCTTGATAAATAATAATAATAATAAATAGTTAATTGGAGGAATGAAATAGAAAAATGCAAATTCTCATGGAGTTATATAAGGTGATTTTGTGTTTTATAGTATAGTGATATATATTAATATTGTTAGGATTATTAGAGTTGAGAATATTATATTTTATACTGGAATTATAATAAGTTCAAGAACATTATATACATAGAGGTGTCCAAGAGCAGTGAATCTTAGGTTCAAAACTCATAATATATATCTTCTTTAATTTTTAAAAGTAAGATTATTGAGATCTTAATATTTTTCAAATTTTGTGCTAAAAAAATTGTGTATCAGGTATGACTTATTATTATTATTATTCATTATTATTCATAAATTTTTATTTTGTATTCATAATTCATTATTATTCTTTATAATTTATTAGTTTTTTTCCAAAATATCATTTTTTTTCATGGTATTTTTATATTTTTTAAGATGTTATTATTATTCATTGTTATTCATGAGTTATTCTTTTTTATTCATAATTTATTATTATTTTTTATAATTTATTATTGTCTGTTTTCATAACATCTTGTTTTTATAATTTTTATAATGTTTCAATATTCTTGAAATGAAAAATATTTTATGTTGATTTCCTTGAATAAAAAATAAAATATGTATCAATGATTAGTAATTGATTATTAAATATGATTAAATTATATAAAAATATAAAAAGATTCAAAAAAAAAATTAAAAGGAACATGCATAGATGCTGATCACAATCTTTGCCCCTTAGTACATTGGCATAAGCAAGATTAGTAAATAAAGTATACATATTATATATTGTCCATTTATAAAAGAATGAATTTATTAAATATGAAATAACATTTTAAAATTAATTGGAGAATAGAGTAAAAAAATTATAAAATAAGAGAAAATAAAATTGTGAATAATTTGAATATAAGTTGAACTATTTATATTAGATATTATATATGTGAAAAAATCAATTATCTCAAATCTCCAGTATGCATACTAAAATGATACAATCAAACTCATAATGTACAATAAAACCCTAAGTCTATAAATAAAAAAAAAGCAAAACTAGGAATAACCCATATATAAGGTTCTCCTATCAAAAAGGAAAATTTTATATATAGGGCAATAATATCTTAATATTGTCCAGCAATCTGATATGTAAATATCTTGAATAATAAACTTAGAAAAAGTAGAAATAAGTTAATATTTCCTTAATATCATCATAGATATATCAGATAGCTAATTTGCTAATATAATATATATTATAGTAATCATCTCGTCTTAGTTTTTTTCTATGAGAAAAAAATAATTTTCTAAGTATTTTGTTTGCTTATGAAATACTAGATGGAATATTATATATCTTTATGTTTAACTATTACAAAAAAAATTAATAAAAGAAATAAGTGGGTATCTAATCTTTAAGAATAGTTCTGACCTAAAGTATCTCATAGTAATCATGTGACAAGAATGTCTTCAAGTCAAGAATGCCTATAGCTTTTTGAAGGTGCATATGATTGCTATATGAGATATTAATGTTTGAAGGTATTTTTAAATACTTAAGTATGTAAAGAGTTGTATAATGGAGAAAATAGAGAATGTATCATGTAAATTTAAAAAATAATTAATTATATTGATTACATAAGTTATATTTAATTTGATAATAGTTAAATAATTAATTTTTTCTATTATTCTTTTTTATATAATCAAATTAATTAGAGAACTTGTATCAAATAAGTTAATATCAAAATTGATAGTGAGTATTCATTGGAGTACAATCCTAAAAATTAATATCTGTGAGAGTAATTAAGATTTGTCTTATATGTGATTACAAAATATCTCTGTTGTCTTAAGATATCTCAATTCCAAGTAAGTATTGAATTTTTGAAAATCTCTTAAATAAAACTATGAATGAAGATATTTATTGAATTAAATGATTTTTAACTTATCATCTTTCGTAATATGAATATCTTCCACATAAACAATCATCAAGATAAATCTGTCATTTGAACTACAGTATAATAAAGTGCAAGTTCTGACATGTGTAAACCAAAAAAAAAAATAGTGATTGAAAATCTTAGTTATCAAACTTTTAAGGATTTATTTAGGTTGTACGAAGTCTTACGTACAACCTAAAATCTTATAGATTGAAAATCTCATAGAATTGAATGGCCTATCATTGCTTGAAAACTAGGTGATTATTTCATATATACTTCTTTAAAGTTAGTATCATAGTATACTCTTTTAGGTTATATTCGTCACTAAAGAAAGCATTCTGATAATTTACTCTAAATATTTGAATAAATTTTTTCGCAACAAGTCTCATCTTTAGGTAATATATCTTATCATCTTGATTAATCTTCACAGTGAACATTCATATATAATTAATAACAAATATTTTTGAAGGTCATGGTGCTAGTTCTAAAGATTCATTATAAACTATTCCTTTTCTTATGACTTGATGTTATCTTGAATAATATAATATCTTAAAAAAGGATCTGAATATCCTAGTACAACTGAGAGAAGCACTAAAAAAAGAGACAAAAAGAAGTAGTGAAAGTATGATAATATATATAAAATATAGTATTGAGAATTATTTTTATGTTTATTTCAGAAATTAATTGAAAGATCAAGAATAGAGGAATCAATTGCATGAATATTTGATTTCTCAAGAGATTTTTTTTTTCGTTTTGAGCAGACTTCATTTGTCTCATTCTCTTAGAATAAACTAGAAGTCATTGGTGTTCAATTCTTCTAGCTCTCAACTCACTAAGAATTAAGATTCAAATTGATTTGGGAGTTACGAGCTCGAATGGACTAGAAGAAAATTCTATTTTTAAGGAAATCCTATTCTCTTTAAAATTAATTGGTTATTTACTTATTGATGCATATGATAATTAAAAGTAGAAATTATAGTACAAACCATCAAGTTCATAAGTAGTTGAGAGGTGACTCTATTATAATTGGAGCTTAAGTATAGAATACAAAATTATAAAATATAAATTACTTGAATAATTATCTCAGCAATTTGGATTGACAATTTTTTTTTGTGATGAAAATTGTGCAAGTAGATTAACAAATTAAAGTGCCTTCATATCAATTTAATCAAGCACATCCAAACAATTAATAGTTTGTCCATGAGAGGCATCAACACTCGTTATTTTGCAAATATAAATGCTATTGTTTTATTTGATTCCAAGTGACTTTGAAGTGGGGACTATCCATGCATGGTCAATTCTTTGAATTTATTTTTTATTCAAAAAAAACTTGGGTTAACTGAATTGTTTTTTTTTTTTGGGGGGTCCTGCAGCAACTTTTTTTTATACAATTATTTGGTTTTTCTAAAGAACTTTGTTTTTGGCTGTTCATCTAGGTCGATGTGAATACAGAAGTTGGAGTTGTTAGAGATATTCGCTTGAAAGAATTGCGGATATACACTGACTATGGGCGTTGTAGTCGTCCATTATTTATCGTGGAGAAACAAAGACTTCTTATAAAGAAGAAAGATATTCATGCACTCCAGCAGAGGGTGAGCGAGTATCCTATTTTTTAGATGCTTGCATTGTATACCTCTTTATAATAATTTACCACATCTTGTTCTTGGATATTTTATCATGGTTTTCTTCTTGAAGTTTGTATTATTGTTAGTTTTTTTTTTTTTTGGAAAATTTAAGAAATTGAAAATCAAATAAAAATGGGGCAATTTTTTCAGTATCTTTATTACATTGATAGACTTCAATGTAATAAATTTTTTTCAGTATCTTTATTAAATTTCTTCTTGCTTTTTACTAGGAATCCCCAGAGGAAGGTGGCTGGCATGAGCTTATTTCAAGAGGATTTATTGAATATATTGACACGGAAGAAGAAGAGACAACCATGATATCCATGACCATTCATGTTAGTTGGGAAATTTAAAATGTATATGTTATTTTTTCGTGACTGTGGGTTTCTATGCTAACTTATGTGTACCCGGATTAATGTCATGAGGGGCAAACCTTTTCCTCTAGTCTTGCCTCTCGGTAAGATCAAGTAGGTGCATTGTCATGATTCAGTGGGGGCTAAAAATTGTTATTATGGCAGGATCTTGTTCAAGCAAGAATTAACAAAGATGAACCCTATTCTGCAACATATACCCATTGTGAGATTCACCCATCACTGATTTTAGGTGTTTGTGCATCCATTATTCCATTTCCTGATCACAATCAGGTAGTTCCCTAATGGTTTGGGCTTCCATGTGAATTCTCCCTCGTGGGTTTTATATATAATCTATGATGCTTTTTTGTTTGTTTGTCATGCTTAGTCTCCACGTAATACATATCAATCTGCAATGGGTAAACAAGCCATGGGCATTTATGTAACAAACTATCAGTTCCGAATGGTATTACTCTGGCACCAAATTGGTTTATTTTGTTCCGTTTTTATATCAACTTGTTTCCAACGATCAGTTTTTTTTTGTGCACTCATGTGTTACACACAGGATACATTGGCTTATGTACTGTATTATCCTCAAAAGCCACTAGTTACTACACGGGCTATGGAACACCTCCACTTCAGGCAGCTTCCAGCTGGAATTGTAAATTGTGAAACTTGCTTTGTTTTTAATTGTTCCTTCTAATTTCTTTGGAACAATATCTTGTTGATATTTGCTTACTGTTCTCTCTCTCTCTCTCTCTCTCTCTCTCTTCGCAGAATGCAATTGTTGCCATTGCTTGCTATTCTGGATATAATCAAGAAGATTCAGTCATCATGAACCAATCATCAATTGATCGTGGTTTCTTCAGATCGCTTTTCTATCGTTCTTACAGGTTCTTACATTGCTTAATAGTATACTGCTCCAATTTTACTGTCTGCATTCAAAGAACATGATAAACATATGTGTGCTTCAATTTCATTCTCAACTCATACTTTTTTAAGGAAAAAAAGGGTTGTTTTGATTATTGTATTTGAAAATTTGATGATTCTCATTTTTTACAGAGTGCATTATAAATGATTATTGTGAGGCATTCAGAAAAATTGAATAGTAAAACTGCTATGAGAGGGTGTCTCTTTTCTGCGATGGCAAAGTATTGTGGTTCTTTCTGTATAAATGTCCCCTTTCACTTGCAGGGAAGAGGAGAAGAAGATGGGAACTCTGGTCAAAGAGGATTTTGGGCGTCCTGATAGAGCTAACACATTGGTAACTAATCGCTCCCATAGAATATCTTATATAATACATGTTGACATGATATGTGTTTGTAGGGCATGCGACATGGCTCTTATGATAAATTGGATGATGATGGCCTTGCACCTCCTGTAAGTACATTAAATTATTTTTTTCTTTCCAATTCATTTTGTTAGTTGTTGACCAGCCTTTAAGTGAGCAAACTTTATCTTAAAGCTGGATCAACCAGCTCAATGAATATAATTTCAATTGATTTATTTTGCTTTTCTCACTAGTTTGGTTGAGTTGATTATAATTTTTAATAATTTATGTTAATAGTTTGTTTTGAAAATGTTAATTAACTGAATTGGTTGATAACGTCTTGCTAGAGTTCATTGAAAATAGAGGTGTCAACCGGGTTGGGTGGCCTTGGTACGGCTTGTGGCATGGCACGGTTCAGCCGTACCTGTCACGGTCCCGCATGGTTCTGAACCATGCTTGGAAGTTCCATGGGCTGGTACGCTGCATAGCTCGGGCCATGCGGGGCCAATCCTTTTAGCATGGGAAGCTAGGCACGGCACGACCTGGCACAACAGCCCTTACGGGGCCAGTTTCGGTCTGGCTGGCCAAACCGTCTAGCCTGGCCTGACCCAGGCTAGCCAGGCCTGTCCCAAGATCTCCCAAATGTCATTTTCCAAACACTCCCTGTTGCACACACACACACACACACACACACACACACACATATATACACATATATATACATACATATACATACATACATATATATATATATATACACACACACACACACACACATATATACATACGTATATGTATGTGTGTATATATATATATATACATACATGCATATATACATACATACATACATACATATATATACATATATATATATATGTATATATGCTATTTATAACTATCATACAAGTATTAAATCATTAGGAAAGAACAAATGAAATTTTTATTATATTTAATATATAGAGTACATGACGATATATAGATAGAAACCAATATTGTTAAACAAAAATGAATTAAAAATTAATATTTTATTTATAAATCATGAGTATGTTTGTGTGTGTGTCTATCAGATATAATTTTGGAGCAATGTTACGTGTTGTAGGTATTCATTTCGAGTTGGTTGATAATTATTTTGTACTCTAAGCATGAAAAAAAAACTTAAAGTTCTCAAGATATTTAAATATCTGATATACGGTAGGCGTCGACTTTCAGTTTCGGCGGCGGTAGGCGTCGACTTTCAGTTTCGGCGGCGGTAGGCGTCGACTTTCAGTTTCGGCGGCGGTAGGCGTCGACTTTCAGTTTCGGCGGCGGTAGGCGTCGACTTTCAGTTTCGGCGGCGGTAGGCGTCGACTTTCAGTTTCGGCGGCGGTAGGCGTCGACTTTCAGTTTCGGCGGCGGTAGGCGTCGACTTTCAGTTTCGGCGGCGGTAGGCGTCGACTTTCAGTTTCGGCGGCGGTAGGCGTCGACTTTCAGTTTCGGCGGCGGTAGGCGTCGACTTTCAGTTTCGGCGGCGGTAGGCGTCGACTTTCAGTTTCGGCGGCGGTAGGCGTCGAGCCAGGTTCGCCATTCTTCTCATTCTTCCTCTTCTTCTCCTCTCCTTTTTTTTGCCGGATTCGCCGTTGGAAATGAGGAAATTTGGTCGGAGAAGAAGGGCAAAGCAACGGCGGGAGAAGCGGCGAGAGGCGGAACCAGACGAAATGTAGGAGGAGCACGTCGGGGAAGACGACGTATTCGGCCGATCCAACCCAAAACGACGTCGTTTTGGGTTGGGTTATATTTTTTTTTAAATCAAAACAACCCAAAACGATGCCATTTTAGGTTGGTTTTGATTTAAAAAAAAAACAAAATACTCAAACGACGTCATTTTGAGGTTCTGATTTAAAATAAAAAAATGTCACCTCCAAAACATCGTCGCTTTGGTCTTCCAGGAATCAAAACGATGCTGTTTTGGAGTTATTGTAATTTTAAACCCTATAAACCTCCATCTTTCTCGGGTTACACCCTAAAATCCTCAAAACAAACCTTCCAAAACACTCTTAAGGCTAGATTGAAGAGGAGAGAAAAAGAAGAGGCTCAAAAGATATTTTTTTCATTTTACCTATTTTTGTTGTGAAAAAATTCTTCAAAAGGTAAAAAAATATTTTCAAAAAATAGTAAAAAACTAGGGGAAAATTTTTTGAATAATACTTTGAAAAAAATATGTAATTATCAAAAAACTAATGCAGAAAAAAGAAAAAAAAATTCTGAAAATTAACGAAAAATAGATAAAAATCATGAAAAAAATTATGAAAATTATTAAATAATTAGAACAAAAATTATAAATAGTTTTAGTTATTTGGCAAAGATTGAGTATGTTTATAATTTATAGATTTATAATATATAATATATTATGTATATATTTTCATTTTTTTCTTAATATATTTGTCATTTTATTGTAGATTTATTGTAAAGATACATAAAAATAGACAAAGAGATTGAAATTAAAGTAGATGCCTCAAGTGGAAGAAAAGATTCGGGATGGAAATATGCTCGTTTATTAAATGAGAAAGATACATGTACACTCATTTGTATTTTTTGTGATAAAGTAATTAAATGAGGCATTTATAGACAAAAACAACACCTTGTTGGAGGGTTAAGAAATTCAAAAAAGTGTACAAGATGTCCCGAACATGTTAGAAAAGAAATTAAAAATTATATGCTAGCCAAAAAAACTCAAAAAAATCAAATAAGTTTTGGAAGTTATAATGTGAATGATGATATGTTTGGGTTTCTAGATGAAGATGATGAAGACCCGGATGTTACTAGCAAAAGGGGAAGAAATGATGTTTATAGTGGTGGTAGCAATGGAGGGGGAAGTGGTGGTAGTGTTAGTGATAGTTACATAAAGAGAATGATGCAGAAAGGTCCTATGGATCATTTCTTTACTCCTAATCCAGAAATGATGATTCAAAATAGAAAAAATACTCAAACTAACAATGCATACAAGAAAGAGACCAAGGAGAGAGCTGATATACTATTTTGTAGATGGATGTATAATGTTGCGATTCCATTTAATGCAGTGAACTATGCTAGTTTCCAACCAATGCTTGAGGCAATTGGGCAATATGATATTGGTTACAAGGGACCAAGTTTTCATGATGTAAGGGTTACTAACCTCAAGAAAGAATTGGCTCTAATAAATGCTTCAATGGAGGTTCATTTCACAGAATAGAAGCAAAATGGATGTTCAATTATGTCAGATGGATGAACTGATAAGAAGGAAAGGTAATTGGTGAATTTCTTGGTGAATTCTTCAAGAGAGACCGTGTTTATGAAATCTATTGATGTTTCTTCTATGATCAAGATGAGAGAGAAATTGTTTGAATTACTTGACAGTTGGGTTGAGGAAGTTGGTGAAGCTAATGTTGTTCAAGTGATAACAGATAATGCTTCAAATTATGTGGTGGTAGGTACTTATAATTTAATTTCAAATTTTTATTTACTTATTTATGTAAGTGATTACATTTATTATCTATTTATTATGTGTTTAAATTATGTAGGGAGATTGTTGGAAATGAAAAGATCACATTTGTATTGGACACCATGTGCCGCACATTGTCTTGACTTGATACTAGAAGATATTGGAAAACTACCACGCATCAAGAAGACAATAGAGAGGGTCATATCCATAAGTGACTACATCTATAATAGAACGAGTTTGCTCAACATGATGAGACAATTTACTGAGCAAAGGGAGTTGTTAAGGCCTGCTAGGACTCGGTTTGTAATGGCCTTTATCACTTTATCCCGTATCAATGAACAAAGAAACAACTTAAAGAAGATGTTTACTAGTTAAGATTGGACGGAAAGTAAATGGGCAAATGAGCAAAATGTAAAAAATGTAGCCAATATAATTTTCATGTTTTCTTTTTAGAATACTGTAGTGTTTTAGTTGAAGGTGTCAGGCTCTCTTGTACGTGTGCTTCGTTTGGTGGATTGGATGGTAAAAAGAGACCTCCTATGGGTTACATTTATGTAGCCATGAAAAAGGCGAAGGAAATCATCATCAAAAGCTTTAATGAGAATGAAAAGAAGTATAGGGAAATCATGGAAATCATTGATAGGAGGTGGGAGGTTCATTATCATCGGCCTTTGCATTAAGCTGGGTATTTTTTGAACCCACAATTCTATTATGATACAGAAGGATTAGGAATTGACCTAGATTCAAAAATCTTTGAAGATGTATGTAGTTGTATTTTGAGATTGGTGAAAAATAGAGATGAACAAGATGCAATTATATCACAACTCGACTTGTACATGCATGCTAGAGACCTTTTTGGTAATGAGTTTGCCATTAGAACAAGGAAGACTAAACCTCCAGGTTAGTCCTTTAGTTTTGTTAATTAGTGCATTGAAATTATTATATATGTTTGGTTAAAAAAAGTGAAATGTTCAACAAATAATTTATTTATATTAATAGTAGCTGAATGGTGGGAAATGTTTGGATCAAGTGCTAGAAGTTTGCAAAAGTTTGCATTGAGGGTTCTCAACCTAACATGTAGTGCATCAGGTTGTGAAAAGAATTAGAGTATATTTGAGAATATAAGTTACTAAAGCAATTACATGCAATTGAATTTGTGTCTTTAAGTTACAACATTATTTAATGTAACTTAGATTTTTTAAAACTAAAACATTGAGATATAATCATGAAAACTATTTGTTTTTTCAGATTCATAGCAAGAGGAGAAATAGGTTGGACCATCAACGCTTGAATGATTTGGTGTACATTAAATACAACCGAACCTTGATGAAAAGATACACTGAGCGTCATACAAATGATCCCATTATTTGAAAGAAATAGATGGTAGCAACGGATGGTTAATGGGAAGAATGGAAGATGAAGGTGTTGCATAAAATAATTTGGTGTTTGAAGGTGATGATTTAACATGGGGTGATGTGCAAAACACAAACATTAACACCAAAATCAAAGTCAAGACCATCTAGCTCTAAACATACTCCTATTCTTGCTCTAATTGATAAAGATGAAGAGATGATCTATTTATCGGGAGTGGAAGATGAAGAAGAGGGAGAGTGGAAGATTGATGATGATGATATTGATGAAGACTTTCTTGATTTAGATTTAGACATAGATACATGAATATTTATTTTGTTTTAAAATTTTGAATGTTTGTTATTTTGTTTTGAAACTTTGAATGTTTGGATGATGAGAACACTATTAATATTTAATTTTTATCTTTGATATTTTTTAGTTTATTATTAGATGAAAATTAAAGACTATATTAAGTAAAATATATAATTTTTATGTGTATTAGGCTGGGTGTGCCTCAAATAAAAAAGCCCGCGCCTCAAGTACGCCTTGCGCCTTAAGGCCCCAAAAGGCTTTTGCGCCTCAGTACGCCTTGCGCCTTAAATAACTATGTGTCAGACCATGCGACACTCCATGACCTGAAATTGTGGCACATTCTGGTCACATTTGGCCAGACCAGACGGAACCTGTAACCTTAGTTAAAAGCTGGAATCTCACACGTCATTTTTTTTTAATTGTGGTCAGTCGGGTTGAGACTACTGTATTGGTTGCACTTTTGTTGAGCCACAACTAGCCATTAGTCAAAGCCCAGGGCAGCCTTCTGGCATGAACCATGCTAGCTTAGCCTCTGACCTGACCTGAACCAATATGGTCCCCATTTTCCAGTTTGACCAGCATCCTACCGTGTCGTGTTGGGCTACCTATATTTTTAGGCATGTCTGGTCGAAAGATGCAACTTCTAAACCGGGCCATTCTATTTACCATATTGCTTAGTGGGCTACCATGTCGTATTGGGTTGTCCATATTTTTAGGCATGCCGGGTCAGCATGGCATAACTTCTAAACTGGTCCCTGCTATTTGGCATGGTTGCCCGACTTGGGCACTAAAAAAATGAGTTTCCATTATATTTTGTCTATTTATAAAAAATTAAATTAGAATCCATATGTCACTCTGTGTGGTTGTCACAAAAAGGTGATAATTATCTCAACATTGTAAATTATAATCTTTTTTAATAAGTATGTGATTCATAGAAGCTCATAGGTAGTTGGTTTCATTATCTTATACTCTTTCTTTGCACCTTAGCTAGAAAACATAGCATGTCTTTTACTTTCTAGGAGGCTAGGATACCCGTTACCTCCTAGGAAAGTGCATAAATCAATGGTAGATTTTTTTTTTTTTTGTGATCGCTAGAGACTAACTAGAAACAACATAGGCCTCTTGACACATGTGCATATGATTTATGATAAAAAAAAATCAAGTTTAGGAATTTTTTTATATATCTACAAATGTGGAATATTAAATTCATATGTATTTTTTTAGGAGAATTTATAAAATAATTAAATATATTAATAATATAAATAATATGTGTTCTAATATCTATAAGTTAGTTAAGCTTGAGCATTCATGTGATTGAATATCTGCTAGGTACTTGGAGGACTCAATGGTAGTGTTAGAATTGACACACGGATCCAAACTTGAATCAAGTATAATGTTAATTAGAGCACATTTTGAGAAATCAAACTTTTGAAGAATGTTTAACACTTATTTTTATAAGGAAAGAAAAGTATTATCTCATGAATATATTATCTCAATACTAAAAAAAAATTATTTGAAATGATTCAAATTATTTGTCTATAATATAGTTTATATGAATATCAATATAAATTAGTAAAATTATAAGATATTTATCTGAATTATGCCGATAAAAATGTAATCAATGAAGAAAATTTATTAAATCATATCAATAGAGATTGTTTCATATCTTTTAATATCTTTAATAATCTACAAATTATCAATGAATACATTTTAACATAAAAACTTGAACACTATTATTAATTTCTTTTCCTCAAGATCTCCATGCATGAAGACAATCCGCACACTTAATTGGTGCACAATCCATTTGTGAGAAATAATAAGTAAAAAAGAAATTTTAGTGCGACAATCATTGTTATTGAGAAAAACATATTTTAATAATCAATAATCTAAGTCTGAGTGAATCCTCTCATTTTGAATTTTGCCTTGGATCAATCTATTTTTTCATTAGATTCAATCTTTATAGTATACACTCATATACTTCCTACCACAAATTTTCTTATAGTTAACATGTTTTGTTATGGATAATTATATTTGGTTTTTCAAATACATGCCCCATTGCTAGATGATTCTCTCCGTGGTATCTAGTATCTTGTAGCTATCAATGAGAATTTGTGTTAAATAAAAGCTTCATTATCATGGGTGATGATGATGATAGGTCTACTAGGAATTGTCATGGATGTATTTGTTTAGTATAAATTTTCAAAATATAATCATCCAATTCTATCTTAACAAATTAAAAAATATGTATATTAAGAAAAATTATCAACTTGAAGTTGAATATGCATTATCACTTTTTAAAATTTTAATATTTTTTTCAAGTTATATTTCCATGGTGTCATAGAATTTAATAAAAATATACAAAACCCAAATTATAACTCAAAAAATCAACATAATAAAATATTTAAGTTTATCAATAGTGACAAAATTCATCCATGTCAAGAAATTTTATGGTATTTGAATGAATCAAATGAAATAAATTTTATTATTACCTTCTCGATGGGTAAAATATTAAATTCTAATATACTTTCTTAATTCATATGTTTCATAATTAATGATAATTATTTTTTTTAATGCTTGGTTTTGAGTTTAGCTTGTCTGGAGAAAAATGATGAAGTTGAAAAAAAATAATCCAAGAATCAATAGGAATAAAATATCTAGTTGGACTCATGAAAGTAATTCTCAAAGTATCTCGATCATACACGGAAATATTATCAAGAGTAAATAACATTACACTTTAATTGTTTTGTAAAATAAATAATTGATAAAATATTATGATAAAACTCATGAATAAATAAATCACATGCAAGGATAATTGACTTGATAGTGATATTGTAATATCTTATAGTCTATAAAGTGGTATTATTAGTTGTAGCAATAATTGTGACTTAAAAAAAGTGATCAAAAAAAATGATTACCCACAATGGAGGTGTCAAATGAGTTCCTGCTTTCATGAACCTTGTCATGCAAGAAGGGGCATTGGGCCTTGGTAACTTGGAAGCACGCTGAAACACGGACTAGGGGTGTTAAATGGGTTGTGCCATGTCTGCATGACATATTTTTTTGTGGCTCATTTGGGCCACCGTGTAGTGCCCAACATGGAACAACTGCGAATTCATCAAGCTTGGCATGGCCATATGACTTTTAGTCGGGCACATTCGTGCTAGGTTGTGTTGGGCCATGTCGGTCATGTTGGGCCTTGCTGGTTTTTGGGCAACATTACAGCATAATTGAGGTAATCAGCCAAGCGGCAAACATCCAACCTGAGCCTTGAAATTTGAATTAAATTTACATTTCCATGTGCCCAACTTTAAATTAAAATATTTTGAAATTTTTATTTATTATTTATTAAAAATATATATTTATTATTTACATTATTATATATCAAAATAATATAATTAAAAAATTATATATAATGGGTATTATATATTTATATTGCATTGTAAATTTAAATGAATTAAAATAAATAATTACTTAAAAAAATTGACTCAGGGCTCACACTCAAGTATAAAATGAAAATCTTTAATGAAAAAAATAATTTATTTGATAATCAAAAGTAGAATATGATACACACACACACACACAATATAAGATGATGCATAATATCATAAATGCATAATGATTTAATCGGTAGAAATCAAAAAAATAAAAATAAAAATATGATTTCATATGAAAAAAATAATTAAAAATCATCTGAGTCATCAATCTGTATTTGTAGCACTAATGTGATAATGTAAATGCAATTGTAGATCATTATCATGTAAGTGTTTGAAAGTATCATTAATGGTAGCTTCAGTATCCTTGATATTTCATAAATTATCATCTGTCAGTAATTTTTATAACTTATCTTGAATTTATAATTTTAAATCTTTTTAGTTCTTCATATATATAAGTATCATTATGATATCTGGTTGTAGTATGGATCTCTTATCTTAAATGATATTGACTATCATAGAAAAAATAGATTTCATTGTTGCGTTAAATACCAAAAAAGTAATAGATCACGTGTTATCTTAGATAACATGAGATATATAGATTCGTATGATTTTCAATAATATAAAATATTAATTTTTTTTATCATGTGATATGATGAAGTAGTAATCGGTATCTAAGTATCGAGATAAGTCGCTCATATTTGATGAATTTCTCTATTATTTATTATCGGCTAATTAAATGGAGAAGTCATTATCTTTAGAGATATCAAATGGGTTGTGCTGTGTTGGCACGACTCATTTGTAGGTGACCCAGTCGAGCAACCATGCCATATCGGCCACTGCTTGGTAAGGAAGTTGTGCCGTGCCCTACACAACATGACTTATATTCTTCTGGGCCCAACACGGCACAACTTGCACGAGTCCGGATAGAATCATGCCAGGTTGTGTTGGGTCATGCTGGGTCGTGCCAATTTTTTGCTTTAACTATGCAAATCACAATGTAATAATATGAAAAAATACAATAGTTTATTAGATTCAAATGAAATGAAAAAAATAAATCATCCAAATAAAAAAATGATAAACAAAAAATAAAAATAATATAAACAAAAAAAAATTTATTATCCAAATAAAAAAATGATAAAAATAAACATAATTTAAATAAAAATAACAAAAAAAAATTTATCATCCAAATAAAAAAAATAAAATCTTCAATCCTAATATTAATTGGTAATAGTATCTGTATGCAAATCATTATTGTCTAAGTTCCATGAGTCATCATCTGCTAGTAATTTTTGCATTCCTCGTTTTGGCTTTATTTTGGATCTCTAACATCAAATTCTCTCAATCCTTTATTTATGCAAGTGTCTCAATGATATATAGTCATAGTTATGATCTCATATCTGAAATGACATTGATTGTTATAGAAAAAGTAAACTCAAATACTATGTTTGATGCTAGATGAGTCATTAGATCCCATGTCATTTTTGATAATATGAAATTGGTGAATTCATATAATTTTTATCATAGTAAAATATTAAAATTCGTATTATTATTGTGATAAGATTGAATAGTAATCAATATTTAAGTATCAAAATAATTCGTTCATATTCAACAGATAATCTTGTTGTTTCTCTCTCATTAACTGAATGAAGAAATTATTATCTCTAATATTGTGTTCATGTTCATACATGGAGCTTGGTTATAACTACTATCATACCTAGTATCGTAGAATGTAATTAACTCAGTTAATTTTACATAAATGAATCATTTAGGTTGATATTTCTGGTTAATACACACAAATATGTATATTAAAATATTCTATATTCCTTCCACTTTAACCCTAGAATCTATTTAGGCAGTCAGTCAATAAAAAGATAAAATGATAAACTAATGTTGGGTCATCTTTAAATGTAGGGTTATTTTTAAATTTACTAAATATGCTACTAATATTGCATATGTACTTGAGTGCAATATAAGTAGTGTAAGTATAAACAAATAAATACATGTTTCTTATCTCATAAAAAATTTTCAGGAATTTTATAAAAGAAATTATTGTATTTCAGTTAGTATTATAAATAATAAATTTATTATTTTTATTATTGATATAATTGGATATCATGTGTTTGTATTTGTTATATGACTTTAATATTAGGTAACTATAATTTCAATGATGTCTCACATATATTTGGAATTTCTTTTTCTTTGTACTCGTAAACAAATAGAGATTACCAAATTCTTATTGTCTATTAGGTGTTTTAATATATTTTAGTAAACTTTTTATTTTTCTAATACGGGAGAAATAATTTTTAATCACACTTGTACTATGCGGTTAATAATGTGACATATTTAATATGAAAAATCTCACATAATGATTCATATCTAATATTTCCAATAAACAAATTAATAACTACTTTTTTGTTAGATGTATTATCAAATATAATATTAAATATTTTATTTTGAATATGATAATCTTTAAAAATTTTTGTCATGCACTCATATATAGTAGAATCATCATGAGAATGTTATATTTAAAAAAAAATTTAAAATTTTTATATTAATTTTTCTTATAGAATCTACATAATGGTCGGTGAGATATTTAAATAATCCATCATTGTGACTAATTTAGATTTTGAATATCATGGATATCACTTCACTATATTACATAAATTTGTTAATTATTATTTATTATTTATATAATTATAATATATAATTATATCGTTCTTATATGTGAATCTAGGAATTATATGATAAGCAGGTTAGAAGTATGTCTATATGATGTTGATAATCCTAATATCCTTTAAAATTCTAATCGAAAGATTAATGATAATAATTAGTTTGACCATGTATTTTCATCCTAAATCATTGTAGTATATGAATGGAGTCAAAAATGTTAAATTAGATCCAATTTCAAAGATCTCATAGTTCATGTTAAGTTGGATTTACTTAAGATTTAATGCATTATATTTTTTGATGCATTGATCGATATGCATCTTTAGATTCACAGTCCTATACGCGCTCCTATATGATATTTATATTATGTTGATTTTTCATCAATATACTTATAATTTTATTTTTTATTATGTTAAAGTGATTCGAAACTATAAATATTTTTTAAATTTTTTATTTTTTAGGTATTTGAGTTTGGGTTGAGGCTATGGTGGAGCATGGGATGCACACGTGCTTGACATCTACCAGGGCCAACCACATAACAAGTTTCATTAAAAAAACCCATTACATGTACTTTGTGGATTTTTATTAAAAAATTAATTATGATTAAAAAAAATGGTTTTGGGCGGGTCGGGCAAAGGCCAAGTGGATTGTGGCCACTTATTGGTTCATGACTTTCCAGTCTTGGGTAAGGTTTACCATGCTAGTAGATCGTGCCAATCGGCTAGATATGTGGGCCGTGCCTGGTCCGATATGAGGCATGACAGGCTCTGGCTCAATATGACATGAGTCATGCCTTGGGCCGGTTGACCCAAGTCTAGTGATTATTTTGGACCATGTCATGCTAGGCCAAGAATGACTGAGTCGGGCCATGCTTTTTGTTGTGCCCAGGTTGTCTGACCCATTTGACATCTCTAATTATCTCTAAATATGATATTCATGCTAATACTCGAAGTTTGGTTATAATCATCATACCTAATATATAATATGTAAATAAATTAGTTAATTTTTTGTGATTAAAATATTTAGGTTTTTGGTTTATGTATGTGGATATGCATATTAAAATATTTTTTATTCTTTTTATCTTAATCCTATGATACACACAAGGAATCAAGTAATAAAAAGATATAATGAAGAATTAATATTTTAAATATTTGGGTTCCATCTCAATAGCCATGACATTAAATATAGGGTGACTTTTATATTTGTTAAATATATTATTAATATTGCACATGAACCTAAGTGCAATATAAGTGGTAGGACTATATACGACTAACACATGTTCGTCATATCATAAAAAATATTTAAGAATTTCATAAAAGAAATACATATATCTTAGTCAAAATTATTAATAATAAGTTTGTCACTCTTTCTATTGAAATAGTTGAATGTCTCATGTTGGTAGTCCATATATGACTCTCTTATCATATAAGTCTAATTCCAATGATATCTCACATATATTTGAATTTTTTTTTAGGTTCGCTGACAAACAATGACTAGTAAACTTTTGTTGTTTGTTAGACATTCTAACATAAGTGAATTTTTTATTTTTCTTATGTGGAGAAATAACTTCTATTTCTGTATGTGCTATTAGGTTAATTATGTGACACATGTATATAACGTAATCAAATATCTTCTAAATACTTGTTTCTAATGGTTCTGACAAATATATTTTTGATGACTTCATTATTAAAAGTATTATTGAATATGTTACAAAAAATTTTATTTTGAATATCTTTTTTCTTAAATATTTTTGTCATACATTCATATATGACAGGGTTACCATCAGAATGAATAATTTCAAGAAATTATAAAATATTTTTATTAAGTTTTTATTTGAATATACATAGTGAGTAATAAAATATGCGAATGATATTTTATTATGTCATTCTTACTTGTGAACCTAAGAATTCTATAATAATTAAGTTGGAATTAAGTTTGCAAAATACTAACTACCCTAGTATTCTTCCAAAATTTAATTAATAATTTATGATCAAATAACAGTTTGATAATTTTTTTTCTCATAAAATTATTGTGGTATATGAAGTCTTTCAATGAAGTTGAATTATATCCAACTTGAAAGACTTTGTCATTCAGTTGAATTTTCCTAGGATGTAATGTATAACATTTTTATTTGTAATGATTGACATGCTTATTAAGATGACTAATATTATACTTACTCTTTATATATATATATATATATCTTTTGATAATATATATTGTGCTGATTTTGTTTTAATATCTTTAGAATTTTTTTTATTATCTTAAAGTGAATATATACTACCGAAGTTTGGCTTGTTTTTTATTTTTTAGGTAGAAAATGAGTTTGAGTTGAGGTCATTGAATAAAACCTAGTTTTGGCTTCGGACATTTTGATATAATTATTATTTATATTTACATCAAATTCATTATTGTTAAATTCATTATTTATTATTTTTTTAATTTTTTTAATTAAAAAAAATTAATAAAAAGCTTACAGATAAATAAAGAAAATATATTTCATTATTACAAGTTATTTGTTATAATTTTTATCTTTTCTTTGCACCATCTTTACTAAAAAATGTATTTGCATCGGTATATGTAAATGTAACAATAATAAAAATTAAAAAGATAGCAAGAGGAGCATACAAGGAGAGAGGAATGATGAGAGCAGAAGGAGAGAATCAGTAAAATAGAAAGTGAAATTCAAAAAATTTTTATTCTTTATTTATATAATTTTTTTTATATTTAAAAAAAGTATATTTTTTTGTTTTTTATAAATATAAGGCAAAAATTTAATTGCTATCAGATTTTTGTATAATGCATTGGAAATATATCAGACGGCTAAAATTTTTTTTAAAAAATTATTTTCTTGAATACAATAAAAACGACAAGCTGTGCTTGTCACTTTTGATGTCGACCTCATTACGTGAAAATATAATGGGCAGCTGAAGCCCGAATATTAAGGCCACTTAAGTCGAAGTTGGCTTACTTGTTAGGTTTCTTTTTTTTTAAAAACCTAGTCTCATTGGCAAGTTACTCAACACATCATGATTTGTGACCCACTTGTGCCTGGTCATGGGTCACTATGTTTGTTGGCCGTACTAATGGGCTAGGCAAAGGGTTGTGTCTGGCCCGACATAAGGTACGATTGGCTCAAGATCAACACAACATGAGTTGTGCCTTTGGCTGGCAAATCTTTGTCCAGAAATAGTTTTGGATTGTGTCGTGTCGGGTCTAGCATGACTAATTCGGGCCGTGCCTTGTGCTGTGTCTGGGCTGCCCAACCCACTTGAATCCTCTATCATGGACCCATGCCCAAGCATGACTCGTAGCATATTCCTAGCCACATACTTGTTGGTATTTGTGTTGTTCTGATTGGACTTGGCTTTATCCATGCTTGGGCATGGGCTCCTACCATAGCATGGACCTATGTCAGTATCTAGGTCATTCTTACTCGACCTGACACGAGATGTGTCCAATGAAAAACATGTACTTTGGCACAAACCATTGCTGAGGTATGAGTCCATCAGTTCACACTAGTAATTAACTTAGATACCATCATGATCCAGAAAGACCCATTCCTAGCATGGTTCATGCCATATCTAGCTAACATAAGTCATTTCGACCTAACTTAATACGACCCAACATTCAACATGTTCATGTTGCCCTAGTGGGCTAATGTACCAGTTTGGGCTTTCTCTTTTTGAGGCGTGTCTGGCCAACAAAATTCTTTTGACATATCTCTAGGGTCTAGGGGATCCTATATTATCTGAGAAAAGAAGTCTAGCTTATTTTTGCTTGGAAACAATGATAGAATCGGTGAGTTTTAGAGGCATCAAATGAGCCGTGTTTTCCCACACCATTTCCACATGTGAGTTGTGCATAGCTAGGCCTACCCCCCCGTGGGTTGTTCCTCGTGCTAAGCTTGGCTGCGTAGCTTGTTTGACATCTCTATTGGGTATACACTGAGAATATCCAAGTATGAAACTAGTAGTATGGTGTACTACCTCAAACATCTGAAAATTTCTTCCTAACTCAAATATACTATATAACACATATCCCAAGTATGCCCCCAATCAATCATAATGAATGAAAACAATATTCTTCCTACATCTAAAAATATTTTTTTTCAACTCTGCTTGTTACTTGGAGTAGTAGGATGCTGAAGTTGTGCAATTGGTCACTTTCAATCCACTTTTTTAGAAAAGATTTATAATTTCCTAAATCACACTTTGATAAATTTTAGTAAATGTAGAAAGATTGCTGGCACTTATAATCTAAGTCCATAGTATTGGATATAAATCTCACAAGGAATGGAAATACAAAATACTATCAAAATGATTATTCTATCAAATAAGAGTTGTCAAATCAATGTTTAGTGGTATCAATCTTATCATTCTTAATAAAGCCATGTTCGAATCTTCAAAATAAATAGATCCATCCTTATTAATTAGCATGCAAGTTAGAGCATAGTTGATACCTTCATACATTCATGTAGATAAAATGTGCTAGGTGGATACATGCATGTTGTTATATCTTAAATTTTCTTTCATGCAGCACAATAATCAAATACTTTTACCCCACTCGAATTTAAGGGTTATAATAAATAAAAAAGTAATTATCATCAATAATCAACTTTTCTCTATTATCATATATTGGTGGATCCTTTAATAAATATTTTAAGTGTCTTTGACTTGCGAATCAAACTCAATCAGAAGTGACTATTGTGCATAAGTGTATCTAGTTAGTTTCCACAAGATAATCCCATGTGATCCCACTTTCACATAAATTGGGTTCATTGATATGCCAACAATAAATTAAACTTGCATGGCAATATACTACCACAACAAACCAAAAAAAATTGGACCAACCGAGTCAAAAAGTTGTGGAGATAATTACTTATAAGGGTGAAAATGGATGGGCTAGGTGAGATAATTACTTGTAAGGGTGTAACACTAAAAATTTATTTGAAGGTTGTGGAAAAATTATTATGATAGTTTATCATAGAGATTTTTTTTTATAAAAATATCAAAATTGCCTTAAAAAATAAAACATAATGATAAAGTTAAAAAAATATATCATTGGACTACTTAAATGAAGAAATGTGTTCATTTTGTGAACCTCCATAATTTTTATTTTTTCATAAATTTCTTTTTATTTTATAAATCTAATGGAAATACATTAAAGATAATAAAAAATATTTTTTTAAATCCTAGAAAAATATGAAAATATGTACGTGCATTGTTTTTTAGAAAAAAATTTAAAATTTTTATGAAGAAATGAGGATTTTAAAAAATAAGAAGACATTTTTATATAAATTATTATTATATTTAATTATTTGATATGGTTTTGGATTTAGTGGTTGGAAGTTGTTTTTTTTTATTAATTCTAAAAATATGAAGTTGATAGTAATCTAATAATATATAAATAGACGTATATACAATTAATTTTTTTATTATAAAATATATAGATATAATAAAAATATACTATATTTACAATATAAATACAGTAATATTATAATACATTATGATAAAAATATAAAATATAAAATATTATCGTATAATTTTTAAATTTGTCTAGATAGTTGATTTAATTTTAATGTATCACTAATATATAACATATATTGACTTTAATTATAAGATATAAGTTTAATTAAAAGTGTATATATATATATATACACACTTAAATATAAATTATTATGATAAACCTTATTAAGAAAATTTAATTACTTTTTTTAATGAAATTGATCATTTTGTATAATCATATTATATCCTCTAACATACTTATATTATATTAAATTATCTTTCAAACTAAATAAAGTATTAATTTGAATTTATAAAATTTATAATTTTTTATATATTCTAAAAAATTATTAAATAATTTTAATATATTGAATGAAAATTATTAATATAATGATATGATATATTAATATCAATGCTAATAAAGTATACATAAATATCTCTAAAATCATTAATTATCATAAAATATAGATACGACATAAATATATTTTACATACTATATAAATATACTCATACTACAATACATTACATCATATCTTATTTGGTAAATTTTTTTTTTTCACTTACTATACTATTAATTGAATAAATGATGAAAAAATTATTTTTTATATTTCTTGCACTACAGTACTAAATTTAAAATAACTTAATTATAATTTGTTTTTTACTTGACATAATTTTTTTGATTATATTTATGAATTTATAAATATTTTTTTACAAATTTTATTAAATTATTTTTTCTCATTATATCTAATTGATGTATTAGTAATATAATATTCTGTATTACTAATAAATAGTTATTTGAATAATTTTCATGATAAAAATATATTTTGATTTTTGAAATTTTTAAGAAAAATCTCATCAAGTACTATTATTATTAGAAATTAAGAATACACTTGGGAAGTGATGGTGTATCTGCAAAGTGTGAATGCATAGTAATGTCCAAGGATAACCTTATCTTATAATTTCCTCCACACTTGAAAGGATTTTTCATAGCTTATTATCCTTTTAAATAATTATCTCACGTAGCTCAATTTTTTTTTCATTTAGATAGAGATGATCATATTTAGTACAATAAGTTCTCATATTAGTGTGAAGTTTGAGAGAAATTAATATTTCAATAGCTATCATGCACGTTATTGATCATCTTGTGTCATAATGCAAATTACAGTCACCCTCCTATATCATGTTGATTTCTACAATTGAGAACTCGAGTGATTGAGAGAGATGAGAAGGGAGGGAGACACAGTTAGAGCAATGTTTATTTCTTTATTAATCCTAAAAATGAAGAATACATGAAATACACACACACACACACACACACACACACACTGAGACAACTTACATGTTGAGCTCTCTCATTAAAGTAAAAAAAAACAGAGAAAAATAAAGTGCAATAATAAATCTTAAAATATTATAGTAATGGATAAGAATATATTTGTATTTTATCATTTTATAACTTGTCACGTTCTAGAATGAAATAGCTTTGAAAGGTTCCTTGGGCCTATCAAATTAATCGAGTGTGGAAAAAATCAACTAAAGAGATCTAGAAAGTTAGGCATATGAAAGGACTTGAGAAAGTGGGTGGCATATTGTGATCCTGAATCAATCTGGATAACAGTAGGAAGGTCAAAAGTTTAGCTTCTGTACTGCTCTTCAGAACCATATGTGGACCTAACTTAACTAGTAATGTCAATCTTCTTCAGTTCCATTTCTCAATCTTTTTTTTTTTACTTCCAAAGGCTCTGCATATCACTTTTTATTTAGACCTTGTCCAACAGGAAAGCTTTAACGTTGAAAAATACCAGGCACTAACTAGGAGTATATCTATTCAAATAAGATAAATAAGAAACAAATTAAAGGGAGAATGAGAAGTATTCACATAAAATTTTACTCGTGTATATCTTATTTGATCATCTTTATCCAATTTTTTAATAGTCTAGCCCTTCTTTTACATCTCACACTAATTAGAACATATTAACTAAAAATTAAACCATATGAAAGCATGCTATTGTGATGTTGTGTCTGTAGTTTTCTTAGATTCACTTTGATTCTGTAGTGCAGTTATTTGTATTTGTTTTTCTAATCTCGATTTGAAACATGCTCATCTGCTCCAACACTGACCCATAGTTGCATTTATTTGTTGATCGGTGCTTATGGAAAATATTGTTTTGTTTATGATGGTGGTATTCCTAGGGAACAAGAGTTTCTGGCGAGGATGTGATTATTGGAAAGACTACTCCTATTTCTCAGGATGAATCTCAGGGCCAAACTTCACGCTACACAAGACGTGATCATAGCATAAGCTTGCGTCATAGTGAAACTGGAATAGTGGATCAGGTATGTTCCGTGTTGGTTTTCCTATTTGGAAATCATATGCGAGATCACAAATTTTTGTCATTGCAGGTTCTGCTAACAACAAATGCAGACGGTTTGAGGTTTGTAAAAGTGCGAGTAAGGTCGGTTCGGATACCTCAAATTGGAGACAAGTTTAGTAGTAGGCATGGACAAAAGGGAACTATAGGGATGACATACACTCAGGAAGACATGCCTTGGACGATTGAGGGCATCACCCCAGATATAATTGTGAACCCTCATGCTATTCCTTCGCGGATGACAATTGGCCAACTAATTGAGTGTATTATGGGGAAGGTTGCAGCTCACATGGGAAAGGAAGGTGATGCCACTCCATTTACAGATGTCACTGTAAGCTGCTTTTTAGCTCTTGCTGAATTTCTGGTTTACATTTTTAGTGAGTTATGGCTGAGAGAAAATATTCTGGAAAACATTAAAATCGACTAGAATTTTTTTAGACTTGTGAAAACAGATACATAATATTTCTTGATGCAGTATATCTTATCATAACATTTTCTTTTGCATATACATTCTTCTTCTTAGGTACATACATTGAATGAAAAATAAATATAACATATGATAATAATAATAATTAATAACAACTAATATTTCTTTAAATTTGGTGCTTAACTATATTGTGCACCATGTAGGTGATTAACAAAAACAAATGGGGATTTATCTTAAATGCCATGTGAATAATCATAATTTGATCTCTAGAAACTTGTGCAGTGATAGAATAATGATTCTGGTTTTTTTTACTGATGAAATGATACTTACTTTTAATATATTTCGTTTATTGATAGAAAATTGGTTTGAAAATAGTATATTTTCTTGTTTGAGTGATGAAAAGTCATCATAAGGGGAATCATAAATTAGATGTTCTTTCATAAATTTTGATTATTTTTTCACAGTATATGTTGGGTATAATTTTACAAATTATAACTTTTTTTATTTGATTTTGTTTTATTTTTTTTTGTATTATGGATGGAAATACTCAATATGTGGGGATATCCTAATCTGACTTGCCTTTTATACAAGAGTTTTTTTATACTTTTTGAATAATTGAGTTCTATTATGTTTTGATTTATTTTTGACTTGGATTCCAACATGGTATTAGAGTCAAAAACGTAGGGGGAACAAATCGTAGGGCATGTAAGTGAGCAAAATCTTAAAAAAGGAGGGCACATGCACGTGGATGTGTGTACTACAGTGCACTCCATCATACATGGTCATCACATATCCATTCTGTATGATAGGCATTGATATCCACTAGGCCACTATGTCTATCTCGTAGAGATGAGGTAGCATCAGAGTCTCGACACTATGTTGTGTTTGTTCAGATGATAATAGTGTCGTCGTTTGAAACCCTAATTTTTCTTGCAATAGAAGTGGAATTTTCTTTTTTGGGTGATATTAATTTTTTGATCCGAACCCTTAATTTTTGGGCAGCATAAGTGGGGTTTTGAGCTGTAGTAATGGTTTGGCTTGAAACCCAAATTTTTTTGCATGCTTTAGTTGTCAAAAACCCTAAAAATTAGGGTTCCTAATTTGGGTAGAATTCAAATTAGGGGTTTTAGTTTATTTGGGAAGTTGTATGACATTAATATACAAACATAAAAGATCATTTCTATGGTACATATATTATAGGAAGAATAGATTTAGTAGAGATAAATATTGATTGTTATTTTCTTAGAGGAGTTTGATATTATTTTAGAGAGTTAATAGAGATAAATTGATTGTTAGAATTATTTAAAGGTCTTTATAGAGTCCAACTAAAATGAAACTTATTAGCATTGAGTATATAAAATTAATCTATAGAACAATGTTATTTAGTTTTTGTCCTTTAGAATTTAATTGTTTTGTTGTTCACTCTTATTTTAAACCATTGGATTAGGGATACATGAGTCAATATTAGAGTCATCTTGATTATTTTATGAGTTTGCCTTTTCATATAATTTAGTCCTGAATTTATTTTTTTTACTATTTATGCTTGTTTGTAAGATTTAAAGATTTTAAAAAAGATTTTATTTGAATTTAAGTAGGATTAATTATCTTTTTTTAAATGGTAGAATCTCCTATTAAGTGTTTATGTGTTGGATTATCTGTTTGAGTATTTTCGACTTAGTCACTTATTATTGATCAAACTAAGAGTATATTACTCTATTCTTAAGAGTATTTCTACAATGCAATATGAGAAGTGTCAGTTATAAAGATATACCAAAGTTTCATATTTCGGAGGCTGGATTGATATGTATAAAGATTTATTCGATCTGATACATTTAGATATATATGGACCTAGCTAAGAAGAAGTCCGAGTGAATTTTGGTATTTGATTTTTTTTTATTGATGATTACTCATAGTTTGTTATTTGCATGAGTATTTTTTTTCGTGTTAGATTAAATATATATATTTTTTAGATATTTTTTTAAATGATAATAAATTAATTTAATAAAAATATTTAAAAAATAAATGAAGAAGTATTAGAATTTATGTTAGAAAGATTTAATATTTACTATATGAATTATGATATTATACACTAAACTTATTATGCTGGTACATCCTCATAGAATTATTACTAAAAATAAAAATAAATATATGATTTAGATAATTTGGATACATTTATTTGCTACAAGTATTGTGAAATATCTAGAGGTGTCAAACGTGCCGGGCCGGGCCGGCCCAGCACGAGGCACGGCATGGTTCGGTCGTGCCTAGGCCGGCCCGGCACGTTCTTAACCCGTGCCTGGCCTGGCACGCCGGCACGGGTCCATCCCGTGCCGGTTCACGCAGGCACGCGTGGCACTGGCGGCGTGTCACGCGTGCCGTGGCGTGAGTCGTAAGTCATGACTCACGCGTCATGCCATGTGACCCATCGGGCCGTCCCCCCCGGTAAAAAGACCGCGGGTAGGGTCCAAACAGACCCGACCCGCGGTCTTTTCTGCCGAAACCCAATTCCCAACGCCCATAGACCCGATCCGATCAATTCCAACGGCAAAAAAAAAATTCAAACTTGAGCGATTTTCAGCCCTTGGATTCACCTCCAACGGCTAGGGGGCAGAATCCAACGGTCCTCGTGATTCTGCCCCTTAAAAATCATAAAAAAATTCAAAAAATTAATAAAAAAATATCTTTTAAAAAAAAAAACAATCTTTAGCCTATAAATTCTACCCCCCTCCCTATGACACTTATATTTTTCAAAAACATAAAACCTCTCAATACTTTCTCTCTCTTACATAAACCGTGCATCTCTCTCTCGGGCCTCGTGATTTTGATTTTGGCTTCGATTTTCGTGAAACTCAACTTGAGTTTTGAACATCAGAGCTTCCTGCGGTGTACCTTGCACGTGACTAACCTCATTGCTTTTACCGGGTAATATATTTTATGTTTTTTTGTACTTTCTCTCTCTAAAGCTTCTCTCTCTAGAAAAACTTACGAAAAATAAAAAATGACAAATACACCTAACATGTATTTAAATTTGGAAAATGAAAATGTTAGTGTTACACAGATGTCTGTGGCTCCTGAAACTTTGGTTTCTCCTGTCGTCTCAGCCCAAAGTTCTAAAAAACAAAAAATTAGGAGGACTTCTGTAGTTTGGACTCATTTTAAAATCATAACACCAAAAAATGTTAGGGGTGAGGAACAAGAAATGACACAGTGTAAATATTGTATGAGACTATTAACATGTAAGAGTTCATTTGGGACTGGGCATCTTAAGAGGCATGCCGAATTATGCACCAAAAAATATGGACCATTAGATCCTAGGCAAACCCAACTTGGCACTATATTTTTTGAGATTGGATCGAGTTCAGTCTCAAAGTTTACTCCCTTCATATACTCCAGCGAGTTGGGTAGGGACGGCATGGCTAGGCTCATCACATTGATGGGTCTTCCGATCAGATTTTCGGAAGATCCGAGGGTAGTACGCATCATGCAGACTTATTTTCAGCCATCCTATCGTAGGATTCCTAGGTCCACATCTAGGAGTGACATACTAAAGATATATAAGTTAGAAAAACAAAAAATAATTAAGGAATTTTTGGCATTTAGTGGAGTGGTGTCCGTGACGTCCGATATATGGACATGTCACGATGATTCTTTTTATGCATGTCTCACGAGTCATTATGTAGATTCTAACTGGACAATCAATAAAAAAATATTAGGATTCACTGAGATTCTTATCCTCATGATCGCCCGGCCATTTTTGAGTGTATGATGAAAATATTTAGGGAATATAAAATTCAAAATAAAATTTTTAGTGTCACTTTCGATAATGCTGCGAATAATGGAGTAGCGATCAATATGTTTGTTAGGAATATTAGAGACGCACCATTAGGAGAGATATTTCATGTCAGATGCATGTGTCATGTTATTAACCTGATAGTTCAAGCGGGTATGAAGGTCTGTTCCCCCGCGTTGGAAAATATACGCAATGCACTCAAGTATATTCGTACTCCTCGCAGACTACAAGAGTTTGGTAATCTCTGTTTGTCTGCTAATCTTAAGAAGAAGAAATTCCAATCAGATGTGAGACATCGTTGGAATTACACGTACCTGATGTTGGAATCATGTGTTGGATACGAACACGTGATATCCAACTACGTCAATAATAAGAGTGGCGAACTTATTATTGACGACACTGACTGGGCTTCAGGAATTTCATTTATGAAATTCCTGAAGATATTTTATGACATGACAAATATGTGTTCGTCGGTTTATACGCCCACCACTTGCATTGCATTCCGTTGCATATGCAACATTAGTAGCATGTTTAGGAAGTATCGAGCGGACCCGATGCTTAGCCATATGGTTGCAGAGATGGAGACTAAGTACCTGAAGTACTGGTCCACCATTCCATCTCTTTATTGCCTCGCAGCATGCATGGACCCTAGGGCTAAGGTGGAAGTGGTTGAAAACACTCTGACTTTCATTTCATCGTGCATGAACCTGGAAGAGCCACCTGAATGGTTCATTTACGAGAAGTTGACAGACCTGTTCACATACTACGATACTAGGTATGATGGTGGTGGTGGTGAGACTGTGAGTACGAACACTGATACCTTGTTCGGAGATGACGATTATTCCATTAACCTAGCGAGGGGGAAACGTAGGGGTGGACCTTCACATAGGAGCGAGCTGTCTCGGTACTTAGATACCGATTACTGCTCAATCCTATCACCTTCTGACAATAAGAATCTTGATTTATTACAGTGGTGGAAATCATATGAGTCCGCCTATCCCGTGCTATCTAGGATGACACGGGATCTACTGACTCCTCCGGTGTCGAGCATAACATCGGAGTCTGCTTTTTCTGTTGCAGTGAACGTGATTTCGGATAGGAGATCGAGATTACGTCCAGATATGGTTGAGGCCTTGGCATGTTTGAAGGATTGAGAGGAATCGAGATTTAGCATCAGTGATCGTGCTGAAGCTGGGACTGTGACAGACACTGCAGTCGCATCCACATCCACTACGATGGCGGAGGAGGTGATTGCCGATGATGATGATCCATATGATACTGATCTTGATGTTGCGGCTGATGATTCTCATGATATGCCGCTTGACGATTGATGCTCATTTGCTCTTTTTTTCGATGTTTTTTTATTTATTTTATTTATACACTTTGTTTGTACTTTGTACCATACGTTGTGTTGAAACTTATACTTGTTTTGTTCGGACTATTGGTTTCAAAAGCATGAATGATAATTTTTCATTTGTGTTGTTTAATTTTTTTTTAATTAAAATTTTTACTAACTTAATGTATTTATTTATTATTTTACGATTTAAATTTTATTTTAAAATTTAATAACTTTAAATTTCAATATATAATTAATAAATTATAATAATAATAAAAACTAAACTTAATTGAAAAAAAAAAAATTTTTTTTCTAATATTTGTTTGTTTTATTTAATTTTAAATGTAATAATTTTTATAAAAAATTATATTTTTTAATTATTACTAATACTCTAAAGTCTACAGAATCTTAATAAAAAATTTTGTTTAAAAAAAATTTTTTTTTCTAATCTGTCATTTTGGCATTTTCAGCCCATGCTCGTGCTTGGCTCCTGGGACCCGAACCCCGATTGAGCCGGTCCCGCGTTGCGGCTCCCGCCCCGCCTGCCCCGCCCTTGCCGTGCGCCCGTGCCGCCTGGCCAAGCCAAGTCGTGCCCTAGCGGGCCGGGCATGGCACGACACGGCCTTGCCGTGCCCACGGGCCGTGCCGTGCCCGCCTTTAACTCACCATGCCGTGCCGGGCACGACACGGTAGCACGATCGTGCTCGTGAAAAATGGGCCGTGCGGTGCTGAGCCTGCCCGTTTGACACCTCTAGAAATATCCTTGAGGAAATGTGATTTTAATCATAACTGTCTCATCATTTAAATTTTATATTATGTATTTTATTAGAATGTGTCATTTTAGATCATGCATCATGAAAATGTATCATTTATCTCATCTTATAAAGTTTTTGAGAAAATTTAGTTTATACATAATCTTTCTTTAGGACAAAACAAGCTAATTCCTAGAGTCTTGAAATGTGTCATGTGTCTTACTTGGATACTCTAATACTCAAATAGGGCACGTGTTTTTTATTAGAGATTTGTAAAATTTTAACGAGTATTGATATTTATTATTTTTGAAGATGAGTACTTTATCTACAAGCTTCGTAAAAAGTGAGTCTAGATATATTTAGACCCATTAATTTTCTTTATTTTTTAGTAGTGCTACTAGGAAAGATAATCACATGCTCACTACTTCTAAGCTTCTTATTATATATTATAATGACACTCCTAAGGAGCTATCATATGTACCAAGTACATATCATGTTGATTTTGGAGAGGTAAGTTTCCTATGAGAGAACCTTTCTTAGTTTGGATGACATAATAGTTTATGAGTTTACTCTAGCTTAAGCTCATGATGAGCTAAAAAATTAGAGTTTAAACTAAGTGGTGGAGACATACATAACTTGTTTATACTAGAGATGTGATTATCTATGAGCTATTTAATTTTGTAGCAGTTCTTTTGCTCTTGATGTTTCATTTTATCACTAGAAAGGTTAGTGAAGTTGTATTTATCACTCGATCTCATAAGTAATGTTATATACACGTATTATCTTTTATTTTACTTTTTTATTATGTTTTGAATACTAGAATACTTAATTTTTTTTTGAGTCATTATTTCACCCAGAATTGTAATAGATAATGTTAAAAGAGATAGATGATATCATTTTCAATGAGATTTGAGAATTAATATCGTGTCTTTTAGAAATGTCTTTTGTTGATTATAGGTAGGTCTTCACTCTAAAGGCATGTTTACATGAGAAAATTAATCAACTTAGTCAAGACTTATAGTGAGTTGGTTTATTTATTGTTCAACACTTAAAGTATTGAGTTTTTATAATTATTTTTGATTTTTTTATAATGTATTTGTATGAGAAGAATGTTTTTAAGATGAATGTTTTACTAAATTATATTTTTGATGGATTTTAATGAAAAGTAATAAAATTAACTAAAAATTGAATGGTTAACTTGGTGGAAAGTAGAAATGGATAGCAGATGTGCAAGAAAAAGTCACGTGACATTTTTAATGTCAATATATTTTATAAACTAGCACATGCCTATGAAGCAAAGTTTTAAAAGGCGAAAGTGTAAGGCGAGGCGTTTTTGTATTCATGAGGCGAGGCGTAAGCCTTGAGGCTTTGAGGCGTAAGCTTTTTGAGCCTCACAATATATAATTAATTATTATTTTAAAATATATAAAATAAAATAGCATAAATAAAAAAATGAAAACAATTCATTAGAACTATTAAAAAAAAAGCGTACTAGTTCACTACTTTCACAAAAAATCATAACAAAGTCATAAAATAGGAAATAAATTCAATTATACTAATAGTTTCAAACTTTAACAAAAAGCCATAACCAAGTCATGAAATAAGAACTAGAGTAAATTGTTTCAATTTAAATTCTCCTCTCCAAGGGCATCATCATCCTCATCCAATGTATCAAAAGTAGGAAAATGTCCACTTTCATGTATCCCCATTTCATGTAAATCTTCATCTTCATCAATTGGCGTCAAATTGAACTCCTTCTCTTTGCCTTTGTCTCCACTTGTACCTATTATAAATTATTAATTAGGTAAAAATATTATAAGTTTTTTTTATTAAATTTAATCAAATTTATGACTTTAATTTTTGAGTACTTACTTGGTGCTTCATTATGTTTCCTTTTGTAGGAATGTGAAGAAATCATATGATCCGATGATGCTTGAGTCTGTTGGGAGTCGGATGACACAACTCTAATAGCATCAATATTGAATAACTCATCATCCTGAAGCCAACAAAGATCAAGGGGGAGGAGGGGATCTTCTTTCTCCGCAATCCACTCATCATCCGAATCAATCTCTACCAAAATCGGATCAACATTTTGTTTCCTTTGTAGACTTCGTTCTCTCAATCTAGTGTTGTACCTTACATACACTAGAGCATTCAATCTTTGATGTTCAAGTCTATTTCTTTTTTTTGTATGTATCTACAAATAATAAAATAAAGAAATTTATATGTTAAAATGAAATAAAGTTCTCTAACATTGAAATAGAAATATATGTATAAAAATTTACAAAAATAGAAATATTACCGATTCAAATGTGCTCCAATTTCTTTCACATCCTGAAGCACTACAAGTAAGGCTAAGGATTCGAATAGCGAACTTTTGCAACTCTGGTGTTGAACCCCCAAAACGCATCCACCAACTTGTAGGACTTCTTAATATTCGAGAATCAATGGCAATACGACTCCCAAATTCACCCATTGCTTGGTCAAATGAGTCCAACTGAATGTCAGCTTTTAAACGTTCTTGATAATCCAACATCCTATCCATGCATTCAAATAATTCATTCCTCACCTCATCAACATTAGAGAACTTATCCCCATACCGTAATTGAGGATTAAGATAGTAACCTGCTGCATGTAAAGGTTGATGAAGTTGCGGAGTCCATCTTGCATCAATTTTTCTCCAAATCGGGCCATATTTTCTCTCCACGCCCCCACAATTAAATGCAATCTTCTCCTTAGCAGAATCCATCAGCTCATAAATATAACCCATTGCTTGGTCTTTCCTCTGAATCAACATCTCTCAAGACACTAACTAATGGAACAGTGGTCTTAATGCAAAAAGCAACATGAGGCCAAAAATTTGGATCAAACAACACTGTACTTCGAGCTTTCACACCTTCTACCTTTTTAGCCCATTTGCTTGAGCATCATTTTTCTGAGGAGAACATTGCTATAAGAGCTTGCTTTTGCTTATAAAGGCTTTGGAGAGTAAGAAATGAAGTAGCAAACCATGTAATTGCTGGACGAAGAAGTTCATGATTTTTTGTAAATATTCTCATCAAGCTAAGAACCCAAGTATGCCCATATATGAACTTCACTACTTGCCTAGCTCGAGCAAGTGTAGTATCATGAATATTTACCTTTCCAATATCCTCCAACATCAAATCAATACAATGTGCAGCACAAGGAGTCCACCACAAACTTCTCCTTTTTTCCATAAGCCTCATTCTAGCATTCACATAATTAGAGGCATTATCAGTGATGACTTGCACAACATTTTCCTCCCCAATTTCTTCAACCACGTCATCAAGATATTTGAACATCAATTCCCCATTTTTTATTGTATCAGAAGCATCAATTGATTTCATAAACCAAGTGCCAGCAGGACTATTCACCAAAAAATTGATAAGACACCTACTCTTTCCATCTGTCCAACCATCTGACATAATTGAACATTCATATTGTTTCCAAGCTCTTTTGTGATCTTCCATAATGATACTTAGGTCATTCACCTCTTCTTTAAGAATCCATGTCCTCAATTCGTGCATAGATGGCGGCTTAAACCCGGGCCCAAAATTTGCAACAGCATCCATCATAGGAATCCAATAAGGATCATTCACAGTGTTGAATGGGAGACCTTTTGAATACATAAACCTACCAATTTTTCTACACACTTCCTTTCTTTCTTCTTGCTTCCACCTTGAATTCAAAGTACTTTGATGAGGTTGTGAAGTGGTAAATTTATCCATAGGTCCCCTATGAATAGGTTCCCCACTCCCACTCCCACTCCCACTCCCACTCCCACTCCCTAAGGCACCAATTGTTTTGGACAAAGCACTCTCATGCATTGAAGTTGGACCCATACCAATTTCTTGGAGCAATTCATTTCTTTTTGTTTTTTGATCCTTAAAAAATTGGCTAATGCATCTTTGCATTCCAATCTAACATCTTCACTAACTTTGGGGCATGGTTTCATACCATGATGAGTTCCGGCTAAGTGATGCTTGAGTCTATTCACCCCTCCCGCGCATCTTTGATTGCAAAATTTACATCTCAAATATTGTTCCCCGGAAACTTCAATAACATATTTCCACACAAAATCTTTTCTTGAATTTTTCGAATCGGAGGAACTCATTCTAAAAAAAACACCAATAATAATATTCACATTTCTATATAATAATATAATTGACTAAAAAATAATAACAATACATAATTGAAAGGAATTTAAAAATGAAATTCAAAATTTATTGGTTTAAATTTAAAAAAGCCAATATTTTTTTTAAAAGGAATTAAAAAATGAAATTCAGAATTTAATTGGTTTAAATTTAAAAAAGCCTATATTTTTTTAAGAGGAAATTAAGAATGAAATTCATAATTTAATTGATTTAAATTTTAAAAAACGAATATTTTTTTTTAGAAGAGTGACTGTTTGATTTAAAAAAAAAATTTTTTGATGCAGAAAATAGAGTTGCACAGCTACTGGATATTGATGATCCAATTAATTTAATTTAAAAATCAAAGAGGAGTGGGGTTGTCTTCGGGTGGAGAGATGAAGAGATATGAGATTCTCCCTTTGACTTAAATAAAAAAAAATTAAAAAGCAAAGAGGAGGGTAGGGTTGTTTTCGGGTGACTGGGTGAGAGATGAAGAGAAAAAAAATTAAAAAGCAAAGAGGAGGAGCAGTTCGGGTGAGAGATGAAGAGAAAAAAAAATAAACAGCAAAGAGGAGGAGCAAGGGTTGTTTTCGGGTGAGAGATGAAGAGAGATGGAGAAAGCGTGACATACCTGGAGATGAAGCCGAGGAGATGAAGCCGAGATGATCGAGCAGTCTCCGCTTGAGGTAGGGTTCCAGTTTTCTCCCGGATCTCCCCAAAACAGTTTGCTTTTTCTTTTTTTTTCCTTCGGTAGGAGAAACCGAGAAAGTGATCGAGCAATTAGGTTTTTGTTTTTCCTTTCTTGAAGGCCTCCCCAAGCGTACGCATCCCTCTTCAAGGCGTGAAAGGCGTGATCAAAGCGCGCCTCGAACACGCTTGACTGAAAAAACGTATGCCTATCGTGCGTTTGGCTTTTTTTCAGACGCCTCGAGGCATTTTCTCTGCGCCTCGCCTTGAGGCGCGCATCAGGGCGCGCCTAGAAAACGCGTATGAAAACCTTGCTATGAAGAAGTTGTGATAGTATTCTTTGGTTGTGATTCTATAGACAAGTTGTGACTTTTATTGTATGCCGCAACTCTACATCTTGGTTGTAATATTTTTCACTACACAACATATTATTTATGGGCATAATATTATTTAGAGTTATAGTCATATTTGTTATAAACTTATATTTAGTTACAATATTATTTTTCACGTTGTGAGAACATATGCTTGATCTATATGTGAAAATATAACATATTTTCCATTCCGGGACATAATTGCTACAAAACTAAAAATCTCATTTTGTCAAGTAATTTTATGTTGTATTTTTTGAAGTTGCGAACTTATTACTTCAGAGAGCAAATTTTTAAGTTGTATATTTTCAGTGCTGTGACTTTATTCTCATGCTGATATGCTGAAGTTGTGATATTTCTCATGAAATTTTATGATATTATGATCTATAAGTAATTCGAGTGTATTCTTTGTCGTGACTTCAACCTAATATCCTAACATCAAATTATTGATGGTTACAAAAATGATGAGACTCAAAGATATAAAAGTTGGACTTAAATAATTTTAAAATATTCTATTAGTGGATGGAAGAAATGACACAATCAAGATATCAAGGCTAAATGTTGTCCTTAATTAAGAAGATAATCTCATGCAAATCATAGTACTACATAGATTGGGAATCAGACATAAAATCTAGATTCAATTGTTGGATATCATTGAGAATATTTGATTCTACGAGATGATTTTTTAATCTCTTCGTCTATATTTCTTCGTAGTGTCAAACTAATTAGGAATCTATGGCTAGTTTATATAATTGTATACGATGAGTGTGGTTTTGTAATTAATAATTGTATAATTGTTATCCTTAGAATATTGATTGATATAAGTATTTCTTAGAATATTAAATTAAGTTTCATTATTCAATAGATTGATCTGTGTTAGTTGTTGTGAATGATGAAAAACAAACCATATGACACGGAATTGGTGGGCTTCAATAGGAGTGATGGCCTTCCAACTTTCTTCCTTGTGTAATGGATCCATGCATGAAAATCTTATGAGAATGTAAATTTAATTGATGTATTTATGATGTTTGTGAAATTGAAAATATAAATGCTATTATGATTATTCTTTTGTAGTAAAAAAAAATGTCATTATGACTATATCATTATATATATTCTAGAAAAATTGGCTTAAAAATGATGTTGGAGTTATATTATAAATAATTTATAACCTTGAGTTTTATTAATTTTTATATGTCGTGTGTTGGTTATGATTGATAATGATATTTAAGCTAAAAGACACACGTAAGAGAATATAAATCATCAGTTAGTAATAATCTTATGATTATTTTTTTTTTGTATGATTTCAATAAGTAAAACTATTAGGGTGATATATGTTAATTGATGCAAGTATAGATATATGAAGTGGGTTGGACGGCATGCCATGATACAAGGTATGACTCGACTTCATTAAGTAAAATTACTATGGTAGTATATGTTAATTAATGCAAGTCTAGATATATCAAGTGGGTTGGGTAGTCTGAGCACTATACAAGGCATAACCTGACTTCATTAAGTGAAATTACTAGTGTGGTATATGCTAATTGATATAAGTATAGAGATATCAAGTGGGCCTGATGGCTTGTGCACGACAAGAGGCATGACCCAATTGAGTCATGCCCAACATAGTCCAGAATCCTGCTTGGGCTTGGGTCATGCTGGCCTAAGGCATGCTTCATGTCTTGCTAAGCTAGAGGCTGTCATGCCTTGTGTCGGTCTAGCCACAATCTATGCGCCTGACCCATTGATATGGTCCATCGGCACGTTGGTCATGACTTGAGACCATGACCCATGAATGGGTCATGGGTCATTGTGACCTGGGATCATTTCTGGACTCATTTTCAAAAAAAACTAGATGTTTTTTTTTTGTAGTATTGTACCTTCCACATCCATATGATGCATATTTTTAATTAAACTCAATCTATCACATCAACATGACGGATCGACCCATTTGGATAGAAGTCCCAACGGCTAAGGGATGCGAAGAATCGGGTGAATGTCCACACTTGCCCTATAGTAATAATAGTCTTTGTCATTGTTGGGCACATGTGTTGATGTTGCGTTAAGTTTTTTGTATCTCAAGTTCCTAGCCATTGGAATGAATTTCAATAGTTGAGGGCAAAAATTCGATGGTTAGAGGCAAAAATCTAATAACCGTAAGGTTTATGTCTTTTTATATATTAAAAAAATATAAAAATTATAAAAAATATATTATTTTAATAAAACAAAATTTATAAAATTAGATTAAGTATTTAAAGTTTTTCATTCCCTATTTTAAATATTTTTCCTTTTCTCTGCTCGATGCTTTTCTCTACTCTTCCTCTCTCTCATTTTTAAATCTCAAATTATAATTTAGAGTTTTTTTTTGTTTTTAAATTTTTCCCTCTCTGGGATTGTGGCTGCGACTCTGTCATTTGAAAGCTTGAAACCAGGATAGAATGACACCTCTAGTTGTGGTTATGCTAACATCTAACGGCATTAGAATTTGAGTATGATAACAAGATTTTTGATATTTTAATATTGTGAAAATTATATGAATCTACCTATCATATATTTTCTAAGATGATATGTGATTTATTGAATATAGTTTCTAGCATAATATTAGAGTCTTATTTATTAGAGTTTTTTATTGTAATCAATATTATTTTTGATAGGAGATTGAGATTATAGTCAGATATCGTTGAGGTACTAGTATGTATAAAGGATTGTGAATATTTAAGGTTGGGCATTCATGATAGAGCGAGAGTACAATAGTTGCTGGAAAATGATGATTTGTGGGACTTAGGATACTGAGGTCATTACTAGTGACATTATCAGATATTTACATGATGATGATGATTAAAATATAGACACCAATTGATATTGAGATAGATTGTTATTTGTTTATTTTATGACCATTTTAATATGATACAATTCAATTTTGATATTATGATTATGATTTATAATTATATATTTTCTTATTATTCTTAATTATTTTTATCATTTTTATTTCATGTATGTATCTTGAATCTTGGTTTAAAAGAAAATTTATATTTTATTTTTTATTTTGTTTGTGGTGTAACAAATATAGTTTATGTTTATATATTGTCTTATAATTTATCTTAAATTTCATTAATGTTATGTTTGATATATGTTGTATTTGTAATTAGTTTTTTTCTTTATTTTTTTTATTGTTTTATTTTTATTTTATATGTTTCTATAATGATTTGTCATCAGTGTGTGGCGGTGGTGGATAGTGCATGTGGTGGTGATGCCCACAAAAATAATATGATCTAGCATAACTCGAGATGATTTGGCATAGTAGGCATGAGTTTGCCAAGAATCGTGTTTGCCATGTTGTGCTGGGTTGGGCAGATTGGAAGTCATGCCGTGTCAGGCACAATATGACTCTCATGTTGGACTATGCCAAGTCGGACAGGGTACGACTCCTATGTCAGGCTGTACAGCACTACACATGCCATTTGACATCTCTTTGTAAGTTTGATGTTAACGAAGCAAAAAATATAAACATAAGTATGATCACATTATTATGTCTTTTATGATAGTTGAGGCTAAAAAATTGAGATGTATAATCAAAATAATTTTTAAAGATAATTAATGTGTTATCTAAAAGATGTATGATTGTGGGATGACTAATGAACATGTAGAGAGTTTCAAGGTACATGATTGGTATATCGAAGGCAAAACTACAAGAGGATAATTCATTGTGGTGTCAGTCTATGGATGATAACCTCTTGAATGCTACTAAACTATGATAGATTCTACGTTCTCATACTTTTTGATTAACAAACTGGTATGATATTACTATAACATAAGTGCCTTTTATTATACACAAAAAAGTAGATTAATTTTAGATTCTAAATATCTATCCGAAACTCATTTATTAATTATAATCATATATATATATATATATGCATACATAAATATTACTAAATATATGTGCATATACATACATACATATACATACATACATACATACATACATACATATATACATACATACATACATACATATATATATATGTATGTATGTTTATATATACATATACATACATACATACATACATATATACATACATACATACATACATATATATATATATAATATGCATATGACAATATGTATGTCACATTACTCTACATATGTATGCATATTAATCTTTGTCATATTTTGTTGGATTTTCTATATTTCTTGGTAGAGAATCTTAGACATAGTTCAAAATATTTGCTAGTTGTTTCATTTGATTCTCTAAATTTCTCAATGATATTGTTTGGCTTTAAATTATGACATAATTTTTGGCCAAATTATTCTTTAACAAAATTTCATGAGGATTTATCACTTAATTGATCATGAACATTTGATCACCGAGGTGAAAATTTATATTAGAAAGTAGGTGGTACAGCTGGTCTTTAAGATACATTAGAGGCATTTGCTTATTGATTACTCCAATAGAGATTAGGGTGTTGCATCCATCCCATATTATAATGGTTGGGGTATGAGTTATTTCATTTGTTATAAATTTTCATTTGTTGTAATTTTTCATATAGCTTACAAAAGTTCGATTGATGGATAGTTACCAAATAAATATTCATCCTCACAATATGTAGTCCATAACTCATCTTAATTGATTTAAGCATATTTGAAATGGAAAAAATATATCCTATCAAAGTTGTTAAAGCATCAACTTCATGCACTCCATCCACTCACTTTCTTGCAGGTCTCATGTAGCAGGTCAATGATAATTATTATAAGCTAGTCTCTCTAGAATCTCAAATGCCTTATTATTATAAGATTTGTCAAGAAGAGCTCCATTTGTTCAATCACCCACTACATGAGTTTGAGCACTTACCATTATAAAAAGTCTCTATTTAGATCCAAAGAGGAATCCCATAATATAGATATTTCCTTAGCAATTTTTTAATCACTCTCATACCTCAAAAAGTGATTATTTCTTGAATTGTTAAAAAGAAGTAATGGCATTCTTCATTTTGACACTCTTAGTTAGAGAAAAATACTTAATCAAGAATATTTTAGCCATATTATTCCATGAATCGATGAAACCAAGAAGTAAAGAATTCAACCACACTATAGCCATATCTCTTAATGAATAAAAATATAATTTCAATCATAAACGCTCATATATGACTCCTTGTAGTTTGAACGAATAACTCATCTCCATGAACAAGAAGAGATGTAGGAGAGTATCATTTTAGGCATCCCACTAAATTAACCTACAATTTGAGAGACATCTCTTGGAATCAAGTACATAAACCATAATCTCAAATAAATATTATTGGCATTATGGAAGAATTTGAAGATTATTCGAATTACCATTACACGAGTACATAAAGACTCATCTATGATTCCTTGAGATGTAGGTGATATAAAGAATTTGAAGATTATTCAACTTATCATTACACAAGTACATAAAACAAATTATATATTTCAATTTAACCTGACATTAGTAAAACATTCACATGAGATATTCTGAGAGATATTTTGCGAAATTAAAGTTTCCTAATGGAAGTCCAAGTAAGGATCTAAGTCTCAAAACCTAATCTTAAATAAATATTATTAGGAATCATCTTGGATTAGCCCCAAGTTAGGGGTTAGAATCATATTGCCTAAGATTTTTGTGTGCTTTAGTCTCAATACTTAAAGTATATGAGCATTTCAATCTCTATCTCTTTCCTTTATTACTGAGGCTCAAAATTCAATTTTGCTCTCTCTTCTTTTTTATTTTTTTATTTGTGTTGCTTTTATATATTGAGGATTCGTAAGATGCTTTAAGCTAGAAGTCGCAATACTTACTTAAAGTCGTGACTTTCTTTTCTCGTTTGATCTTTTCTAGAATATAAAAGTGATAGTCGTAATGAATGTTGTGACTCGGGTAACTCTCTTCTAGAATATGATGTCACAGAGCTGAGAATGTCATGATTAAGAGTGTTGTATATATAGATACATGTATATCATTGTATACATATGTACATGTATGTATACAATAATATGTATTCTTGTATATATACTTATATACTATTATTTATATATAGATATGTATGTATGTATGTGTATATATATATATATATATGATTATATAAATATATATGTATATGCATATATATTTTGCTGCACATCCTTGTCATATGTATCTTTGTCATATTTTGTTGAATTTTCCACATTACTAAATATTATTTGATCAGTTAATTAAATATGCATATACATATATGTATGCTTGAGCAGTTAGTTAATTAAATATTACTTGATCAAATTCTCATGATAATTTTTATGAGATTAATATTAAGATTTATTTTTATTATATTATTTGTATAATTTATATACTTGTTGAATTATGTTGTACATAAATATGTGTCCAATGAGATTTTGGTATTGTGCTTATAATCATCAAGTTTTTGATATCTTAGCAAAGTTATAATAAATTTTTAATAATATTGTTGAGATTGAATTTAATTTATTTGAATAATTTTGAGTTGATCTAATAATTTTAAAAAATAGTAATGTTTTTAGTTGTTTAGATATTTATTATTGTTTTGTATTTTTTTGTCAGTTTAATTTTTTTTATAGTCGCTATATTTTGTGCATCGAAGATTTGAAATTAAGTCAATATTTATGGACCTTGAAATTTAGAGAACAAGAAGTTAACTATTAAGATAAAGAGTTATGAGAGTAATCAGTGAAGATAATAACAATGAGAACAACTAAGGGATTACCAAACAAGCTGTCTAATAACGTATTCTTCACAAAACTTTTTGAGATTATTTGAGCTAATATTGATGGACAATTATTTTGGGATCTAGTACAATCTATATATGCAAATTACTTCGAGTTAAAACTGAACCTTATAGTCATGATGGATTAATATTAGTATGGTGGGCATTTGTTAGACATTATAAATAATGAATAAAGTTAGTCCATATGCAATCAAATTGTGGTTTTTTATTTTTTTTTTTTGAGGGACAAGATAAATAGTTTTAATATTTATTTAGGTGATTGATTGAGAGTTGAGATAAAATTGTATAATTTTTATCAATAAAGTATTTTCTACCTCAAATTAATTCACAATTAAATGTAGAGATCAATCATTTTACACTAGGAATATGAAATATTATATGATACTTGAGATTGTTTTAAAGATTTACTGAGGAGATCCAAATAATTTTACATGATAATATTATAATCACATTACTTGAGACATGTTCTTCATCTTTTGATCCTACAAAGATCATATCGGTAAATAAAAAAAATGATATTATAATGAAGTTGTTTAGTAGCATAATTTACAAAAAATAAATAATTTAAACACTTAAAAATAAATATAACTCAAGAAAAATATAAAAATTAAAGTAAAATATTATTATAATCAAATACTTTATATATTTTATTATTGATTATAATAATATTCAAAGAATAGACAAAATATTTTAAATAATAAGTGATTATTTGTGATGTGAATATTTATCAATGTGTCAATAACTTGAGAGTCTAGAGTGGAAAGATGGGTGGTGAGCGATATAAAACTTATATAAAAATATCAAGTATTTGTTGTTATTTTACTAATAATGCATATTTCTCTCTGGTAAGGATCATGATAACACAATTCTATGAAGATTTTTTAATAGATTTGATAGTTGTTATCTTTTTGTCTTTTATCTAAAATTAATTCTCATTGGTATGGTTATGTTTTTTTTTTTGTAGTGTGCATTAAACTAAGGTTTTTTTCCTCTTGCTTCTACCATGACTAGTATTTTTTGTTTCCAACATAAATAATGAGATATATCTTTTCTTAGTCATTGTCTATTTCGTCTAAAATAATGCTGAATTATTTGATGATATATCTTGATCTTAAGCTAAATCCATGATCACTTAGAACCTAACTATGAAACTCTTTCAATCTATGAGATAGAGAATACAATAATATCTTACCAAGAAGTTCTCTTTGTCTCGCTCTAGTAGTCATGTTTACCTTCACTAAGAACATCTCTAAGAACTGAGTAATTAAATGTGTTTATCTAGTAAAATGAGTAGTACCCTACTTTGACTATTTAGGTTTCTAGTCTCAATCCAGCACGCAAAGAAACATCATATACAAATGTAGTTTGGGATGATTATCAAGATGCTACAAACTATCATAATATTTTGCATATGGTATGAAACATTATCTTTCAATAAATTGTTACGAGGTAATCAGTAATCGAGAATCAATCAAAAGTTAATTCTCCCTCATCTCATTACTAAAAAACTCTTCTGTCTAATAATCCTGCTCTTGACTAAAAAATTGAATGCGAACTCATTCACACAGTTCATTCTATATAATTTTTTTGTCCAAGCTTCCACATGGTAGTAACTAAGATTTTTATTTCCCTTATCAATAGTGGTAGGTAAGATGCATGTGCACTACATCACACTGCACCAGACTATTATACCACACCACGCTGCACCAGACTATTGTACCACACCACACCGTACCACATTGCACGCACTGCATAACATGCATTGCACACGACACCACTCTGCTCCATAACATACTACATCATGTTGCATACACCTAAGAAGTACAGACACATACATGGACACGGGGATACGACATGGTAGGATACGGGGTCACGATAAATTCTAAAAAACTAGGATACGGATACAGCTACGATACGGCATGATAAAAAAAATAAAAATAAAAATAAAAATAAAAATTATTTTTTTTATAAATATTAGGTATTTTATAAAATAAAATAAATTAAATTAAAATATTTATTTTATAGAATAAATATATATTTTTTATTTTATAAAATAAAAATATTGTATTTTATTTTATTTTATAAGATAATATTTATTTTATTTTATAAAATAATATTTTATAATTATCTTATATTATATAAAAATATATTATTTTTAATTTTATAGAATAAAAATATTTTATTTTATTTTATGATAGCACTGCCTCCCCCTACAGATAGCGCCAGCCCCCTGTCTCCCCACCCTCAAATCGTGCTCGCCCCCTCCCTCTCCCCCTCAAATCGCGCCCGCCCCCTCCCTCTCCCCTCAAATCGCGCCCGCCACCTTTCTCTCCCCCTCAAATCGCGCCCGCCCCCTCCCTCTCCCCCTCAAATCGCGCCCACCCCCTGCCTCCCCCCTTCAAATCGCGCCCACTCCCTGCTTCCCCCCTTCAAATCGCACTCGCCCCCTGCCTCCCCACATATCACGCCCGTCGCCTGCGTCGAGTGGTCGACGTCACCCATGTGGCGACATTGGCCACTGGACGTCGTCGGACGTCGGTCACTCTCGGCATGGATACAGCAGCCGACGCAACTGTCCGATACGCTACATGGCGTATCGGACACGTATCCGTACCGTGTCCATGTGTCGGACACGTAGACATGGCTGTAGGGAGCCGTGTCCATGCTTCTTTGGTACACACTGCACCACACGTCTCGTACTATCATGTGCCATGTCATCATGCACATTAGCCATCACACTACAATACATTATTACATTACACTCCACTTGTTGCATTCATGTGATTATTAAATTGCTAAATCATTTTATAATCTTGTTTATATCTTGTTGAATATTCAAAGAATATTTCATAAGAATCTTGAAGTTAAGTATGTTTGGATAAGTATAATACCGAGATGATTGATCACCTTAAAAATTCTTTGTATTGCATCTATACATTAGAGATTATACCTTGGTGTGATGACAATTATATTTGTAGAAATGTAGTAGGTTTTGAGTTTGAGACTCATGAGACATAGTCTCTCTGATTTCAGAGAGTAAGATCGTCGAGATATTAATATTTTCTCAGATCTCGAGCTAAATTGAGAATATTATGCATTTGGTACAACCTATATCTTTATTGGGGCTACATGATCTTCCTATCAAATTAAGGCACTTTAATATCAATAAATATTTAAGTTGGCCAATATTATTTTCCATTTCCTGGATCTCAATCTCAAAAGAATTGTTCGAGTTGAGAAATATGTGATTTATTATTATTGATAATTATAATATCATCCACCAATAATAAACTGCATGTTTCACCCTAGTCTAGCCTATAGAAGTAAGAGTAGTTCAAAAAAAAAGCATAGTCCAACAAAAGTGGCAGCTGAAGAAAATCTGTTAAATTGCATTTTAGGAGATTATTTCAATTCGTATAAAGTCCTTTGTAGCGGACAATCACATTATGACTTTCTTGGAATTGTGAATCTTGAATACTGCTCTGTATGGCCCATCCTTGGGAAAAATAGATTGTGGAATAGTTAACTCCTAATGGTTAAGAAAGTGAAACATGGTGGTGGTGGTTGTGGGCCTTGTACGATAGGGCTGTTAGCAGGAACTCTGATTTTGGACAGTCATTTTTCTCCATGGACGCTCGGTCACCAAGTAGACTAAACTGTACTTATGTTCTGCTTTATTCTGTAGGTGGATAATATTAGCAAAGCACTTCATAAATGTGGGTACCAAATGCGTGGATTTGAGGCCATGTATAATGGCCATACGGGAAGGAAACTTACAGCCATGATCTTTCTTGGGCCTACATATTACCAAAGATTGAAACACATGGTAGATGACAAGATCCATTCCCGTGGGAGGGGGCCCGTGCAGATACTGACCAGGCAGCCTGCTGAGGGACGATCTCGTGATGGTGGTCTCCGCTTTGGAGAAATGGAACGAGACTGCATGATAGCTCATGGAGCAGCACACTTTCTCAAGGAGAGATTATTCGACCAGAGTGATGCATACAGGGTCCATGTATGTGAGCGATGTGGATTGATAGCCATTGCTAATCTCAAAAAGAGTTCTTTTGAATGCAGAGGATGCAAGAACAAGACTGACATTGTTCAGGTGACATTGTATATACTTGTGTGTGTGAGTATGTGCATGTGTGTGTGTGTGTGTGTCTATACTGAGATAGATATGTGTGTGGGTGATGTTTCCTTGTCTCTTCAAAGCATTTTTTTTTTAACTGGTGATCTGTTGTGCAGGTGTATATTCCTTATGCTTGCAAACTGCTTTTCCAAGAACTTATGGCAATGGCTATTGCGCCAAGAATGCTCACCAAAGAATTAAAAATATCGAAACCTCAAAAGCAGAAAGGAGCCTGAAATAAGATAACCAACCAGTGCCCGCTGCTACACCACCACCACGCCCATTCTTTGCCATCATTTTTGGAGGATAATGCTTACATTTGAGATGACATAAAAGCAGTATTTATAACAGCATGTAACTTATGCAGGAATGTGTATAGGTCTATGTGTAACAGTGTATAACTTATGTTTGTGGTTGTTACATGTTAGTTCTGTTTCCTAAATGTAAAATTTTGTATAACAGTGCATAACTTATTCAGCCTGTAAAGTTAGTTTTTTTTTTTTTTAATTTGTTCAGTAACATAAATCATAATACAGAATACTTATTTTTGGTAAGTATTCTTTTTGGTGGAATATTTCATGTTTTTGTGCTTTTTAAATTTTTATTTTGGCTCTACGAAAATATTCTTGATGTCATTAGGCTGTTTATTATTGATTAATAAGTAATCTGTTTTTTTTTTTAATTTCATAATGTTGAATTGGTGTTAATGTTCCAGAAAAATTATTTTGTAGGTGCTTACCGAAATGGCTTAGTAATTTTTTTTTTTTTTTAATATCACACGTCTCTTCCCCCATAAACACAACTCATACTATCCATTGGTTTATATAAGATCCTAGGGGCCTTACGGATAGAGCAGATAAGGTTCTTGTTCCAAGTATGATATATTTAATTGGTAGATATTTTGGGGAGCATGTTCAGTGTCCTTGGAGATTAAATTTATGATACAATGTAAAAATATTCATTCTATGTGCCAACTAAAGTATCAGTTTTGTTGTTATGCCTTAATAATTTAATGATTTGTGATTGTATGTATGAGCAAGATTAATTTTTGAATATATTCTACATTATTAGTGTTATGATCAGTTTATATATATTTTTTGAAATTACAGTCTGCACTAAGGAGTCATAACTATGTTTTGTGATGTTGTGAATGGACTAAAACTGAAATATTTATTGAGAAATGATTATGTTCTGTGGTGTCGTGACTAGACTAAAGTGGAAATAATTGCTGAATCATATTTTTTTTTTGTGAATTCGTGACTAAATAAAAGTCGTGACTTGATCTTAGAGTTGACTCGAATCGAGACGCAACCTATTTTGGGTGACTCTTATAGAAGACTATATTTTGGACTCGTGATCTATATTATAAAATCATGACCTATCTTAATCTATAACAAGTATTTTAAAATTATGATATTGTGACTCAACTTGAGTTATAATATGTATTATTATGTTGCGATTATATTTTGTGGTGTTGCGAATGAATGAAGCCACATGCCACAACATGTTATGTATTATCTCGACTTAGTATTTAAATGTAAAAGGTTTTTTAATGTTACTATTTAAATGAAATGTAATTACAATATGAGGGTAAATAGAAGTGAGAGTGTAATATTTTTCATGCTCATCCACAAAGCATAATAGTAAAAAACTTTTTCTCTCATGTTTTCTCTCATCTTATTTTTCTATTTCCACTCTTTTCTTGTCGTGTGATATGTGCTTTATTAAGAGAGATCAATTTGCTTTCTATTTGAATCCCTAAACTAATGTTGTGGTATCCTTGCACTAATTTCCTAGTTTGGTATTAAAGGGAGGTTGTGCTGGGAATCTCAATTTACATTCAACCTCCTAATTTCTCCTATCAGCAATCATTTGATATCCATGGATTGTCTCTAGGAATCATGAATTCTCAATATTTGGTATTAGAGCTTGCCTTCAGTACTTTGAGTTGTAATATTTGATATTAAAGTCAAATGTTTGAGATTGTTGGATTAAATAATTGATACTAGATCCTAGGTTCACTCATATAGCCTAGTTTGGTGCTCAGAGCTAGGATTTATATTAGATCAATAATAAAGCAAATCTAAAAATGGTGAATATGATGATATCTAGGATTGAAATTAAGAAATTTATGAAAAAAAAGTTTTTAATTATGAAATTGAAGATTTATTTGTTGATAAAGATTAATAATCTATACTGAAAGAATTAAAATTATTGATAATTGATCATAAATTTAAGTTGACTTCTCTGAAGAAATTCAATAGGAAAAAGTTGGATTGGAGAACACGAGACTTGATTCGAGTGTGCATGACAAATGAAATCTTGGTAAATATTTCTAGTAAGAGAACCATGAATGATAAAAGAGATTGATTCATTCTCTTCACATTTATATGAATTTTACATACTAATTAGCTAGTTATCCTCTATTAGCTATGAGATTAGTGAAAATTATAATGATTAATCTCTTTTGTTCACTACCTGAGATTTGAGATAATATAATTATTATCACTAGTAGTGATATAATAGATCTATCATATGAGATAATAGTTTCAACTTTATTGTTGGATGATACAAGGAAGACGAGTATGAGAAAAATACTCGAATGATGTATTGTATTTGTATGTGGGGGAGGACTAGAAGATCAAGTGTGAATAAGCTGATATTGAGGTGCTGAATATATGGTTTAACTAGGTACTCCAAGAGGGATTGTCAGAGAAGTTAACAAGTTGAAAAAAGGAAATTTAGAGTTATGACCTAGGAAAGTGTTGGCTCGACAAATTGGGAGCCAACTACTGGTGGATACTTACATTTTGTTGAAGTACATGTTACCTATGTTCATAATGATATCTAGTTTATTGACACATGTTTGTCATATCACATGACTCATCATCGGAGCTAATTTTAACATTATGAATTATTTAGTGAAAGAGATGTGACTATGATAATAACTCAATGGTGATAATAATTAGTCATAAGAAGGCGAAAATGAGGATTCATATAGGACAATCAAATACATTCCAAGAGTGATGCACATTCTTACTTTGAGTAAAGTAAATCATGGTTGTGAAACCCGGAATGACCCGGCCAGTCCAACCAGAAAACTTGGGGACCGAGCTGAGAACTGGTCCGGTTGAACCAGAAAACCCGGGGAGAGCAAAAAACTGGGACAAAACCAGCCACCCGCTGGTTGAACCGGTAACCCGGTTGAACCGGTGTCTGGTTAACCGGGTTGACCAGTCTGATTTTTTTTTCTTTTTTTGATCATGCAGCACCGTTTCTGAAAAAACTACACAATTTTTCAACTTTTTATTTTATTGATTTTTTTTTTAATATTATTAATCAAAATAATTCAGTTCCTATGTCTACTAAGACTTTCAATATTGTTGGCGTGCAAGGTAATTTTTTAAAATTTCTGTGTTATTTTATTTTGTTATATGTATTTATTTATTTTAAGTTAAATGCGTTATTTTTAGAAAAATTTTTATGACAACGGTTTAGGAGTTGATATATTCAGAGTTAGTGATATTTATAGTGGATATTCAAGTAATTCATCCTTACTACTTCAAGATGGAGATGATAATGTCTAATCTAATGTAACTTGCTAACTGTCTAATTTTATTATTATATGAAGTATGAACCTGATTATGTACAAGATGTATCTCTTTAATGTGTATTAGATGTATCTCTTTGATTTTATTACTCAATGAAAATTAAGTTTTATATATAATAAAAAATATATATTTTATTTTATATATAGACCGTGTCTATTCCTTCGGTCGAACCTCGGTTAGACCCGGTTGAACCTCTGACCCTTTGATCCTCTCCCCTCCCCTGGTCAATACCCCTGGCCGGGTCTGAAAACCTTGGGGTAAACATTTGATCTTAGTGAGTTTAATGATGAATGATGATGTAAATTTTTTTTATAATGATAAGGGTTATAAGATGACGTGAGGAGCAATAGTAATTTCATAAGTAATAATATATAAAACATTGTACAAGCTATGAGTAATTACCATCATGGCTCTGTGTAATGAGTTCTTAAGTTTTGAGAAGTTCACTAGAAATTTGGAGTTATGCCATGGAAATATGTTGTCATGATAGAGTCCAAAGTGGAGACTTGAGAACATGGAGTTGTGATGTGGAAACACATCATGACATGGAACCAAACAAATGAATCAAAATAAGTGCAAAGCTGGTAGAGACTTGAGGACATGGAGTTGCGACATGGAAATGCACCATCATGACATGAAATCAGACAGATGAATGAGATTGGGAAGTGCAAAGCTAGTGAAATATTATGGTGTTGTAGCATGGAGACTAGGTGTCATGATAGAAAATCAAACATGTCATGAGGAACTTGATATTGTGACAGAGAGATACAAGGTCGTATAGTAAATCAAACATGACTTGAGCAACTTGGTGTTATGATAGGGAGACATGAAATTAAGATAAAAAATTAATCATGACACGAGGAACTTGAAGTTGTGACTGAGAAATATAAGTCATGACAATAATCAAGCATGCCATGGGTAACTTGGTGTTGCAAGAGAGAGATTCGTAATAACCGGAGGGAGACTCAAGGTCATGAGAGGGAGACTTTGAATCACATGGAATCAAGCATAATTTTGGGGAACTTAGAGTTGTGACTGAAAAATACAAAGTCATGATAGAAAATCAAACGAACTTGGTGTTATGATAAAGAGTTACAGTCACGACAGGAAATCAAGTATGTCATGATGAACTTGGTGTTGTCATAGGAAAACTTAGTCCATGATAGTAGTACAAGAAATTCATGCTGGCCAAGAGCAACTTGGTGTCATACTTAGATATATAGACATGATAAGAAGACACTAAGGTTTGGAATAACATTAAAATTGGGGCCATGACAAGTAAATCTGAGGTTGTGAGATGATATTAAACTGGCCATGGGGGGTTAGGGGTTGTGATATGAACACATGAGGTTGCAATAGGAGAATAAACATTCCATGGGAAATGTGATATTATGATAGTTAAATTGGAAATCACTATGGGAGCCCAATATGGTCATGTGGGGTTTGAGATTATGATAGATAAATCTGAGATTATGATAGGAGAACTAACAACCAAAGGGACATGTGGTGTCATGATAAGTAAATTCGATATTACGATAGAAGTCCAAACTAGCCATGGATGGGGTTCGGGGTTGAGATGGGTAACTCTGAGATCAAGACATGAGAATAAGCCACTCATAGGGGATTCATAGTCACAGCTTGAGAATAAACTACTCATGGGGGATTCATAGTCACAGCATGAGAATAAACTACTCATGGGGGATTCATAGTCACTTGAGAACAAACTGCTCATTGGGGATTCATAATCACGACATGAAAATTCAATGTCGTAACTCAAACATTATCTTATGATGAAGAGGTATATCATACGAGGTTTAATGACTTTGATAAGGTTAATATAGCCGAGACAGCTATTGTATTGAGGATGTCTATATGGATTAAAAACATGGTTGAAAGGTATGATGATAATTCATATCCTGCTCTATAAGTTACATGAGAGGAACTAAGTACTATGATGAATGCAAGAGTCTATGGGGATCTAATATTATAGGAGCAAACTAAGGAAGAATAGTATAATATCTAGGAACCTTGTAAAGTCTTCAAATCTAAAGGAAATTGGAAAAGAATGAATGATGAAAGTTTCAAGTGATGCAAATCTGAGATTGAAAGGAAGAAGAAAGAAGAAAATATATTTCTCAAGTGAGAGAATCTTAGGAATGACTCATATTTCTTCTGAAGCTATTACTTATGCTGAGGAGTTATGATATTATTTTGTAATGTAAGGACTGGATTAAAGTTGGAATATATTATGTGGAATCATGATCAGACTAAAGCTAGAATAGTTGGTAGAGTTAAGAATTGTGACATGAATCTTGGAGTTATGACCTGAACTGAGTCATAACCAATTTTAAGAGGTTGTGACTAGAGACTATGTTTTAGAGTCGTGACTTGTATTATTATGTTGCAACTTATCTTAAGCTGTAACATGTGCTTTGGAGCCATGACATAGAATTGTGAAGTCACAACTCAACTTAAGTTGTAAAATGTATTATGATGTCGTGACCTTGTTTTGTGGTATCACGACCTTATTATGTGGTGTCACAATCCTATTTTGTGGTGTTGTGACTATATTTTATAGTGTCGTGATCCTGTTTTTTGTTGTGTCACGACTTTATTTTGTGGTTTTGTAACTTTGTTTTGTGGTATCACGATGTCATTATAGTCACGACTTGTTTTATAAAGTTGTGACTGACTGACTTAAGCATTAGATATTTTTTATTGTATGTGCATTTTATTGTTTTTATTTAAATGATTGTATGTTGTGGCCCTATCTTTTATTGTTATGACATGAATGAAGTCATAACATAATATGTATTATTATGACTTAGGACTTAAGCATTAGAGATTTTTTAAAGTTACTATTTAAATGATTGTAAATAAAATGTAATAACAATATGAGAGTGAACAAAAGCAAGAGAATGCTTTTTTTATGCTCAACCACAAAACAAAATAAGATAAAACTTCTCCTCTCTCATGTTTCTTCTCTCTCTCTCTCTCTCTCTCTTCTCTCTCCATTATCTTCTCCTCTGGTGAGCATGTGTATTTTTTCTGAGTTCTCTTATTATAAAATGTGCTTCATCTATGAGAAAATATTTTCCCTATATTTGAAACCTTAATCTAACATCACAAAATCACTACCCCTATTCCTAGTTTGGTATCATAGACGATTATCTCAGATACCCTTAGATTTTCAATGTATCAGAGTTTGTCTTTGGTACTTTGAGTCATAATATTTAGTATCAGAGTCAAGTGTTTGAAATTATTGGATTTAATAGTTGGTATCAAAACAGATTTGATGTGTGTTAGGTTTCTTACATAAAGAAATGAGCAAAAATTCATACGAACAAATTCCTTATTTCTATTTTTTTTTGACCTAAATATTGAATCATTATAACAATGTTAATTATATTTTTAAAAATTATTTATTTGTTATCTAATATTTGATTAATTCAATTTTTTTTGACATATATGCAATATTAATCAAAAATTTTGTTTATTCTAAAAACATAGTATATTATTTATATATTTATTTTAACTAACATATTAAGTATAAAATATAATTTGGCATTGACAAAAATAGTTGGATAAAAAATTACTCATTATCTAAATACTATAACATTTAAGAAATAAGTAAAAAATCAAACTAAAAATTGTTTATTAATAAGTAAATCTATTAAAAAAAAAGTCAATATAAGTTTTTAATTTTTTTTAATAAAATTTTATTTCTTATCTAACAATTTTTAATTATATTTTTCTCTCACACTCCGTATCTATCAATAAATGAAACTATACTTGAACTAAATTGAAATTTATTATTCAAAAGTTTATTTTTACTAAAATATAAAGTACTCAACTTAATTTGAGAGATATATAAATTGTTTGATAAAAATTACTCAATATCCGAGGGGTATAATCTTGAGGAAATGAGCAAAAATATAAAAGATCAAAATTTGTAAATAATAAGTTTTCGAGCTAACAATTTGAATCATTGAAAGTATTCTAATTATATTTATAATAATTATTTATCTTATAACTAATATTGATTGATTTATTTTTTGTTTCACCTGAATTTTATAGGAACTAATTAGTTTATACTTGAACTAACATAACAAAGTTTATTTTAATAAAAATAATGAGTACAAAATATAATTTGAGAAACAAAAATGATTTGATAAAACATATTGATTATCTAAAGACTAATATTAAATCAAATGGATCAAAATTCCAAGAAAATTTTGATTATTAGTAAATTTTAACACATAAATCTTGAATCATTTGTATATTTTAATTATATTATTAATAATTATATATTTCATATATAATATTTGATGAATTTATTTTTTATCAAGCAAGCAACATGCATCAACAAATTTTTTGATTCCTAAAATAAAATGCCATATTATTTTCTTTTCGTCTTAAGAGATTGCCAACTTTTTCATGCGGAGAAATTCGTAACAAGTTCTTCATTTTCTAAGAAAAATTCCTTGGGCAACAAGCTAAAAGGCTATTTGATTCTTGGTTATGTGCACCTTCATCTCAGATGTAATCTAACTCTAGTAAAAAATGGCTTCAACAACTTATACTAGAGAATAATTTTGATCAAATCGATCCAATGATTATATGCATAACAAAAGAAACTGCTATGGTAGTGCCATTAAATAAGGAGAATAGTAAATGAAATGAAGTTGATTGTGAGTTTTTCCAAAGAAAAAGGTGAGGTTATTGTTGTAGGTGATGGAGAGCTACTCATAAGATTTTCTTTTTTAACATCCTAACAAAGTGGACTAATGAGATCTTTGATTTGAACCTAAAGAGTGAAAAAACGGGCCTTTTTGTTTTTGACCCAAAACAGAAACATATTAACGTATATGGTGGTGAAAAAGATAATAGCTCTCTTGAAGTTATGGACTATAATGGGCTAGCTAGTCCAAATGTTGTTATAACCCAAACATATCCAAAAAATGGCATTGAGGCCGCCAAGTATTATGACGACTTTAAGTTGGAACTATTGTGGGATTTGTAGCTAATGGACAATTCATGAGCTATGTGCACCATGTTTAACTTGATTTTATTTTTCTAATGGAGACTAAGTGTCAATGTAGTAGAGTTGAGTTTGCTAAACAAAAAGTGAGTTATGAATGTTTATTTTTTGTTTCTGGAGATAATAATGGTGGAAATCTTGTGTTATTTTGAAAATATATGGGAATGACTAGACTTATGAACTACTCCAACAATGTCATTGATATTTTAGTTCATCATGTATGTAGCCTTAAAGACCCATTTATTTCTGTGTTTCTTAAGAGATATAATTAGGAGATTTCTTATGAATTATTGAAATATCTTGCTATTTCTTCTTTTCTCTCTTGGTGTTTTATTGGTGATTCTAATGATATTATATCTCAGTCTGAGAAAAGAGGGCACGTGTCTCATCTAGTGAACTTGATTAATGGGTATTGAGTGGCTATCGGATTTTGTGGTTTTAGGGAATTGGGAATGGAAGGTTGCATATTAATTTGGGAAAAAGGGCGAGGGACTGAAAACTTTGTGGAGGAAAGGTTGGATAAAACTATGACAATTAATCACTGGTTTGATTTATTTGGAAGTACTAAGATTTTGAATTGGGAGGTCATTTCTTTTGATCATTGTGTTTTGTCTCTTCATTTTGTTTGGCACAAGCTTTCTTATAAATTTCATTTTTTGATATGAGATTGCTTGGACTCAGAAAGTAGAATCCTATCGTATTGTTGTTGACAGCTAGGATGACGGGCATATTGATGATAATCAAGATAGAGTTTCTTTTTGTGATAAAGCTCTTGGCAGATGGGGCAAGACTTGTGTAAGAAATTAAAAGTGGTGATTGCCTTGCTTAAGGAGAAATTGAAGTGCTTGAAGACTGATCCTTATAGTAATCATGCAGAAGTGAAGTGTATGAGAGATGATTTAGACAAATTATAAGCTCAAGAGGAAGAAGGTGGAAATAACACTCAATTGTTTTGGATTTAGTTTGGTAATACTAACACAAAAGTTTTTCCCAAATATGTTTCTTCTTGGAAGCATAAAAATAAGATTGGGCAATTATTAGATGATCGTGGCAATTAGTGTACTTGGGACAGAGGTATTCCAAATTTGATCCATAACTATTTCTTAAATTTATTTCTTTCAAATGGATGTACTGTTGTTGAGGCTATTGCCGCTATTCCTTGTCGAGTCACTCTTGAGCAAAGTAATTTTCCAAAAAAACCTTATTCATCTTCTGAAGTGTATGAAGCCCTTAGGAGTATGCATACTAATAAATCTCCATGACCAAATGGTATGAGTCTTAGTTTCTATCTAAGGTATTGGGATATTTTTGGAGATTTAGTAACATAGGCATGTGTCTCTTTTCTTAATAGAGGTTATCTTTTTTTGGGACTCAATGATACTTCGATTTTCTCTTATCCCTAAGAAGAAGAAGCCCTATGGGGTGAAAGACTTTAGACCTAGAACTCAATGTAATGTGATCTATAAAATATCTCACAAATCAAATGAAAGTTTTCATGTCTTTTATTATCTCTGAGAACCAAAGTGCCTTTATTCTAGAGGTGTCAAATGGGCCGGGTTGGGTCGACCCCACCCTTTTTTTAGAGCACTGTCATGCTTTCGTGCGAGGCTAGGCAAGACACGGTTATTGTACCGTGCCTGGCCCGGCACGGTTTATTAAAGCCAGGCTCGGTCAGACCAAACCAGGCCGTACGGGCCAAACCATGCCAGTACGGGCTTGGTTTAAATAAAATATATATTATATTATATATAGATAATATATAATATATAAAATGAAAATTGGTAAAAATTTAATATATTACAAAGTTTAAATTTTTATATTAAAAATATAATATAAATAAATTATAAAGTTTAATATTTAATTTGGTAAATTGATAATTATTAAAAATTCATAACTTAAAAATATTAATAGAGTTTAATTTTTTTTAAGATTAAAATAAATTTAGATTATAATTTATAAGAATTAAAATATTAATTTATAGAGTTTAAATTTTTAAATAAAAATTTTAAACAAAAAAACTAAATTAAACAAAAAATTTCAGTAAAAAAAATTACAAAGTCAAAAAAACAAAAGCAAATCAAATGAAAAATGACTAATCAGCCAATAGATACCAAACCAAACAAATACAAGTTTCAAGTTTCAACGTAACGTAAAAATAAAGCATACAATCAATAAAAAATAAAACATCAAAATCAAAAAGTAGTGGATCATCATCAATCGTCAATCAGCATATCATGAGCATCATCAACCGCAACATCAAGATCACTATCATATGGATCATAATCATCAGCAATTAACTCCTTTGCTTTCGCAATGGATGCGGATGCAGTCACTGTCCCAGCTTCAACACGATCATGGATGCTAAACCTCGAATCCTCACAATTCTTCATACAGGCTAAGGCCTCAACAATATCTGGACGTAATCTCGATCTCCTATTCGAAATCATGTTCACTACAATAGAAAAAGTAGACTTTGATGCTACGCTCGACACCAGAGGAGTCAGTAGATCCCGTGCCATCCTAGATAGCACGGGAAAGGTGGACTCATATGATTCCCACCACTGTAATATATCAAGATTCTTAGTATCAGAATGTGATAGGATTGAGCAGTAATCAGTATCTAAGTACCGAGAAAGCTCGCTCTTATAAGATGGTCCACCTTGATGTTCTCCCTCGCTAACTGAATGGAAAAATTGTCATCTCCGAACAAGGTATCCATGTCTGTAATCACAATCGCACTACTACCATTACCACCACCATACCTAGTATCGTAGTATGTGAACAAATTAATCAACTTCTCGTAAATGAACCCTTCAGGTGGGTCTTCCAGGTTCATGCACGAGAAAATATAAGTCAGAGTATTTTCTATCCCTTCCACCTTAACCCTAGGTCCATGCATGCAGCGAGGCAATAAAGAGATTGAACGGTGGACCAGTACTTTAAGTACTTGATTTACATCTCTACAACCATATGGCTAAGTGTCGGGTCAGCTCGATACTTCCTAAACATGCTACTAAATGTTGTATATGTACCTGAGTGCAATGCAAGTCATGAGAGTATAAATCGATGAACACATGGTCGTCGTGTCACAAAAAATCTTCAGGAATTTCATTAATGAAATTCTGAAGCCTAGTCAGTGTCGTCAATAATAAGTTCGTCACTCTTACTATTGATGTAGTCGGATATCACATGTTCGTATCCAACACATGACTTCAACATCAGGTACGTGTAATTCTAATGGTGTCTCACATCCGATTGAAATTTCTTCTTCTTAAGATTCACAGACAAACAGAGTACCAAACTTTTGTTGTCTGCGAGGAGTGTGAATATATTTTAGTGCATTACGTATATTATCAAACGTGGGGGAACACACCTTTATACATGCTTGAATAATTAGGTTAATCACGTGTCACATGCATCTGACATGAAAGATCTCTTCTAATGGTGCATCTCTAATATTCCTAATAAACGTGTTAATCGCTACTTCATTATTAGATGCGTTATCAAATGTGATACTAAATATTTTATTTTGAATTTTATATTCCCTAAAGATTTTCATCATACACTCAAAAATGGTTGGGCCATTATGAGGATAGAGAATCTCAAAGAATCCTAAAAGATTTTATATTCATAGTGGCTGGTGAGACATGCATAAGATGATTCATTGTGACTTGTCCAGATATTGGACGTCACGGACACCACTCCACTATATGCCATAAATTCATTAATTATTTTTTGTTTTTCTAACTTATACAATTTTAGTATGTCATTCTTAGATGTGGACCTAGGAATCCTACGATAAGCAGGCTGAAAATGTGTCTGCATGATGCACACTACCCATGGATCTTCCGAAAATCTGATCGGAAGACCCATAAATGTGATAAGTCTGGTCATGTTGTCTCTACCCAATTCACTGGAGTATATGAAGGGAGTAAACTTTGAGACTAAACTCGATCCAGTCTCAAAAAATGTAGTGCTAGGTTGGGTTTGCCTAGGATCTAATGGACTATGTTTTTTGGTACATAATTCGCATGCTTCTTAAGGTGCACAGTCCCAAGCGAACTCTTACAAGTTAAATTTCTCATACAATATTTATATTGTCATTTCTTCTTCCTCACCCCTAGCATTTTTTTTGTTTTATTATATTAAAATGAGTACAAACTACAGAAGTCCTCTTAATTTTTTGTTTTTTAGATGTTTGGGTTGAGATGCCTGGAAAAACCAAAGTTTCAGCAACCTCAGACCTCTGTGTAATATTTTCATTTTCTAAATTTAAATATTTTCATTAGTATTTGTCATTTTTTAGGATTTTTATTAAATAGTACACATATCTAGAGACTAGATGATAGATTTAGATTTAACTATTATAGGACTAGAGAGAGAGAGACTTGAGAGAGACTAAGAGAGAAAGTAAAAAAAAAACTTAAAATAAATTACCCGGTAAAGCAGTGAGGTCGATCACGTGCACAGTGCACCACAGTCTAGCTCAAAATTCCAAACCCGAGTTGAGATTCCCAAAAAGTCGAGCCAAATGACGAAATCCCGAGTCCCGAGAGAGAGGAGCAATAGTTTTGATAGAGTAAAAATATGAGATTTGAGAGAATAAATATTTATAAAAAACATAAATGTTATAGAGAGGTGGGGAAGATTTTATAGATTAAAGAAAATAATTTTTTTTTTAAAAAAGTATTATTTTTCTTTTTCTTTAATTTTTTTTAATATTTTAGGGGGCAGAATCATGAGGGCTATTGGATTCTGCCCCCTAGTTGTTGGAGGCGACATCCAATGGATACATTTTAATTTTTATTTTTGCCCGTAGGGGGGGGGGGGGGGGGGAATCGGGTCGGGTCGGGCGGGACCGCAGGTCGGGTATGATTGGACCCGATCTGCCGTCTTTTTGTGCGGGAAGCTAGGCCCGAGTCACTAGGGGATGAGGGTGAGCTATGACTCGTGACTCCTGAGGGTGCGGGAAGCCGGGAGCCAAAGACTACGGATGCAGGTGCAAATCTGCGTGTGACCCCGATCCGTGCCGACGGGCCATGCCACGGGCCACCTAACCGTACCGGGTCAGGCACGGCACGAGGCCCAATTGGCCTCAACTCGGCATGGCATGGCACGAATTGTGCCTTACCGGGCACGACACGGGCCCGGGCACGAGAAAATCTCGTGTCGGGCCGGCCTAGGCACGACCGAACCGTGCCGTGCCTCGTGTTGGGCCATCCCATCTCAGCCCGATTGACACCTCTACTTTATTCCACGAAGGCTAATAACTGATAAGATTATGATAGCATTTCAATTAAGTCAATATCTCAAATGGAAGAAATAAAGGGAAGAAAGGTTTTGCAGCCTTGAAGCTTGATATGTCAAAGGCACTTGATAGAGTGGAATGACAATTTGTTGAACATGTTCTTTGTAAATTGAGGTTCTTTTATTCAACTAGTGATGCAATGCTTTCCTTGGTTTCTCACAAGGTTTGGAGTAATGGTTGTGAAATTGGTCCCATTCGCCCTCATCGTGGATTATGACAAGGTGATCTTATATCACCACATTTGTTTCTTGTTTGTACTTAAGGTTTATCTTGCCTGTTGAATAGTGAGGCTAGCCGAGGCAATATTCATGATATTGGTTAATCATCTTTTATTTGTTGATGATAGTTTTTTATTTTTCAAAGCTATTGATTGGGAATCACATCGTATGAAAATATGTTTAGAGTTATATGCTTTAGCTTGAGGATAATTGGTGAACTATGACAAACCTTCAATTTCCCCTAGTGCTAATGTTTCTCATTCTTGCCTAGTTGTTTGTGTCATCCTCAACTAGTGATCGTGGCTCATATTTGGGTATGCCTTTGCTTATGGGCCAAAACGAAATTGAAGTTTTTTCTTTTTTCAAAGAAAGGGCATGGACATATCTTCAAGGTTGGCATGCGAAGCTCCTAGAGGTGTCAACCGGCCCTGTCCGGCACGAGGCACGACACGATTCAGCCGTGCCTGGGCCAGCACGGCACGGGAATTTCCCGTGTCCGTGCCTGTGCTGTGCTTGTCCACGGCACCAACCATGTCGTGTCGTGCCGAGACCAACCGGGCCTCGTGCCTTGCATGGCCTGGCAAGGTACTGTGGCCTGTTGGCATGGTACCTCGGCATGAGCCGAGAAACCCTAATTTTTTAAAAAATTAGGGTTTCACTTGGCTGCAGCGTGACGGAGTGCGCCGAAATCTTAATTTTTTTTAACTTAGAGGTCAGGCCGAACCCAGCGGATTCGTGCCGCGGGCCCGTGCTAGGCTGACCTCCATGGAACCGTGCCGGGCCATGCCCGGCACGGTATAGCAACCGTGCCTGGCCCGACACGAAAGCACGATCGGGCCGGCTCGGTACTTCCCATTTGATACCTCTAGAAAGTACTCCCCAAATCTTTGGGTCAGGCAATTCCTTCTTATATTATGTAGCTTTTTGTTTTGCATGTGTTGTTGTGTGAATACATAGAGAGGATGATAAATAAATTTTGGTGGATCAATTCGGGTTCAAATTAGAGGTGTCAACCGGGCTAGGCCGGCCCGGCACGAGGCACGGCATGGTTCAGCCGTGCCTGGGTCGGCCCGGCACGGAAAAATTCCTTGCCCGGGCCCGTGCCGTGCCTGACCCGGCACAGTTCGGCCAGCGGCACGGCACACCGGCACGGGTTTGTCCCGTACCGGGTGTCCCGTGAGCCCAACCCCACGATACCCCTCCCGCAAATAAAGACCACGGGTCGGGTTTGATTCGACCTGACCTGCGGTCCCCCGTATCCCGAACCGCTCGGACAGGCAAGCCCGAGCGTGCTAGGCAAGGCACGGCACGGCCGCCGTGCCTACGGGCCGTGCCGGGCCCGGTTATTTTAAACCATGACGGGCCAGGCACGGCACAGTAGCCGTGCCTAGCCCGGCACAACAGCACACTTGTGCCCAAATAATTCAGGCCGGGCCGGCCAGGCCCGGCCCGTTTTACACCTCTAATTCAAATGCTAGTATAAAGTGGAAAAACTAGGGCAAGCTTTGTGTTTGGAAGGTGGATAGTGGTATGAGATTCATGGAGTTGTGTCAATATAATATTTCTCTACTAGAAAAACAAGGATGAAAGTTAGTTACTTGTACTGATTCATTATAATGCCCATTATTATTAATCCAATTCCTAATTACATGAAGTTTATATTAGTAATAGTCTTTTCTACTCAAAATCTGAATAAACAATGAGTTCAAATTCATGCTTGGAATGGCCTTTCAATTAATACCTAGGGTTCATGGTTGATTTATGAAACTGATTAGTGTATTTCATCTCTCATCGTGCCTGGTCTTTCCTCATCATCTGTTATTTTCCAGACATCTTCTAATGGTATGTCATGAGTTTTGGCCATGTTAAGAGACTTATTTTCTCATGTTCATTGAAAAAAATTTCTTTATCCCTCTTACTTGATTTGGCTCAATGGATAGCTGGTATTGGTGTGGAGATCGCAATGGCTATTATACTGTGAAGAGTAGTGGCTATGAATTGCTCACCTCAAATTTGCTTACTTCTAGTATCCAGTTACAATTTCACTGGAAATCCATTTAGGGTTTGAAAGTTCCTTCTTAAGTCAAAAGTATGGTTTGGAGACCTATGTCTCATTGTCTCTCTACAATGAGTGATCTTTGTTTTTTAATAGTTGATGTCTTTAGCTGTTGTTTGTTGTATCACGTAGGAGATGAAAATAGTTTCCATGCTATTATTCAATGCCCCATGGCTCAATAATTGTGGTGCCTTTTCCCTATTGGTGATATTAGCAACCAAGTTTCTACTATTTGTGATTGGCAGGAGAGATTTCATCAACAAAAATCTAAGGAAGAAATATAATTTGTAGCTGTTGTTATGTGAGAGATTTGGAATAACTAAAATGACTTGATGCGGAAGGGTAAATCACACCCTCCTCAAATTATTGTGGCTGCTACTCTTGCATTTCTTCTCAATGGAAACCTGCTCATTATAAAATCTATGCTACTACACAATTAGGCTCTCATTGAATAATTCATGGCAAAAACCTATAAGTGGTAAGCTTAAGTGTAATGTTGATGCTGTGATTTTCTCAGAAAGTAACAGTATGGGTTTTAGCTGCATTTTTCATGATTCTTCTGGGTTGATGCTGGAGCTGCTATTGGCCCCACCCTGGGGTCATTTTTCTCCTCGCACGGTTGAAGCATTGAGTATGAGGGATGCACGAAGTTGGCTCAACAACATGCATATTAGGGAAGTGGAGATATAACCTGGTTCTCTTCTTTTGATTTCTGCTCTTTAAATTAATTATTCATTTTTTTTCTCCCCCTGGTTCTATCGTTTTTGATAATAAGAACCTAGTAATAGGGTTCTCTTCTTGTGTGTTTTTGTTTGTGTATCGATCAACAAATCAAGCTACTCATCGTTTGGTATGGGTGTCTAGTTATAAGCTTTGTCCTAGTCTTCGGATGAACACAACTTCTGTGTTCTTATCTAGATGTTCTAGCTATTGAAAGTTGCTAATAAAGCTCATGTTTCCTTTAAAAAAATGACATTATTTATAAGTTTAAATCAACTAAAATATTTAATTTAAAACTTATTTTTACAAAGAGAAAAATGATGATAAAATAGTACACATTAACCTATAGCTACATGATTATACAGAAATATATTAAAGTTCAAAAATACAGAAGTTATTAATGAGTTATTTTTTTCATCTAGATTTTGAATTATTATAATTTTTCTTACTATATTTTTAATAACTATTTATCTCATATCTAATATTTGAATAATTCATATTTTATAATAATTTTATAATATATTCATTAAATATTGATTTTGAAATTTTTCTTACTATATTTTTAGATTTTGAAATTTAAAATATTTTATAATATTTTATTATATACTTGAACTAACATAACACCATATTGTTCATGAGTTTTATTTTATTAAAATATTGATTAAAAATTTTAACCTGAAAATGACAAAAATGATTTGATAGAAATTTCTCAAAATCTAAAATTCACCAAAATTCAGAATGCAAAAATTCCTTAGTGGTATATATATATTTTTTTTTTTGATATAGATTTTAAATCATTGTGAATATTGTAATTATATTTTTAATAATTATTTATTAGATATCTAATATTTTAGTAATTATTGATTCTGTTCCAAATTATATATCAATAAAAAATGAATCTATGTTTGACGTAACATGAATATTATTCATAAGATTATTTTTTATTAGTAAGTTTTATCACATAAATTTTAAATTATTATAAACATTCTAATTAGCCATACTTAACTAGTGTATTATTTATAAGTTTATTTTAACTAAAATATCAACTACACAACTTGTTTTGAAATAGAAAACGATTTAATTTAACATGCTCATATTTAATAATTTATCTAATATTTAATAATTTATTAACTCATTTTTTTTATATTGAAAACAGTATCTAAAACAAAGTTGTCTATGCTTGAACTAACATTTCTATAAGTAAGTATTCTAATTAATTTTTTAATAATTAATTATCTGATCTCTTGTATTTGATCTTTTTTTTTTTTTTTTTCAATGCATATAATATGTATCAATATTAAAGTATATACTTCAATTAACACATCATATTATTTATAAGTTTAGTTTAACTAAAATATTGAGTAAGAAACTAATTTGGAAAGATAAAAAAATAAGTTGATAAAAATTACTGATTATCTAAAGATAAATTTATTTTTTAAATATTTCATCCTTAGAGAAATGATGTAAAATCCAGAAGATAAAATTTCTTATTAGTTTATTTTTCATCTATAATCTAATCATAATTAACATTAATATAGCATTTATAAATTTAATTTAACTAAAATATTGAGTAACAAATCATTTGAAAAGAGAAAAAAAAAATAAGTAGATAAAAAATACTAATTATCTAAAACCTATATCTTTAAATAAATGAATCAAAATTCAAAAATATAAAATTCCTTATTAATATTTTTTTACCTAAATATTGAATCATTCTATGTATTATAATTATATTTGTATTAATTTTCTCTCCCATTTCTTTTATTTAATTATTCATTTTTGGCACACATTTCATATACATCATAAAATTTGTCCTATACTTAAACTCAAATGATGTATTATGCTAAGCTTAATTTAATAAAAATATTGAAAATATAACTTAATTTTACAAAGACAAATTAAATTGATAAAAAATTATTGATTTTTGTACCTTAATTCTGAACTATAATAAATATTTTAATAATTTTTTATTAATTATTTATCTAATATTTAATATTTGATTTATTTTTATTTTAGTCACATAAGTAATACCCATCAAAAAATAGGTCTATACTTCAACTAATATAGTATACTATTCACATATCTAATATTTTATCTAAAAATGATTTGACAAATACCACACATTATCCAAAGTATACAACTTTCAAGAAATGACCCAAAACCCAAAAGAATAAATAATTTATTAGCATATATTTATTCATTGATTTTGAATTATTATGAGTATTCTAATCACACCCCAATCAATTTTTTATAGACATCTAACATTTTAAGCAGAGGGCATGGGTTAAGAATCCCACCGATGTCTATATCTTTGGAATTAAATGGTTTCTTACTTTCCAACATCATATTCTAAATAAATAAAATTTTATTTTATAAATTTTGGAGGGCAAAATTAGGTTGGTGAATTTTAGTACACTAAAACTTAATTATTTTAAAATATGATACACCATTTTAGTATTAGTATGCCAAAACTAATAATGGAGTAGCTATTAATATATTTGTTAGTACCATTAGAGATGAATAATTAGGTGATATTTTTTATGTTAGATGCATATCACATTATTAACCTAATTGTACAAGTGGGAATGAAGGTTATTTCTCTCATATTAGAAAAAAATAAGAAACTCACTAAAATATCTTCGTATGTCTAACATACAATATGAGTTTTTTAGAAATCAGAAATTAGATGGCTGTCGAGTTTTTGCCCAAAATAAAAATCTAAAAAATTATAAAAAATTCAAAAAAAAATGATTTTTAAAAATTCTTTTTAATATCTATAAATATACATCTCTCGTTCTCTAATCTATATCTTATTACTATTGACATTTTCTCTCTCTCTCTCTCTCTCATATCGTCTCTCTTTCACTCTCCTCTTAGGACTCGGGTGCAAACTACGGTACAGATATTAGACTCGGATATCAGACATCAAACATCATCAAATAAATAGGGTTTTATGTTAAATGGATATTATTTTTTAAATTATGTTTAGTTTATTTTTTACTTTTATTAATAATTTAATATAAAATAATATTTAATTTTAAAAATATAATTCAGAATATAATTAATAAACTAATACAAATTAAAAATAATAAATGATAATTTTAATGACAATAATGAAATTAACATTAACGTAGACATAGATAATTTTAAAATAGATAATGATAACCCTACAGAAAAATATGAGGCTGTCATAACTTTGTTTTCTCCGGTGATTTCGATCCAAACATCTAAAAAATAAAAAATTAGAAGAGAATTAATTGTTTGTACTCACTTTAATATTATACTCAATAAAGATGTTAGAGGTGTCAATAAATAATTGGGGTAATACAAATATTATAAAAAATATTAACCTGTATGGGTGCATGTGCGACTAGACACCTTAAGAGGCATGTCAAACAATGCACCAAAAAATATGGTGAATTTTATCATAGACAAAACCAATTCAGCGGTGATGTCTTTGAGGTTAGATCTAGTTCAGCCTCTATGTTGACCCTCTTCATATACCACAATAAGTTGCAGAGGGAAGGCATGGTCAATTGATCACCATGATGGGTCTTCCAATTAGATTTTTGGAGGATCCAAGGGTAGTCGATATAATGCAGACTTATTTGTAGCTTGCATATCGTAGGATTCCTAAGTCCACATACATGAACAACATACTAAAATACTATAAGTTAGAAAAATATATAATAATTAATAAATTTAAAGAATATAGTAGCGTGATATCTGTGATGTCTAATATATGAACTGGTCACATCAATGCATCTTATGCATGCCTCACCTCCCACTATGTAGATTCTAAATGGATATTAAATATAAAAATATTAAGATTTTCAAAGATTTTTCATCCTCGCGATGGCCCGATCATTTATGAGTACATGATGAGAATCTTTAGAGAATATAATATCAAAATAAAAGGTATGGTATCACATTCGATAATGCATCTAACAATGAAGTAGTTATTAACATGTTTGTTAAGATCATTAAAGATGGGCCATTAGGAAATATTTTCCATGTTAAATACATGTGTCATATCATTAACCTCATGTCTTATGCTGAAGTTATATGTTAGATATGAACACGTGATATCTGACTACATCAATAGTAAGAGTAATAAACTTATTATTGATGACATTGACTGGGCTACAATAAATTCATTTATGAAATTCCTGAATATTTTATATGACATAATGAATATGTATTCGGCAGTTTATACTCCCACAACTTATATTACACTCAGGTGCATATGCAACATTATTAGCATATTTATGAAGTTTAGAAATGACTTAATATTTTGTGACATGGTTGTTGAAATGAAAATTAAGTGCTTAAAGTAATAGTCTATCATTCCATCTCTTTATTGTCTAACTGCCTACATAGACCCTAGGGTTAAGGTGGAAGGGATATGAAATATTTTGGTATACATATCCTTGTGCATGAACCATGAACATTAACCTGAAGGATTCATTCATGAGAAGTTGTCTGAGCTATTTATTTACAATGATACTAGGTATGGTATTAGTAGTAGCCAGGCTCCGAGTATAGATATGAATACCATATTCGGAGATGATGACTTCTCCATACTGTTAGCGAGGTGGAAATGATGAGGTAGCCCATCGAATAGGTGCGAGCTATCTCAGTACGATACTGATTACTACTCAATCTTATTACATACCTAATAAAAAATACCTTGATATTTTTTAGCGGTGAAAATCATATGAGCTCATTTATCTCGTCCTATCTAAGATGACATGAGATCTACTGACTCCTCCGATGTTGAGCTTAGCACCAAAACCTACTCTGTCTATTGTAGTGAATATGATTTCAGATATGAGATCGAGATTATGACCAGATATTGTTGAGGCATTAGCATGCATGAAGGATTGAAAGGATTCGCGTTTGGACATTCATGATTGTACTACAACTTTACCAAGAGTGGATGAGTTTGTGTCAGATGATGATTTGCATGACTTTGATGAAGACTAAGATTGAGACTACCACTAATGATACTATCAGATGCTTACAGGATTGATCATTGATGTATTGATTTTTGTCTTTTGAGCTTGCATTATTATTTTATTCTTGTATTAATTCAGATGTTTACGGAATTGATCATCGATGTATTGATCCAACCAACCAATCAAAAAAAATAATCAAAAATAACTTCCAGTATAAACACAATTCCAATAGCTACTAGTTAAACCCTGGTGATAATCTTTGGTGGCTGACAAGAATATCATTATGTACTTGGAAATGACTTGGAGGTATAAATGATATATAGGGGTAGAGATATTTTAGTGAGCGAGTATATGGATGCCAACTTTCTACCTTGTAGAAATGACTTTGAATTTCAATTAGGTTATGTTTTCATATTGAAATGTGGAGCAATCAATCATAAGAGTTCTAAATAAGAGATGACCATTGGTTCAACAACTAAAGAAGAGTAATTTGTAGCTTCTGATGTAGCTATGGAAGCTCTTTGGATAAAGAAGTTTATTACAAAACTAGAAGTTATACCGAGAATTATTGATTAGATACATTTGTATTGAGATAACAATGGATCGATTATGCAACCAAAAGAACTGTGGTCTCATCAAATGTCGAAACACATTTTCAGAAGATATTATTTGATTAGAGAAATCATTGGTTGAAAATTGAAATGACATGTAAGAAAAAGTACTCACTAATTAGAATATTATGAATCCACTATCTAAGTCACTTCTCCAAAAGAAGTATGACTCACATGTACTCGCCTATGTGATTCACTATAAAAGTGATTAGTTTTAGTGAAAATTTGAGGTTGTTAGAGAGAATTATACTTTGGTTCACTAATCAAAAAATAATTGAAAGAATATATCTAAGTTTTAGTATTTAAAAATAAGTACAACAAACTCTTAAGTAATTGGGTTTTGGTGTACTATTTTATATTAATGCAAAATTGCTCTTTTTTAAAAACCAACTTAACTCAAAAAAAATACTACAAGCTACGAGCACCACCAACAAGATTACTGGAGCTCAACAAAGGAGCTCCTAAAGCTCCATAGATGAGCTAGGTGGAGCTCCTTGAGCTCCACCGAGTAGCTTGCTGGAGCTCCTCGAGTTCCAACAAGGAGCTCTTGATCGAGCACGAGGTAGAGGTGTCAAACGGGCCAGCTCGTTTTTTTCCCGGCCCGACTGGGCTTTCATGCCAGTTTTTTGGGGGTTCAGCCTAGCACGGGCCCGCGACACGATTCGCCGGGTTCGGCCCGGTAGGGGCGAACCCTAAATTAAAAAAAAATTAGGGTTTCGGCGTGACCGAAACCCAAATTTTAAAAAAATTAGGGATTGGGCGCGCCCGAAACCCTAATTCTAAGAAAAATTAGGAATTGGGCGTGCCCGAAACCCTAATTTTTAAAAAATTAGGGTTTCGGCGCCCCAGTAACCCTAATTTAAAAAAAAAATCGGCACGGTTCCGTGCCGGGCCAAGCACGGCATGAGGCCCTGTTGGCCTCGGCACAGCATGGCACGAGCCTGGGCACAGGAAATTTCCGTGCCGGGCAGCCCAGGCAGGCTGAACCGTGCTGTGCCTCGTGCAGGGACGGGCAGGCCCGGCCCGATTGACATCTCTAGCTCGAGGAGCACCTGATCGAGTTCGAAGAGCTCCTGGAAAAGCTCGACAAGTTACATTGAGCTCTTGGTCAAGCTTGTAGAGCTTGATGAGCTCCTGCTCAAGCTCCATCGAGCTCTAGGAGCTCCATGGAACTTGTCGAGTGCCATTGAGCTCAACCAGGAGCTCCTCGGTGGAGCTCCAGTGAACTCCTTGGTGAAGATCCAACGAGCTCTAGCAATCTCGTCAGTGGGACTCGTTGCTTGTAGTGTTTTTGGAGTCAATTCCATCCTAACATAAAATAATGCACCAACACTTAATTACTTAAGGATTTGACATAATTATTTTTTAATATTAAAACTAAAATCTATTTGTTTAATTATTTTTTGATTAATGAACCAAAACATAATTGTCCCTATTTTTTTATTTTTGTACATTGTTTTTCTAAATATTGAAAATTTGGGTTGTGTTTTCAAAACAACTATCAAGTCACATTTACTTAATTTCTCATTTATATAATATTACAATTTATTATCATTTACAAAAAGAACTTTCCTATTTTACATCGAAAAACTTACACTCAGAATCAGAGAAAAAATGGGTATATTAATTATTAAGTGAGCGAATCTGGGATTGCAAAATTACAGATCCAATAGAGTAGAGCTTCGCATTTATGTGCTAATTGCAGTTGCAGGTCGGTCAATTCTCAAAATTCCTGTAATTCTGAATCGTCCAGAATCAGTACTCTCTCATAGCCAGAAATACCTCGAAACCTCTTGGGAACAATGCAACGTCCACCATATCGTTGCTGCAGGCAAACGATAATGGCGAATACCAGGCTGATGATTGAAGGAAAAATTATGCTCAGGTGGGCAGAGTAAGAGTTGCGGCGACCATAACTCTCCACTAACAAGTTAAAAAAAACACGATACTGAGAGTAATGTGCGAGTTTTGTACACCTCGTATGCATGAGGCAGCAGATGAAGAAAAGTCATTCCAGCATAGAAAGGACAGGAAAGAACATCTTCTTTGGAATTCAACACGAAGTTGAGTATAATCTGGGGCAGCAATACCCCATCCAACATCAAACCAGCAGCAGACTTACCATCTCTCCAGACAGATGGCTGCCTGTGGGTTTGATATAGCAGATGAAGAAGTGGCTTCTGGTTCTGATTCTTCAAATAATCTGCCAGCCAGGCAATGACAAAACCACACAAATACACAGGCAGCATAAAAAAAGCCACAGTTTTCTCAGAATTCCACAGCAACATATGGTGTTCGTCTTGCTTTCTGGCACACCAAGTGAGTTGGAAAAGACGAGAGTGCAGAAGAAATGCCACTATGGATACCACTCTCACCATCACTTGGTTAACTTCAAACCATTCCCCACTTGCAAGAAAAATGTTTCGTGGATGATTATTTTTGTGCAATAGAGTTTCTAAGTTCAAAGCAATGGGGATGGCATGGCTGATAGTGAGAATCATAAGCATGATGATGGAAATCAATGGCAATTTATCTGGATACTTTTTCACATGGTAGAGCTGCAATCCAGCAAAAAGAGATGCCAATGTGTTAGAGATTAAAACAAGAGTCATCTCCACATTTACTCTCCAAATTGATTCTTTGGCTTGCTTCATGTTGTACATGGAGGTGGAAGAGAGCTGTAACTGCTCAAAATAATGAGGATCTAACTTTTTCCTCATGCTTGTAATGTTGCCCTGGATCTTAGCTCCATGCTTCATGTTCAAGGGAGGGAACTGCATTACAATAAGAATTTCACAGTCTGTGGAGTTCCAATGCCAACACCCTACCATAGCAGAGAAAACCAGTTTGCCTACTATACATGCCTTCCGAAGCAATCTCTACAGGTTTGTTCGACAAAATCTTATCACCCAACTCAAATTTGGAATTCGTCTGGAGGCTGATCTTGTAGCTGATGCTCATGATATGATCATTATGTTTGCTCATTCGATAGGGCTCATAGAGCTCATTGCCCACAAAAAAGGGAGATGAATAACCATAAGCTACTTGTCCTTTGCCATTTCTCACTGATACATGAAACCCTAAATCAGAAGAGTGCCCACTTGGATATGTGTTTCCCTTCCCATTGATGATCTGCTTTGGGCAATAGGCATAAACCCTATCAAGCACAGTGTACTTGTATTCAACACCATGGAGGCCACTAATCCTTGCCCCGCTTTGAGAACTATGAAAACTGATTGCATTGAAATATCCTGTGCCATTCACAGTCTTGTTGCTGGTGATTTCCCCAACAAGAACACTCCTATTTCTAATTGTTAAGCTCTTTGAAAGTCTCAAATTCAACCTGATTGAGCAATCCCCAATTGAATAATTATTGTTTGTATCATTGGAATTTAAGAATCTGCAAGCAATTAAGCAAAAATGACCATTTTTGTCCCACGATCCCTCACCGATCAGCACCAAAGCAGGATTAACAATAGTATCATAACCAAAAGGGTGATGCCCATCACGATCATAATGGGAAAACTTCAATAGGGTTCGAGCAAAAGAACCATTGTCGCACCTAATTTCTCGAATTGCCATGAAATTTGGAAGTGTTCCCCCAGAAGCAGAACTCATGAAATTACATTTGTTAGCATCGTTGCCTCCACAATCATGGCTATAATCCAAATCAAAACCCCTTCCATACCTAACTAACTGATTCAAGCAAGTTTTCTTGTCCATCAACTGAACCTGTAAGCTCTCATCACCCCCACCAGCATGATCACCATCCCCACTTGCACACACATTTGTATTCCATTTATTTACTAAATTATATCGATACTGACCAAACTGTGGTATCCCTACAATAGAAATGCGATCAAAATAGCCTGAATCATGTGGATCATCCAGACTCTCCAACCTGCCAGTAATCAAACTCCTGAAAGCACTGAACTCCACGGGATAATTAAGCTTCAAAACGACGTTTAAACGAATTTGTGGCCCCAAGCCTCCAACAGAAAACCCAGGCCCCAGCATACAAAGCCTTCCTGTATTCTTTGACCAAAACCCATTTAGTTGAAAGACTAGAGATCTTGACTGGAGCGGAATTTTTGGTCTCCTAACCTTAAATAGCTTCGGTTTGCGATCCAATATCGAGCTGAATTGAAATGACTTTCTAAATTTAAGCATCGCGTCCAACTTAAAAATACTAATGTTCTTCCTTACCGAAATGAGGTCCCCTTGAGGGCGAAAGGAGAGAAAGACAGAAGGTGAATCATTAGATGATTGTTCCGGAAGGATCTGGTGGCCACCGCTAATGTACGCAATGCTGAAGTGGAGAGACCTGGTTTCACCCGAACGGGGATTTATGTGGCGTCCATGCTCAAGGGGAGGAGAGAATGGAACAGTGTGATTGCAATGCTTGGAATAATGTGCCAGGAAATTCGAAGATTCGCCAAAATGGGTTTGAAATTTTGATGACGTAACCAATTGGGACTCTGCGATGGTGGTGGCACTTAGGGACAGAAAAAGAAGAAATGCTAGAGAAAAAATGGGGAACATTACATCGAGCTTTTGGGTTCTGCTAGGAGTTTTTTCGAAATTGAACCCCATGATTGTGAATTTGTAGGTCGTAGATGAATCGCAATGGTCTGCTGTGTGGTCCAACTCTACCTGTTAGCAATGGCAGGGAAAGACAATGGGAGTTGCGATACGCGGATATTTTGAAGGCGGTTCAGTCTGCCAGAATGGCTAGACTAACTGTTCGCATCCCGGCGCAGCGAGTTTCATAGCGGTGGATTCTCATATTCGGCCGGCTCTCTGGTTCTTCGCGGCCTAACACGATGAGAAGCATGCCATTTTAATTGCTTTATCAGAGCAACTCCAATGGGAGTTGCCATCAAGGGTGCCATCACCAAAATGGCACCCAAATCATAATTTTTGTAGCTCTAACGTGGATGGCATATGGGGTTGCAAAATGCCATCCATGGTATAGAGGTACTATATTTGGCAACTTTGGAGATAGAAAATAGAGGATGCAAAATAGCAATTATGACTACTGTGCATCTCCTATAACTCTCCCAAGGAGTTGAAAAAATAACTTTTGAATAAAAAAATATTTAATTATTAAAATAACACCCCATTTTAGCACCTACCGTTGGAGCAAAATTATTATTTTAGGAGGGCTAAAATACTGTTTAATTTGCAAAATGATATTTAGAACTCCCTTTTTGCAACTCTCGTTGGAGTTGCTCTCAGTGGGGATAATACATTTTTCAAAATAAAAAAATATTATAACAAATTCAGAAATAATTAAATTAAAGTGTATTATAATACATTACCTCGAATATTTAAAAAATAAATAAATCTCAATTTTAAATTTCATAAGTTAATTTTCTAAGTTGGAAACTATTTAATTTTTTTACAAAATATCCATTAAATTAATCTTGACATGATTAGGGTTAAACTCATTTCATTTACGATGCAAAATAACACTTAACCATCCAACTACACATAAAAAATCATTTATTTTGGGATATATATATATATTGACGTATATTAATATAATTATATATCTATATATCTATATATCTATATATCTATATATCTATATATCTATATATCTATATATCTATATATCTATATATCTATATATCTATATATCTATATATCTATATATCTATATATCTATATATCTATATATCTATATATCTATATATCTATATATTTATATATTTACATTATTATAAAATGAGCTGATCTCATTCACTAAATATTGTTCACTTTGGTCCAACTTATAGTAGTCTTCACAGGCTTAAAATGTGACCTGTGGGTTAAAGGTGAATCATGCTTATAAATCATTTAGAAACCCCATGTGAGAGCGATCAGGTTATGAACAAGCTCACCCCACCCACTTAATATTGTTCGCTTTGACCCAACTTCTATAATACCTCACAGGTTTAAAATGTATCCTCAAAACTTGAACTCAACTCCTTGAATTCCCACCACATAATACTAATTGATCATAAATTAGTATTTTGTGGTGAGAATTCATCAATTAAAGGACTTGGGTTTAAGTCATACAAATGCGTTTTAAACTGATGAAGCCTGCTAGAAATTGGGCCAAAATGGACAATATTTGGTGGTTGATGTGAACCCATATATAACATACATATATTTATATATAATTATATATTTTTTTATATGATTATATTAATAAATATATCTATATATATTTACACACACACACACACACACATAAACATACATACATATATACACATATATGTATGTAGATATAAATATGTATATATATACATTTATTAATATATATATCACTACAAGAAAAGAAGAAATTAGAAAAGAAAAATAGAATTTCCCAAATCCCTTTCTAAAATTTGGAATGGAATTGAAATAGATTTGAAACAGAAATGACAAATTTAGTAAAGATTAGAGACAAAAAAAATCCATCGCTAATTGATTAATGACAAATTATCCATGGGGTTTATATATTCAATGCTAATTGAGAGGTTATTTAGGAAGCGGGTACTCTTGCATGACATTTAGCAATGGAAACATATGTATCCTTAAATTATTTGAAATGGATGCCAAATCCATTTCTACATTTAGAGAAGGAATTTTCATTGGGTTTAGATATTTGTTGCTAATTAAGAGGCTAATTGTGAAGCGAATACTCTTGTGTGACATTTAGCAACGGAAACATATGTATCCTTACATTATTAGAAATAGATATGAAATCCATTTCTACATTTATCGATAGAAATTATTTTCGTCACTAAATGAGAAATGATATGTATATCCATTGCTATATTACTTAAAGAATATTAGAGAGAGAATATCATTTCGTTGCAAAATTCCGTCGCTAAATTTTGATAATTAATTTTTCGAAAAATACTTAAACTTTGAACTTTCTTAGGGTTTCGAGAGTATTTCAAATTCATTGAGTTTTTATCCGAATCATTGGTTGAATGCATACCCTCCATATATTGATCGACACATATTTAATCCATATTTGATGTAAGAATATATGATTTTTATTTTAGTCCATATGCATTGTATTTAGGAATATGTATTTTTGTGCATTTTGATGTTATGTATAATTTCTTTTCATTTGTAATATTTATTTTATGTTGTATGTTATTGTTTTGTTGAATGATTATAATTGTAATTGATAAATCATACATTTAGCATATTTGTGTCATACTTGGATATATATATTTTTTGTAACCTAATTCAGGTATTAATTTTTTGTTCATTTTGTTATTGACCTTTTGTTGTGATTATTACAATTAATTTGCATTTTTTTCATTACTAGGATTACATGAACTATAATAAATTTAAAAATTATGACTCGTAGTAATTACGCAACCTTAATAATAAATCTTCAAAAATTATTATAACAAATACTTAATGTTTATTTGTAAGAATAATAAAAAAGAAAAAAATATCATGATTGCATGCAATTGGAATGGTGAAACGTAATAAATAATTATAAAACTTAAACAAAGAAAGCTCATTTAAAAATGTATTTAGTTGGTGGATCTGTATTTTACTATAGGTGCAATAAAATAAATTAAACCTACTCTTTAGATAAATATATAAGACATTGGAACAACCTGCCTTATATGATTTTAATCAAAAATTATATAATAAGAATTTTACAACAATTTATTTGTTAGATTTATGTAATATCATAAAACTTTTACTACATCCTTATTACAAATAGATCTATATCTATGTTATTCTAATTAAAAAATAATTTGTGATATGTGTTATAGGAATGGATAATATTATACAACTTGATTGTCAATGGATGAATGTAAGAGTGAAATATAGGTAATTGACTGATGAATTTATAGAGGGAATTGAGGAATTTATTGTTTTTACTGAAAAATAGTCTACATTTATGGATGAAATAAAAATAAGATACCCATGTAATGCCCGTAAATTTCAAAATCATAGTTTTCATGATTTGGACATCGTCCAATATCATATTGTAAAAAATAGATTTGTTAGCGACTAATATATTTGGTATAAAATAAAGTTGAGCCACAAATAATTAAGCATTATGTACATCAAAATGTTAATTCTATTGTAGTAATGGAATTTGCTAATCCAAATGATGCATGTGAAGTAATTTTGAAGAATATTATTAGTCAATCATTAAATCTAAGTGTCGCTGATGATATCTCAATATTATAAGCAAAACAATTTTATGGAATGCTAAAGGTTTCAAAAGAAGAGGTTTGTGAAGGTAATATGTATGGCCACTCAAAGTTATCTGTGATGGCAAGACTAGTGAATTTAAAGGCAAATCATTATTTTTAGAAAGTGTTATGATGAAATATGTCAGTTATTATCTAAATTATTACTAAAGAATGATATCATGGCAAATAATTTTTACGGAATAAAAAAATTAATACGAGGTTTGGGGTTACCAGTAGAAAAATATATTATTGCATTAATGGCTACATGAAATATTAAAACACAAATAATGAAACAATTACATGTAATTTCTATAACTATCCTCGGTACAAAAAAAAATACATGTAAAAAAAGGAAAATGAATATTCCTCACAAGATGTATTATTTCCTATTGACTCATTATTTGTAAAGATTATGTGCATCTAGTGCTACTACTAATGACATGAGTTGGCACAAAGAACATGTTATTGTAGATGACATGAAGTGACATTGCTCAGATTCTCTTTCTTAAAAATATTTTGATAATTATCTTCCATCTATTGTAGATGAAAGTAAAAATATTAGATTAGGGCTGTGCATATATGGATTTCAACTAGGACAAATAGGACAATAATACTCTTTATGGTCGGTTATTATTACACTTTATAATTTATTACCATAGATATGCATGAAAGATGAGTATATTTTTTATGTGTTATCGTGCCCATTCCAAAAAATCTAAAAGAGAAATTACATATTTTCCTACCGCCCCTTATAGTAGAGCTCAAAATTTTGTGGGAGGATAGCATTGAAACATATGAAGTATCTATAAAGTAGAACTTCAAAATGTGAGTAGCACTTATGTAGACTATAAGTAACTTTACTGCATATTCATTATTATTATGATGAAATACTATAGGAAAGTTAATTTTTCCATATTGCATGGAGGACTCATATGTATTTTATCTGAGCATAAGAGGAAATATTTTTTGGTTAAATAATTATCATAAATTCTTATATGTGGAACATCCATTTCAGATGAATATTGATACATTTTTAAAAAACCTAAAAGTCATTAAAAGTGTCCAATATTTGAGGCCAAGTGACAAAATATTAAAGGTGAATGAAAAATATGGGTTCAAAAATGTTATGAATGTTGATACAAACTGCATTAATGCATAAATTTCAAAGAATCATCATTGTGGTTGGAATAAAAAAAATATCTTTTGGGATTTGTCTCCTTGGAAGACAAATCTTATTAGATACGACTTAGATGTAATTATTATTGAGATTTTTGTTTGATAATATTTTTAATACTATGATGAATGTAGAAGGATAAACAAAATATAATATCAAATCAAGAGAGGTTGTATCCATTTGAGTAGAGGTTAATACCCATAGCATTCTGTGAATTACTTCCACATAATGTTTGGGAAGCACTGACTAAAATAAGTATTTTTTAAGAATTTCACTTGTAATGTCGTAAAAAAAGGAAAATGAAGCAATTACAAAAAGATATTCTCATTATTTTATACAGACTTGAGCATATTTTTCCTCTTAGTTTCTTTTATCCCATGGAACATCTCTCAGTCCACTTGCCTTATGGATCCTGATAGCATGCCCTATGAATCCTGATAGCATGCCCTCTGCAATATAGATGGATGTATCCATTTGAGAGGTAATATATTTTCTATTTGTTAATCTAAAAATTTTTAAGATTTTGTCGAATTTATTTTTTCTAATATATATCTATTTTAGATATCTTAAAAGATTGAAAAGCAATGTTCGAAATCAAGCCAAATTAAAGGATCGATATACAATGCCTACTTGGTTGAAGGGGCTTTAGCATTTTGTGCACACTACTTTTGTCCACAATTATATAATTGGCAAAACAAGTTGTCACCAAAGAATATGTATGGTAAGGGGAATGGATCAGAAAATAACGATATTCTTTATATTTTTAGACATGTGGGTAGATCATATGGTAGAGAAACGACAAGCTATTTTTTTAGATAACCTAGAGTATCATGCTGCGCACACATACATTTTGTTGAACTACGAAAAAGTTACTTCTTACATTTAGTAAGATTTTATAAAATTTCATTTTTTTTCATTTATTTTTCATTGTATGTGATATTATATTTTAATAATTCAAAATACCTTTAATGTTGTTTTTGAAGAATAATTTCTAAGGAATTAAGGCAAAGAGAACCTCATATTGATGATGATTCAATTGATGCGAAGCTTGAAAAAGATTCTGCAAATTGGTTTGAAAAAGATGTCAATATATAACCTATCATTCTTTGTTCTAAATAGTTACATACAACATTATATATGTTTGAATTTATTCTTTATCAGTTTGTAGGTATAATTTCCTTTATCAAATATATATAATAGAAAAATGAAAAATCTTGTAAAAGGACCATTACAAAGTTTATAGACGTATCCCATATTTTATGTCAATGGATAAAAGTTTCATACTTTGAAACATAGTTCAAATAGAGCTGTAATGAATAAGTTTTTGCATCAGGGGGTCTAACTATAATACATGTACTACTAATTTTCATGGTCGACTAATTAAAATTCTATATGTAGAGTAAATAGCTTTACTGGTTAAGAGGACTATTCTATTTAAGTGTGAATTATTCGATCATATTCCAAATATGGTTACTAGAATTCATCATCAATACAACCTTGTTGAAGTGCACCATAATAAATTTTATCATAAGTACGAGCAATTTATTCTTATGATTCAAGCCAAACAAGTTTGTTATAATACTTATCTAACTACAAGAATAAATTCGTATCACTGATGGGAAATATGTAAAATAAAACCTAGATCAGCTATTGAAGTTGTTGAAAGAAATATTATGGTCACTCCACAGTGTGTATCAGCATTTCAAGAAAAGAATATGGAACTTCATTCAATCATTCATGATGTAGATTATGGTCTTCAAACTTTACTTGGTGAAGATAGAAATTATTTAGACATTGATGATGACAATGTTGAAGAAAATAACGATGAGGAAATAATTATAGAATTATATGATGATGAATATATAGATAGATATGATTTCCTATAAATTTCTGATGATGACTAGAAATTAATTGACCGCCTTGTTATTTTCTCATTCTCATTTTGTAATCATTAAAATGTGGATGTTAAATTAAAAATTTTTAATTACTTTTTTTAATGTTAATGTGTTTATCATTATTTTTTGTTATAATGAGATTTCATAACATGTTTTTATTGCCTTTGTATATTTTGATGTTTATTAAACTTGATTATATCTATGAGAGGTAACTATTCAAGTGGCCAAAGATATCAATGGGCATGGGTAGAGGAAGTCAACTAGTAGTTTGTGAAGGAAGAAATCTACATTTATTCAGTGACATCACTACAAATGCCTTTCTGCATTCTCCTACACGTATGGAGTAAACTTTGGCACCAGCTAATCATGACATATAAGGATTTACTATCACAGATATTTCATCATCATCTCATTTTTCACCAGAAGAGGCTGATAGTTTTGTCCCACCTATCTTAGGAGGCCCATGCTTTGGTATTACAACAACCACACTGATAAGATATTCACCAGCCATAATTTGCATGCCAAGTTATGAGAAAATTTTTATTTGGCCCACAATTAACAATAAATAGTACATCCATTTCTTGAATTTACTACATGTATTCATTATCATTTTTTTCTTTTCAATTAGATATAGCATAATATATTGTAATTTTTGAAATTTGGTATTTTACAATAATAACAATGTATGATATTGCTACTTATTGAACATTATCATTTTGAATAAAAATATTATTATTTTTTTAAATGTGTTGGATGATAAATATAAATGAAATAAATTTTAACTTAGTTGCAGCAAAAAAATATGTATTTTGTTTATATGTATGTACGTGATGATTTTAAATTACATATAGGTTTATTCATTATGCTTCTCGTACAATCAGAAAGATATTTAAGGAGAAACTAGTTGTGGAGGGTATAAAGTGGATTAAAGTACTTCCAAGTATAAAAGAATTTTATTAGGAAGAATTTGAGATAAATCTTTCGTGCATTAGCTTGTTTTTATATTTGTTATGATATGATTTACTCTTAAAATAAATATATTACTATGTATCATTGTTTCATTTGGTATTTACAAAAAAAAGTACACATAGAATAATACTTTGGTGGTGTTGGTGAAGGGTACATGGAAACATGTGGCAAGTGTGAGATACAGTGACAAGCTTGACAAATGGAGAAAAGAGTATGATAAAGATGTAAAGCTTAATAGTGTCTCTCTTAGTGTTTGAATAACGTGGTGAGAATACTAGAATAATGAAGAGTTAAAGACCTTGTCCTAGGTGGACTTACAAAATCATTAATCAGAAAAATTAGGTGAAGGATTAGGACCTTCAAAACATATTGGAGGTTCAAATGAGACATACTAACATTCAGTAGATTTGGTATAATTATCTTTTATTTTTTGTTATTATTCAAAATTTTAGAATCCAAAGGATATTAAATGTGTCATAATGAATGTTGTACCTTGGTAGTAACTAATATATATTTTCAGGAGACTAAGTTGAGACATCCACCAATACTATTTGAGGTATTCAAGCAAATACACAAAAAAAGTATGAATCATTTGTGAACAAGTGCTCAAATGATATAAATGTGAGTTCTCATTTTGTACTTGTAGTCTTATTTGACTTTTGCAAATAATAAAAGAAAAAAAATTTAAAATATTGATTATTTGGCTTTAACTGTAAATAAAAAGCAAACTCAAGTATATTTTTTTACCATAACTAATGCTTTATTATTATGAACTCATTAAATATATTTACTAATATTGTTTTTAAAATATTTTATAGTAGCGAGAAAACAATTTCTTGTGATGGTATAAAATTTCTTTTAGTATATTAATTGATGAGTTATATTGTATTTTAACAATTATAAAAAACTATAAAAAAATATGGTTGCAACTACTTCACAATTAATGGATTATATTATAGAGGTGCAAGTGATTGATGTTATGCATATTTAACTTCAGGCTGTTAGAGTAGAACCGAAAAAATCGTGAGTGTATGGTCTTGGTACCCCTATGTATCTATATTTTATCCAAGTTTTGTTTGGAGTTCTTTGTCATCATCTTCCAATTACAATAGTATATATGATAAAAGGTTACATGAGGAAATGAATAAAATTCAGGATACATTACAAAGGATAAAAGAAGAAATGCGCCAAAAGAATGAAGAGATGTAAAAGAAAATTGAACAAATGATAAAAAGAGAGCCTGAAAGATTTAAAAGAGAGGAGGAAATGATGAAAAGATAGGATGAAATGTAATAAAATATTTTAAAGATGGAGAAAATCATATGCAAATTGGCAGAAGCATCACCTATTTTTCATCATTTTCAAGATGATCAATCCAAATCTCTAAATGACAATACTCATTAGAAGAATGACTCGTAATTATTTGTGATGTGTTATAAATTTTTTGCAACATATGGTTTGATTCGAATTTATGGTTTTTGTGTTAATATATTTTTTATTTATGTTATAAATTGTGTTTTAAGATTTATAGATATTTATGCTTGTTATATGATATTTTATTTAATAGTAGATGTTATGTGAATGTCATTTGATGGATAATATATGAATGTGCTTATTTAGTTACAGGTCATATAGTCTATGTATGTAATTGTATATTGTATACAACATACTAAAACTGTACAATGGAACTTGTTCTAGTTGTAGATTTTAGAAATAGATTTTTCCGTTTCTAAATCTATTTTTAAATAAAAATGGATTGTTGCATTTATTTGATAATGCATTGCTCATTTAGAAATGGATAAAATGCTTCTAATATTTCTATCACTAAACTGGCGACGGATTTCAAGATCCCAAAAGCCCTCGCTAAATTGGCGATAAATTTCAAGATCTCAAAGCCGTAGCTAAATATAGTGATGGAAAAAAAATTATTGGTATATTTCAAAATGTCATTGCACAATCCATTTCTAAAATTTAGAAAGGAGCCTTATAGGTACATATTCTTTTCATCGTAAAGTCCATCGCTATTTAACCATTGCGATGGATTCTAAAATGGAATCTAGCATTTCTGATTTGGTCTTTTCTTGTAGTGTATATTATTATAATATGTTGTTATATAATATCTATGTCGATATATATATATATATATATATATATTGCATGTGATTGGATGATTAAGGGATATTTTCTGTGGTGAATGACTTGGGTTCAAACCCTAGACTCGTCAATCACTTTTAAAAACTATTTTGTAAAAAAACAAAATGCTTTTTGAATTTGAAAACCAAAATTTATTTTTTTAATCTTCGAGTGACAAAATCGGATTGATACATTTTAGTACATCAAAATTTAATTGTTTTCAAATTTGGTGAATTTTTTTATTTTGAAAAATAAAGTTATTTTTTTAATTACCTTGATTTTGATGCACAGAATTACAAATCTCTTTTATTTGTGCTTATCGACTTGCTAATTATTTTTTGTCTTAAACCAAGGAGGATAAAGAAGACCTCCATATAAACCAAAAAGGATGAAGAAGACCTCCATATAAACCAAAAAGGATGAAGAAGACCTCCATATAAACCAATTAAGGAAATACCTAGCCCATAAAAAACATGGTAAAATTATAAAATAGGAAGGATGATGATTTATAATTATTTGTGGTGAGCTTAAAAATAATTCCCTTAGTTAAAATTTGATAATTATTCTAAGGTACCCATTATATTAAAAATGTCAAAAATAATTCGTTAATCAAAAATTATCATAGAACTCATTCTACGAGTTAACATAAGTTAGTTGATGAGTTCACAAAACTCATCATAGAACAAGTTCATTGAACTTGTCATAGAAAAAGTTCACAAAAGTCATTGTAGAATGAGTTCACAAAACTCATTTCATGAGTTCACATAACTCCTCCAATAGCGAGTTCTTAGGGCTCATTCTTCAATTTATCATGTGTGCATGTTGTGGCCACGCTTCTCTCTTGCAAAGCATGTAAAAATTTACAAGGGTAAAATTGTACTTTTTATTTTGCCAATTTTTTTATAAGAGTGTTTAGTATAATTACCATTCCAAGTACTTATCATTCCCCACCCATTCTTTATGATAATTCTCCTAAGAAACATATAACAAAATGAGTTCCTCACTCAAAAAATGAGTAACATATTATATTTGGTCAAAACTCTACTTAGTTAAACACTTGTTAAGAATTGAGATAAGAACAACTCATTTCCAAAAAGTTGCTAAGAGGGAGAGGTAACTAAGTCACATATAAAAGTAATAATAATTAATATGTTCTCATATGTAAGATAGATTACAACTTCACTACACCTCACTCATGCTCAATAATGATAGGTACTAGGAGCAAAGTTTTTGTAGGATTGAATATTTGTAGGTGATTCATATCGACTTGAATGTCCTATTAAGAATTAGACTCAGACAGAACAAATCTACTAAAACAAGCTCAAAGGATCATTAAACCCAAGTAACATATATACCACAATAATTCTAAAATTTTCTAATATGTGACAAATTATAATTTTAACTATTATGACACACTTCATGCTACTACTATTTGCTCCAATATGATATGCTATTAACAAAAAATCCCTTGTTGTCGGGGCATTAATAGATGAAATTATGCTAAAATGTTTGGAGAATCTTTCATAGATAAGTAAATATTTAAATTCTGCACGCGTGCAGCAGGTTAATTCCTTATCAATGGGGGTGAGATTAATTGAAACAAATGCGATCATTTTAAAAGTGGTTTGTATATTATTTTGAAAGATAATTTTGTTGGAATTATTCATAACTTACTTATCAAAGAATATGATATACAAACCTAGTTGAATAACATTTTTGTGAGTACTCTATGCATTATATAATGTATAAATAATTTCCTATTTAGAGATTAAAAATTATGTTTGATAATAAAATTTGTAATACAAAAATTAAAATAATTTTTTAATATTTAGTTTGCACGAGCATGAGGTAGACATATCAGTTTGGTTTATTTTACATTTTGGTTTGGCCTTGTTTTAATTTAAATAGTAATATACTTATATAATTATCATGTTGCATTTGCATGCTTTATTTTATCTAGTTATTGTTGTTAGGTATTATTTGATTTTTTTTTATTTGCATGTAAGATACATGATAAAATAAAAGTATGAGATAATTTCTCACCTTCTTTTTGAGAAAAAATGAAGAATAAATTAAAACATAAGTCCCCCATTTTGAATTAAATGCCCATGGTCCCCAAAAGAGGATGGGGAATGCCCCTATCCAAAGAAGAAAGAAAGAAACAGGTGCAAAGTATATTTTTTAGATAAATAAAAGTTCCATTTTTAATAAAATCAGAATGAAGAAAAAAAAATAGACAGTGAAGAATAAAACACAAGGATATTGTGCATTTTTCTTATACTATGTGTAGTTTTCTGTCATCATAAACAAAGAGAAGGCCGTGATGCAATTATTGTGCGTGCATTTTTCTTTCATCAGAAATAGAAGAGGCAAGAATGCCACTTCTGATGTGCATTCGCTTATGTATTGCAAAAATACATAATTTATTTCTCAATTTTGTTTTATGCCTATCTCTTCACCTCACATCTCTTGTGGGTTGCTGCAATTGAAGGCTTATTGTAAAGCATTGTTATTAATTTGAAGCTTTATTATTCATTTGCCATGATATTGATGAATTGAAACATTTTACCTAAAGAATAAAGTAGAACAATATTCAGATTATTTTTTCCAAAATCCCATTTTTACATAATTATTCTAGATTTTTATGATTTATATGATTTTATATTCTAGAATTTTTTTTTTTTGGTCCACTACATAATTTTGGGTGTGTTTAAATTTGTATGTTATGCAGATTGTGTAATTAATCTTTAGTATGTGTTATTTATATATGCTTTTGTAAAAATTAGACTTTGAACGTTTATATTACATTGTAAGTTTTCAATTTATGGAATTGTAAAATAATTTTATTCTGAATTTGTATATTATGTGGATTGTGTATTGAACATACTATAAACTAGTGATTTTTAAACATTCAGAATTTAATTTAAATGGTTTTATTAAAAAAATTTAGATTGAATTTAATTTTATTAAATAGTGGACAATTCTAAAAACTAAAAATTAAATCTCATTTTGGTTTTGACATTATAAGAGTTTCTGATGCCCCAAATAAATATATCTTCTGATATTTTTAGTTTTTTATGAATATTCACTAACCCTATTTGTCTTTCCAAGAATCACTAAAACCTACAAGTATCTGAGCAAGTTCCTAATACCAAGTATAATCAAAGTCTCTATTGGAGAAGTTGTTCAATGATACCTACATGGTATCAAGTTTATTCGTAATCAACAAACTAATATTAGATTATTATGATACCAATAAAAATGATATTAGAGATGAGTTGGGACTTTTTGTTTGTGTGGTTTACTTGTGATTGATTATCTTGGAGGACCACTCTTTGATAATAAAGTTAAAATGAACTAATTGTTCTATTTAGAAAAATAAAATACATGATTATCTTTACATTGAATAGTTATATAACCATGTGAATAGAAAAACAAAACCTGAGAGAATTAGTAATGCAGATTGAGATGCAATGCACTTTAGGGCTACTTCCACTATTTTACAATGGATAAGTGCTAATATCTATCAACTTGTTGCCGAATAAATTAAACAAGACAAATTATGGAAGAAACTAGAGTTAATATTTGAAAAGAATATATTTTGATATAAAATATTAATCATGAGATAGCTAGTTAATTTAATAAAGAATCAAATGTCGACACGCATCAATCTCTTTCAATGGCTAGTGAACCAACTAGCATATATAAACATGTGCTTAGAAGATGAGATATTTTCTTGTCCTAATGCTTAGCTCACTTCTTGACATTTAGGATAATTTTTGTGATTTTCCTAAGCATATCACTATTGGGACGTGTTGCACATTGTCTCAAAAATTATATTGTATGAAGAAGTAAGAAGAAAAGAGAAAGAAGAAGATTCTCATGGTATCCTTATTTTAGAGATATGTGGTTGGACCAACACTTGGCATCATAGAGTGATGGAAGGATACATTCTTCTATAGGCAAGTTAAGAAATAGAAAAGTAGTTAGATATTATCACTATAACAAGATATGACATGTTAGAAAGGATTGTTATTCTTGGAGAAGATTGCAGCAAGAGCATTTAAGATGAGATATACTTGAAAGAGAGACAAATATCATATTGGAATGTGATATGATGCTCGATAAAAATGATAAATCTACTAACCTAGTATCTCAAGAGGATGATTGACTTATTGACTCAAAAGTTTCATTTCACATTATCTCATGTATTTACTTATTTACTAAATTTCCATCTTGTGATTATGATATAGTAAAAATGAGTAGTAATGGAACATCATAGATATTGGGCATAGGAGATATCAATCTACAAATATAGATTGGACATCTGTTGATGTTGAAAGATGTCCATTATGTATCAGAAAATCAAGTGAACTTGATGTCTATGGGTATACTGGATGACATGGGATACGTGAGTTATTTTACTGATGGTCAGTAGAAATTGGTCAATAACTCATTAGTTATTATAAAAAGTAAGAAGGATATGTATGCCATACTCATGTTAGAGTATATGGAGATTAATTAAATGTTATTTCTAAAAAAAAGTAGGATTAGTCTCTAACACATGAGACTTAGTCATGTGAGTGAGAATGGATATTAGCTACTAGCTAAAATGAATATCATATCATTTGACCATAGATCCTCTTTTGATGAATATATGAACTATATTGCTCAAAATATTCGTAGAGCACCATTTCACTATCTACCTCATTTGAGGAGATCAAATATTCTCAATTTTATACATACCAATGTCTACTCTATTTAGAGTAGAACACTTGATGGGTCTTTTTACTTTGTGATATTTATTGAAGATCACACTAGGATGGTGTGGGCATTTACATTGAAAATGAAAAACCATATCATTCATATCTTTAAAGATATCCACATTGTAGTTGAGAGAGAAATCAATAGAAAATTAATCTCCGTATGTTCTAATAATCAAGAAAAAACATAAGTTAGTTTGAAAACTATTGCATATCTAATGGAATTACACTTGAAAAGAAGTCAGCCAAGATATCTCAATGAAATAGCATGGCTAAGAAAGATGAAATAGATTATAGAGGAGAAAGTTTAGTGCATGTTTTCTCATGCACATCTTTTAAAATAATTTTAGGAAGAAGCTATGCATGTGCCTATTGATATAATCAAAATATGTCAGCTACCACATTAGATAGAGATATTCCCAATAAATTTTGGAATAGTAAAGATATCTCATAGGATCACTTGATAGTATTTAACTATAGAGCCTTCAATCATATTATGAAAGATGAATGATCAAAATTGAATGATATTACAAGTTCATGAATCTATCTTGGTGATGGACATGAGAAATTTGGGTATAGATTATGGGACATGAGAAATTTGGGATGATATTTAGAGATTACAAGCTTATTTCGAGTAGAGATAAATTTTTGTTGGAGGACCAATTAGTTAATAGTAGTCATCCAAGTAAAGAGGAGAGCGAATATTTAGAGATTCTTATTCACACGTATCTAATGCCTCTTCCTCTAAGAGATCAAATAGATCAAAGAGGAGGAATTGAGTGGCCTCGTGATGATTCTGAGACATAAGATTTTCTAGATTATTCTAAGCCCTAAGATATGTTAAGTGAGAAGGCTAGGAATGATATTTTATTTGAAACTAGAAAAGACCTAGTTGTTCATAATGATACAACTCAACCTAAGTTGAGAAGATCATCCAGTCTCTATCATGTACCTCTAGATTTTATGATTATGTATTATTCATGTATATTGACAAGCCCAACACTTTTTAGGAAGTTCTCTCTCTTAAAAATAAAGAGGAATAGCTTTAGGCTATGTAGAAAGAGATAAAGTCTCTTCATATCAATTAGAATTATGAAATGGTACCATTGTCTAAAGGGAAGCATATTTTGAAAAATAAATAGCATTTTAGACTAAAGCCTAGAGATATGAGGTTCAAGGCTCGGTCAGTAGTAAATGGATTTAGTCAAAATAAAAAAATAAATTTTGATGAGATATTTTTTACTGTAGTGAAAATATCTTCTACTTGATTTATTCTTATTCTAGCTGCTATCTTAGACTAAGAAATTGATCAGTTAAGTGTGAAAATTATATTGTTTATGGGTAACCTTCATGAGACCTATTAGAATTTTTTATCTATGTATATAAGTAATTATGCTAAATTTAATATCAATGGATTGTGTAGAATATAATACAATATCCCAAGGAAAAAGATCATAACACAAACTATAACAAATACTAGTTTTAACGTGATACACTAGTCGTCCAACACGACTAGCTACATTCGCTAGAAAAGCTCATAATGCTTAGATTTTTATTAATGCAAGTATTTTAGTACATAATTGAGAGAGAGTGAAGAAGAACAAAGCACTCACTTTGAGATTATAGATACTATATATATATACACATACATACATGCATAATAATTAGGGTTCTACATAAAATAGAATATGTTGGATCTTCAGAGCAAACTAAGTCATGCTCCAAAAATTCTTATGGCCCACTAACTGGGTAGGAGGACATTGTTATTGTTCCAATGCCACATATCCAATCTCTTAACAATTTTAGTTTCTGCATCTATAAATAAATTAGAGAAACAAAACAAAGAGTTAAGAAAACAGATAACAAAACAAATTATATACTATAATCTCCACCTTAAGTTATTTTGTATACATATAGAGAGATGCTCTCTAAAAATGATTAGTCATAATAGGACTATAGCTAATTAGATATATTCAATTAATCAAAATAGTGTCGCAACTTATTCAAAGTGATAGGTTTTGTAAACATACCTGTTGGATTATTAGAAGTTTCAATCTTTTTCACTTGCACCCTCTTCTCAGATCAAAAAAAATAATATCGCACATCATTGTACTTTATCCTCTCATGGTGTACCTAGTCTTTTGATAAACAAATAGCACCGAGGTTGTCATAGAACACAATTGAAACCTCCTAGTAAAGACCAAGTTCCTTGAGAAAACCCTTCATCGAGATTCCTTCCTTCACAGCTTTAGTTAGCACCATATACTCTACTTTAGTAGGGGTTAGAGTGACAAAAGATTGAAGAGTAGCTTTCCAACTAACTATAGAGCCACATATAGTGAAGACATAGCCAGTCATGGACCATCTAATGTCAGCATCTCCTACATAGTCATAATTAGAATATCTAGCTAGCATGAATTCAAATTCATCATTAAATATCATACCTATATTATATGTCCCCTTGAGGTACCTTAGTATCCTCTTTATAGATTTCCAGTGTTCTTTACTAGGATTTATCATAAACCTCCTCACTGCATGAGCAATATTAGGGTAGGTGCACACCATGAGATACATGAGGCTATCAACAGTATTGAAATAAGGGACCTTAGATATTTGTTCCTTATTAGGTTCAAATTGAGGATAAAACTCCAATGACAGAAAGAGGTTGGAGGCATATGGCATGGACAGAGGCTTACATGAAGTTATTCCAAACCTAGATAGAATTTTATAAATATATTATTTTTGTGATAGAAATAATTTTCTTTTAGTTATATTTCTGAATATTACCATGCCTAGAATTCTCTTTGCCCCTCCCAAATTTTTCATATCAAATTTAGAACTAAGGAGATTCTTCAGTTAATGAATGTTAGATTTATTTTTGGCAGCGATAAGCATATCATCTACATACAGCAATAAATAGATATATGACTCCTCATTTAACCTTCTAAAATAAACATAGCCATCATGGTCACACCTAATATATTAATGACTAGTCATGAAATAGTCAAACTTCTTGTACCATAGACGAGGAGACTATTTAAGTCCATAAAGGAACTTTAGAAACTTGCACAAATGAGTTTCTTTACCTAATGCCTTAAAATCTTAGGCTGGCTCATGTACATTTTTTCATCTAGATCTCCATGAAGGAAAGTAGTTTTGATATCTAGTTGCTTAAGTTCAAAATCTTAAAGTGCCACTAATACTAGAAATACCTTGATTGAGGTATATCTGACTATAGGAAAGAATATCTTACTATAATCAACACCCTCTTTCTGACTGAATCATTTTGAAACTAGATATGTCTTGAATTTTATACCCCTAGCAAATGAGGTATCTTCTTTCTTCTTCATAACCCATTTGTAAGAAGCTATCTTTCTTCCTTTTAGTTTAGCACAACAATCCAAGTATCATTCTTGCGAAGGGATTCAATCTCTCTATTGATGAAAACTATCCAAGACTCAAATTCAAGATATTTAATAGCAACCCTGGATGAGAAAGGTTCAGGATTGTCAAAATTTTCAGCAACTTGTAGGAAAAACCCTACAAACCCATTAAAGCTCAATCTCAAAGAAGGACCTATATTTATCCTCCTAGGTCTATCCCTAGGAATATTGTAGGGAATAGATACTTCGAGTGTAGGTTCAGGATCATGTTCAGAAATAGGCTCAAGATCATATCCATGATTAGTTATTTATTGTATATAGACAAATTCAAACATTCTTCCTAGAGCCACAAAATTAGAATTTAACTCTACCTTAAATTTATATTGAGGAACTTTAGATGATAGGATAGGACTAGGTACTTGTTTTAGGATGATACTTTCATCAAAGGTAACACTCATAGAGAGGATCGCTCTTTTTTTAGATGGTGACTAGATATGGAATCCCTTGACTTCGTCACCATATCCAATAAATATTTCTTTTCTTACTCATGGTTCAAGCTGACCATCATATACATGATAGTAAGGAACACAACTGAATACTTTTAGGTAAGAATAATCTATAGGTTTACTAGACCATACTTAAAATGGAATTTTGAAATCAATTCCACTATGTGGTGATCTATTTATAAAATGACATATTGTATTACCGACTATAGCTCAAAACTCTTTGCCTAAGTCTGATTGAGAGAGCATACACCTAGTTTTCTCCAAATAAAGTTTGGTTTATTCTATTAGCAATACTATTTTACTGAGGAATGTCCCTAACTATTTTATGTCGAGCTATATCTTTGTCCTTGTAGAATTCATCAAATTCAAACTAATAAAATTCTAGACCATTGTCTGTTCATAATAGTTTAACATTCTTAAGTGTTAGGCTTTCTACTAAGCTAACCCACTACTTAAACTTTCTAAAAGTTACATATTTATGTTTTATCATGAATACCTAGGATATCCTAAAGTAGTCATCTGCTAGACATAAATTGGGCACCACTAAGAGATGAGACCCTAGAAGGGCACCAATAGTCAGCATGGATAAATCCAAAGTACCTTTTGTGTAGTGTATAGATTTACCAAATTTAGGACTATATTTTTACCAAAAACACAATAATCATCAAAATTCAGTTTATTAATTTTATGACCAAGAAGAAGGATTAGATCAAAAATGATTTTCATACTTTTCTCCCCCATATCTGTGAGTCACATGTGTCATAATCTGATAAGATCAAAAATGATAGTAGTATCCCCACTCACTGTGGAACCCATAGTATGTATGTCATTACACTTTTTTACCCTTTTAGTGTGATGTCATCTACTTGGTGAATATTTAGTATTCTCTCACTACCATTAAAGGTACATCCTTGACATCCAAAACTTTGAAAGAGATTAGATTCATAGTTATTTATAGAATGTGTCTTACATCTGATAGAAAAATGATCTGATCATCATATGTCCTCAACCTAACTATGCCCTCCAACAACATTACATGGTTGGCTATTACCAACAACTTTACATGGTTGGATGTTACCAACAATAGCATGAATAGCTTCCTTCATATCATATCGACTAAATTATTCCAAATGTGTATTGATGTGAAAGGAAGCATCACTATCTAGGATCTAGGAGTCAGACTTTGTAATAGTAGTAGAAGTGACCAGCATGAGGTCTTCTTCATCTATGACATCACATGCTACAACATTATCATGTGGGAGAATAGGTTGACCCGACTGATCATGTCTTGTTTTCTTCCTTGTGCATTTAGTTTTTCAATTCCTTTTCTATTTGCAATAGTGACAGGTATCACCCTCCTTGGATCTTTTCTGAAATTTGTTCTCCTTTTTATCAAATGAAGTGGTAGGGCCTCTTATTTTGTACCACCAATCTAGTAGCTTGCTGCTCAAGCCATTCAACAACAACTTTTTGCCTCATTTTTCTGGAGTGTGAAGCAAACCAAATATCTTCTAGAGTAATTTTATCCTTCCCCACAATTAATGACTCCACAAAGTTTTCATATGAAGCTAGAAGCAAGATCAATAGTAGAAGTGCAACATCTTTATCTTCTATCTTGGCATCTACATGCTTCAGGTTCATAAAGATGTTCAAATTATCCAAGTGATTTTTTGAAGTAGAGGTGTCAAATGGGCCAGTTCAGGAAGGTGGGGCATGGTTTGGGTCGTGTCGAATTCTCATGATTTAGGCTAGGGTGCCAGGCCATGTTTGGCCTGGCATGAGGCACAATATACCTCGGCATGGCAAGGAATGAGCTATGTCGAGAGCCAACCCAGCATGGGTCTAGGCATGGGTCTAGAACATGTCGTGCCGAACTAAGCATGACCGAGTCAGGCCATGCCTCAGGCCAGGCCCGAGCTGCCCGGCCCATTTGACACATCTATTTTAATGGAGTCCCTTGTTGCATCCTTAGTGTGAAAAGTCTCTTTTTTAATAGAAGCTTATTCATGAGTGACTTTTTCATATACAGCAACTCCAACTTGAACCACAAGCCTGTATCAGTCTTCTCGCATGCTACCTTAGCTATCACCTTATCAGCTAGGCTCAAAAGAATCGTAGAGTGATCCTTCTCTTCATGCTTTCATGCCTCAACCTTTGTTAACCCAATAGTAGCAATATTAGTAGCAGCAACATAACCATCAACTAGAGGGCTCTATATATTTTAAAGTTTTTCATGTGTCTGCATTTTTATTTGACACTACTAAAACCATTCATGTCATTAAATTTCTCAATAGTAGTGTTCAATGTTCCAGGCATTTCAACAAAATTCACATATTGTTAAATTAGCATAATAGTACTTACAACAAACTAGAAATTCATCAACGTAACAAAAACTATAATATAACCAAAACCTTTGATAACAATTGTTAGAATTTTATATATATATATATAATTTATTATGCCGAACATAACACCAATGTATTGTGTAGAATATAATACAACATCCCAAGGAACAAGAACATAACACAAACCATAACAAATATAGGTTTTAATGTGGTTCACTAGTCATTCAATATGACTAGCTATATCTACCATAAAAGTACATAACACTTATAGATTTATTAACCCAAATATTTCAGTACATAATCAAGAGAGAGAGAAGAATAATAAAGTGCACACTTTTCAATTATAGATGCAACACGCACGCACACACACATACATTAATTAGGGGTCTATATAAAATAGAACGGGTTGATTCTTTAGAGTGAACTAGATCATGCTCCAAATGTTTTTTCTCCAGCCCACTGACTGAGCAGTGGGACCCCTGATATTGTCCTACTTCGCATATTCAATCTCTCAACATATTAATAAATTACACCTATAAATAAAATAAAGAAACAAAATAGAGAGTTAATGAAACAAATTATATACTACAATACCCTCTACATGGATTAACATGAGGGATTAATACTAGATGGGAAAGAAGGTCTTATATGCAAACTAGAAAAAAATCATGTATAGACTTAACTGAGTTTCTAGGCAGTAGTATAAAAAATTTTATTCATTTATGTAGTCTCATGACTTTCAACATATTTATTATGTCCATTGTATATTCATCAGTCATCAAACTAATGATGATTGACTTGTACTTTTATAATATGTTAATAATGTATTAATCATTGAGCATAACAAAGCATAGAATACCAAACTTAATGGAGAGTTAAGAAAAGCATTTTTTATGAATTAGTCCCAATCAAGAAAATTATATAGATAAGTTTTATCCAAGATAAGTCTTTTAGATGTATCCAGTTATCTCAAGATTACTATATTGGAAATATTCTTGAGAGATTCATTATGAAATAGGCTAAGGTGAACTTAATTCCCTTGGCCATATATTTTAAGATGAGTACCAATTATTATACTAAGACTGATGGTAAAAAGAGAAATATGAGTCATGCTCCCTATGTCTTATCTATCAACAGTCTATTGTATGTTATGATCTATACTAGATTATATCTTGAATATACTATCAATGTTGTCAGTCATTTTGTCTCAAATATTCAAACTAGGATATATATCAATGGGTTAGAATGAGATTTAACATGAGGTATTTATGAGGGTTATCTCAAAAATTTTTGTGCCTGGGCAGGTGAAGGTCCACTCTTTTTGGATACAATAATTTTGATATGACAGATATTTTGTATTCATGGTAAATCTACCTTAGGTTGTGTAATAATCCTTTGAGGAAAAGTATTATCCTTATAATCCAAACTATAAATGTGTGTTATTATCTTCTATTATTGTGACTAAGTTCATTATAGTTACTATAGCTTGAAAAAAAATTATGAGTGAAAAAGATTTTTAGACTTTAATATATGATAGGATATATATTATTTGATGTGATAATCAAAGTGCAATATATTTATCCAAAAATTTAACTTTTTAGAGTTGATCAAAGCATATTGATGTATAATATCATTAGATACAAGATATATTAGAAAAAAACTCAACTATACTTGATAAAATACACAAACAAAAATACCAATGATATATTAATTAAATTTTTATCGTTAATACAATTTATTTTCATTAAAATGTGTTCTGGTATGTGTCTCCACATCTTGGGCATAGAAAGATATTTGTTGGATTTGTTTGAGTTGGGTAGATTGATTTGGTTTGGTTTGTGTTTTAGTTTAATCTTTTTAAATTTAAATAGCAACATATAATTTTTATGTTGTACTTCTATACATTATTTTATTTAGTTACTACTATTAGGTATTTTTTTGTTTTTTTTTTATTTGCATGTGAGGTGCATTATGGACCAAGAACTATCACGTTATATTTGAAAAAAAAAGTACAAGAAATTTAAATGCTTGTGACTTATGAATTTGGGTGTCCTTATTTTTAATTTATTTTTAGTTTTGTGACTTTAAAAATATCAAAGGTTTAGTCTATAAATATTAACAATTTTTGGGGAAACACCCCAAAACATAATTCTCCTAATAATTAATATAGTATCTTTTCATGTTGTTTATTTTATTATATAATAATATTATTTGGGGATTGTAATTATTGTCTAGTTTGATGGTATTTCTCAAACACTTTATATATTGTTTTGTGAAATGAAATAAATATAAAATTTTCTAGAAAAAAAAAAGCTATTTGGTTCTTTAAGAACTTTACGAACTTATTAAAAATGTCTATGGCATTCAAATATGACTATCATTCAATCCTTCATAGTTGATTATGACATCATCACTATACTAATGTTTTTGCTTTTTTCTAAGCAACAAGTTAAGATATTTTTTTATAGATATGATTATAGAATACTTATTATCACTAAATCTAGACATGATAAGTAGGATGAAAGGCCCAGGCACAACACAAGACACGACCCAATTGAGTCGTGATTGGCCTGACACAACACTGTCCAAAACTATGCCTAAATCTGGGTTATGCTGGCCCGAGGCATGACTCATGTTGTGCTAGGCTAGGGGGTGTCATGCCTTGTTCTAGGCTAGGCACGACCCGGGTGCCCGACTCATTTACATGGTCCATCAACACCGTTACCATGACCCAGGACCATAGATCGGGAAGCGGGCGTGATCCACTTGGCCCATGCCCACCCTACTTGATCCATTTTTCAAAAAATAAATTTTTTAAGCAACCCCACTTAGTACATATTGCGGGTTTTTTAATGAGCCCGCCACATGGATGTTTGTGCACATCCACAAGGCATGACCTAGGTGCACATGGATGGACAGTGGAGCTGAATGGTACTAGTGCGTAGTGCCACTATGAGCTACCGATGGCCCAAAAAATGGAATGATCCGACATGAAAAAACAACTTAAAAACAACCTGACACAAAAGGCATGAGATTGCCTAGACTCGTGTCGGTCAGGTCATGCCGGACAAAGCATAATTCTAGTGGTGTCATGTCTGGCACGACATGGTGACCTGGTTGGGTCGTGAGGTTCATATCATTTGGTACTAGAGCTAAGCTCTAGTCTTAGATTTGTTGTTAATTTGTTTAAACTCTGGATACTTTTATTTCTTTATCTCTAACTCTTATTAAAAATTAGTTCTAATATGATTAACTATTTTATCTAGTAGATTCTTTTTGAATATAGTATACTATTTGTTATGATTTTAATTACTATTTGTTATGAATAAAGAATAAAGTAATCATTCATACTATTTGTTATGGATATAGTATATTGTATGGATACAGTATACTATTTGTTATGATTTTAATTAATTGTTTTTGCAAAAAAAAAAAAAGAAAAAAAAGGAAACATAAAAGTCAAAAAATAATAAAAAAATAAAAAATTGATTAAATATAGTATACTATTTGTTTGTGTCTCTTTATGAATATTGTTTGTCTTCAATTTAAATTTATATTGTGATATTCTATTTAATCTTAAAAATTTTAATTACCTAATAAGTTCTTTGAAACTATCACTTGAATCTCAACTCTTGTTTGTTTAAGTTAAATAAGAGTTTTCAAGGGTTACTGAGTATTGAGTAATCCACATAAATAGTATGTAATAATCATTCTTATTTTTTTCTAAAATAATGTCTGACACTACCAATAGAAGTTCTCCAAAAGTTATTGATCCAAAATTATTTATGTGAACTATGATATATGAAATGAGGTGTATGATGAGACTAAAACTAGAACATGTCTATTTTTCGGTTGGATCATATATAGAGCAGTCATTTAGAGTGCTCATATAATATTCGAAGGAGGGAGAAATTTTTGCCAAGAAAATATCCAAATGATTACTACAAGGACCATGAAAGGGATGATAAAAAAGAAAATGAGATGGCTTCCATAATCAATCATGAAAGATGTGGACACTTTAGAGAAGTGATGAAGCATGAAGATAACAACCTAGGAAGCATTAAGTTGAGAATTCCTTCATTCCAAGGTAAAACTAATCAAGAAACTTACCTTGAATGGGAAAAAGATGAGTTAGTTTTTGATTCTCATAATTATTCTAACTTAAAGAAAGTTTAACTAGCTACAATTGAATTCACTAATTATGCCCTCATTTTCTAGGATCAACTTGTGATTAGTAGAAGATGAATTGGGGAACCTTTAATAGAGATGTGGAAGGATATGAAAATGGTAACAAAGAGGATGTTTCCAAGCCACTATTGTAGAGGCTTATAAAAGAAATTACAAAACCTGACACGATGCACCCTGATCCCCTCCTCTTCAACAATACACCAAGTCTCTCTTTCATACAAAAATCACTCAATTTTACTACTATCGTCATAATCTATCAAAAACTATAATTAGTAAAATTATTCACTTTAAGTCTTTTTTCTATATAATCACATCATAGCAACCAAGTATCCTTCTAGCACTAAAATTCATGGTTTTTCATAATGCCACAACTTTCTTATTACAAAACAACAAAGTTTTAAGGCAAAAGCCATAACATTATTTCTAAATCCATGACTTTTATCTACAAAATGTTTCATGAAGTAATATCCGAGTTGTTATTTTCATCACCATGACTTTCTACTCTTGAGGAAGGTAAAAGTCATGACTCATTTTCTAATATCACAATGGGTTAAGGAGACGGAATGCACATGTCAAGGCCATTCCAAGCACAATGACTTACTATAGAGTTGTCAATTGAGCCAGGTGGCCCGAGAATGATATGAGGCATGGCACAGCCTAGTTCATAGTCATGCTCATACCTACACTAGCCTCATGCTAGCCCCAACATGACTTGAGTCATGCCAGACAAGAGTTTCTAGCATTGGATGGCAATGCACAATATGACCCATTGGGTTGATTTCGGCCCAACTAGCCAAATAGGCTAGCCTAGATTTGACCTAAGCTAGCATAACCTGACCTAGGCTAGCCTAGAATGAACCCAGGAATGCTATGTCACAACATATTTGATACCTCTAACTTAGTGTTACATAGGAAAAATGATAGTCGTGGCCATTTGATGCAAGAGTGAGAGATCAAAACAACAGCTTATTCCCAACACCATAATTGTGTTCTAGAAATGAAATGTGTAGTCATAGTCATTCCTAATATTGAAAATATCTATGCAAGAGAGATATGAAATTCATGACCTATTTCCAGTACCATTGCTTTATATTCTAGAGTCAAAAAACATAGACATGTCAATTCTCATCATCATGGTATTCAAGAGCTACAAAGAGATCAAAGTGATGACTCCATCCAAAAGCTATGACTTCCAACTTAAAATTTAGAATCAGCTCCTTGAGTATAAAAAACGAAAATTTCAAAAAGATCCTAGGGCACAAGAGTGAAATGCAAATCTAGGGTTTTTGGAGTCAATTTTTTTCTCAAACCTAGGGGAGATCACGGAGCAAAGGGGGCAATGCAATGCACAAGCATAAACCTTAAGTGGAGGGCATGATTTTTGACTCTCCCTAATGGGAACTCTCAGTCATAAAATTAAGTATTATAGATTTAGGGTTAATTGCTAAATATTCTTGAAGTCTATCATTGGGAACCTAAAATTTTATGAGATATTTTTCCAATTATCTCATGCGAATTCATTTTCAATGTTATGCTAAATTGATGTCTTGAGTTGTATTCAATTATGTGTGATGGATGCTTAATTAATTAATTTGATATTTGGATTTCATTATAGTTTTGATATTGATCGATGTGATATTTATGTAGAGCTAGGATTATGGTTTAACTATAAGTGAGTTAGAGCATGTTATTGTGATGGATGGTGAAAGATAACTCATGAAGCACACTAGCTCATAATGGTAGGGAGGAAGTGATAGCCTATCTGATCATTTTGTGTGAAACAAACATATTTGTCAAAATCTAATATTGAGATATATTAATTATGTGAGTATGATACTTATGAATTTGAAAGTATGAATATTTTTTTAAGCAAATCCTTTGTGAATGATTTAAAAGAATTCACCTTAATTATTGTGAGTATTTTATAAAATATTTTTCTAAATAGATTCCCTTTAATGTGGAAATCACATGTTGATATGATAGATGGTGACATGTAAGTCATGAGATACATGTGATTAGAGGTGACTCATAAGGTGATAACAGTTCTCCAAGTTACTTTTTATCATATAACTACCATTAGTGAGATTTAAAAATAAACATATGTTAATTGTTCAAGTATATTGCTCATGAAGCCAAAAGTATAAATATTTTTGTTACCACATTAATTTATATCTATATAACATTAGATGACCCTTGAGTAGGGATGCCCAATCTTAGAGTACTTATGAGATATAGAGTTGAGAAAGAACTAATAGAAAGAACTAATAGTGATAGAGATACCCAATCAGGTGATAAATAAGATTTCCAATAGCCCAATTATCAATATACCTTGAGAGATTTTGTATAACACCTTACACATAAAACCAATAATATTTAGATGAGATATTACATATAAAACAAATAACAATTGAATAAGACCTCGCATATAAAACTAATAACTGGATAAGACCAAACTTGTCTAAGGAATGCTCATTTGGTCATTCATAGTTTTTTGGAAAGTGAAAGAGAAAGAGCTAGGACTTGGGAGAAGAAAAATATTTTGGTGTGATTTCTTCATTTCTATGTGATCAAACAAAAAGGAAAAAAAAATATTTGAAGAGAGAGCTAAGGTAAGAAAGCTACCTCTAACTTCCTCTTTGATATTTGGATTTTAAAAAAATCTCTAACCTTATGTAAAGGCGATCTTGATGGTCCTATTTTATATTGAAGCTTTTTTGGGTTATGTTTCGAAGTTTTTTGGGCCATGATTGGTTTGAAAGAGTTTTTGAATAAAGAAAATGATAAAGATTAAGGGATATGTTGTTAAAAACAAAATTTTAAAAATATTTATTTTTGTTTTGGCCATACATTAAGGTATGATCATCCAAATTGAGTGATTCCAAATTTTAAACAATTATAATAGTTAGACATACAAATATATAGAATGAATCAAGAGAAAAAAATAGCTTTGAGGCTTCCAAATATGAGTGTAAAAGTGAGTATCAGGTGAGCTATCGGTATGATATGTTTTGGGTATAATTATGATATTTTGACAATAAGTTGAGTTTCACTTATCCAAATTGAGTGATTCAAAATTATGAGTATATTAGACTTATAGTAGAATAATTTACATAAAAAAAAATTAGCTACATATTTTAACTCCAAAGCACCTAGAAATATATCAAAGTTGAGCTATGTGCAAGAAAAATCTGATTCTATTTTGCAAATTAAAATAGTATAGATATTTTGTGCCATAACTTAGTTTTAGTGATCTAAATTTGATGATTCTAATTGGAAAAGAAATCTTATAACCATAGATTTCAATTATCATAAAGAATTATTATAAACCCCTACAGTTAAACCCTCGAAATTGAGTATAACCATAGGTAACTAAGTGAGTTGGACTTGCCGACTAATTTGGCCTTAAAATGCCATAACTTTAGTTTGGATGATCCAAATAAGATGATTCTAATTCCTACTAAAATTAGATTCATAGTGCTATTATTTTTTGGCTGTTATTTAAATATGACATATTTGTGATGGCTTAGGAGTTGGTGATAAGGAAGCCTAACCTAGAGGTGTTCAGTGAGCTGTCTGGCATGGGCAAAGCATGTAGCACCATACTGTTCATAATCATACATAGATATACTGTGGGCTGGCCCACATGCTGGTTCTGGTTGTGTCAGCCCAAACTTTTTGACACAGAGGTGCAACACAATACAACCCCAGCATGATGACCCCATTTGGGCTAATTTTGACTTGGCTAGCTAGTGGCAAGTTCTAGGCTAGCTTGAACCTGACCCAGACCTAGTCTGGATCAAGTCAAGCTAACATGGAATGAACTAGGCTAGCTTGGATAGACCTAACCTGACTTGCATGACCCGACTTGACCCAACCAAAATGTGTACCAATGAACCATATCAGGCTACCTATTTTCAGAGTCGTTCTAGCATGGTATGATCCATTTGTCACATCTAACTTGACCTAAGAATGAGATTTCAAAGATTAAAATCTAAGAACACCAATTATTTTAGGTTTTATTTTTCTTATTCTCTTCATGTTTTATGTTTTACATTTGTTCTTTACACTTCTTTCTTTGTTTTGGTTTTGTATATTTTTATTATATTAAATCAAAAAGGTTTTATATGAATAATGTAATGAATATTATCGTTGAACCATAAATGAATAGGTGCATTATCCATTCTTATTTTAAGGGTAATGAATATTATTTCACTATTGAAATAATTTAAAATAAAACTACATATTAATTTGATTTAAGTGATTTGAAAAAAATAATGGTAAATGGATTACCATGAAATTTGTATGAGCATTTGAATGTACTATTTGTGTATAAATGTATATTTAATATTATAAATTACTATGATTGAGTTTTTATACCCTTAATAAATTGGTATACCAATAAAGGTCAAACAATAAGTAATATGAATGATTGTAATATAGTGGTATAATAATTCATAGCCAAGTGGGATAATATTGGTAGTATTCAGAAATAATTTTCAAATAACTAGTTTGCTATCAACAGTCCAATGAGATCATACTATGTTATAAATATTTTTATATCATCCTGCAACCCAGCAAGATTGTACCGGCTATTCCATTATTCTTAGCACCAAAGTTATTGGCTAAATTTATGTGGGGGAAAAATGATAAGTTAATATGTGAATTGTATGATTTGAATTTTGAATGAAATATTAACATATGAAATTGCATATAGAAAGTGTTCAAATAAATTGTAAATAAAAATAAGTAAAAGTAGTGTGTGTGTGTGTGTGTGTGTGTGTGTGTGTGTGTGTGTGTGTGTGTGTGTGTGTGTGTAATTTTCCAAATTGATAAATAAAATTACATATTTCAAAAAGATACATGTTTTTGTGTTTAATTGAAATAAAGAGAGAATTACATAGAACTGCCAAGCATGAAAATGCTTAGCATATTATTATTTTTTATTTCATGTAGGTACCAAACGATTAGAGATGAAAGCAAAGACAACATAAGTATAGTGTCATCATCAAAGTTATGCAGAGACTTAGTAATGCTTTGGCTCATTCATATATCTCATTATGTGAGATTATTTGACTCCTTTATATTAAAACTTTAATGTGGAAATGAACTCTGATAATATTTTGCAAAGAATTTGTAAAAGGGCATGGACTCCATATTGTATAAATATATTATACTAAAGAAATGTTTACGAGCATTAAAATAAAATGATGTATTTTTTATATATATGAATATGTATTGATAATGTGATAATATATTCAATAAAATATGAGTATAGAAATTATGTCTTGATAAATGATTTCCACATGTTGGAAAAAGAATTATATGAAATTTTGTTGACAAATAGTTTTCGAATGGAAAATGGGTTTGCATCCATATATCCTTTCTAATCTTTAGGATTGAAAGGATATGGTTAAAGTATGACTTGACTCTGATACATATCTTATTGGCCTTAATAAGTTAAGCATTGAAAGTTCAAGAGCTAATATGGTTAAAGGTGACATAAGAAATAGCCCAAATAGCTTTGCTAATGTGGATGGTGTTGGGTTCTGGTAAGTTTCATGTGAGATATTCGCAACAGATTAGGAACTTACCAATTATCCATATGAATATAATTAAATACTTGACAAGGATGTCACATGTTGTAGCACAAATAAAACTTTTGATTCTGAATGGTTCGGTCGAATCTTAGCACAGTCAAGTGTTCATGCCTCTAGCGGTATCCACACAAAATGTATCTTTGTAATATTTTTTTATCATATTCTATCTCTCCCATTTTATAAAATCTTTTGGTTTTTTTCACATACCTTTCTAAAAGGATGTGTCATTAACTAAAAGGATGTGGCATTAATGAAACATTTTTATTTTTTCACACATATTTCTAAAAGGATATGTCATTAACTAAAATGATGTGTCATTAATGAAATATCTTGTTTTTTGGGAGAATTATGTTTTGGGGTGATTCCCTAGAAATTTTTAATATTTAGAAACTAAAATTTTGATATTATAAAAAAAGTCACAAAACTAAAAATAAATTAAAAAATAAGTGCACCTAAATTCATAAGTACTAAACTACCATGTCCCAAGCCCACGTCCACACCCCTCGCCTTCGCCCCTCGCCCTCGCCTACGGCCTCGCCCTCGCCCCTCGCCATCGCCCACGCCTTCGCCTTGGCCCTCGCCCTCGCCCCTCGCCATCGCCCACGCCTTCGCCCTGGCCCTCGCCCTAGCCCCTCGCCATAGCCCCTAGCCCTCGCCCCTAGCCCGTATGCCCTCACCTCTCGCCCCTCACCCCCAGCCCATCTCAATGAGCTCCTTCTTGGAGGTGTTGTCCATCGAGCTCGTAGTCGAGCACCTGGAGCTCGAATGAAAGCTCCTGAAGATCGACGTCGCTCTCGGTCGAACATCTAGAGCTCGAAGGAGCTCGATGCCGAGCTCGACGAGAGCTCCATCGAGCTCATCTTCGAGCTCTAGGAGCTCGGTGTCGAACTTCTTCGATCTCCAAGAGCTCGACTGAGAATAATGTTGAGGTCCAGAAGCTCGGCGTAGAGCTCCTTCGAGGTCCAGGAGCTCGACCGAGAGCTACATCGAGCTCCTGAAGCTCGACGGTGAGTTCAATGGTGTTCTCGGTCGAGCTCGAGGAGCTCAGCATTGAGGTCCAGGAGCTCAGCGTCGAGCTCCAGGAGTTCGACAAGATATCAACGTCGAGCCCCTAGAGCTCAATGGAGCTCTCGGTCAAGCTTCTTCGAGCTCTAGGAGCTCTACCGAGAGCTCGACGATGACTCCACGAAGAATCTCGTGGAGACGGGCTGGGGGAGAGGGGTGGGGAGAGAGGGGTGAGAGGTGAGGTCAGAGAGGCTAGGGGAGACGAGCAAGGGCCAAGAACGAGGGCGAGGGCGTGGACGTGGGCGAGGGGCGTGGGCATGGGCGAGGGGCGTGGGAGTGGGCGTGGGCAAGAATAGTTTAGTACACTTATTTTTAATTTATTTTTAGTTTTGTGACTTTTTTAAAAATATCAAAATTGTAGTTTTTAAATCTTAAAAATTTATGGGGAAACACTCCAAAACATAATTCTCCCTTGTTTTTTCACACACATTTCTAAAAGGATGTGTCATTAAAGAAACCTTTTATTTTTGTACACACCTTTCTAAAAGGATGTGTCATTATTAAAACCTTTTAGTTTTTCACACACTTTTCTAAAAGGATGTACCATTAATGAAAGAGAGAAATATGGGCTTTAAGTTTGGACCCATTTTAAAGGTCCAAACATCTACTAATTGGACCAAAAACCTTTAATCCAATTACCTTAATATTTGAAATGAATTTCAAACTTAATATTAGGCCCAATTTATTTTAGTCTAACTAAAATAAAATGAACTCTAAACATATATATGTTTTTATATATGTGACTCAATAGGTTCTCATAACATTGGTAGTGACTTTAAAATCTTATTTTTAAAAAACAGACAATGAGAAGCATTTAGCAATACATCATTGCTACCCAAGTTACAAAAATATAATAGATTTGACTTAACTTAAGTTCATGACTTATTTTATCATACAACATAGTCCTTTTGTCCATGATATCTAGATTAATTTATGAGGCATGGATCATGTCATCCTCGCATCAATCTATATGTTTCTTGAGCTTTGAGTAGACAGATATAAACAAATAAGCTCATTATATCATATTGACTTATTTGAGCATGACCATGCATTATAATAGTCCTACTCAATCAAGGGGTCAACTGATATCACTTATATTATATAAAAGGGATAAATTTCATCTATATTAATCACATCCCTCTACACAATTTATTATATACCTAGTAAACAACTTTATAACCATCATTGTTACAGATGACATTTTCTGAATCCAAACTATACAACTCATTATGTAGTGAATCATAGTGACTTCAGGTCAAAGGACAATTCATACTAATAGTCATTGTGATAATATATATGACACTTATATAACAATCCATACAATATTCTCATAGTGGGTTAGTTCAGTATATGTTCTCCAACATATACTTATGTGTTAACTTAATATCTCATATAAGTTAACCATAATGATGGTCACACTATGACACTTAATGTATTAATATTTTCCTTGAATATTATTACTTGACTAGAGACAATTTAGAGTGTTATTCTATATAATATTTCAGTTTGGGGCATTATTATATTCATCTAATATTTGCACAGATCTAAATAAATATAATAAACATAAAATGATGCCTTTTACATATAAGATATGATACAAAAGTCCCAAAAGAATCATCTAATGATTGACTTTTAAGGCATACTCTAACAGATGGTGGGCAAGCATCGCATGCTCCTTCGATATAAGCAAGGCCAAAATACAAAAGGTATTATGGATTTCCTCAAACAAAGAGTTAAAGTACTATAAAGTGCAGCACAACCAACTATAGTTGCTCCTCAATGATCAACCATAGAAAAAATGGTAATATGCCAACATATAGATTTTCTTGGAAAGAAGAGTATGATAGAAAAAAAAAGATAGGGTAAGAAAAATCATAGCTAGTCAAGTTATTATCATCACTAGAATAAGATTCTAAAGAACCATAGGGTTCTAGTCAACCTATAGCATAGAGACCAACTCAAACTTGTAATAAGACTATTCTCCCAGCACCATCAATAGCTAGTGCACTAAGAGGTTCTTCGAGAGGGATAACTCTTACTTATTGCACACATTGTGGGAGGAAAGAGAGAGTGTTAGAGATTGGAAAGTGCATATTTGGTTTGTGGATTCAATGAACACAAAGTTAAAGACTATCATATCATTTGTTTATACCATGGATTGGGGTTAAGATTTTAGTAGTACAGTAGAGCAATAGGGAAATAAGAGTATTGCATCACTAAGTTTGTTGAGATAAGAAATACATGCCATATGCAAACAAGATGCCCAAGCTCTAACTAGGGCATATGTAATGAAGGAAATGAAATATAAAGAACTCCTAGATGTGATAATTGGTAATTTCTATATTTTTGAAAACTATAGTACATGCATTGATAGATATAGGATCAACTCATTCCTATAATTATATTTCTATTCTAAGTTTGAGTAGTTTATTCGAAGAGTAAAATTGAGTTTGATATTTTAGTAACAAATCCAATGGGGCATAGTGTCATTGTGAATAGAGTTTATATAAATTATCTCATCAGAATACTAGAGTATGAGTTTCTGAGAAACTTAATTGAGTTACCTTTCAAAGAGTTCAATGTGATATTAGGGATAGATTAGTTGTAGAATGAAGTAGGTGATTATTAGATAAGTGGTGGTTGATTCTAGAATGAAGTGGGTGATCTTCACGACACCAAGTAGTGAGGAAGCAACTTTCATCGGTGAGAGGTCGAACAACCTCTCTTGTGTGATATCTATTGCTACCGCTAGAATAATGATTCGAAAGGGGTGTGAAGTATATTTGACATATGTAATTGATACAAAAAGGTGAAGCTGATATTATTAGACACCCCTACCATTTGTGAATTTCTGGACATGTTTCCGGAGGAATTACTAAGATTGCCTCCACATGGAAAAATTGAGCCCACAATTAACATTATTTTAGGTGTCACTCCAACATCAATTACTTCTTACAAAATGGCTCTAGTGGAGCTAAAATAATTATAGCTTCAATTACAAGAGTTGTTAGAGAGGATGAAGATGTGCATATGGGGGCATTTAGAACACGATATGGATATAATGAGTTCCTTGTAATACTTTTTAGATTGACTAATACACTGAAAACTTTCATGGACTTAATGAACCATATTTTCTAGCCATATGTAGATCAATTTGTTGTAGTATTTATAGATAACATCCTTATGTATTCAAAGGATCGGAAAGATCATGATACACTCATTCAAAGATTGCTAGAAACCTTGAGAAAGAAACAATTATATGCAAAATAGAGCAAATATGAATTTTGGATGAGAGAAGTGTCCTTTCTTAGACACGTAGTATCGAAAGAAGGAATTAAAATGGATCCAAAAAAGATAGAGGTAATTTTTAAATGGAAGCCACCAAAAAATATTATGGAAATACATAGTTTCTAGGATTGGTAGGTTACAATAGAAAATTTGTTAAAGAATTTTCGATATGAAATTTGAGTGGAGAGAAAAGTATCAAACTAGTTTTGAAAAGTTGAAGACATTTTTAACCAAGACACCATTTCTCACTCAATCGATGTATGTTAAGAATACTTGATTTTTAGTGATGCTTCATTAAATAAACTTGGATGTATCCTTACACATGATTTGAAATTAATTATCTTACGCATGATTTGAAATTAATTATCTTACGCATGATTTGAAATTGACCACCATTATGTTTGTACCAAAAATATGGAAATACTATATTTACCAAGAAAAGTGTTTTATTTACACTAATCACAAAAGTCTTATGTATTTTTCTTCACAATGAGAGCTTAACTTGAGACAACATAGAAGGATGGAATTGATCAAGGATTATGGTTATGTCATTTTTTATCACCCTAGGATAGCTAATATAGTGGAAGATGCCCGGAGTAGAAAGTTAGTATAAGCACTAAAGGTATTGAATACTCATTTGTCATTATCAAATGAATAAGTTATAGTAGTGGAATTGAAAGCAAATTTGGATTTGTTGAATCAAGTACTAGAGGTGAAAAAGTGTGTTGAGAAAATTCATGCCATGGTATGTTAAAATATAAAGGGTAAAGAATTGAGTTTTCAATAAAAAAGAATGAATTCTTATATTATAGAGATCAAGTTTGTGTAATTGATGATGATGAATTAAAGAAATTCATACTTAAATTACATATAATAGATCCTTTGTTATGCATTCAGGTAACATGAAAATGTTTCAAGATTTGAAGACTTCATATCGGTGGAAATGTGATTTTTTGAAAGATAGAACATCAAGTTCTTTTGGGATTATTTTGGCCTATTAAAATACCCAAGTGGAAATGGGAACCAAATCATAATGCATTTTGTCGATAGATTACCAGTGACAAGAAAAAATCATGATTTAATTTGGGTCATGGTAGATTGATTGACTAAGTCAGCTTATTTCCTACTAGTGAGAAATGACAATTGACTTGACAAGTTATCAGAGCTTTGCATAAAAGAGAAAGTTTTGTTAGATGAGATTCCAATATCAATCATTTCAAATAGAGATCTAAGGTTCAACTTAAGATTTTGAAGAAAATTGCGCTTTAGATACGAGAATGAATTTCATCAATGCATTCCACCCACAAATGAATGAACAATCAAAATGAGTGATCCATGAATTAGAATATATGTTAAGAAATTGTTATTGACTATGATGGTAGTTGGAATATATATATTCCTTTGATTGAATTTGTATATACTAATAGCTTCTAGTTGAGTATTGGAATAGTACCTTATGAGACTCTCTATGGAAGATAATATTGAATACCACTATATTGGACAGAGTTAATTGAGAAGAAAATAATTAGTCCCAATTTGATTCAAGTGATTGAAAAAATAAAAATAATTAAAGAAAGATTCAAATTTTTCACGGATAAATAGAAGTTTTATGCTAACTTAAAGAGAAAGGACATTTGATATGAGATCGGCAAAAAAAAAGTACTTTTGAATGATTCTCCCTGGAAGAAAGTCGTGAGATTCAGGAAAAAAGGCAAGTTGAGCCCTTGGTTCATTAGCTCATATGAGATGATTTGAAAAAAGTAGGTCCTGTGGCAGATAGTTTAGTCTTACCTCTAGAATTGGAAAATATTCATCATGTTTTACATGTTTTGATGCTAAAAAGGTATAGGCCAGACTCATCACATGTAGTCTCTTTGGAGATTATTGAGATTTGATAAACTTCACATATGAATAGGAGAGAAATTATTGAAATCTTTGCTCGAGAAGTTAAAGAATTATAAAACAAGCAAATTTCAATAGCCAGAGTATTATAGCTTTAATATTTTATTATTTTACCTTATAGTATTTTATGGTATTATTAACTTTATTATTATTATTATTATATTATTGGCTTTAGGTAATAGAAATATAGATCAATAAAGTATCCAAAGCAAAAAATGATAAACTAGAATTAAGCTAAGCATCAAGGGTAAACTAGTCAATTACCAATTTTGATAAGACCTTACACATAAAGCCTATAACATTTGGATAAGACCTTACACATAATACCAATAACATTTGGATAAGATCTTTCACATAAAACTAATAATATTTGAATAAAACCAAAGTTGTATAAAGAATGCTCATTTGGGCATTCATATTTTTTTCAGAAAATGAATGAGAAATTGTATAAGGAATGCTCATTTGGGCATTCATATTTTTTTTAGAAAGTGAACGAGAAGGAGCAAGGACTTAGGAGAAGATTAAGATTTTGGTGTGATATCTTTATTATATGTGATCAAGTAAGAAGGAAGAAAATATTTGAAGAGAAAGCTAAGGTAAGAAAACTAATTATAATTCCCTCTTTGATAATTTTGGATTTGAGGAAAAAAGCTAACCATGTGTCAATGTGATTTTTATGGTTTTATTTTTTATTGAAATTATTTTGTGTTATGTTTCGAAGTGATTTTGGGTTAGGATTACTTTGAGGTATTGTTTTATAGAGGAGATGATAAAGTTTAAAAGAAATGTTATAAACAAAATTATAAAAATACTTATTTTTGTTTTGACCAAAAGATAAGTTATCATCATCCAAATTGAATGATTCTAATTCATAAACAACTATTATAAGTATCCCTATAGCCATATAGAAGAATGAACCTAAACCAAATAGTTTCTATAAGACTTTGAATGGAGCTTAAAGATGAGTTTCCGGTAAGATATGAGTATGCTATCTTTTTGGTAACTATGTGGTATTTCGGTCATAAGTTTAGTTTTACTCATCCAAATGGAGTGATTCAAAATTATGGATAAACTATAATTACATTAGAGTAATTTACTTGAAGTAATTATTTGTAATTTTTAACCCCAAAGTGCCTATAAATCCGCCAATGGTGAGCTTATATTTTAAAAAAAAAAATCTGATTATGTTTTTTAAATTAAAGTTGTGTGGATATTTTAGGCCTTAACTTGAGTTTTAGTGATCCAAATTTGATGATTACAATTGGAGAAGAAACCTTATAGCCATAAACTCAAATAAATATAAATAAACATTATAAATTTATGGAGTTAAGACCTTTTAGATCGAGTATAACAGTATGTAATCGAGCGAGTTTGATATACCAACTAGTTTGCAATTAAAATGTCATAATATTAGTTTGGATGATCCAAATGAGATGATTATAATTCCTAAAAAATTTGATTCATAGTGCTATTATTTTTTTTGTTGTTTTTTAAATATGACATATTTATGATATATTAGGGGCTAGTGATGAGGAAACCTGGCCCAGAAGTGAGATTCTAAAGATAAGAATCGATGAGCAAAAATTACCTCTGGTTTGTTCTTTCTTATTCTTTTCTTATTTCAAGTGTTATTTTTTTTCTTAATACTTATTTTCTTGTTTTGATTTTGTGTTTGTTTATGAAATTAAATCTAAAAGGTTTTATATGGATATACATATTGTGCTCTATTTGAACCATAAATAATTTGGTCCATTCTCAATTATTCTCTTTTTATTTCAAAATTTATAATTATTATTCTACTATTGAAATGATTTATAATAAAACTATATATTAATTTATTTTAAGTGATTTGAGAAAATTAATGATAAATGGATTACCATGAAAATTGCATAAGCATTTAAATGTGCTATTTGAGTATACATATATATACATTATTATAAATTATAATGATTGAGGTTTATTACTCTTAATATAATAGTATACATTATATTTGAGTTAAGGATAAATTGATATACTAATAAAGGTCAAATTAACAGTATTATGAAGAAATATAATATAGTGGCATACTGAACCATAATACAGTGGAATAGTATCAAAAGTATTCATAGATGATTTTTAAATAACCAATTAGTTACTTAATAGCAATATACTATGTTGTAAATATTTTTATACTAGCCTACAACCTAGTGGAACTATGCTGGTCATTCCAATTATCCTTAGCATTGAAAGTTGTATGTGTGTGTGTGTGTGTGTGTGTGTATCTGAATTGAAAAATAAATCAAAAAGAATCATTTTTTTTTGTGTTTAATTGAAAAAAAAAAGAGAAGTGCATAGAACCAATAATAAGCATGAAAATAATTAGCATATTGTTTTTTTTTGCACAAGTACCAAGTGATTAGGGATGAAAACAAAGACCCAAGAACAGAGTGATCATAAAAGTCATGTGGAGAATAAATATTACTCCAACTCATGCATACATCCAATCATATGAGATTAATTGACTCTTTTGTATTAAAACATTATTGTGGAAATAAACTCTGATAATATTTTGTAATGGATTTGTAAAAGGGGATGGACTGCCACTATTTATATAAAAATATTCTACTAAAGAAATGTTTATGGGTATTGAAATGAAATAATTTATTTTTGTTTATGAATTTTACTGATAACAAATCATTTATTCAATTATATATGAGTATAGAAATTGTATCTTGATTAATGATTTCCATGTATTAGAAAGGGATTTATATGAAATGTGGTTGAAAAATGCTTTGCATCCCCAGATCTTGTCTAACCTTTGGGTCAGTTCGGGTTGATGGCATGACATGACCTACTATGATATACAACTAATATGGGATTCAAATGCAACTAATTAAAACCAACTATTTTGAGTTAAATTTGAGTTTGATAGTGGTGATTTAGCAATATCAGTATATTGGGAGGATATCATAATTCAAATATATATGTCATTATATTTTTAAAGTTATGAGATACTATTAAATTAATTAGAGTTAGTTCACTTGTCATAAAGTTGTGTGTTTTCTTTTTCTTTGAAAGACAAGGCAAATAGTTGGTTTCAATGCTTATCTCAGAACTTGATTGAGAGTTGGTATGAACTTGTATAATATTTTCTCATAGAGTTCTTCTTTACTCAAATTATTTCATAGTTACAAAGTGAGATAAGTCAATTCTATCATAACAAGTTTGAGACTTTCTATGATGTTTGGGATAGGTTTAAGAAGTTATTGAGGATATACACTCAACAAAAATTTGAATTGTGGTTCCAAGCTCAAATCCTATATAATGGGCTAAAATATATAACGAGATTCACTATTGATGAAGCCTCAAGTGAGTTGATTATAAACAAATCACCTTAGTAAGCACATGTGAGGCCTAGAAAACAAATCATTTGTCATTACTCTAAATTGATCAAGTTAATTAAATAAGGAGATATAAAGTTAAAAAAAATATTTGTATATTTAAAGATGATTTAGGAATAAAAAATGATAAAAAACAAAACTAAATTTGCTAGATTTGAAGTTTTAGAGAGGAAGTTATGATAGTTTGAACACTAGAGATAATTTGGTCATTTTATTGTTAAATGAAAAATAAAATTTTCATTTATTTAATTTCACTCTCCATTTAATAATTTTTATTTTGTTTCTCTTTGGTTCTTCCTCATTTATTCACCAAAATCATTAAAATAAAACATAAAATTTATAATTTTTGGTGAAAATTCATTATATGAAGTGATTAAGCTAAATAAATCCTTAATTTCACCCAAAGAAATCTATGGAAGCATTTTAATCTTGAAATGGAAGGTTAGGGTAGAGATTAGTTAATATTTTTTTTCATTTTTTTTCTTGATTTCTTAAATTAGGCTTGAAATTACACAAATTCTCAATCATATTTTCTTTTTATTTATATTTAAGTTTTAATTGTGATTATCGAGCTTGGATTGAAATATTGGAACTATTTTTTAATATTTAAGGTTTTGAAAATTTTGGTTAAGATAGAAAAGCTCTAGAAACTGATTTGAAATTTCATATTTTACATTGTTAGTTACATATATATATATATATATATATTGGTTTGGTGATATGTATATGAGTATAAACTATTTATTTTCATTTATTTGAAATGATTTTCATGAAATTAAAATCATGTCATTAAGATATATGATTAATTGATGAAAACTCAAAATTTTGATTCATTAAAATAATTTTTCGATAAAATTAGAAATTCATTTATCCATGTATTTTTTTTGTAGAGAAAGTTATTTTTCTAAAAATAAAAAATAGTATTTAGTTATATGTAAATAGTGTCAAAAATCATAGTTGATGAATTATTTGGCTAATTTTGAAATGTGATTATATTGATATGCATGTGTAATATCCTATAAAAAATAATTTGAAGCTATATAAGCTATATGATATTTTGAATGAAATTTGAATAATTTTATAAAAATGCATGTTTTGGATATGAGGTTTTGAGGTAATTATTAGTCCTAACAAAGATATGGAAGGCTAAAACTACAAAAATATCCATAGAAGTAGGGATTAGATATGTCGTTGACAGAATACCCACAAACCCTTTTATGCACTTGTGGTAGAGTTATGCTATGTGGAGGCAGTTGTTACCTAGCTAGAAACTAGTAAGTCTCTTGAGAATTTGGATCATGAGTGTGTGTGTTCCCTAGTGGGGGTGGTAACTAGGATGGAGCTAGTAGGTTAATTTTTCTTTCTACATGTCTCAATGTGGCTTAGTGGAGCCTTAATATGCATAAAATATGTATATTTATAAAAATGGGATGAAATTGAAAAATGAATATTATGAGAACTTCACATACAAAATGGAATGAGATTGAAAAACACACACATTATAGTTTCCTGAATTTGTATATCCATGTATGTGTGTGTGTGTGTATATATATATATATATATATACACACACATACATGGATATACAAATTCAAAACTTATTCTTAAATTATTATAAAATATATATGGTCATTGAGGTAAAACATATGTTGATAGTCAAACCTGATTCTAAAGCTTACAGATCTATGTGAGGGGTTTGGCGAAGTATTTCTATGAGTTTTTTTTTTTTGAAACATTGTTATGTATTTAGCCATAAAAGTTATTTTTTGTGTAAATGATTTTACTTTTATATGTGAATGTTTTATGCATATTCATGATATTCTATAGAATTTGATCTATTTTAAATTGCTAATATGAGGGATCTTGACCTATTTTTTTTTACTTGCTCTTATTCAATTTTTGAGATTGTGAGTATTTTAGAATGAAACTAACATGAAAAATGAGAAGGAAACAAGTTATTATTGACTTGTCTGTAGCTTTCTACAGGCATGCGGTCGACCACATGTAGTAGTGTTCATAGTAAGTGTTTTACTTGATTTATTAATATAAATTTATTTATTTTGGATCAATATTTTAGTAAACACTATTCTTTTATTTTTACATTTGCTTTATATGTAATTTATGAAATTTACAAAATATCACCATTAAAAAAACCCTCAAATTGGATTTTAATGTATTTTAAATCTTGTTAAATTTACTAATCAAACCTAGCCCATAGCATTTCTCAATTGAAAGTGTCTGAAATTCATGATAGATTTTGTGGTATCGTAGGTAAATTTTCATAGTTGCATTGTATTTGCATGAACTATTATGTATATCATTATAATAAGTCATTTTGGCTTGCTTGTTTGTATACTTCAAGAACTAAGCACTCATGGATTTGTTTGTCATACTCTTTGGAGTATGAGATGTTTAGGTTTATTATATTTAATATGATTTTTGATGAAGTTAGATCTTCTCTTAAGTTGTTGCTAAGGTAATTTGTTTTTTTTTTATAGGAGTAAATTATGAGTACTAAAATAGGAAAAGACCATTGTGTGGGATGTCCTCCCTTAGCAAGAAGTGCTACACAAGAGTCCCAATAGCCTTTGTTGGGGTTCTTATGTTGTGGCCAACAAAATGCAAAGTAGTGCAAGGTAATGCTAGTGTGCATGGAATTAGTGCACCGGTTGTTCCCTAGCTCACACTAAAACAAGAAATGATGCATAGAAGAATGTGGTACCAAATAGAGTTTTAGAAGTAATGACACCCTACATTTATTGGTGATCCTAATTTGAAAACAACAATATCATGGCTATGCCTCATCAAGAAGAAGATGGACAACAAGCGTATTCTAGATGTCTTCAAAGTTTATATTGTGACTCCCTTGTTTTTGCTAGAAGTTGACTTTTAGTGATGCTACAATGGAACTCGAGATATATCTCATTTAACATACTTGGAATTTTAAGATATCTTCAATGGAAAGTACTTTTAGTGATACTACAATGGAGGAAAAAGCTCAAGAGTTCAACATGCTAGTGCATGTCAATATGAGTCTCGAAAATCATGAAGTAAAGTTTTCTAAGTTGGCATGATTTTATCCTTACTTGGTTTCCACAAAAAAGATAAGAGCTTGATGCTTTGAGCAAAGACTCAAGCCATCTCTCTGCTTGAGGTTGGTGGTCTTATGCTTTCATGATTATGGTGACTTGGTGAAATGTGCCCTTTTAGTAGAGAAAAAGAGAGATGATGCCATGAGAATCAATGGGGATCACAATAAGAAACTCAAAATAACCAAGAAATATTGTTTAAGAAGAGTTGTCATGTGGAAGAAGGGATCACAGACTTTTTATCCTACCTAGACTACCTTGGGATTAGTTTCTATTGGTGGATCATATTGTGGTAGCTCCTTTTGGGGTGGACTTCATTCTAGACAATCTAGATATTTTGGTTATGGCCAAGAAGGGCACATGAGGAAAGATTGTTTTCAACTTTTCCACCTAGTGAGACTACAAGCAACTACTTCAGCATTGAGGGCCACTCCTTCAGCTTAGTCCATTGATTTTCATGGTTCAAATTATGCTAGTCAGTATGGTCCCTCTACGTTTAGTGTATCACAATTGAGGAAGGATAAAAGAAAGATGTTTATGAATCAAGAATGAGTTTTTTCTATCTTACCTATCCTAGAGGCAAAGCTAGTCATAGATGCTAAGGTGAAAGGCATATTCTCTATTTGTACTACTTAAGAATATATTTTATTTGATAATTATACTTCTCATTATTTTGTTTCATGTTTATTTGTAAATGCATTGGATATGAAACTTGGGGAGTTTAACTCTAGTTTATGTGTTACTTCTTTATTGAATAGTTTGATTTCAATGAGTAAGGTATATAAAAATTATGAATTTTATTTTGGTAATTTATCTTTTTTTGCCAATTTTTTATTTTTCAAGATTTCTAGATATGATGTAATCCTTGGAATGGATTGGTTATTAAAATTATTAGTTATGCTTATTTGTTAAAAGAGATGAATAATATTAAAAGTTGGTGAAAATATATATTATGTTTAAAAGTGAGTTTTCTTGACTATTATTTAGTGGTCGATCTTGTGGAAAACTTGAGTAGAGCTTAATGTTTTTCTCTTTAGAAAAAAGATTAATGAATGACCTAAAAATGAGACTCTTCGGTCTCAAGTTCCAATTATGCATAAGTTTGGTAACTTATTTTATGAGGAGCTATCAATACTACTTCCTTCGAGGAATATAGAGTTTTGTAGGCTTGATGCAAGGAATCAAGCCTTTTTTTATTTCTTCATGCCGGATGGCATGGTTGAGTTGAAAGGGTTACAAAAAAATTAAACTCCATGATATCTATAGTTTGAGATTGGAAGTTGGGGTTTCCTCAAAGTGTCATCTCATAAGGGTACACAACATTTTGGGAAAGAAGAAGAAAAAACTTATATCATGACATGTGGGTCCATGTGAGATACTTCTGAGAATGGGACTGGTTGTTCACCTTTTGTTCTTGTTGTATAACTTGTTTTAGTTAACAAGATAACATATTTATTAATTTGGTATTTATTATTTCTATGATTTAATATTGATCTTAAATCAATCAATGAAATCAATGATATATTATATAGATTCAAAGAAATAATGATATGATAATGAGATTCCTATCTTGTGTAATTATATCATATCTAAATTATCCTAGTTAAAGATCAACTAGGTAAAACATTGTTGATCTAGATAGAGTAGCACATGTTCTACTCATTGATTTGATCAAGTAATTGATTTCATGAATTATGACTATGGTGATAATTAAAGTAGAATATGTGGATGCTTCATGAGATTAATTAAGTATATCAGAGACCAACTATGAGACAATCATATGAATTTTTTATTTTATATAGATAATAATCTCATCATAGTAATGATGCAAGTATTCCTAGACTTTAGGTGATCAAGTTTTCATTAGATATCAATCTTGGTTTTTTAATTTCATTCCTAGGGTTTGATGTGTTTAAAGGCAATTGAGTTGTCAATAGCAAATTAACTACTCCTAATAGAGTGAGGAGCATACCTAGTAACTTGTTGGAATTATTACTTAGAAATATCTTGCCAAATCGAAAATGTCATAAAGAATATTTTCGATGGCATGAATGTTGACTAATGACTCTCGAGACAAGAACATTTTATAATTAGGATAGACATGGCATAGTTGGTTTGATGGGAGTTATGCTTTATCAATGCTTTGAACCAATTGGAGCATAGAAAAGATGAAAAGAAGATTTACATATGATGTCGTCTATGAAAGTGTTGGTAGTCAAATCACTAACTCTCTGGTCAATCAAGGTCATGATGTGTTGTTAGATGTTGCTCATGACAAACCTGATTCAAATGTTGTACTAAGTCATCAAAATAACCAAAAGCCTTGCTGAATATGTAATTTGTTTTTTACTTAATAATCTGTTTTAATATTTTCATGTAAGTGCAGGAACGGAAATATTAAAAGCCCGGGGATGCAGCAGTAGCACAATAACGGAGGTCCCGCTGACCGGTGGGCCGAAATTTTTGGAGCAGAGCCTGACCCGTTCCATGATCCGACCCGCTTCGGTTAAATGAACCGGATGTTTATTTTTCATATAAAATGATTTGTAATTTATTTTTCAGACGGCTGTTTTTTGACCCGTTTGACTGTTCATCATCCCTCTTTTCTCTCTGCACGATTTCGTGATTGCTGCATGCTGCATACTGTAAGATGTTCTGTTTCTTGGTTTTAATCTGTAACACATAAGCATTTTCTGGTGGAGGTAGCTAGTCTTACTGAGCGACTAGCGAACCACGTTATTTCCTATGTTGATTTCTCATTTTTTATTCTGTCGTGGATGCTTGTGAATTGGGATATATATTGCTTGTTTTCTGTGTTTCTGTTGTTTTCTGTTTCTTAATCTCTCTACCCGTGGAAGCGCAACTACCCAACAAGCCGAAAGGATCACACACTTAGAAGTTTGAAACTAGAATAAAATGATTTGGATTAGATCCAAATTGAGGGATTTACTCCAGATATGATATCAACAAGACCCTAGGGTACTTAGGCTCTTTATTGAGCTTGAGATTCTTGAGAAGCAAGCCTCGTGGAGATGAGATGCATATGGCTGCTCAACCCAAAGTAGAAAGATATTTTGATCTTTTCTCACCATATTCTACTATGTTATGATCATATATTAAAAGGTAATAAAGTAAGTGAGAATCAAGCCAAGTCAAAATTCATTGAACTAGGACTCAATTTTATTACTACCCTTATGGAGAAGGAATGTGGGAGACATGTTGAGCTCGTCATTCGTATAAAGAATAATTAAAGTTGGAAAGTTTCTTGTTTAATCACACAATCATATATATATTCATTGAATCAAGATAATTGAAATGAAAAATAAAGAATTGATCTTTCATTTCCCATAACATATGACAACTGATTTGAACAAAATTTTTATATCAACATAAGAGTTTTAAATAGTGTAGAAAAACTTCATCTTTTATACCTTGCTCTATAATTCTATTGCAAGATATAAATTTTTTTTTTCAAATTTGTGTGAACAAGAAAATAGGATTTTCTCCATTCATTCACTCTTATTAGGATCTATGTTTAGCTAACACCAACTTATCTCCGCGATTACTTTATTTGTGATTTTTCTTTCAACTTCATGTGAATCACCATTGAATGTGTGTTTAGATTGAGATGATATGATTAGTTGAAAATCCTAAACATAAGAGATAGAATTACAAGAGATAAACATTTTTTTTGAACAATAACTATTTATAAACTCGATTTTGGAGATCCATGGTTTAGTTAAGGATTGAGGCAAAATTTTAATTCCTTGTGCTACTCAAAGATTTTTGTATTCAGAGTAAGATCCCATCATAAGTATCATCCAAACCCTTTCATATAATGAATTATACTATTTTTTATTGGAAGATGTGAAATATGAAGTACCTGCTCAAATATTGGACCAGAAAAAAAAGTATTAAGAAATAAGTTGATCAACTTGGTAAATAATCCTTTGGAAATACCAAGGTGAAAAAAAGTGATTGAGAAAAATAAAATTGAGTTATAAAGAAATTATCCACATCTCTTCGAATCATAAATTTAAAATTTTGATGATGAAATTATAAAATATGGGTAGAGTTGTGAGGCCTAGAAAAAACATTTCTCCATTTTAGCCATTACTACAAATTGGCAAAGTTGGTTAAATAAGTAAAGATAAAATTATAAAAAAATATTTTACATTTAAAAATGATTTAGAAATATAAAATAGTGAAAATGATACTAAATTTCCTAGATTTGAAGTTTTAGAGAGAAAGTTATGCATGTTTAAAACCAATAGGCAATTTGGTCATTTTACTATTTAATGAAATATAAAGTTTATATTTCTTTCATTTCTTCTCTCCATTTCATGGTTTATCTTCTATTTCTCTTCTTATTTATTGAATCTATTTGGTTCTTCCTTATTTCCTCACCAAAATTTTATTAAAATAAAATACATAATTTATGTTTTTTTGTGAAAATTCATTCTATGCAATAATTAAGATCAATAGACCCTTCATTTCAACCAAAAACATCCATGGAAGAGTTTTAATCTCGACAAAGAAGGTTAAGTTTACGTTTAATTAATGTATTTTTATTTTTCTAGCTTGATTTTTTAAATTAGGTTTGAAATTGACAAATTCGCTATCCTATTTTTCTTTTGTTTTGTTTGAGTTTGAATTATGGTTACAAAACTCAGATTAAAATATTGAAGCTATGGTTTGATCTTTAAGGTTTTTAAAATCTTAGATAAGGTAAGATATCTCTATAAATTCATGTGAAATTTCTTATTTTGTATTGTTAATTACATAAACATGCTTTTTGGTGCGTGGTGTTATCTATGTGATTATAAACTATTTGTTTTGTTTTTTTTATGAATGAGATTCATAAAATTTAAATCAATTAATTAAGATATATGATTAATTGATGAAAACTTATAAATTTGACATCATGAAATGATTTTTTGATAAATTTAGAACCTTATTTATCCATATATATTTTTTAGAGATAGTTTTATTTCCTAAAAATAGAAAAATGGTGTTTGATTATGTGTAAATGGTAACAAAATCATGTTTGATGAATTTTTTGGCTAATTTTGAAATGAGATTATGTTGATACGCATGTGTAATATCTTATAAGAAATAATTTGAAGTTATATAAGCTATATGATATTTTGAATGCAATTTGAATAATTTTGGAAAAATGCATATTTTAGATATGAGGTTTTGAGGTGACTATTACTCCTTGCAATGACATGGAGGACTAAAACTAAAAAAATATTCTTTGAGGCAAGGATTAGATACTTCATTGGGAGAATGATCCTAAACCCCCTTATACACTTGTGATGGAATTCCAATATGTGGAGGTGGTAGTTGCCGAGTTGGAAATAAGTAAATCTCACAAGTCTTTAAATCATGAGAGTGGATGCATGTATTCTCAATTGGGAGGTGGTATATAGGATAGAGCTAAAAGGTTATTTTTTTTCCCTCTACATGTCTCATTATAGCCTGGTGGAGCCTTGGTATGAATAAATTATGCATGTTTTTAAAAATAGGATGAAATTGAAAAATAAATATTTTGAAAACTTACAAATACACATTATAATTTTATGATTTTGTATAGCCATGTATAAGTGTGTGTGTGTGTGTGCGTGTAGTTTGATTTTTCAAAACTTATTCTTAAACTTTTAAATTGTATATTAGAAAACATATGTGTCCTTGGAGGTAAAACATAAATTTTTCCATATTTTCTTGAGATTTTTCTACTAGACATTAATTGTTCGCCCCTATTTTCCCAAGTGGAGTAAATATTGATGGATATATCTTATTTTAAAGCTTACAGATCTATGTGATAGTTTTGGTGGAACATTTAGATAATTTTTTTTGAAACTTTATCATGTATTTGGCCATATGAGTCATTTTTATGTAAATAATTTTACTTTGATATGTGAATATTATAACTTGATAGTTTATGGATATTCATGATGTTCGTTAGAATTTAATTCATTTTAAATGGCTAAATGTGGGATATCTTGACAATTTTATTTTATTTCCTTCCATTGAATTTTTGAGGTTATGGGTATTTTAGAATAAAACTAACATAGAAAATAAGTAGAAAAAAAATGTGTTGATAACTTGTCTACAACTTTCTATAGACATTCAATAGTTCACATGCAATATTGTTTATAGTACATATTTTGCTTGATTTTTTATTATAAATTCATTTATTTTGTTTAAATATTAATAATAAATATTCTTCCATTATTTTTACATGTACTTTATAGGTAATTTACTAGATTTACAAAAACTAACCATTTTAAAAACCTCTCACATTTGATTTTAAAGTATTTTAAATTTTTAAAATTTAACTTATCAAACTTAGCTCATCATGAACTCGATTAGGAGTTCTTGTGGGTCATGACATCGCATTATTTATTTGAAGAGTTAGTGAAGAATAGCTACCAAACTTTAAATAATTGTCTCTTTGAGAGAAAACAACCAGATTATTAAAGTTAGAAATATTTACTATGAAGGAGGTGAAGATAAAGGCATTTCTTAAAAGGTTGGAAGTTCAAGAAGAGAAATAATTATGGATAGAAGAAATAATTTGTTGTAAACATAAGAAATGATAAATTTTAATCCTATTTATCGAGTAGAAAAGGCTAATGGTTTGCAAATAAAATGGAATGCATTTTGACCTAGTATGAGTATCTCAACATACTATCATCCGAACATGAGAAATTATGAAAAAAATTCTAATGAAGGAATTGAAAATAGATAGTAGATTAATTGACAAGTTCCAAAGAATTTTTAGAAAAATTCTATGGGACACAATATTCGAGGGGAACCAAGTTCAGATTATCCTCATTCAATACCAACAGAAAAGCCTTTCATGCATGCCAAATTGATGAAATTACTCACCAAGACAAAATGAAGAAATGATTACCAATAGAATCATATGGAGAGGCTTGAGTCAAAGTTAGAGAAAATGAACTTGGTAATGATAAGTATAAAGAATAAAATGGATAATTGCATTATCAGTAAAGGGAAAGAACATTAATGGACTGCCAAGTAATATTAAGATAAACTTGAAGAAGTACTTGTCAATTATACTTAAAAGTAGCAAAGAGATTAAAAGGTAACAAATGGAGGAGGCTAAAATAAAGGTTTTTGAAACTAACAGTACTGTGACTTTTCCAAAATTCAGCTCTCACTCCAACATTTTCAAAAGTCATGGCCACCAAAACCACAACAATTTTCAAAGTTATGTTTCCTGAAGAATAGAATTCCTAACTCAATCACCTAACTATTATAGTCAAAAAAGGAGTAACAGATAAAAAATAAAAATTACCCAAAGCACTAAAAGTCAAACAAGATGGAGAATAATGCTTAAGGTAATTTTCTTCCAAACCTTACTTTTCCACAACATTTTAGAAAAAGAAATTGGATGAATAATTTGAGAAGTTTCTAAATTTTTTTCATAAGTTAGAGGTCAGCATCTCATTTTTTAAGATGTTTGTACAAATGCCTAGTTATATAAAATTTATGAAGAATGTCATATATAGAAATAGGAAGTTGAAGATGTTTGGCATGGTGAATATAATAAAGAAATATAGTATAATTATTTAATGAAAACTCTAAGTTAATAGAATTAGAAAATTTTAGGATACCATGCACAAATGGAAAGCACACATTTCAAAAGGTATAGTGTGATTTGAGATTTAAGTATCAACTTGTTGCCGTTTTCAATAACACAAAGATTGAACCTAGGCAAGATCACTCTAATCTCTCTCTCACTACAAATGGATGATCAATTGATAAGGTACCAATTGGTTATTATTTAAGATATTTTACTTAAGGTTGGTATATTTATTTTTCTTGTGGATTTTGTGATATTGGATATGGAGGAAGACAAGTATGCTTCATTGATTTTGGGTTGATCATTTTTAGCTATTGGGAAAGATCTCAATGATGTCAAGAATGTAGAGTTTATGCTTCATATACCAAGATATTCTTTGTCGAATCTCTACATAAATAGTCATGATAATCTTCATATACCAAGACTCTATCACCTTATTGAAACAATTATTTTATTATATACACATTCTTTCTGGTTGTGATATTATTAATTCTATGTCATAATAATCAAGTACCCCACTTGTGCTAAAAATCATAACATCAACCAGTGTCACAACTTTCTCATTGTAGAATAACCAAGTTCAAGACAAAAGCCACAACTTCATTATGAAGGTACAACTATTAGTTATAAAAAGTTATAGAGAGTAATACTCAAGTCACTATCATTTCCAAGGTCATGACTTTCTACTTTTGAGGAATTCCAAAGCCACTACTCATTTTCTAATACCATGACTTTTGCTTACAAAAGAAAAATACACAACCCATGATCATTCTTAGTGATGCGACTTGATATTTCAAAGTCAAAATAGTATTTGTGGCCATTCACAACATCATGTTCATTTGATGCAAGAGAGAGACCACAGTCATGACCTATTCTTAGAACTGTGAATTTATGTTCTAAAGAAAAAGTGTGTAATCATGGTCATTCCAAGTACCATAGTCATCAAATGCAAGAGAGACTAAAATAATAGTCTATTCCCAATGTCATGATTTTGTGTTCTAGAGATAAAATGTTCAACAATAGTGATTCTCAATGTCATGGAATTCTAAAGCTTGAAAGAGAATAAAACCATGACTCCTTCCAAAAAGTCATGACTTTCAACTTAAAATTTGGATCCCTACACTCAAGTATAAAATAAAAAAACTAGGATTTCAAATAGATCCTAGGGCATGAGAGAAAAAATGCAAAGCTATGATTTTGAGAGTCAATTTTTACCCAAACATAGAAGAGATCCTTGATTAAAAGGGCACCATAAGGCACAACCATAAATTCTAATGGGAGGTCTTGAATTTTGACTCTCCCTAGGGAAAAATCTAAGACATAAAATCAAATATTGTGGATTTAGGGTTGATTCTTAGATACTCTTGGGGACTATTATTGGAAACCCAAAAATTCTATGAGATATTTGTTAAATTATCTCATGTGAATTTCTCCACAATATCATGCTAAATTAAGATCTAGGGTTGTTATATTTAATTGTATGATTGATCCTTAATTGATTAATTTGATGTTGGAATTTTATCTAGGGTTGGATATTAATGGATGTGGTATTTATTTAGAACTAAAAGTAGAGTTGTATTTATTTAGAACTGAAAGTAAAATTGTATTTAATTATAACTAAAAGTAGAGTTTAACTATTAGTAAATTTGTATGTACTATGATGATGGATGGTAATAGGTAAGTCATAAATCACACTCGCATGTAATGGTAGGGAGAAAGTAACTACCCTTCTAATCGTGATGTGTGAGATAAACTTATATGTAAAAACATATATTTTAGGTATGTTAATCATATGAGTATGATGCTTACTAAGTTGAAAGCACAAATACTTTTTATAAGCTAATTTATTATGCATAAATTAGAAGAAGTGACTCTTATTTGATGTGAGTATTTTATAAAATATTTTCCTAAGAGGTTTTACCTTTAATTTGGAAGCCTCATGTCATCATGGTGGATGGTGACATGTAAGCACGAGGCATGCATGATTGGTGGTGACTCATAAGGTAGTACCAATCATGTGAGTTACTTTATATCATATGACTACCACCAATGAGATTCAAAGAAAATCAAATGTTAATTATGCATGTATGATGCTCACAATACTAAAAGTATAAATATTTTTACTACCACATCAATTACATCTATATGTCATGCAAGGGTGAAAAATAAGAATGTACATACAAGTTAACTTTCAATGATAGTTGATGAGTTGACTGAAAGCTATGAACTTGTGAATGACTCTCGAGTAATAATGATTTATCATTTTGATGGTGAAGTATCGATGAGATAGTTACGAGGGGATCATCATGGGGAGAGCTCAATAGTAGATAACCATCTTGTATACCATTAGGATACTAGGATATTTATAGAATAATCTAATATTCATTCTATAACAAAGCACAATAAGATCTAAACTATTTAGATATCTCATTATGTGTAATAAAATATATCAACCCTAGAATCTAAGAATCTTATTGAAAACTCAATCTTATCTTTTCAGCAAAAGTAAAAGTTGACTAATGGTTGGTTGATTGAAATTCCTATCTTATCTCAATGAGATCGATATCTAGATAAAAAAATATACTTTATTTCTTATATAACTCATATATTTGAGAGACAAGTTAGATAAGAGACTCTTACACAATGAGATTTTGGGACTTTGCCTAATCCTAAAATTTGGGCATTGTAACAAAATTGCAATAGGTCAACGTCATCCTTAGAAGATATATCTAAGAAAGAAACTATTTAAATAGGATTACGAATGACAAGATCTCTAGGTATGCAAGCCAAAGAAAAAGATGATGAAGAACATCAGAAAAATATATTTCATACTAGGTGTCATGTAAAAGATAAGGTATGTGACATGATTATTGATGGTGGGAGTTGTACAAATATTGCTAGAAAAATCATGCTACAAAAATCAGGATTACTAACTATGAAACACATGTAGTCATATAAGTTATAATAACTAAATGATAATGGTAAAATAAATATGAATAAAGTCAAAGTCATTTCAAATTGAAAATTATGCAGGTGAAGTATTATGTGATGCGATGCCTATGCAATTTGGACACCTTCTTTTAAGTAGACCATGGTAATCTAATAGCGAGTCAAGCATGATGAACTTATCAATAAGTATTCTTTTGAATCCCAATGAAGATCTACTACTCTTGTTCCATTAACTCTTACCTAGGTATATGAAGATGAAGTAAGAATAGAATGGGATAGTATTTAAAAGAAATAAGATGAAAAGGAAAAGAAAGTTGAGAGAAAAATAAAGAGTAGTCAAAAAAGAGAGAGAAGATGAAAGAGCAACTAAAAAGATGAGATGAAACTCAACTAATGAGAGAAAATCACATAGACAATAGAAGAATTATTATGCAAAAATGAGTGAGATGGAAAGAGTTTTATGTTCGAATCAGACATTAATGTTACTTATGTATAAGGAAGCTTTATTAAATGCTAATGATCATAACTCTACCATGTAAAATTCTATTTCCTCTCTTTTGTATAAATATAAAGATATCTTTCTTATAGAAACACCTCCTAGACTACACCCATCCTAAGGTATCAATCATCATATTGACTTTATTATAGAATCTCTTATTCCCAGCTAGCATTTACATAGGTGTAATTCCAAAGAAACAAATGAGCTACAAAGGCAAGTTGGTGAATTATTGGAAAAGATCCATATTAGAAAAAAGTATGAGTCCATGTGTTCTTCTAGTAATATTTGTTCTCAAAAGGGATGGATTATGAAGAATGTGTATTGATTTTCAAGTATTTAATAATGAAACTAAAAAGTATCAACATCTCATTCCACGACTAGATGATATCTAGATGACCTACATGTTACTTTCATATTTTTTAAAATTGATTTAAAAGTAGATAATTAGAATAGCAGAAAGTGATGAATGGAAAATAACATTTAGAACAAAATATGGATTGTATGAGTGATTAGTTATACAATTTGGATTAACTAATGTACCCAATGCTTTCATGAGGTTAATGAACTATGTTTTGCAAGCTTTCAATTTTATGTTTTTTGTTGGTATAATTTTTGATGACATCTTGGTTTATATTGAAAAATAAGATTGATATCTTGAGAAATAAAACTTGTCTTAGATACTTTTAAAAAATAAAAATTATTTGCTAACTTTAAAAAGTGTATCTTTTGCATGGAAAAACTTGTCCCTCTAGTTTTTTCCATTTTTGATCAAGGTATATAAGTGGATAAGGAAAAGATAAGAGTAATTGAAGAATAGTCAACACCCAACATATATAACTAATATAAGGAGTTTTCATGGCATAGTGAGCTTTTAGAGAAGGTTTGAACCAAAAATTTAGTAACCTACTTACACCCCTAATTGAAATAATAAAGAAAGATGTGCAATTCAAGTGGGAGCTGAACAAGAGAAAGCATTCATGTTAATTAAGAAAAATAACTAATATGCTAATCTACTTATTTTACTTAATTTTAATAATATGTTTGAAATAAAATGTGATGCATCATAATTGGTATTGGAGTTGTATTGTTGCAAGAAGCTAGACCAATTGCATATTTCAATGAAATGAAAAGTGGAATAGTCATAAATTACCCCACTTATGAAAAGAAAATGTATGCCTTAGTGAGAGTTTTGAAGACATGACTACACAATCTTTTGCCCAAAGAATTTGTGATTCGTGTGAATCATGAATCTTTGAAGTGCTTGAAGAGGCAAAATAAACTAAATAAACATCATACAAAGTAGGTAGAATTTATTGAGATATTTTCCTATATCATTAAGTACAAGTAATGAAAAGAGAAGATAGTTGATGATGTATTATCTCACATGTGTATTTTAGTTTCTATCTTAGATTCAAAACTTATAGGATTTGAATACATTAAGGAGTTATATTCTATTAATACTAATATTTCCAAAATATTCAATGGTTATGAGAAAGTTGGTATGGGAAAGTTATTTTTGTTTAATAAATTTTATTTTAAGAGAGAACAAATTATACATTTCTGTATGTTCTCTACGTAGTTACCTGTAGAGAAGCACATAAGAGTGGATTAATAAGTCATTTTGGAATAACTAAGACTTCATGTATTTTGCAAGACTACTTATTTTGGCCTTATGTGAAACATGATAAGCAAAATATTTATGAAAAATATCTAAAATGTAAGCAAGCAAAGTCAAAGATATATTTACATGGTCTATATACCGCTCTACTTGTACCAAATGAACCATGGTTAACATATATATAAAGTTTGTGTTGGGTTTGCCTAGGTCTAAGGATAGAAAGGATTTAATTTTTAAGGTGTTTGATAGATTTTAAGATGACACATTCATATCATGTCATAAAATTAATGATGTATCACATATATTTAGCTTAGTTTTCAAAAAAAAATTATGATTTAATGGCATGCCTGAAAGTATTATTCCAGATAGAGACACTGAGTTTCTATGTTATTTTTGGAAGAATTTATAAGAAAATTTGGGAACTAAGATTTTATTCTCTATTATTTTTCATCCACAAAATGATAGTCAAACTGAGGTAGTTAATTAGACATTGTCAACCATGCTATGTGTCATCATTCGTAAGAACATAAAAACTTAGGAGGAATATTTATCTCATGTTGAATTTGTATATAATCAAAATATATATTCTACCACTAAATTCTCACCATTTGAAGTTATTTATGGTTTTAATTCTTTAGACACCTCTCAACATGACTTTTTTACCTTTGAGTGAACATGAGAAAAAATAGTAAAGCCAATTCATAAAAATAGTAAGAGAAATAGTAAAATAGTAAAATAGTAAAAAATTCTTTTGAAGTTATTTTGATGGTAAGAGAAAGGATGAATTAGTTAAGCAAATTCATAAAAATAGTAAAGCCAACAACATGAGAAAAAAAAAGTTGTATGTCAATCTTGCTAATAAGGGTCAGGTCATAAAAGAATTGTATTTGGATCAAAGATTGAGTTTGGTTATGAATAAGAAGGAAAGGTTTCTTGAAGAGAGATGCTTTAAGCTACTTCCAATGTGAGATGAACTATTCTAAGTTCTTGAATGGATCAATCAAAATGCCTACAAATTGGATATCCCTTTGTGAGTTTGACATTAGTTCTAGCTTTAAATTTTTGATTTATCTCCTTTTCAAGAAGGGGAAGATGATGCAAAACCTATGAGTTACAGCAAATCAAACTCCAGTTGAGGTGGTCAAACTTATTGGATCAATCACTAGAATAAAGACAAAAAGATTAAGTTATACCCTATATAGGCTTATCCAATAAGCACGGGTTAAGATTTACATGAATAGGACCTTACTTATAAAATTAGATGAGCCCAATCAATTTAATTAAGGTATCAAAAGAAAATGTAAAGTTACAAAAGTAAGGGAGGAGAATGCTCCCAATGAGTCTTGAGTATTTTTAATAAAAAAGGAAATATAATTTTTGCATCATTTTTACTTTTGTTTGTTTTATTATGTAATTGTAATTATTAGAAATAGTAATTATTGCCTAGTTTGATGGAATTACTCAAATACTTTATATATATTATTTTTTGGAATGAAATAAATAGACAATTTTCTTGTAAGAGAACTCTTTAGTTATTTAAGAAATTTGTGAACTTGTCAAGATTTCCTATGACATTCATATATGACTTATCAGTCAATCCTTTATAATTGATTGAAGTATCATTGCTATATCGAGGTTTTTACTTATTTCTTTCAATGAGTTGTGGTAGTTTCATATATATGTGATTATAGAATGATGTTGGTCATTAAATCTAATCATGAGTCTCATTAATTCTAAGTGAGGTTCATATTAGAAAAGTTGTTAATTTGAAGCTAGCCAATTCATTTGGCACAACATTGACAAAATAAAATATTTAACCTGAAGAATAATGCATAATGATATCCATAGTATTTTTCCCAAAATCCCAGGTATGCGTAATTATTCTAGAATTTTATGATATCTATGATTTTATATTCTAAAAAAATTTATTAATTTAAAATATAATTTTGGTCTGATTAATACTTTATGGATATTAGTACGTTTCAATAAATCTTTAGTATATATTATTCATATAAGCATTTATAACAATTAAACTTTGAACTTTTATATTCCATTTAAGTACAAATTGATTAAGGTGGGGCCCAAATTCAAAATATCATATGCTACAATTTATTATCAATAGTTCCTACCAAGCTCATAGGAGCCCATATTTTTTTTATTTTGATTTCATTGATTATATAATATATGATAAGAAAGAGAAAGAGATACAACTCTACTAATTAAAAGGTAACATCCAAGTTCCTAAAAATAGATGTAATAACTATAATATTTTTTTTGAATTATTATTTAAATATAATAACATAGAAATAAAAGGCAAATTTTAAAAATTAAAAGTGTTTTCTAAATCTCTTTCTCAAAATGGAAATGTTTTAGGCTTAGATGATTAAGAAAATTATATTTGGATTTTCCACCTAAAATTTTTGTTGGTTATAGTCATAGCCAGAATGCTATTCACCTACCAAGCTCATAGGAGCCCATATTTTTTTTATTTTGATTTCATTGATTATATAATATATGATAAGAAAGAGAAAGAGATACAACTCTACTAATTAAAAGGTAACATCCAAGTTCCTAAAAATAGATGTAATAACTATAATATTTTTTTTGAATTATTATTTAAATATAATAACATAGAAATAAAAGGCAAATTTTAAAAATTAAAAGTGTTTTCTAAATCTCTTTCTCAAAATGGAAATGTTTTAGGCTTAGATGATTAAGAAAATTATATTTGGATTTTCCACCTAAAATTTTTGTTGGTTATAGTCATAGCCAGAATGCTATTCACCTCTCCAAAATTCAAATTCCATTCAAGATCGAACCATTTTGATGTTAGATATCATTAGATTTTTTATGTGTTTAAGTCAAAGAAACTGTGATTGGAGAAAACACATACCAATTAAAATGGATAAGAATTGTTGACTAAGTATTTTCCAAAGGAGAAGTTGGAAGCTTCTAGGAAAATAACGGGCTTAGTTGAGCACACAACATGAGGTAGAGGGGAAGATTTGTTGGGTCCGCCCCATATTGGCAAAGAGCGAGCTAAGAAATGTCTTTCAAGTGAGAAAAATATTAAGGAGATGAAAAAAAATTTATTCATCTATTATTGATAGTTTGATGCACGTTATGGTTTATACTAGGCCATACATTACTCATGTAGTTGGAGTAATAAGCCATTTTATTATTAATCATGGTAAGGAGCACTAGGAAGCAGTGAAGTAGGTACTCAGATATTTGAGAGGTGCTTCCAAGGTGTGTTTGTGTTTTGGAAGTGACAAGGTTATGCTAGTTGGAAATGCATATTTAGAAATGTGTCTATTTTAGAAATGTGTTGCATTATCCACCATAGAAGTTGAGTACATTGCTATTACTGAGGAGTGTAAGGAATCTTTGTGGATGAGGAAATTCTTAGAAGAATTGGGACTACAACAAAAGAAATATATTGCTTACGATGATAGCCAAAGTTTTATTCAGCTCTCCAAAAATTCAATGTTCCATTCAAGATAAATATATATTATTGGATTCGTGATGCACTTGAGTCAAAGTAACTATGATTGGAGAAAATACATACCAATGAAAATGGATTACACATGTTGGTTATGTATTTGCCAAGAAGCTGGAAGCTTGCAGACAACGAGCTGACTTAGTTAAGAACACAACATGAGGCGCAGGTGAAGATTTGTCCCCATTTTGGTAGACATGAGATGAACCACCCCCCCCCCCCCCCCCCCCCCCCCCCCCCAACATTGCATTATCTAAATGTGGGCTGGCTATTTTTCTTTTTTGTGATTGTTGACCAACTTATGAGTTGCAAAGAGCAGTGAAAATGAGAGAGGAAAAAAGGGAGTGAAGAAATTGAATCCTTGCAAGGTAATGTACAATTATACTAGTTCTTATCACTGATTAGCTCTTTCCATCATTCTCAGTTGAAATCTATTTCTTTGGTGAGATCTAGAGTTTTCTCTCTTGTAATCCATCTTATGATGATGATCTTTGTTGTTTTGGTGCCTTGAGAACTATATTCTTGAAGAATTGTTGTTGTTAGCCTCTAGTTTGCTTATGAGAGAAGAAAATCATGTATACCCATTTTTGATGTTGTTGAGATAATTGAAGTATTAGAGCTCTATGAGTCCTGTGATTTGTTACCCTTTCCATTTGGGAGGTTTCCACGTAAAATTGTAGTCTCATTGTGGTTGGTTGTTGTTTCTTAGTTTGAATTGATATTGTCTTGTTTGGTTGTTTAACCTATTTTAGCACACAAAGAGGAACAGATATTTTTTGACACCATTTTATTTGGTTGTTCTTCCCAACAATGTGGTATCATAGCCAAGTTTCTTTGAATTTTTTTCTGCGTGCAAAAATGGATGGAATTATAAATTTAATTTTAGTGAATTACTCCACTTGGAAGCCTATGATGGAAGATTTATTATATCATAAAAATTTATACAAGCCTTTCAGCCTGAATGGATAACCAACAGACATGCTTGATGAGGAATGGGACAATGAAAATAGAAAAGTCATTGCCTATATGAGAAGATGGATGGATCCAACTCTCCATGAAGATATTTCTGATGAAACAAAAGTAGATGTCTAGAAAAAGCTTGAAAATTTGTTTGCCAAGAAAATATCATGAAATAAAACTACTTTGTTTAGAAGACATGTAATTTTGAAGCACAAGGATGGAAACAATATGGTTGAACATATAAGTTCTTTTTAGGGTATTGTGAACAAGTTAGTTGCTATGAAAATGAATATTGATGATGAGATGCAAGCATCACTACCCCTCATTTCTTTTCCTGATAGCTAGGAAACATTGGTAGTAGTAACAGTTAGTAATTCCACTCCAAATGTGATTTTAACTATCGAGATTGTTAAAGTCAGTTTGTTGAATGAAGATACTAGAAGAAAAGAAAAGAGTGAAACATGAGTATTAGGTGTACAAGTACTAGAAGTTAGAATTTTACTATTCATCATTGTTGAGATAGACCTACTAAATCTAGTGCTATTGTCCAGCTCTATCTTAATTTTGAATAACAAACTTAATTTCCACAAGAACTAATGATTCAATTTTATATGTATAAGTCAAACTCTACCTATCAAATCACCTATAGTGTAGAATAGAGTACATATGCATTTTCACAAATTTAGCTTATTGTAAAATCTTTTATTTTAATAAGAAAAAGAAGCAAATAAAGAATATGGAAAAAATAAAAAGATATTACTTTTAGCATAAATTAGTTCCAACTCTCCCACTTAGGTTCAGAGCCATGATGCTATATGTGTAACTTTCATTCCTTCTACATGTCTGTCAAAAGTTTTAGCTGGAAGGCTCCTCATAAAAGGATTCATCAAGTTATCTATCGATGCTACTTTCTTCACCACCACATCTCCTCTTTTCACAATATCTTTTATTAGATGATATTTATGCTCGATGTGTTAAGTATTCTTATGAATTCTAGATTTCTTTGAATTTGTAACTATTTCACTATTATCACAATAAAGTGTAATAAGTAGTTGCTTAGAGGAAAAGATCAATATATCTATTAGAATGTTCTTAAGCCATATAGCCACTTTAGCTGCCTATAAAGCTTACACATACTCAACCTTCATACTGGAATCAGTAATACAAGATTTTTGATACTCCTTGAACTTATTGCTCCATTTCCCACAATAAACACATTACCCGAGATGGATATTCTCAATTCCATATCTAATTAGAAATCTGAGTTTGTATACCATATATGCACAAGAATGTTTGCTCGATACACATACACTAACATATAATCTCTAGTCCTTTTTAGGTGATTGATTATTTTTTTTATCCAATAATCTTGTCTTGGATTATATTGATATATGCTTACATTCCTACAAAAAATAGATATCAAGTATGGTACAAAGTATTTCATATATCAAAATTCCTACTATAGATGCATAAGAAATTGTTTTTATTTTCTCTATCTCATTTGGTATTTTGGGACACTTTTTTTATAGAGAAATTCTATGTTTAAAAGGAATAAAATATTTTTTGGAATCTTGTATGTTAAAATGAGTCAATATATGATCGATATAAATAGCTTGAGACAAACCCAATATTCTTTATCTATGATCTTACAAAACCTTAATCCCAAGAATATGAATAGTTTCTTCTAAGTTTATCATATTAAAGTGACTGGACAACCAAATCTTAACCAAAGCAATGAGCCAAAATGATTGCCAATGAATAATATATCATCAATGTATAATACCAAGAACACCACATTGTTATCACTTTGCCTTTATATACACACAATAGTCATCTTTATTAATCAAAACCATGAGACTTAATGCCTTAATTAAAATAAGTATTCTAAGATATAGATATTTGTTTCATACTATAAATGGACTTTGTTCAACTTATACAATATGTGTTATTGGTCTTTTCTATGAAACTATTTGGCTATATCATATAGATAGATTCTTGAGATGTTCATTTAAAAATACAATCTTTATGTTTATTTTCTAAATCTAATAATTATAATTAGTTGCAATGAACAAGTAAATCTGGATTGATTCACCTTTATTACTAGCAAAGAGGTATCCTCAAAATTGATTCATTCTTTTTGAGGAAAATCTTTTGCAACAAACCTTGTTTTATAAGTCTCAACATTAATATCAATTACTCACTTTTTTCTTATAGATCAACCTATACTTTATGGGTTTTATATCTTCAGGTGGTTCCATAAGATCCCAAACATGATTAGAGTGTATTGACTCATTTTTAATTCAATAGCCTTTTGCAAATTTCTACATCCAGTTCTTTAAGTGTTTCATCATAGCTTTTGGGATCAGTATCCAGCTCATTGGGGATTATATCATAATACTCTCTCAAGAATGTATATCAAGTAGGTTGATGAATAATTATCTCACTATGATAAGACACTCCTCTCTATTGTATACTTTTAGTGACATATTATGCAGATACCGATCCTTGTGAACCATTATGATCATTACCTTTTGTCTATACAACTGATAAATCAAAGATAGACTCACAAGGTTTAGTATTAATATTTTCACAACAATTCTTTCATTATGATGAGTCAATGAGGTATTGGAGATGTTATCTTGTGGTGTTCCTTTTAGTATTGAAGAAGTTTTGAATGACTTATCTCTTCTTAATATCTCTAGAATATTTATACTTATGAGCTTGTGGTTTTTATATCTAGTCCTATTCTAGAAATTAGGCATTGTGTTAATAATGACCTTCTGATCCTTTAGACTATAAAACAAATCACCTTTAGTCCCTCTAGGATATCCCACGAAAAAACAAACTTAATTCTATTCTCATTTCTAACTTATTTATATTTCCTTTCAACAGATATGCTAGGCAACCCCACAAATGAGTTTGTTTCAGACTAGGCTTATGCCTAGTCCACAATTTAGTTAGAGTAACAAGTACCAACTTAGATAGAACTAAATTTAAAATATAAGTTGTTACTAAATTATTTCCCTAAAAGAATCCAAGCATATTTGAATAACTCATCATTGCCCTTACCATTTTCATAAGAGTCTTATTCCTTCTTTCTGCTACATCATTCTACAGTGTTTTAAGACATTTATTCTGATATTTCTTTGTTTGCATATTGTACTCTTTGAATTTCTCAAATGTATCAGACTTATGGCATATCAAATAAAATATACTCATATCTTGAGTAATCATCAATACAAGTGATGAAATACTCAAAATCACATCTTTCATAGATGGTCAAAGGCTCTTTAGCTTTATAGCCTTTGACCACAAAAGGTCATTTAGTCATTTTTTCTTTTAATTAGGACTCTCATAGTGGAAGTAGTTTGACTTTCAATGAACCCAAAGGTGCATCTTTTGCCATTCTTGAAATTTATTTTAGATTTATATGACTTAGGCATAAGTACTAAAGATATGTCTGGTTCATATTAGAAAGATATTTTATGTGGTAAGATATTGATGTTATTTGACATACATTATTACAGTATAGTAGAAATCATTTTAATAACATGAAGGTTGTCTTTTAATATACCTGAACAAACAGTCATTTTATTCAAGTAAACTAAAAACTAAAATCAAGTTTCTTTTGATTGAAGATACTTAAATATAATCTTTCAAAATTAAAATAGTAACTCTTATAAGCCAAAACATGCAATCTCCCACTACAATAGCCACTACCTTGGTAGTGTTTCCCATGTGAAAATTAATTTCTTCATCACTAAGTTGTCTAGTTTCCTAAAATTACTATAAAGAATTACAGGCATGATTAGTGGCACACATATATGTATGTAAAGTATCCATAGATACTATCACTAAATATGTTCAACAACTAGTAATTGAGATATATCTTGATTATTCACTTTGCCGAAATAAATTAGATATTGCTTATTTACTATTAGTTGTGACTTATGAGCTATAGCAAGAACTTTAATATATTTCTAAAATTTTTTCTTCTTCTTTCCTTTTGATTTATAAATTCTTTCAGCCACGAATACTCCAAATGGTTTCATGATAAAACTTTTAGCCGATACTAATTCATTATGTAAGTGTGCTAAAGTCCAATCATGTCTATTCATGTTATAATTTAAGTAGAATTGCTTATAGGAGTCTTTCAGAACATGATCTCTAGTTCATTCATAAAATCAGACATCTTGAGAACATGATCTCTCACTATGATGCTTTTAGTCATTTTAGTATTCATTAGATCTCTCATGGCTTTTTGTCTAGCAGAACAAGTCTAATTGCTAAATATTTCTTTGAGATTAGATATCATGTCATAGGAAATAGCCATGTATTATTACTAATGTTAGAGTATATTTGATATAAAAGCTAAAATATAACTTCTAGACATCTCATTAATCTTTACCCATTTCTCATAAGGCTTGGCTTTCTCATCGATTACCCCTTGATGAGGTTTATTTGGGCACAGATATGAGAGTATAAACTTGACATTCTTAGTAGTCAGGATAATGTCAAGATTTTTTTTTCAATCTATGTAATTAGTTTCGTCAAGTTTATTTTATTTGAGAATGATGGTGATTGGGTTGAGAGATATTTTCCTAAAAATTTATATTGAGCTTATTAATTTTAATTTTATCATAAGAATTATTTCTCTCCAATCATTCTTGAATAAATTCATTACCAATTTGACATATCGTGAATAGTATGCCTCAATTGGAAGATGGCTAGTGTTCATTATTTGTTCAAACATGCCAATTTTTATTAATCTTATTATCTAGGTAGTGGGTCATGCCAAACAAAATGAAATTGGTAACTTGTATTTGATCATATAAATAATAGGAGTAGCTCAAATAAATGGGATGATATAAATAATAGCAGTAGCTCAAATAAATGGGATGATATAAATAATAGCAGTAGCTCAAATAAATGGGATGATATAAATAATAGCAGTAGCTCAGATAGAATAATATATAGGATGCTATTATTATAAAAAATAATTGTTTCTTAAATGAATCATTCATATAGAAAATTTAACCATTTAAACAATCTGCTGAATTACCTAATTGTGGTTTGTGCTAAGTGTACATGCAAGGTAGCTAGTCCGATGTGGAAAAGGTACCAACACTTTCGAACCAATAATGGAGACCATGAGATTTATTATAAATGAATTCCCTTTGCCACTTAGATATATTAAAATTGAGGGTTTTTTCAAAATATCTTGATTTCAAAAACTTCATTTTTCTAAGATACAACATCATGCAAGTTGTTATACTTGTATATATGCATTGGAATATCACAAATATATGTACATACATAATACATAACATACATCATATCATCCATGTCACAATTCATGCCATAACCCAGAAAACAGACCACAGCATCTATAAAGCATGCCACAAATACATGATGACTATGCATCATACATATTTAACTATAGAATATCCCAACCATACATTATTTAGGGCACTATCCCCTTAGACTTTCTATATGGACATTAAGGTTTGGGATAGTATCCTTAACCAGATTGAAAGTGCCTAGTTAATTTTGTAATGGTCCTAGGAGTAGTCAGAATAAGAAAAATTTGCTCGAATTTTAAGTTGATCAAGACTGGAATTATTGTATCATATTCTCCATCATCAATAACATCTATCACTATGAGCTCCGCTTCTATTAGTTTCTACCATTGCGAGATCCACCATGTGCACCGCCACTAGCTACAACAAGCATAAAATCTACCACCATCAGCCATGTCAACCACCATATGCAATGTTGACAATTATAGTCACCACCTTTTGGAACTTCCATTCACAATGACAACCTTCATAGGTGACATCGCCAGTTGGAGTTACCACCTTCGGCACACCTATTTTCCATGACAACCTCCACATGTGACATCATCAGCTATAGTTATCACCTTCATTGCAAATGTTCATCATGACAACCTCCAAAAGTGATGTTTCTGGATACAGTTACCACCTATGACATTGTCATTCACTACTACAACCTCCACAAGCAACGTTGCTAGTTATAGTTAACACTTATGATGTTGTCATTCATCATGAAAATCTCCACAAGTGATGTTGCCGACTATAATTACCACTGTTGTCATTTTTGTTCACCGCAAAAATCTCCACATGTGACATCACCAACTATAGTTATCACCTCCAACACTATCATTCACTACAACAGCCTCCATATGTGGCATTGCAAGTTTTAGTTACCACCTTCGCTACTGCCATTTGGCACAACAGCCTCCACAAGCACTATTGTCGGTGGTAGTTTTATCTTTCATTATAGAAGAAAAAATACATCTCCAAGTGAAAAATTAAACAAAAAAATTACAACCCTTAAATTTAAACCAACACATCTATTGTGATAATGTGCATAGTATAATGTTGCGTGCATAGTTTAAAGCATATTTTTATGTGGGAATTACCTAATTGCAGGTGTACCGATGGCTTCAGTCATCTCTTGTAAATCCTCTTCCAGCTTTAGTTCGTGATGAAGATGATGCTATAGTGATATAACATCACTAAGCCATAATTTATATTTTAAAAATGAAAACCAATTATTTTAATGCATCACTAAATGATGAATTTTGGTTTTTTATTATTTTTAATATCTTTATTAAAGATTTAATGTATTATATATATATATATATATATCAAAACAAATTAAATAAGAATAATTAATTTGATAAAATCAAATTATTTGATTATAATTTAACTAATTATTCAAATTATATATGCACCTATATTCTAAATAAATATACAAAACCTTTAAGACTTTTTATGCCATCAAGATAAGGCTATGAAAGGAACTCTGACCTAAATAAGATCTCAAGCATCCAATATAAATTATTTCGCACAATAATTTACGCTAATTATGATTTATATCACTATAAAATTATAATTATACTTCATCACTTAAATAAAATCTTTTGTTCCTTTTGTTACATAACACTAATAAAAATTCACATATTAAGATTACGGATACCCATTGATTAAATCAAATTACTGATAATCTTATTCAATCAATTTCTAATTATTTCATTAATGCTTTCAACTTAACTTGTTTGAATTATCAAATTAAAATCCACCTACAAGGTTTGGTAACATCAAAACTTCTAAGTTTTCTCAAGGGAGCATTATCAATCCTTCTAATAGGACATAAAAGGCCTGAAAAGTTTGTTCCATTGGGAATTATGGAAGTTTATGGTATTTATTAGGGCTCTATTGCAATGAAATAGACTGTTCCATGGAGCTTTAGTCTAACTAAAAATTTTTTTTTTTGGTCTTATTGAAAATTGCTCTCAAGAATTGGAGCAATTTTTGAATCTTCAACCAAGGAAGTATCTATTGTCGTATCCTACAACTCATGGTCGATGGGAGAAGCATTTGAATGCTCTGTAGCTTTTTCAATTGGTTGGATGTGACTTTCATTGGGATATCTCCCATGTTCCATAATGTCTTGTTTCTATGACTTTGAGCACAAAAAATGAGCAAAAATGTAGGGCAAATCCCAAAATTATTTTCTTTTTTCCAATATCTCACAAGTGCTCGTTCTACAAAGAATGAGCACAAAAAATGATTATTTCTAGGAGATTGTGCATTTTGCTCTTTTGGATCTCTATCATGAATAATTTTTCTATTCTTTTGCAACTCAAAACATGAGTTATATGAAGAATTTGTAATGGAATCAAAATATTCTCACAATTATCTGAGTTTGATTTTACATCCCAAATAGATTCATGAAATTTCTAAGGTTTACTATGCATTACATATGTAGAATTTAAAACAAAATTAGAAAACATATTTTCTTAGATCATTTTTTGAAAACCAATAACTTAAATACAGAATTATATTGCATCAGAATCATCTTCGGCATAGTTGATACTTGAAATGGCATAGACAAGAACACAAAAATAGTCATATGTAGTGAACCTTTTTAAGCATGCTTCTATGGAGAATACAAACAAAAGGAAAGATGGTATGAAAAGCATCACTTACATAATTAAAATGACATAGACGAGAACATAAAACCAAAGAGTAAAATGAACTTGGAGATCTCCAAGTAATACATGTGTGAGTTTGCATGAACACAAAGAGAAAGGAAGCATGTAACTAGCTCTAATTCTTTGAACAATATTTCGCATGTTATGTGGAACCACTTTATTAGCCACTCGATCCACCCCCACACATGTATGACTCTTAAGGAAAGAGAAGAATGTAGTCAAGGACCCTTTCATGTCTTTGTTGCTCTACGATCTCCATGTTGTCGTGTGCAAGACAATTATGGCATCCAAAACTTGGTACCTAATTGTGACATTCAATTATATACGTAATGCTTGTCATGGTCTCTTTCTTTCATTTTGTATTCTATATAGAAACATGTTTTAAAAGGTTTATTATGTATGCTTATATGTCTCGATAACCACCATTGGACAATATATTTTCAAAACTATTTGGTTTACTATATTATGCTTATATGTCAAAATTCATTTAAATTTTAATTTGTTTAAGAATAAGGGTAAATATCTCTCATTCATATTTATCCACCCTCCATACTAAATATTTTATATACATACCCTTGTGAGTAATTATCAAACCTCACTCATCATTTTTCATAATTTACTCAAATAAAAATAGGATAAGTTGTTAGAACTTTATTTATACTAAAAGTCATTTGAGTGGGAGGGATATTTATTTAATGCATTTTATTATTTAAAATCTTTGAGAATTTACAATGAGCTAATTTGGCATTTAAAAACAAAATGTACTTATGTTATGTATTCTACATAGTTGATGATTTGATGCATAGAATTCGGCATATGCACAGAAGATCAAATCATTAATTTTTATAGAATATAAGCTTTTTTGTTCATAATCTAAATAGAATAGGATATACCATTATCAATATTATAGTACAAGATTTTAGTAGGTCTATCTTAACTATGAGGAATGACAAAATTTCAACTTCTTATGCTAGTACACTTGAGTATATTGAACAAGATTGAGTTTGGATGATTATTTTATACTGACATAAAAATAATCTAGACATCATGGTTATTTTGAATAATATTACTCTGAATATTAAAATAATTAATAATAACATGTATTTTTTATTAGTTTTTGATTCACGTAGAGTAAAATATGTAAGTATATTTTAATGCTTAGTGAAATGGATGATTATATCAATTGTATGATGAATATTAATTATCAATAGAATCTATGTCATTTTAAAAGAAATGATGGCACCACTTGAGGATACTTATGAGTTTTGACAATGTAAAATTATATGGGTCAATTTTAAATATGGCATATCAAATAAGTTATGTGAAACATCCTAAGAAAATAATAAGATATTGATTAAATGAAATCGTCAGTTATTTAATTTAATCAATGGACATATGTAATCTTAACTTGAATAAATTAATAAGTATACAATAACAAATATCTCAAACTAGATTTTCAATAAATGAGGGAGTGCAATTATAATTATATAATAAAACAATTATAATTAATATAAATAGAATCATTTAATTTGTATTAGAATCTCAAAATCTTATTTGAGCTTGAGGTCTCTTTTGTATCCCTTAACCAGTACCATAAGTGATACCTTTATAAATTATGATAAAAGATATTTTATATTTATTTATTTATTTATATTTATATGTATTTATTTATATTTATATTTATTTATTTATATTTATATTTATATTTATATTTATATTTATATTTATATTTATATTTATATTTATATTTATATTTATATTTATATTTATATTTATATTTATATTTATATTTATATTTATATTTATATTGATATTTATATTTATATTTATATTTATATTTATATATTACTAATTTAATTGATATTGGCTTTTGTATATATAAAACAAATAAATTAAATTTTCTTTTATGAGTCATTTATTATAATATAAAAGTTTTTTATTATAATTTAAGAGTCATTTATCAAAAAATATTGTCACTTTTGAATGTGTGATAGGTATGTCGTGTATGGTGGAGGAGAAGAAATTCATTATTCATTTTTTTCCTCATGGCACATTAACTTGGGGATTATAGGCCTTAGCAACTACATTGGCGCTCTCTTTTGTTAAGATATATATCCTAACTTATTGATAATAAAATTTCATCATGTTTATGTTCTCGAAAAGTTTGTTACATAACAAATATGATTCGAAATAAAAACCCAACAATGGTATCAAAGGGATTGGTTATGATTTTGCATAAAAATCCATCAAAATATAATCTACATTAAAATTGATTCTTACCTTGAATCTTATAGACTATGGTGGAATTTTGACTGTGGTTGAATTATACAGACTATGGATTCTTACCTTGAATCATACATAAAAAATCTTTCTGCCTTCTTCTTCAATTACGGCCCTGAGTAATACTCTATAAGGGTTCATGTCAAGAATTTAAACTATGGTTGAGTTCACGGTAACAATAGCAATCGTGGTGAAGCTCACAGTAGCACCCACCACCTATGATGGAGCTCACAAGGGTGAACACCAACTATGGTTGAGCACGTAGCAGCAAATACTAACCATATAGGAGCTCACAATGGAAAACACTAATTGTAGTTGAGCATTCAGTGGTGAATAGTGATGTTGGCAGATTTCATCATTGTAAATAGTGATGGTGGTGGAGTTCATGGTGGCGAACAATGACGATGGTGGAATTTGTAATGGTATGATGGTGGTGGAGTTCTTAGTGGCAAACAATGATAGTTGAAAATTTCATGGTGGAGAACAAAAACTACGATGTTAATTGATATAAAATCTACTATTAATATAGTTTTGAAAGCGATGAAAAATCATCAATTTTGAAAATGGTGATTTTTAATAATTACAAACTCCACCTTTAAACTAGAAACCAGTGAATGTAAATAGCCATATAATAGCTATGCTCGTGTTTGTAGTTGATATGATATCATGTAGTTATAGTTTATGTGATGCATTTATGGTTGATGTGATGCATTTGTGGTGAAATGTTATGGTATGTATATTTTTGTGATTGAATGTTATGACATACATAGTGATTATGAATAACAGATGCATGTGACAACTTGTATAATGGTTGTATATAGATAGATGTTTAACCATAATTTTAAAATTGAATATGGAACAACAAATTAAAATGATTTCCATTTTAAAATAAAGGGAATTAGTATTTTAATTAGTTTCATATTATTTTAGGAAATATATATTTATATATAACCCTCAATCTTTTAAAATAATTAAGTGGGTGAGGAAATTCATCAAGTATGAATCTCATAGTCTCCATCATATTTTTCTAAAATAGAAAAACAAGTTCTCTATCGCACGCGCGCGCACACACACACACACACACACACACACACACATATATATATATATATATATGCATGTGTGTGTTTGTGTGTGTCTATGTCAGTGTTTATGTGTGTCTATATTTATTTTTTTATTTTTTTATTTATTTATTTATTTATGTTTAAATATATACAAATACATAGAATATATTTATATATACAAATACATAGAATATATAAATATTTTTAAAAAATATTTGATTTGTTTTGTGTAATTGGATGTGTTGAAGGTAGTTTAAAAAGGGGAGTAGGTGGGTTAGAATCCCACTTGCGTCGTTGTTTGATGCTGATCAGCTGATGTGTTGTTTAGTTTATTGTTTATTATTATTTTTAACACTTGCATGTCATTTGGGAGTAAAATTGGGTTTCTGATTTTCTATACACCAAAACATAATTATTTTGCATTTTGATTCACTTTTTTTTATTTTTTAAGTACTTTTTAAAATATTTTGTAATTGGTGCACCAAAATATAAATCCCCCTTGAATAAAAATATGACACCTAACACATAAAACAAACAAACACAAGCCATTTATTAAATTAGAATCGCCAAAAATCAAATCAAATTTAATAATAATTAAACATGTTTTCAAACCACTTTGATAGACCCAGTCTTCCCGACACCAACAAACCTAACATAATCTTACCTTGAATCAATCATCAATCTTATTAAGAAATCATTCTTTCTTTACACATACTCATTTATACCAGATTATCCTTTTTATCATTAGTAGTTGAGCTAGCTCCCAAGTTTGTCCCCCCAAGGAACTACTCGCCATTCATAATTTTCTTTTAGTCTTTATTTTTGGACTTGCAACTAAAAGTTTATAGGCCATCATATCAGAAAATTGAGCAAGTTTGTGAATTTTTCATCTTAGACTACTTGTAATTAATTCTTATTGATAAAGAATTCTTGGTTTGAAATCTCTTCAGCATTTTGATTGTATTGGGTATGCTCGGGTTGGGTAGATATCATTAGTTTTGTTTAATTTAATATGTTAGCTTTGATTTGTATATTTAATTTAATTTTAATGAGAATAGAAGTGCAATCATTTAAATTAGGTAGAATTAACAATTAAAACATTAATGACAATATTTTTTGATATAAAAAAGCTATTTTTAAAAAATAAAACACAACAAATCAGATGGAACATGGGCTGAACCACATGTGAATGCCAATTTTCTAAAAATCACATGGAATGTTACTTTTCCTAAAATCTGACAAAGCATTTGCTTTGTGGTGCATGTGGTGTGCGTGTTTGGTGAATGATAAAAAAAATGGGAATTATTTCTTTCTTCTTATTGTGCTTTCTCATCTGGAACTATAAAGAAAATGAGAAGCCTTCTATATCATTTTCTTTAGGAGATTTTTCTTTTATAATTTTTTTTATTCTATAACAATTGTTACAGAAGCTTAAACCAAACTTCTATCAAAATTTGGAGAGGGAATGAGCGATTCACTTCTCATTTTCTTCTATTCAAGGACTTGTGAAGGAAGAGCAAATATTCAAGTGTTGTTCATGCAAGGTTCGTGTAGAGTTCATGCAGTGAACATATGGTGTTCGTGGTATGTACGTGAAGAGATTATTTGTGTGGTATTCATACTATGCTCATGTTATGCTCGAGGATGCTTGAAAATCTTTGGGAGAATACTGGAGAAATTAAATATCATAGTTTCAAGTATTTCAATTATATTTACCTTTTGTTCTTGAAATTGTGTTATGGACTTATGATTTTTTTAAATTGTATAATTTTAATTACTTGAATATGCTATCAATTTTGGGGGCAGAATAATTATTTGTGATTATGTGTGCTTTTGGTGAAAGTTTATGGTTAAATATATATATTTTTAAAATATGTTACATACTTTGGATATTTCAATTATATTGATGATTTGAAATATGTATATTTATATATTTCAAATAAAAAACTATAATCCAAAATCATTATTTAGAATCTACTTCATGTTTTGGGTAAATTTTCAAATTGATAAAAAAATTAAAAGATTTTAAAATATAACACCAAATTAATTATCTTTGTGAAACTGAAAATTCATTTTAAAATTAGTCTTGGTTTTCAGGCTCTATCTTGATCGATCTCAAACATATTAAACTCCTCTACCACTAAAATATCATCATTCACATTATTGTGATTTTGTTAATTTTTCTTTCTAATCTCAACATTGTACAAAGTATTGTACAATTTGTTAAAAGTCTTATTTTCTTTATTATAGAGAAATGTTATAACATGGTGATTAAACTCATGAGCAATAGAGGCTAACAACGTCAATGTGGTAACTAGGTGATAACAAGGAAGTGAATATGGTCAAACTTAGTAATATTTGGTTGAAACTGAAATCAAAATAATTTTTTTTTCAAGTAAATCTAATTCTCCATTTTGTTGGTGTTTTTGACCTCCATATTATCTCACATCTTTGACGATGTCTCCTTCAAGATAAAATACTTTTGTTCATATGAGACTAAGAGGCACAAATGGATCATACTACAAGTTTGGTAATTTATCTTCAAATATTATTAATCTTTCATCTCTCTTGGTTTATCCTTTTCCAAAGTAGTATTTAAGTCTTGTTGGCAAAGTATGCCCTTACTTCGTGCTATCACATGCAAAAATTTGGTCATCAAATTTTTCTACCTAAAACATTTCATTAGTCATGGACATCTTTACTAGCATAGATGAGGAACCTTTTGTATTTTTTACTACATATTATTCAATTGTTGTTGATGTGGAATGGTAATAGCCCAACAATGGGAAGAAGTTACATATTTTTTAATCTTTCATCTCTCTTGGTTTATCCTTTTGTAATTTTACTACACATTTTTTACTACATATTATCCAAAGTATAACAAATAGATAACAAAAGCACTCTCAGAGTACATGAGAACTTAAATTTTTGGATGATAAAGTAAATGGGAAGAAGTTATATTTATAGGCAAATAGTCCCTCCCTCTCACTTGCAAACTAGTTGTCCAACAATGGGTTTTGTTACTAAGTTTACACCAATAGCCAACTCTCTTCAAAGTTAGCTAGAAGAAAAATGAGCCATAATTATCATTTATCTCCCATATTCAAAAGTTACTAGTCACTTATTTGAAATTAAGCCACTACCCAACACATTTCTCAAATATTTAATAACAAGAAAGAAACCATGTAGCATATATTATTGAGTAAATAACCAACATGTAAAAATATTTTTGACTTGGTTGATGGTCATGCCTCTAAACCCCTCTTGAAGCAAGAGCTTAGCCCAGGTAAGATCCACACAGCCACATTGACCCAAATTTCCACAACCATAAAGAATATTGATTTTTTGTTTCAAAAACTTTTTATTTTGTAACTTATTCTTTCAATGGTGTGAAATTCAATTTCCTAATTAAATAAATTGGAATGTAGAAAAAAAAGAGTAAACCAATAAATGTAAGCTTTAAAACTAGTGGACTATCTTTTCATTGCAATGAGTGTGTTATATTGCTTTTGTTGTATTTTCTCCATCTCTAACATAAGTTGACACCTCGATCGTCTGGCTTATCAAAGAAGCCATTCCTTCTTCTATTATCATTCTAGGAATACATAGTGTAAATTCTGAAGAAACTATTAATACACAAAAGGTCAAAACATCATGTTCGATTTAGAAAAGAAATAAAAAATTCAATTCAAATAATTTTCGCTAATCTAAAATGGTAAAATGTGTATCATCATTATCAATGAAAAAAATTGCTTCAAATATGAAGCTCGACATACAATGATTTGAATGTGGATATTTTTAAAATTGAGCTTAATGATGAACAACCACAACATTTAGATGAACTAAGACTCAAATCAGATTTTTTTTTTTTTTTATCATTGATGATTTTGTTGTATTTTTTTAATTCTTTCTCAAGCCATCAAACTTCAGCTCACAAATAACATATATTTTAAACAACTTGTCACACAATGTTTTGAATTTATTTACTTAGTTTGAATAGAAAAAAAAATTAATATAAGAAGGTGATTTACAAAAAAGTATGCAATATTACATAAGAACATAAATTAAAATCAACAGAATACTACCATGAATATTTAACAACATATCAAAAAATCATTTTTTCTATGTACGCCTAAATAATTAGTCATTTTTATGATCAAACAATATGTTAGTAATTTTGTTTATGCTATGTAAAATTAAAGAAAATTTTTACTAGTAAATACTAGATACATTACCAACAGCATGGTAGTCATATTAGCAAAGAAGATGGATGCTCTTATCTTGGGGTCACTAATTCGATCCTATTGGATGATGGATACGCTCACAATGGTGTATGTCAATTGGATCTATCATACTATTGGGATGGCCACCATACTGCTTCGACCACGAGGCCCTATGGCTAATATATTGGCCAAGGAATAGGTACATAAATAATTATATCATTAAATACTTTTAAAAAATCATTAAATGTCTAAGAAATACACCATTCAATTCGCTCAAAATAAAACAAAACTATTTTATAATAATAAAAAATAGAAATAATATTTTAATGTTTTAATATATTATTTAATATGGAATAAATTGAGTTCTAGTTCTACTTAATAGCCCTAATCCTTGAGAAAATCATAAACCTTGACAGGTTCAAGTGGATGCTACAAAATGAATATTATTAGTGTTATTTTAAAATCATAATCAATTAGTATTGCATCCCGCTAGCCAAGATATATTTAACCTAGTCAATACTTCCACATTTCATTGACTATAATTTTCTTTTTAAAACTTTTATATTCTTAAAGTTTTTAATTGTATATTAAAATTTATATAATTCCATTATTATTATTTTTATTGAGTGTTTCTTTTAATTGTCTGAAATCTTAAATTTGTTAGTAATTAAATAAAATTTAAATCATATTTTATAAAATTGATATCCAGCATATATTACATTTTAATTCTCTCATTCACACTCCTTATGCTATGCCTTGCACCTTAGCTATAAGAGATTTTTACACCTTAACACACATAGCCCCTTAAAAACTAAGTCATCATCTTGAACTTTTAAAAATACTTTGTTATTTGTTTACAATTTTTTGAAAAAGACATATTTTGTGAAAACTGTTTAGAGAATATTCCTCCTATTTTTATTTATTTTAAAAAGTAATCGTTTCAATTTCATCAAGGAGTTGGGAATCAAATATTGGGGTGACAATAAACAACAAGCTAGGCACTCCCTTTTTTAAAAAAATGATACACATGCAAGCTAGGCACTGTTTAGAGAACCTGAAAGCATTGCTACTAGAAAGCTAATCTCTAGTGCCACGTTATACATGAAATACCAGCTAAAAAAAAAGGGATATCAACCAAAAGAATAAAAAAACAAAACAGCAAGAGCAATCAGAACTACGCAGCAATGGCAACTTTCTCCAATTTCATTGAAGCAATCTTGATGGGTTTCTGACGAACTGCTTCAGGTTTCTCAATTCCTTGGATATCTGTTATTCGCAACTTTGTCAATTCCTAATAGCAGAAAACCATGAATTTTAATACTACATTTATTTAAATCAGTAAACTTCAATGAAAAAAAACACTTTTACATTAAATTGATTTGGTAATCATATCAACTAAGAACAAAGAAAAAATTATTAAATTTTTTGCTTTCTAAAATGGAAAATAAATATTTGAATACATAAAATAAAGTTGAGAAAATTACTCTTCAAAGTTTTTTAAAAAACTTAACATAAAATATTAAATATTTATATTTTGAGGCCCCAATAAGTGGAAACTAGATAATGCCCGTGGAATGACAAACATTTAAATAAAAAAAATCTTAAGTAATTTTAGAATTCAAAAACTACCCATCAATATGTTTTGTTTTTTATATATTAAAAGTTATAGTTATATATATACATATATAATGTGAACCTATATATATAGGTTACATATACATATTTATAAACCAATAAATCATTAAATATGAATATTTATAAATACATATATTTATATGAACCTATATAGCATACACACACACACACACACATCTAAATTTATAAACATAGATTATATATACATATTTATAAACCAACAAACCAATAAATATAAATATTAATAAATACATATTTAAAGGTATATAAATCTACACACACACACACACACAGAGATTAGGTATACATATTTATAAACCAAAAAATATAAATATTTATAAATATACATATTTATACATATATAAACCAATAAATGTTAAATATATGTTTTTATATGTATATAAATAAATAAATAATGGGTGTGTGTATCTATATATCTATATATATAACTTTGAGTTTTAAAAAAATGAAACTGCATTTCAAGTTCAACATTTGATGGGCAGTTTTCGAATTAGAAAGCCACATTTTTTTCTTCAAAAATGATAATGTCAAAGCTGAAATATTCGAGTTTATGATTTTTGGGGGCCTCAACATTAATATTTTACATTTTAGAGTATGTTTTTAAAAAAATTATATATATTAATATAGTACCAAAGCGTAAATATTTTGTTTTGCGACCCCAAAACATAATTTTATCAAATAGGTTTTCAAGATTATTGTGCTTGCGTACTAAATAAAAAGGCGTATCCATTCACATGTTTATTTAATAATGCAATTTAATAATATGGCAAGTGATTGTATGCTACCCATTTAAAAATTATAGTCATTGTTCAATAACAGATTCATTTCCGAGAGGACAACGAATGTCATGTCAAAATCCAAATAAAAAAATATATATTTTCATAACTAAAGTTGTAAATCATTGGATTTCATCCAATGAATGACTATAGACAAAAATCCAATGACTAATAAATTTCTATCATTAAAAAAATATCTAATAACTTTTAAAAATATTTTTAAATGTTGAAAATTTTATATAAATAATATATTAACATTTATAGTTTTCACACAAAAACTATAATTTATTCTATTTCGAAATATGGCAATGTCAGCCCCAGCTTAATTGATAAAAATATGTTTTTTATTTATATTATCATATGACATAAATAATAAATCATGTTTATAACCATGAGCAAGTTAATATTATAAAATGATATTTTACATTCGCATAGATAGAAGGTATAAACTTTAATTTTATTTTTCTAATAAAATATATTTTTCATCTATTCAAATTTCAAAACTAACTAAACAATAAACTAAAAAAATAAAAATTGTGAATATTATAAAAAAGATGTATATCTAAAAATAGATAGCGACAACCCATTATCCTCTTAACTATTATGCTAATTGTGACAAATTATTTTTTCTGCCCCAACAAGGATCGTAACAAGCATTATCTTATTATTATTTAGAGATGTCAAATTAGAGGTGTCAAACGGGCCGGCCCAGCACGGCACGGCCCGTTTTTCACGTGCCCCGCCGTGCTACCGTGCCGTGCCCGACACGGCACGGTATTTTAAAGTCGGGCACGGCACGGCCCGTGGGCACGGCACGGTCCGTGGGCACGGCGAGGCCGTGCCGTGCCGTGCCCGGCCCGCTCGGGCACGGTTGGCTTGGACCTGGTCTCCTGGACCGGCTCAACCGGGGTCCGGGTCCCGGGAGCCAACAGGCAACAGCCAAGCACGGGCACGGGCGCACGGCCCGTGCTTGGCACTTGGCACTTTGACTTGGCAGATTATAAAAAAATTTTTTTTTTTAAATTTTTTTATTAAGTTTCTGTTTATCTTTATTTAAGTTTATGTAATAAATAAAAAATAAAATTTTTTGTAAAAAATATTACATTTAAAATTAAATGTAAGTATGTAAAAAAAAATTAGAAATTTTATTTTTTTTTTCAATTAAGTTTAGCATATTTTAATATTATAATGTATTAATTAAATATTACGATTTAAAGTTAATAAATTTTAAAATAATATTTAAATCTTAAATTAATAAATAAATACATTAAGGTAGTAAAAATTTTAATTAAAAAAAATTTAAACTACGCAAATAAAAATTACCATTCATGCTTTTGAAACCAATACTCCGAAAAAAAAAGTATAAGTTTCAACTTCAACACAACGTATAATACAAAGTACAAACAAAGCGTATAAATAAAAAAAATAAAAAAATATCGAAAAAAAAGAGCAGATGAGCATCAATCGTCAAGTGGCATATAATGAGAATCATCAGCCACAACATCAAGATCAGTATCATATGGGTCATCATCATCGGCAATCAGCTCCTCCGCCATCATAGTGGATGTGGATACGACTGCAGTGTCTGTCACAGTCCCAGCTTCAGCACGATCACTGATGCTAAATCTCGATTCCTCCCAATCCTTCAAACATGCCAAGGCCTCAACCATATCTGGACGTAATCTCGATCTCCTATCCGAAATGACGTTCACTGCAACAGAAAAAGCAGACTCCGATGCTACGCTCGACACCGGAGGAGTCAGTAGATCCCGTGTCATCCTAGATAGCACGGGATAGGCGGACTCATATGATTTCCACCACTGTAATAAATCAAGATTTTTATTGTCAGAAGGTGATAGGATTGAGCAGTAATCGGTATCTAAGTACCGAGACAGCTCGCTCCTATGTGAAGGTCTACCCCTACGTTTCCCCCTCGCTAGGTTAATGGAATAAGCGTCATCTCCGAACAAGGTATCAGAGTCCGTACTCACAGTCTCAACACCACCACCACCATACCTAGTATCGTAGTATGTATATAGGTCTGTCAACTTCTCGTAAATGAACCCTTCAGGTGGCTCTTCCAGGTTCATGCACGAGGAAATGAAAGTCAGGGTGTTTTCAACCCCTTCCACCTTAGCCCTAGGGTCCATGCATGCTGCGAGGCAATAAAGAGATGGAATGGTGGACCAGTACTTCAGGTACTTGGTCTCCATCTCTGCAACCATATGGCTGAGCGTCGGGTCCGCTCGATACATCCTAAACATGCTACTAATATTGCATATGCAACGGAGTGCAATGCAAGTGGTGGGCGTATAAACCGACGAACACATGTTCGTCGTGTCATAAAATATCTTCAGGAATTTCATAAATGAAATTCCTGAATCCCAGTCAGTGTCGTCAACAATAAGTTCGCCACTCTTACTATTGACGTAGTCGGATATCACGTGTTCGTATCCAACACATGATTCCAACATCAGGTACGTGTAATTCCAACGATGTCTCACATCAGATTGGAATTTCTTCTTCTTAAGATTCGCAGACAAACAGAGATTACCAAACTCTTGTAGTCTGCGAGGAGTGCGAATATACTTGAGTGCATTGCGTATATTTTCCAACGCGGGGGAACACACCTTCATACCCGCTTGAACTATCAGGTTAATAACATGACACATGCATCTGACATGAAATATCTCTCCTAAAGGTGCGTCTCTAATATTCCTAACAAACATATTGATCGCTACTCCATTATTCGCAGCATTATCGAAAGTGACACTAAAATTTTATTTTGAATTTTATATTCCCTAAATATTTTCATCATACACTCAAAAATGGCCGGGCCATCATGAGGATGAAGAATCTCTGTGAATCCTAATATTTTTTTATTTATTGTCCAGTTTGAATCGACATAATGACTCGTGATACATGCATAAGAAGAATCATCGTGACATGTCCATATATCGGACGTCACGGAGACCACTCCACTAAATGCCAAAAATTCCTTAATTATTTTTTGTTTTTCTAACTTATATATCTTTAGTATGTCACTCCTAGATAGTGGACCTAGGAATCCTACGATAGGATGGCTGAAAATAAGTCTGCATGATGCGCACTACCCTCGGATCTTCCGAAAATCTGATCGGAAGACCCATCAATGTGATGAGCCTGGCCATGCCGTCCCTACCCAACTCGCTGGAGTATACGAAGGGAGTAAACTTTGAGACTGAACTCGATCCAGTCTCAAAAAATGTAGTGCCAAGTTGGGTTTGCCTAAGATCTAACAGGTCCATGTTTTTTGGAACATATTTCAGCATGCATCTTTAGGTGCCCAGTCCCACATGTACTCTTGCATGTTAAAAGTCGCATACAATATTTGCACTGTGCCATTTCATGTTCCTCACCCCTAACATCTAATTGTGTTTATTATTTTAAAATGTGTCCAAACTACATAAGTCCTCCTAGTTTTTTGTTTTTTAGAACATTGGGCTGAGATGACAGGAGAAACCAAAATTTCAGGAGCAACAGACGTTTGTGTAACACTAACATTTTCATTTTCCAAATTTAAATTTGTGTTAGGTGAATTTGTCATTTTTTATTTTTCGTACTTTTTTCTAGAGAGAGAAGCTTTAGAGAGAGAAAATAAAAAAAAAAAGTAAATTATATTACCCAGGTAAAAGCAATGAGGTCACTCACGTGCAAGATGCACCGCAGGAAGCTTTGATGTTCAAAACTCAAGTTGAGTTTCACGAAATTCAAGCCGAAATCAAGCAATGAGAGAGAGAAGCACGGTTTATGTGAGAGAGAGAAAATATAGAGAGGATTTATGTTTTTGAAAAACATAAATTTTATAGGGAGGGGGGTAGATTTTATAGGCTAATTAAAGTTTTTTTTTTAAAAAAAATTATTTTTTTATTATTTTTTTGAATTTTTTTATTATATTTAAGGGGCAGAATCACGAGGACCGTCGGATTCTGCCCCCTAGGCGTTGGAGTCGAATCCAAGGGCTGAAAATCGCTCAAAGTTTGAAAAAAAAAAATTTTTCCCGTTAGATATTTCGATTTTCGGCAGAAAAGACCGCGGGTCGGGTCTGTTTGGACCCGACCCACGGTCTTTTTACCGGGGGGGGGCCCTGATGGGTCGAGTCACGACTCATGAGTCGTGACTCGTGACCGTGAGTCGCGACTCACGCCACGGCACGCATGGCACGCCGCCAGTGCCACGCGTGCCTGCGGGACCGGCACGGGATGGACCCGTGCCGGCGTGCCGTGCCGGGCCAGGCACGGCACGGCTCGTGCCATGCACGGCACGGGCCCGAGCACGGTTTTTGAACGTGCCGGGCCGGCCCAGGCACGGCCGAACCGTGTCGTGCCTCGTGCTGGGCCGGGCCGGCCCGGCCCGTTTGACACCTCTATGTCAAATAAGATGGGTGACTTGGTAACGACTCGTGACCCAGCCCGATTCAATAGTGCCTGACCCGGCAATAAAACAATTTGTGTCGTTCCATGTTTGGCCCTTGGCACAATTCGTGTCGTGATATGCCGGCATGAGTCGTGCCTCATGTCAAGCCAGACACGACCCATGTGCCTCATATCGAGCTAGACACGACCCATGTGCCTCATGTCGAGCCAGACATGACCCATATGCCTGGCCTGACGGCATGATAAACCAATCCGAGTGACCACCCAACTGGATCCGGTTGGGCAGTCACCCAGTTGGTTTTATTTTTTTTTTAATTCAACTGCCGAACACGTAGTCTATTTAAAAAAAACAACCATGTGGTCAATTATAATTGGCATGCTATGTGGATGGTCCTTGTTTTTGTTCATCATGATAGGTACGACTGTGCATTTTGCTGTGCCAACCATGTCAGGCTGGGCTGATGGACCATGCATTGTGCCGTGCCTGGGACTACATGCCTCATCTGACACCTCTAGTTATTAATATCAAATATATATATATATATATAATAATTTTTTTATCTAACAAATTTCTTCAAATGAGTAATGAACATAGATCTTAGGATGTCAGAAATCAACCAAAAATATATAAAATATCAATATGTGTGTGTGTGTGTGTAATAAAAAAAGTATATTAATATGATATTGAAATATTATGTAATATGTTATCAAAATAGATTTAAAACAGTGAATATATTATAAAAATATATATACATATCTAAGTACTTGTGACAATGATCATCTTAAAAAATATATTGATCAATACCTAAAAAAATATTATACATTATATCCCAAGAAATCCAGCTGAACGAAAGGACCTTTCAAATTGAATCAACTTTAACTTCATTGACCTCATTCTTTTACTAGACTTTAGGAGAAAATACATTGTAAAATTAATTACTATGATTAATCTTTCAATTAAATTTCCAAGAAATCTTAAACAATTTAATATTATGCAAACTTACTTCTAACATACTTATCATAAAATTCCTATGTATCGGTATGAATATATATATATATATATATATATATATATATTAGAATCATGTTTAGCTACCAACTTATTATATCCGATCATGTTAATAATAAGAATAAAAAATTTATTATTAATAATTTAAATTGAGATATATGCATTTTTTTTATTTCTAAAAATTTTTTTATGATATAACGCACATATGTATGTCTGTGTACACTTTTATCACTTATATTATACCAACTCATGTATGTGTTAGCTACCTTACAATTATTGTTATATACTAGTCCTCCATTTCAACTCTTCATTGTTTAGCTGCCTGTATGGATTATAAAATCAAAATTAAATAGATAAAAACATATTAAAATACATATCAATATGCATGAAAAACCTAATGATTGAATTCATAAAAAATTAGATATTATGTTTAAATATTATGACACTGTGTATGATAATTATAAATAACTCTGAGCATAAATATTGACAATATATTTAATAATATGACACTATGTATGATGATTTTTTCATTCAATTAAGAGTAAATAATAAGTTATTCATGGAATAAAAGTGAATTATCTCGATATTTAAATATCAATTAATGCTCTATCTTATCACATAATAATAATAAAAATTTAAATATTTTAAATTGATAAAAATCATACGAATTCACTTTTTTCGTAATATCTAAGATAGCATATGTTCAACTGACCTCTCCGGTGTCTAATATAATATCGAGCCTATTTTTTATAGCTAAAAATATTATTTTAAATAAAAAATCCAAACTATAACCAAATATAGTAGAAATATTTTTTAACTTAAAGAACTGAAAAAATTAAAGATTGAATATTGAGGATAAAATAAAAGAACTACTAGCAAATCATAACTTATAGAACATCGAGAATATTAAAACTATCACTAAAATTAGCTTCAAATCATACGTGATCATGTTCTACATCAACACCATATTAATATTATAGATAGGAACATATCACAACTATTAAAAGACACATACGAAATATGATGCACATTTTTTTAGTTCTACTTTTGCTTATGCACTATTTTTATATTCATGAGGCATAATTTCTGGTTTATATTATTGAGTTTTTCTTTAAAATTTATCATTTAGATTATATAATTTTTTCATATGATATCCTGAGCCAAATATAAAATATTTTTTTACATATTGATTTTATTAATTTAAATTTTCACTGCATTTTTTTATTTTGATATTTATATTTTATTTAAAAAAAATAAAATAGTTTATAATTTTTTATTGGCCCAATCAGCTACCTTTAATCTGCATGACCCGACATGACCCAAATTTGACAAGACATGACTTGCCACGACAATGCTTGAGTACTCTAACAATGATCTATCAATTTTATGTCTACTAAAAAGAATAATATAATAAAATATTTTAATTAAAAAAATAATTAATAATTAATAAATTTAAAAAACATAATTAGTGACATCTATCAATTTTAAGTGAACTTAATTATCAAGGATATCACTACTTAACAAATTAGAAAAACAACTTAATTATTACAGATATCACTAATAAACAAATTATAAAAACAACTTAATTATTACAGATATCACTAATTAACAAATTAGTGATATATGAGATATCTAATATCTAAATTAATTATTATGATATTTTATTCATATTTTCATCATACATTATATCAATCTTAAGTAAAATTTTAATAAAAAAATTTATGATTTCTTAAGATTCTTTATCCTAATGATGTATCATCATATAAAAATACCCTAACTATGATATTTTAGAAATACGATATTCATAATATAATTTTTAGTATCAGATTCGATAATATTTCAAATAATAATATTATTAATATGTTATCATAATCATTATAGAATGATTAATATGTTATCATAACCATTAAGTAATATTTTTTATATTATATATATAACTCATAAAATTAATTTAATAATACAAATAAGAATAAAAATTATTTCTCTCATATTAGAATATATCATAAATTCACTAAAATGTTTTTGGACGCCTAACAGATAACATGAGTTTCATATTTTATATTTAACAGCAGACTTAAAAAAAATTTCAAAAAAATGTCAAACATCTTGGAATTATACATATTTAATATTAGAGTTATTATTGTCTATCAACACGTGATATTCGACTATAAAATAAATAAAAATAATAAAGAATTATTAATGATTCAAACTAGGTAGATTTTAAGTTTATTTTTGAAATTTTTAAAAATTTTTTATGACATGATAAATACTTGTTCGATAGTGTATACTCTTACCACTTATATTATACTCAGGTAAATATATAATATTAATAGTATGTTTAACAAGTATAAATAATGATCTAATTTTAGTACAATAACTATTAAAATAAAAACTATGTATTTAAAATATTTATCTTTCATAGAGGTATTAAATGGATAAAACTGCCCAGATACAGCACGAAACACGATGTGATTTAGTCATGCATGGCATGGCACAATTCAGTTCAAATTCATGCCTGAACTAACCTATTGACAGCCCATGACATTGGTTGAGATATATTGAGCCAAAATTCATGGCATGCAAGACACAACATTGCATGGCCTAGCACAATGGCCCAAGAGGGCAAATTTCAGCTTGATTGGCCTAACAAACTTACCTAAAATGAACCAAGCTAATATAAATTACACTCAAATTAGCCTAGAATAAACCAAGCTAGCATGGTCAGGCTTAACATAATTTAGCACGACTCAAGAAAATGGCATGCCAACAGACCATGTTGATCTTACCAATTTAGAGTCATTCTGATACAACATGACTCATACTAAAAAACATATCAAGTCGGACATGAAACATATCACAGTAACTTAGACAAGCCTAATAAATGAGTCATGCAGATACAACAAGACCAATTTGACACCTTTAGTCTTCTATTATATTTTTTTTTAGTAATTAGATATTTATATGGATCATATGATTAAAATAAAATGGACAAAAAATATATTAAAATATATATCTACCTATATAAATCAAAGAAATAAATTTAATGATTAAATTTAAATTTAGATAACATATTTATATATTATAATATTACATATAATAATTATAACAAGACTCCAGATATGAACATGAATATTATATTCGAATATAATACCTTTTTTTATTCATTTAGCTAAGAATACGACGAGGTAACAACCAAAGAAAGATTTATCTCAATACTTAAATATTGATTATTATTTTATTATATTACATGATTATAATAAGAATTTAAATATAATAAATTAGTAGGAATCACACAAATTCATATATCTCATATTATCTAAGATGACACATAATTCACAGACCCAACTAGTATTTAGAATAGTATTAAAGTTTATTTTTTTTATAATAGTAAAAATTATTTCAAATATAAAATGCAAACTAAAACCATATATCATAGATATATTTTCATACTTAAAGAATTTGGAGAATTCAAAGATTAGTATTCAAAATAAAATAAAAGAAATACATATGAATGATGACCACTAGTGCTAGCTAGAAAATTATACATGATAATCAAAATCATACTAAAGATATAAATTAATCATGAATATTAGAGGACAAACGTATGATACATGTTTCTTTTGAGTTTTATTGATATATTGATATTCTTATTTACCTTTAATGTTTTTCATTTTATTATTATTTTTTATTTGATATAGGGATGCATGAGACAAAAGCAAAACATGTGTTGTTTTATTTTGATATGAATTTAATTCGTTTTTATTTATAATTCAATACAATTTAATTTTTATATTTTTATTTTTAAAAATTAAAATTATACTGATAAATTTAAACTTAAAAATAAAAATCAATATTGTAGTGAAGCGGACAGCTAGAATGACACCACTCTCCACAATGCCAATCTAGGGCCCATGCCCCACTACAATTGTTCAATAGTGACAATCAGGCAATGTGGCACGACACTAGCAATGCTGCCAACCAATACAATTGTGCCACATCCCACAATGGAAATGAAACTGCCAGCGCAAGCCACCTGCAACTGCTGACTGTATTGCCATTATGGCAATGCCACTGCCCATGCCCACTAGGGTAGCAGGCAATGTGGCCTATCTAGCAGTGTCGGGTCATTGCCAACATGCTCAATTCTGAAAGGCAGCCATCAGGCAATGCTGGCATGACCTTCCGGGTGGTTGTACTTAAATAACATGACCCAGGCACCCACCTAGTATCATGTCTGACATAGCACTGTGTTACAACCAAGTCAAGAAAAAATAGGTCATGCCAGCACAACTCGGCAAAGCCCATCTGACATGCATGCAAAAATTATAACTAGGCCTATTACTTTCAATTTTATAGTCTCATGGAATTACCAATTAATAGAGAGTCATATATCATTTACATCTAAACTTATTAATATATAATATGATAATACTCTTATAGAATAATCAAATATATTATCAAATATAAATAATATTGATTCTAGAAGAAATGATATTTATCAAGAAAAGAAATTTCCTTCGAGATAAAATTTATTTAAATTCAGCCTTAGAATGAGTCAAAAATTAAGAGATTTGATCAGTCAAAACTTATAGTCTATACTAAGAAAATGAAACAATCTACTCAGATCAAAAATAATTCTACCAAAAAGTTAAATTATATACTCCAATATGCTCATCTCATCATGATCTCCCAATCATCATTAAAAAAAAAAAAAATAGAAAACTTGTACTCGGCATTCAATTTTTAAGATTTTATCGTACTCGCATATTTTTTTCTTCTTTTCATTTTATTACTTCTTTTGATGTTATTATGATAGTCAAGTCACCTTCTGAGATATTACTTTATCCAAGACAATATCACATTATGATGAAAGAAATAAATACTTCACTCTAATGTGACCTTGGAACAAATAACACAACCTACAATAACTGAGAGCCTAATTTATAAAATTTTCAATTGATGTCACATTGTTTGAATTATATATGTGTTGTAAATTTGTCATTATTTTTTTAGAGAATCTCTAGTAAGAGGGTAATTTTGCTCATTATATTTGTATGATATTCTAACTACGAAATATGATAATTTATAATCACTTAATTCAAAAAATATATTTCGTCACAACTTCAGATAAATGATCTTAAAAAACTCAAATACTTTTTTTGAATAAATATAACTTACTCTAGTATAGATATTATTATTGTATAGGAGATATGAACTTAATACTCTTATAATATTTGAATTCTTGTGTTATACTTGAACAAATATGATTATTAATGTAAATACAAATTTCTTGTCCGATTCGATTCATCCAGTTAACTATGCTACTTATACAAAAATTACATATAAAATTAAATATCTGACAATTATCAGATTAAATATCACTTATATAATTAATATAACTTATTATTTTTTAGATTTGCCTCAATAAATTAACTCACATGATTTTTTTGTACAAGGAATTTGAAAAAAACATTAATATTTGGGATCTCATGCACTCACGAGTACTTACAGATCGTTGAGTATTCAAATTCAAGTTAAACACATCAGTTTGCAACAAGATAAACTCTTCGACAATATTGTATATTTTTATTAAAAATAATTTTATTTCTTATAAAATTAAAAGACACATAATTATTTTGATATTTAATGTTAATACAAACTTCAGAGCTATTATGACAATCACCTACAAGATATTTTAAATCTGATACCTACTCAAGGAGAATAATATTTTATTTATTTTTTCATTACTTTTTATTACAATAATCAAATAATGAGATACATAATTTCTTATCCGATGTTTCACAAGCATATAAAACATATATAAATAAATTATTTTTTTATCAATAAAAAAATTTATAATAAAATTATTACTATATAATATATTAAGATAGTAGAGCAATCAACAAATACCTTCAAGAAAATTTTGAAAGTAACTCAACTTACTTTTATTTCCTTTAAGCATAATTTTCTAGATAGCTATATATTAGTTGAGGAAAGCGTATTGCAGTTTACAACATATTTTATTTATATTTTATTACATTATGGATGAGATCACATTATTTGTGAGTTGGCCCAATCTGATTGGCCTAATATATAAGTCTCACTTATATTAAATTTATTATTCAATTTCTTTTGAATTTTCTAGCTTAGAATTAACTTCTATTATACTATTTGAGATTGAATCATTGTATTTATATATAAATAATATTATATTATAATATTGGATGCCTATTGTACTTTTTATATTCAACATACTTGTATTGAACACACAAAGAAAACAAATGTGATATACTTCATCAAAATTGTCAAGGATGAGTTTTAAGTCATGAACACGTCCATAATACAGAGTGGATGAAACATCTATATCCTTAAAAATGCCCTAACACCATGTAAGAAGTGAAATCATAATTCAAGAAGCTAAGACAATCTAATTAACTAAGAGCTTGTTTGATAAAACTGAAAAAATTAAGTACAAATAAATTAAAGCTAAATTTTAAAAATGTTGAATTTGTATTGAAAAACTATTTGATAAATTATCATTAATTGAATACAAAAGATAAAGATATTATTTGATAACTATAAATGTTGAATACTGAAAATGTTGTATTTTACATATTTACTATTATTATTATTGCATTACATAATATCCAATATAAATAAAATTTTTAATGAATTTTTTTTCACTATAATTATTAATTATTTAAAAAAATAAAATTCCTAAAAATATATCTATAAATAAATCATAAATCCAAAAAATAAAAATATTTAAAAAATAACTAATAAAATCTAAAATCTTTAAAACTATCCAAATTTTTAATATAAAACAAAAAATTAATGAACAACTAATTAATTTGCTATTTACTCTCTTAAATTTAACATGAAAGAAGATTAGGATTAAGGTTTGTAATTACGGAAAAAAGATGAGGAGAAGATAAATTCACAAACTAAACAGTAGTATTAATGAGAAAACAAAAAAGAAAGATAAAAAGAAAAGACAAAATGATAATTTTAAAAAAATTTGTTTAATAATTTCAGTCTTCAATATTAAGTAAGTCTCTATCTACTTAATATGTTTAATACTTTTTCACTTAAAATTTTAAATTTTCAGCCCCCAATATTTTTTATCAAATACATTTAAAATTTCAAACCATTGAAATTTTTAATTTTTTGTGATTTTAACATTTTAAGTATTTTATCAAACAGCACCTAAGAATGAATTTTAAAGATAGCAAAGGAGATATCCTAAAAGAACAAAAAAAACCATTGAGCTTGTGAACACATGAATTAAACTAATTCTCCCACTAAAACCAAAAAACAAAGTATGTACATCCAACAAAGATCAATAAATAAATCTTATTATTGATATAATTTGCTTGCAGTATGAAACAAATAAATCACATGAAGATTTTTCCACATACCTGACGATGTCCTTTCATTCTGCGGTAATTCTTCCGTCTCTTTTTCTTAAAAATAATTACTTTTCCATTCAACTCCTATTAGAGAAAAAAATAACAATGATTATTAAGTGATGTTTAAATCAACACGATGTGCAACTCCAAAACAAATATTTTACCAAGCCATGTGTAACTTGTCAAAGATGTGTGGTGTGATATCTCAGCTGTGTAGGAAATGAGACTGGTAATGGAGATATCTATTGAACTTAGTTAATGAGAAAGAAAATCTTTGCCAGTTACCAATTTACTTCTCTAACAGGCACATTGATATTAATCCCACCCGAAATCTTAAAATGTCTATATACTATTAATTCAAATTTGGGAGACATTTAGGTCTTGGCATTACTAAATTTCAGCAATTTTTCTTTGAAGTGTGAGTTTCACAATGGCCGCCAAAATATTATTCATCACGAAAATACAAACCTGGAATATATGAATTTACTGAAAATTTTTGTTTGGGTTGGGAGTCATACCACCTAAGAAGCACGGACACGGACACATGGATACGACACGGCAGGATACTGATACGACTAGGATACGACATGATAAAAAAATAAAATTAAAAATAAAAATTATTTTTTTTATAAATATTAGGTATTTTATAAAATAAAATAAAATAAATTAAAATATTTTATTATATAAAATAAATATATATTATTTATTTTATAAAATAAAAATATTTTATTTTATTTTATAAGATAATATTTATAATTATTTTATTTCATAAAATAATATTTTATACTTATATTATATAAAAATATATATTTTTTATTTTATTTTATAAAAATATTTTATTTTATAAAAATATTTTATTTTATGCCACATCCCCACACAAATACGCTCACCCCTGCCTCTCCCCTCAAATCGCGCCGCCCCTTCCTCTCCCCTCAAATCGAGCCGGCTCCTGCCTTTCAATCAAATCGTGTCGCCCCTTCCTCTCCCCTCAAATCGAGCCGGCTCATGCCTTTCAATCAAATCATGCCCGCTCCCTGCTTCCCCATCAAATTGCGCCCGCCCCCTGCCGGTGGCCAATGTTGCCCATGCGGCAATGTTGGCCACCCGAAGTCGTCGGACATCGGGGACTATCGACATGGATATGGCTACCGACGCAACCATCCGATATGACACGTGACGTATCGGATACGAATTGATCAATGATACGCCACGTGGCGTATTGGATACGAATTGATCAATGATATGCCACGTGGCATATCAGACATGTATCCGTGTCGTGTCCACGTGGACACAGCTGTAGGGAGTCGTAGAGGTATCAACCTAGTCGGGCCCGCCCGGCACGAGGCACGGTTCGGCCATGTCTAGGCCGACCCGGCATGGAAAATCCTGTGCCCGGGTTAGGCACGGCTCGTGCCATGCCGAGGCCAACCGGGCCTCAAGCCGTGCCTGACCCGACATGGTTCGGTGGCCCATGGCACCACACACCGGCACGGGTGCACCCGCACCCTTGGCCCTTCTCGCAAAAAAGACAATGGGTCGGGTCCAATCAGACCTGACCCGCGATCCCCCGAGCCAACATGATTCACCCCCCCCCCCCAACGGGCAAATAAAAATAAAAAAAAATATTATATTATAGCCGTTAGATCTCGCCTCCAATGGCTAGGGGACAGAATCCAACGGTCCTCATGATTATGCCCCCTAAAAAATTTAAAAAAAAAATCAAAGAAAAATCACTTTTAAAAAAAATTATTTTATATAAACTATAAATTTCACCCCCTCTCTCTATAATATTTATGTTTTGCATAAACATATTTTCTCTCAAATCTCACATTTTCTCTCTCAAAAATCTTGCGTCTCTCTCTCGGGACTCGAGAAGTCACGATTTCGTCATTTGATATTTGGTCTAGCTTTTTGAAAATATCAACTTGGATTTAAAATTTTGAGCTAGACTATGGTATACCGTGTACGTGATCGACCTCACTGCTTGACCGAATAATTTATTTTAAGTTTTTTTGTTTACTTTCTCTCTCTCTAGTTTCTCTCTCTAGACCTAAAATAGATAAATTTTAAAATAGTATCCTGATTAAGAAAAATCCTAAAAATGATAAATACTAATAAAACATATTTAAATTTAGAAAATAAAAATATTACACAGAGGTCTGAGGCTGCTAGAACTTTGGTTTCTCTGGTCATCTCAACCCAAACTTCTAAAAAATAAAAAAAAATGAGAACTTCTGTAGTTTGGACTCGTTTTAATATAATAAAACAAAAAAATATTAGGGATGAGGAAGAATAAATGACACTACAAATATTGTATGAGACTTTTAACATGTAAGAGTTCGTTTAGGACTAGACACCTTAAGAGGCATGCCGAATTATACACCAAAAAATATGGTCCATTAAATCCTAGGCAAACCCAACTTGGCACTGCATTTTTGAGACTGGATCGAGTTCAGTCTCAAAGTTTATTCCCTTAATATACTCCTGCGAGTTGGGTAGGGATGGCATGGCCAGACTTATCACAATGATGGGTCTTCCGATCAAATTTTCGGAAAATCCAATGGTAGTGTGCACCATGCAGACATATTTTCAGCCTGCTTATCGTAGGATTCTTAGATCCACATCTATGAATGACATACTAAAATTATATAAGTTAGAAAAATAAAAAATAATTAATGAATTTATGGCATATAGTGGAGTAGTGTCCGTGACGTCCGATATCTGAACAAGTCACGATGAATCATTTTATGAATATCTCACCAGCCAGTATGTAGAATCTAACTGGATAATGAATAAAAAAATTTTAGGATTCTCTGAGATTCTTCATCCTCATGATGGCCCGGTCATTTTTGAGTGTATGATAAAAATCTTTAGAGAATATAAAATTCAAAATAAAATTTTTAGTGTCACATTCGATAACGCATCTAATAATGGAGTAGCGATTACCATGTTTGTTATGAATATTAGAGACACACCATTAGGAGAGATCTTTCATGTCAAGTGTATGTGTCACGTGATTAACCTGATTGTTCAAGTGGATATGAAGGTTTGTTCCCCCGTATTGGATAATATACGTAATGCACTAAAATATATTCGCACTCCTCACATACAACAAAAGTTTGGTAGTCTCTGTTTGTCTGCGAATCTTAAGAAAAAAAAATTTCAATCGGATGTGAGACATCGTTAGAATTACACATACCTGATATTAGAATCATGTGTTGAATACGAGCACGTGATATCCAAATACGTCAATAATAAGAGAGACGAACTTATTATTGACGACACTGACTGGACTTCAAGAATTTCATAAATAAAATTCTGATAATTTTTTATGACACGACGAACATGTGTTCGTCGGTTTATACGCCCACGACTTGCATTGCACTCCGGTGCATATGCAACATTAGTAGCATGTTTAAGAAGTATTGAGCTGACCCGACACTTAGCCATATGGTTGTAGAGATGAAAACCAAGTACTTAAAGTACTGGTCCACCGTTCCATCTCTTTATTATCTCGCTGCATGCATGAACCCTAGGGTTAAGGTGTAAGGGGTAGAAAACATCATAACTTTCATTTCCTCATGCATGAACCTAGAAGAACCACCTGAATGGTTCATTCACGAGAAGTTGACTGACTTGTTCACATACTACGATACTAGGTATGGTGGTAGTAATAATGAGACTGTGATTACGGACATGGATACCATGTTCGGAGATAACGATTTTTTCATTCAACTAGCGAGGGAGAAACGTAAGGATGGACCATCACATAGGTGCGAGCTTTCTCGGTACTTAGATACCGATTACTGTTCAATCCTATCACATTCTGATACTAAGAATCTTGATATATTATAGTGGTAGAAATCATGAGTCCACCTTTCCCGTGCTATCTAGAATGGCACGGGATCTACTGACTCCTCTGGTTTTTTTCATTCAACTAGCGAGGGAGAAACGTAAGGATGGACCATCACATATGTGCGAGCTTTCTCGGTACTTAGATACCGATTACTGTTCAATCCTATCACATTCTGATACTAAGAATCTTGATATATTATAGTGGTAGAAATCATGAGTCCACCTTTCCCGTGCTATCTAGAATGGCACGGGATCTACTGACTCCTCTGGTGTCGAGTGTAGCATCGGAGTCTGTTTTTTCTGTTGCCGTGAATGTGATTTCGGATAGGAGATCGAGATTACGTCCATATATTATTGAGGCATTGGCTTGTTTGAAGGATTGGGAGGATTCGAGGTTTAGCATCCATGATCGTACTAAAGCTGGGACTGGGATAGGGACTGCAGCCGTATCCACTACGATAGCGGAGGAATTGATTGTTGATGATGATAATCCATATGATACTGATCTTGATGTTACTGCTGATGATGCTCATGATATGCTGATTAATGATTGATAATGATCTACTATTTTTTGATTTTGATATTTTGTTTTTTATTGATTGTAAGCTTTAATTTGTTTGGTTCGGGCATTCGGTATCTATTGGCTAATTAGTCATTCTTTATTTAGTTTGTTTATGTTTTTTTACTTTTAAATTTTTTTAATATTATTTATTGATTTATTTATTTTTTTTATTTTAATTTTTAATTTAAAAAATTTATAACTCTTTAATATAATTCTAATAAATTTTAAACTAATTTTATTTTACATTACTAAAAAAAATTATACTTTGTAAATTTAATAAATTTTAAACAAAATTCATAATTCATATTATAAATTTATAATATTATACAATATCAATAATGTTATATATAATTTTATAATTTATATAATTAAAACAAAATTAAAACAATAAAATATTTAAAAAAAATTTAAATTTCCTAGCCCGTACAGCCAGGCCAGGCACCGAGCGGGCCAAGCCCTGCACGGCACGGCCCATCGTGCCGAGCCTGTCTTTTATAAACCATGTCGGGCCAGGCACAACATGGAAGCACGACCGTGCTCTCAAAAAAGGGCCGGCCTTGCCCGGCCCGTTTGACACCTCTAGGGAGCCGTGTCTGTGCTTCCTTGCATACCACTACTTCTGGAGAAATAATTTCACAAGATTAAAATAAATAAATAACTAAAAGAAAAGAAAAAAGTAACTGCACAAATCAAAAATATGTTAAGACATACAACAAGAGAGAATATTGTAGCAACAATATGATAGTCTCATAATTATTTGAGGTGAAAGATGCATTTAGATATACATCTCTTTTAAAGCATTGAGACGCAAATCATAATTAAAATCCTATTTTTTTTTGTTAGGCACACTCTACCATATATATATATATATATTATATTTTTACTTAATATTATAAATAATTTTTATCCATTAATAAAATATAATCTAGTAAATAATATTAAAAATCAAAATTAAATATCATTAGTATTTTTCATAATAAAAAATATTTAAAATTTTAAAATAAAATAATACAATTTCAACAATTAAAATTATAAAATTATAAAATATCAAATATATGACTATAGTTTTTTAGAGTAAAAAAACTTTAAAAATAATATGATATATAGTGGAGGCTTTGGGAATAATTGATATATGGGAGAGTTTAAGAAATAATATATTTTATGAGAGAGTTTCAGAAATAATATATTTTGCAGGAGAAATGGAACCTGTGACGAGACATTTTTCCTAAGCCTGAGGAATTATGCACTTTAGGCACACTTAAGGTGGACATTAAATAATTATGAATAGACTAATTAGGAAAGAATATGAATGCTTTTACACTTGGATCACGAGTTCGATCTCCAAAAATATCAAATATGCTCCCCATGGTATCTGTCAATTAGATTTATCAAACTGTTTAGACTGAAGCCTTATTTGCTATGATTCCAAGGTCACGTGATGCATATATGAGACGAAGAATAGATTAAGTTGAATTTGGTAGGAGAAAGGTGAGGGGAGAAAAAAATGGTAGAGAATACTGTAGCTAGTTGAAACTCAAACAAAATTATCGAAATAAGAAAAAAATTAAACATTAATACCATATAAATTTAATATAATCAATCATACAAATACAAAATACCAGTAATATAGTAGTTTGATTGAAAAATAGGCAATACCACTCAAACCTATGAACACAAATTCAATTTCTAAGATGTCAAATATGTGACCTAAGGCATCTTTGTCAAACACTCTACTTATATGTTGTGACATAAGTCTTACCTACTCTGCCTCATGAGTCTCAAGGACCCTATATGAGAGCCAAGAGATAATGTAGAATGGGTTGGAAAAAAATAGGGCGGCACAAAAAAATCATACAAATACAAAATAGATATGCAACTATAATTTTAAAAAAATATTAAAAAGCCCCTTCTAATTGTGGTCAATGATCTAATAATATTCATAAAAATGTCTCTTAGCAAAAATCAATAAAAGAAAATTATCTAGAACCTCTAATTATATTCAAAAGAATATATTTACATTACTAATAATATATGTATATATATAATAATAAGCAAATAATTCAATATCTTTTTTGTAATAAAATAATAATTCATCATTATGTATTTATTTGTCTATCAAATACCAACAAAGAATAAATTTATTTGGATAAAAAATTATTATAATTTTGTTTGTTAACAAGTGGGGCTCCCTGCTTAATTGGACTGTGGACCAACCATCTTGACCTCCGAGTAAGGTGCAGCAACCCCCTTTTAGCAGTAGAGGGTATCTAGTGGGGATCGAACTCACAACCTAAAAACTATGTGTTCCTCATCCCACCAATCCAACTACCATGTCGTTGATATAATCACTATCATAGTTAAGCACTATCAAATAAAAATCATACTTCTAAATTATTTCAAGAAAATATCTAATCAACATCTCACATGTAATTATTTTCAAAAAAATTATTTTTATGAAAAATACAAAAATAAAACATAATCTTATTCTTGCTCTCTAAACAATACAACTAAAATTAAAATATCCAATAATTGAAGTAAATTATATAATTTTTAGAAAAAAAAATTATCTAGGTTTCATGTGTTTTTCACATGTAAGATTATGCAAACAACAATATTAATATGAACATGTAAGAAATTTAGAAACAAAAATAATACTAAAAGTGGATGAAATATCTAATAAGAAACTTGTTAATAAATTCTACATCCTAATTTATAGAATTTTCATATATCTAATAAATTAAAAAATATATATCCAAAAGAGATGACAACAAAATAAATCTTACAAGCCAAACACTCGATGAATACTTTAAATCATACAATATCTTTCATAATCTATTAACCGAGTTTTATTGTACTATTGGAAACTCAAGTATCAACTCCACATATATCTCCTTTTCCAGATAACTTAAAAAAAAATATTTTTCATATATAATTAATATATACTTTATCTATGAGTAACTGTTAATGATATAAATATTCATATCGAGATTATTTTTATCATTTAATAGAAAATATCAAGTAAATTCATACCAAATATATGAATGAACATTCTTATAACAAGTCTTATCTTAATATGATTTATCTTTACATGTAGATTGATCTTCATAATGAATAATCACATGCAACTAACAATATATATTTTCAAATATTGAAATATTAGCTCCCACGTCTCATTAAAATAAAATATATCTCTTTCAAAATAATCTGACAACTGACAACTGACATCATCATAAATAAAATAATATCAAAAAAAATTTAGATATTCGAATATCATAAAGAAAAATAATAAAAAAAACTAAAATAAAATGAAGAGCTAGCGTATGATAATACATGTGAAATGGAAATAAAGTACAACTTTTACTGTTTTACATTTCTTCTAAAGAATGATCAAAAGATAAAATTTTTTAAAATCAACTATAGAATCATTTGACTTCTCATGAGACTCTCTTATATTTCGCACAGATACTGTATGATATATTCTCCTAGATTGTCTTAAGTGAGTAATGAGTAATTAAGTCTCCTCGATTCCAATGCATCCTAAACTGAGACAAATAGACTCAAAAGCTATTAGATTGTCTTAGTGAGATTTCTTTTTTAAAAAAAAAAATCACTTCAAAGTACATATGTTTGGTATATGTTGATACATACAATAACTTCAAAGAGTTATCATCATAATCAGTCAATAAGTTCAAATATTGCTGATGAGTTATTTTCTTTTAAAATTACAGGCCACAATGAGATCCAACATTAAGGATAATTAATTAATAAAACCAAATGTACCCATTTGATCCATACTTTTCTAGACTCGTTAAAGAATGAGTTATACTCATTAAAAAAACATTAATACTCTTAAATATTCTCTCAGCTGAGAAAAATAATAATAATACCCTTTTAGGATATTTGAATATTTAAAAAAAATTAATTTTAATGCCTAAATATCATCTTGTCATACCATGAGAATAGAGCAAATATGTACAAGATATAAAAGGGCATATGATAAGCTAAATAATTTTGGAAGTATTCTACTCCCAAAATTATATTGTGGGAGTATTTTAAAAGATAAGCTAAATAATTTTAAGAAATAAGCTAAATAATTTCTTTTCATGGTATAAGTTTAAAAAGAGTGTACGATAAGGAAATACAAAAAAATGCATCCAATTGATAAGTAGTTTATATATTCATAAACCAACAACCTTAGTAGTCTGATTGGTAATATATTGGATGCAAGCTTTTGTGTGGTTGGGAGTTTAATCCCCATTAACTACCAACTATAACTGGGAAAGAGGTGTAAAGTGAGCCGGACAGCTCGGGCATGGCACAAGGCAAGGTCTGGTTGAGCCATGCATGGCCTTGACTGCATGGTCCAAAAACAAGCTTGGGCCCATGCCGAGCCACCTCGAATAACGGTTCATGTTGGGTCGTGCCAAGGGCTCCCGGGCCTCATACCAGGTCAGACAATACCCGAATGCCTGACCAGAATGCATGGTTCTTCGACACGACTCGAATCGTGCCCTAGAACTGGGCCAAGTTCGAGCATGGTCTGAACCCGATAGCCCGTGACAGCCTTGACCCACAACCACCACTCCACTGTGTGTGCGCCACCCCACACCCACACCCCTTGGGCCTTTGCCCAAACCCAATGCCCCAACAGCCCGACCCCATCGGCAACAATAAAAAAAAAATAGTAAAGTCATGCACCTGCTAGCCATTGGATGCGCCCCCAATGACTAGAGGCAGAAATCCAATGGCTAATGAGTTTCTGCCCAATTCTTTTTTATAAAAAATTTTAAAAATATTAAAAAAATGATTATTTTAAAAATTTTTTAATACAAATATATCTCCCTCTCTCATTCTTAATCTATATCCACAAATCAACATATACATCTCTTTCTCACTTGTCTCCTCTTGTTTCTCAATCTCTCTCCTCTCACTCTCGAAACTCAGCTGTTGACTATATTGCGAAAATCAAATTCGGATATTGGATATCAAACATCGAATATCAAACTTCATACATCACAACCAATCGAATTTATGTTTTACGAATATTATTTTTTAAATTTTATTTAATTTTAAAATTTTTATTTTAATTAATAATTAAATATAAAATAGTATTTAATTAAAATTTTAATTTAGAATATAATTAATAAACTAATAAAAATTAAAAATGACAAATAATAATTTTAATGATAATGAAATTTACATTAACATAAATATAAATAATTTTAATATGAAAACACTAATCCCACAAAAAGGTCAGAGATCGCCGAAACTTTGTTTTCTCTCATTATCTCGACTCAAATATCTAAAAAATAAAAAAACAAAAAGAAAATTAATAGTTTTGACTCACTTTAATATTATATAAAATAAAAAAGTTATAAGTATCGATAAAAAAGTAATGCCAAATAATGCACCAAAAAATATGATATATTAAATTATAAGCAAACTCAATTAAGTGATAAGATCTTTAAGGTTGAATACCTCTATATTGACCCATTCATATACCATAACAAGTTAGAGAGAAAAAAACATGGTCAAACTGATCACCATGATGAGTCTTCTAATTAAATTTTTGAAAGATACAATGATAATAAGTATCATGCAAACTTATTTTCAGCAAGCATATCATAAGATTCATAGGTTCACGTCTAAGAATGACATACTAAAATACTATAAGTTAGAAAAAAAAAATATTAATTAATGAATTAAAGAAAAATAGTGATGTAATATTCGTGACGTCCGATATATGGACTAGTCGCAATGATGCATCTTATGTATGTCTTACCGCCCACTATGTAGATTCTAAATGAATAATAAAAAAATATTAAAATTTTCAATAATTCTTTATCATCATGATCGCCCGGCCAATTATAAATATATGACGAGAATCTTTAGAAAATATAATATTCAAAATAAAATATAGAGTATTATATTCGATAACATATCTAATAATGAAATAGGTATTAATATATTTATTTGAATCATTAGAGACATACCATTATAAGAGATTTTTAATGATAGATACATGTGTCATATCATTAACCTCATAGTATAAGGGGGATAAAAATTATTTCCCCCACTTTAAAAAGTATATGCAACTCATTAAAATTTTTTTGCATGTCTCACAGATAGCAAGAGTTTGGTAGTCTCTATTTATCTGCAAGTCTAAAGAAAAAAAAATTATAATCAGATATGAGACATCATTAGAATTACATATATCTTATGTTAGAATCATGTGTTAAATACAATTACGTGATATCAAACTACATTAATAGTAAAAATAATGAATTTATTATTAACAACACTGATTGAAATACAAAAATTCCATTTATGAAATTCCTAAATATTTTTTATAATATGACGAATGTGTTTATCAATTTATACTCTCATGACTCGTATTATACTCAAGTACAGATGTAACATTAGCAATATATTTAGAAAGTTTAGAGATGACCTGATATTTTGTGACATGATTTTTGAGATGAAAAACAAGTACTTAAAATACTAGTTCAATATTCCTTTTATTTATTGTCTGGCAGCTTGCATGGACCCTAGAGTTAAGATAGGTAGAGTGGAGAATATTTTGATATACATATCTTCATGCATTAATCAGGAACACCAACTTAAAAAATTTATTCATGAAAAATTAACTGAGCTATTTACATACTATAATACTAAATTTGATGGAGATAGTAGTCAGACTTTGTGAATAGACATAAATATCATATTTGAAGACGATGGCTTCTCTATTCAATTAGCGAGGAAAAAATAATAAGGAGAATAATCAAATAGAAGCAAGATGTCTCGATATTTAGATACTGATTACAGCTCAATTATATCACATGCCGATAATAAGAACATTGATATTTTATAATAGGTGAAAATTATATGGTTTCACTATCTCGTGTTATTTAATATGACACATGATCTAATAACTCTTCTAATATCAAGCGTAGCATCAGAGTCTACTTTTTTTTATTGTAGTGAATGTGATTTCAGATAAGAGATTGAGATTAAAGCTAGAAATTATTAAAGCATTAGTAATCATGAAGGATTGAAAGGATTCAAGCTTGTGCATCAAGAATCATTATACAATTACAACAAGAATGGAATAGTTGGTAGCAAATAATGATTCGTGATACTTTGAAAAGAATTGAGATTGAGCCTACCGCTAATGGTATTGATATCATCAGACGCTAACGAGATTGATCATTGATGTATTAATTTTTAATCTTGCATTATTATTTTGTACTTGTATTATATTACGAAATAATTTAAATTTATAATATTTATTTTAAATTATTTTGTAAGTTGAGTTGTGAGTTGTGACTTATGATTATAATTTATTTTTTTTTGTTGTATTTATTTAATTAATTAATTAATTTTGTATTGAAATTTATAGTATTTAAAATTAGAGATGACTCAATTTCAAACGTGCCCAAAATAGCATGTCTCAACAGACCCTACACAAAATCCCCAAGGCCAGGAACAAACCAGCCTAAATCCGACAAACTCAGGCATGCCGGGCATTTTCGGGCCTGCCTTTTTTGAGTCGTGTCATGCCAGGCACGGCACTATTGTAATGTGTCGTGCCGGACACAACACGGTGACCCAAGTGGGCCACCAAAAAATAAGTCATGTTAGCCCGACACGACTCGATTGACACCTCTATACTAGAGAAAATAACTATGCTTCATGGAGTACAAGTGATTGGATTTTAGACATAATTGGGTCCAAATGTCCCACCTATTAAAAAAATGTATATTCATTTTGCAACCTCACTATGGGGAGGTGTGCTAAAACTATTAATAATATATTTTAGCACATTGTCACTCCTAATAATTATTATATTTTTATTAAAATTAATTTTTTTTATTACACAAATGACTAAAAAAAATAAAAAATTTATAAATTGAAATATAAAATAATCAACCAAATAAATTACTTATAATTATTAATAAAAATAATAAAATATCAAAATTTATCATAAGTTTCATCCATATCGATACACTTAATTAAATCAAATCATATGTGTTATTCCTCATACAAGTTTGACAAATATGATAAGATGTTATAATATATTTTTCTAACTAATATGTTTCACAATCTAACATAGAAACATATATAATACAAAAATACTACATTTTTAATTTGGTTAATAATTAGTAATGAATCAAGAATAAACAAAAAATAAATCAAGATATTCACGAGCCTAATAAAATATTTTATCATGGAAGTAAGAACAAAAAGTCACTTTGCTCAATCAAAAAGAAAATCTTCCTCAAATAGTTCCAATCATACTAAATAATATCAATAAAAAAATAATATCAATAAAAAATTAAAATCAAAATAAATTATCTTAAAAATAATTCATGAAAAAAAGATAATATAATAATCATAAATAAAGAAAATATATAAAATCAAGTTAAATATTATAATAATCAAGAGATTTCAATAATTTGTCATTAGTTATATCAATATTTAAGGAACAAAAACAATTATAAATAACTAGTAATTACCTATAATATAATTGTTGACACAAAAATCAACAACTCATAATTATAAAGTAGAAAGAGAACTTGAAAAATTAAAATAAAAATTTATATTATTTTCGGTAAAGAATGTAATAATTTGAATCTCTTATAGTTTGTACAAAAAAATTAATAGTGAAATTTTTATTACTTATCAAAAAAAAAAGTAAAAAGAGAACTTTATTAAGACCTTTGATTAGCTATAATTGTTAGCATGTCACCCTTAAAGACATGTAGTGCTCTAATAATACTCAACAACTCTACCTGAAGTGGCCACTCTTATAGTATGTGCATTATATTTCTCACACCTTTATCCGTAGTACGACAAGTATTCTATCTAATATTAGAATATGATAAATGAGGTACTCTTCTATAAGTTTCAGTATGTCCCATATATATAAGAGGTGTCAATTGGGCTTAGGGCCAGCAGAACCTGATGCCAAGCCATTCCGGGTAGGGGTATAACTAACATAACCATGCTTTAGGCATGCTTTCGTGGATGGCTCGATCGCAGGCAGTAGCAATGAGCCAGCATCTTGGCCCCAGCAGCTGGCTGCCTCCTGCATGGGCCCTGAGATGGCATCCTTGGCAATGACTAGTGGGAAGTAGATTGTAGCTCAGCTACATCCAACTTTAAATTAATAAATTTTAATTTTTACCATTAGATTTAGTATATTATATATATATATATATCAATATTATGTAAATATTATAAAAAATCTGTTTGAATATAAACAATAACTAGTGCTACAATTATCATTAATATGAAATATAAGAAAAACATATAAAAAATACAATTATGTCTGAAAATATAGATCTAAAATTAAAAAAACTCTGAAATAAAAAATTCAAAATAATACAATCATATCTGAAAATATTTAAGATGTCAAGTGGCCGGACAGTCCAGGCCAGCATGATGCACAACAAGGTCCAAAACCATACATGGGTCAATGTTGTGCCGGCTCGAGGGACGGCTCATGTCGTGTCGGATCAGGGAGTGTTGAGCTTCGTGTCGAACCAAGCAAGACCAAGCTGCCTAGCCAGAAGGAACGGTCCAGCAACACGACCCAATACTGTGCCCCAAAACTCAGGCTGAGTTTCAGGCACAGACCAATTGGACCGAACCTGACTGCCCTAGCACCCGTGACCCTTCGGGCTTGAGCCTCGCCACCTCGGCCATCACCCATCTCCTGAACCTTCTGGAACCATCAAGATAGAACTGACCCAACGATCCAAAAAAAATGAATTGAGATGCATTCATCCATTGGATGCACCCCCAAATGAATTCCAATGGCTATCAGATTTCTGCCCTAAAAAATTATTTAAAAATTAAAAAAAATAAAAAATTGATTTTTTTATAAATCTTTTTATTATGTATATATATTCTCTCATTTCTTAGCTCACACTAATTATCCTCTCATTCTCTAAAATGGATCCTTCTAATTCCTATTAGAAACCTCATTCTCTATCTCTCCTCTTGTCTTTCTCTCCTCTCGAAGTTCAATTTGAGCATTCGACTTTCACCTTTCATATCCTCGGTCTCGAGAGTCGAGTTTGAACTACGGACATTAAATATCAGATTTCAACAATCCGCATTACATAAACAGTCAAACAAGTATTATTTTTAAAATTTAGTTAGCTTTTTAATTTTAATTTTTATTAATAATTTGATATCAAATATTATTTAATTTTAAAAATAGAATTTAATAATTAATAAATTAATAAAAATCTAAAATAATAAATAGTAAATTTAATGATGATGACGAGATTAACATTAACGTAAACATAAATAATTTTAATATTAATAATGATGACCCTATAAAAAGATCCAAAGTCGCCAAAATTTTATTTTCTCATCATAATTTAGACCTAAATATCTAAAAAATAAAAAATTAAAAGAATATTTATAATTCGAACTCACATTAATATTATACAAAATAAAATATTAGGAGTATTAATTAAGAATCGGTATAATACAAATATTATAAGAAAATATTAACTCGTATGAGTACATGTAGCCTTAAGCACCTAAAAAAACATGTCTAATAATGTGCCAAAAATATAATATAGTCAATCCTAAGCAAACTCAACTAAGCAATAAAATTTTTGAAGTTAGATCTAGTTCAGCTTCTATGTAAATACTCTTCATATACTGTAACGAGTTAGAGAGAAAAAATATGATCAAACTGATTATCACGATGGATCTTCCAATTAAATTTTCAGAGGATACAAAAATGATTAGTATCATACAGACATATCTACAGTTTGCATATCGTAAAACCCCCAAGTCCACATCTAAAAATTACATACTAAAATAATATAAGGTAGAAAAGTAGATAATAACTAATTATTTTAAGAAATATAATAGCGTAATATTCGTGATATCAGATATCTGAACTAGTTGGGATGATGCATCTTATGCATCCTTCACCAGCCACTAATTAGATTATAAATAGATAGTAAATAAAAAGATATTAAGATTTTTAGAGAATCTCTATCCTCATGATGATCCGATCATATATAAGTGCATAATGAGAATCTTTTGAGAATAAAATATTTAAAATAAAATATATAATATCATATTTGATAATGCATCTGATAATATAGTAGTCATTAACATATTTATTAGGACTATTAAAGACAAATCATTAAGAAATATTTTTCACGTTAAATTAATATCACATCATCAACCTCATATTACAAGTGAGGATGAAGATTGTTTTCTCTACTTTAAAAAAAATACATAATTAACTAAAATATCTTTGGACACCTAATAGACAACAAGAGTTTAATAGTCTATGTTTGTCTACGAATCTTTAAAAAAAATTCAAACAAATGTGAGATATCATTGAATTACACATACTTAATGTTTGAGTTATATATTGAATATAAATATGTAATATCTGACTACGTCAATAATATAAGTGACAAACATATTAATGACGATAGATATTACGATACAAGAATTTTATTTTATAAAATTACTAAATATTTTTTATAACAAACATATATTTGTTTGTGTACACATTCACCACTTGCATTGCATTCAAGTGCATATGCAACATTAATAGTATATTTAGTAAATTTAGAAATAATCTGATATTTAGTAACATAGATATTAAGATAAAAATCATGTACTTAAAGTATTAATCCACCATTTTATATCTTTATTTTCTAGCTATCTACATGGATCATGAAGTTATAGTGGAATGGATAGAAATTATTTTTACAAGCGTATCCTCAAGCATGAACTAGGAACACCAGCCTAAAAAGGTCATTAACAAGAAATTAACTGAATTATTTATATACTACAATATTAGGTATAATGGTAGTAGTAGTCAAACTCAAAATACGAACATGGATATCTTATTCGGAGATGATAATTTCTCCATTTAGTTAACGAAATAGCAACAACGTAGTACATCATCAAATTAGAGCGAATTATCTTGGTACTTTGATACCAATTACTACTCAATCCTATCATATTTTAATAATAAGAACATTGATATTTTACAATGGTGAAAATCATATGAGTCTATATCTTGTACTGTCTAAAATGACATAAAATCCACCAGCTCCTCTGGTGCCGAGAGAAGCATCGGAGTTTGTTTTTTTTATTGCAGTCTATGTGATTTCGAATAGAAGATCGACGATCAGATATCATTAAAGCACTAGCATGTATGACGGATTAGAAGGATTTGAGATTGGGCATCCTTTATTGAAATCATCCTGAAATAAAAGTCGAGAAATTATTGACATATGATGACTCGTGTGACTTTGAAAAGATTGAGCTCACCGCTAATGATACAATCAAATACTTAGGCGATGATGATCAGTTACATACTCGTATAGGATGACATTGAGATTGAGCCATTAAGCCAGTTGAGTTTACATTATTATTATTATTATTATTGAGATTTATGATATTTATTTTATGTTATTGTGAGTTGTGAGTTGTAATTTTGTGTTATTTTATATATTTTTGGATTGAATGATGAATAAATTATTGATGTATTTTTTTGATATTTTTTATGATTTATTTGAACTTAATAAATAATATAATGTAATATCGCACTAGTAACTCATAAATATTAACTTAAAATATGAAATTTGTAAAAAAATTAAAAAATTAATCTATAATTCTGAGACCAAGATTGTGAATTGAGTGCAACTGTGCGCATCGATCATGGACTCAAACTTGAGGCCCTACAACCTAGCTATACTAGGGCTAGGCTAAGCTGAAAAACCTAGCCCGAATCAACCCAACTCGACATGGCCCAGCATGACCTAGCTCGAATCCGGCCAAACTCAGGCTAGTGAGCTGTGTCGAGCCAACCAAAATTAAGTCATTCCATGCCATGCACAGAAAGGTGGCCTAGGTTGTGCCGGCACGGCACGGCCCATTTGACACCTCTAGAAAATACAATGTTACTAGACACTGTCTAGTTCAAATCAGCATAGCTCAAAGTCTCAATATGAATATTAGCAGTATTTGTGTATTTACTTGTAACTCTTTTATTTTATCTTAAAAACTTATTAATAAATATCTCATCTTTTAAGCATAACATAGTTTGAATGAAATTTAATCATAATGTTATATTCCTATCTGAAATCATATTTATAATCACAAAAAAAAAATAAACTTCAATATTATTCTAGACACCAAAAAAAGGCAACAAATCACATTATATTTTTGATAACACGAAAAAAATAAATTCATATGAAACATTAATCAATATTACTAACTCAAATTATCTAAATTTTTTCACTTTAAAATAACATGAAACATTAATCAATATTTATATATCTCGACAACTCATTTTTATTCAATGAACCTGGTCATTTGCTTCTAACTAACTGAATTAAAAAATTATCATCTCTAATATGATACCGATCTCCATACTTGGAATCTCACTAAAATTATAATATTTAATTTTATAATATTTAATTAAGATATCTAATTATTCATAAATCATACTTAATCCTTATGGTTGATTGATGTAAATAACTATATATTTGATAGTATTTTCTATATTTTTTACTTAATCCTAAGATTCATACATGTGATTAAACAAAAAAAAAAGATAAAATAAAAATCCAATATTTTAAATTTTAAATTTTCTTCTAAATAATAATGACACAAACATTTAGATCTAATTTATATTTATTAAGATAATTATTAATATTTCATATGTATCTAAATACAATGTATGTGGTGAGAGTATATACAGATGAATATATATTTATTATATGACAAAATATCTTATAAAATTTCAAAAATAAAATTTATATATATTAGTTTGATTCATCAATTACTATTTCATCAGTTTTACTATTAACATAATCAAATATTATATGTTGATAGTCAAAACATAAATTAATCATAAGATATATATAATTTCAATAATGTATCCACTTGGAATTTTTTTCTTTTTTATATTTACTAACTTATATAGCGTGAAACTCTTGTAGTCGACTGGAATTTTATATATTTTCTAATGACAAAATTTATTTTTAAGTTGAATTACACTATTAAATTATTTATGTGGCGGAGAAGCATCTTAAATTGTACTTTAAATTATTATCTTGATATAGCAAATATCTACTTTATAGAAAAAAAAATTGATATTTAATTATCTTCAATAATTTTAATATGATTCGAATAATTTTTTATCTTATAAAGAAATATGATAACGTATTATATGAAGATCATAAAGAAAATTTAAAATGAAAATCTAATCATTCAACAAAGACTAGTCATAATAGATTTACGTCTTAAAAAATATAATATACTAGACTTCAAAATACTATTAATTTGTCCTTAAACATGAGTATAAATAGTAAGTGAAATGAAATAACTAGTTATATAAAAAAAATATCTAGTGATTTAGATGTGTTAAAAAAATATTTATTCACATAAAAATATCTAGTTGTCAAAACCTAAGATCCAACAAATAATTAAAGAAAAACAAGCTTATTTTAAAAAATATATAAAATATTATATATATAAATATTATGAAGTTGCATAAGAAACCAAAAAAAACTAAAAAAAAATAAGTAAAATTAAATTTTAAGACATGTGGTGAATAGTATGATAAACTACAAAGTAGAGAGAGAAATAATATTTAGAAGTTAATAGGATAAGAGAAAAAAAAACAGAGATATTAATCATATATGATACATTAAGAATAAAAACAATCATATCATAATAAAATATGAAGAAACCAAATTCATGAATTCAAATTAAAATATTAAGGCTAATATAAGACTAAAAACTTTAGATATATAATTAAGATAAGACTCATAAAAATTAGAAAATCTCTCAAAAATAAATACAAAAAAAATTATTGGGCTTAAATAAAATTATTAATAAAGTTTGAAGAATTGTGGATGAGAAAGATATAATATGATCTATATTATTTAACAAGATCATTAAAACCAACAAAATATAGAATAAATTAAAACAATATAATTATTATGAACAATATTATCGATATCTATAAACTCTCCATTAATCTCTTAACTATTGATATTCTTGTAACTCTTATTTTTTATAAATTAATATGCATTAATTGACATGGATTAATATGTATTCATTGATACATTTATTTGTATATTCATTGATATGACTCTTATTAACATTTATTGATGTATATATTCATTGATGTATTTATATACACATTAATATATTTATGTATTAAATCCTATAAAAAGGGAGCATTTGTATGAGTCATATATATACTTGAAGGAATAGAAAATCTCTCATATTTCTCTTATATCTCTCACTCCATTGTCCTTCTATATTATAGTACGTTATCAGCACGAAGCTCTGTTAGATTTTCAAGAGATATATTGAAAAATATAAAAATTCATATGGTGAGATCCTCAATCGATGACAATGATATGTGTCTCGCAGATAGTGCATCAACGCATATTATATTTAAGGATAAAAAAAATTTTCTTTTTAATAATACAAGGATCAAATGTGAATACAATATCGAGTAGCACAGAATTGATTGAAAACTCCAAAAGACCTAATATATTATTACCCGGAAGAAGAAAAATGTATATTGATGATACATTATATTCTACAAAGTCCCAAAAAAAATTATTAAGTTTTAAAGATATTTAATGAAATGAATATCATATTGAGACAACGAATAAAGACAATACTGAGTATTTATATATTATCAACATTGTCTCGGGTAATAAAAATATATTGGTAAAAATTACCTGCTTTTTCCTCAGTTTATACTACACAAACATAAGCATAATTGAAGCACATATCATAGTATACTAGAAATTTACTGATGTAAATATTTTATTGTTTGGCATGACCGATTGAGACATCTTGAGTCTATAATAATGTGGAGAATTATTAAAAATTCAAGTGGGCATTCACTGAAAAATCAAAAGATTTTTCTGTCTAATGAATTTTTAAGTGCTGCTCGTTTCCAAGGAAAGTTAATTATAAGACCATCACCAATAAAAATATGGATAGAACCCCTTGCATTTTTGCAACGTATACAAGGTGATATATGTGGGTCTATTCATCCACCATTTGGATCATTTCAATATTTTATGATTTTGATTAATACATCAACGAGATGGCCACATGTCTGTTTGTTATCAACACGTAACCAAGTATTTGCTAGATTGCTTGTTCAAATAATTTAATTACAGGCTTATTTTTCAAATTATCTGATTAAGTCAATTCGTCTTCAGAATACTGGAGAATTTACTTATCAAGCTTTTAATGATTATTGTATGTCTAATAGAATAACTGTTGAACGTCATGTAACATATGTTCATACACAAAACAGTCTTGCAAAATTATTTATTAAACATATTCAATTGATTGCAATGCCATTACTAATAAGGACAAAACTCTCAACTTCTGCTTGGAATCACGCTATTTTGCATGCAACAGCACTAATTTGTATTAGACCAATAAATTATCATGAGTTCTCTCCTTTATAATTAATTTTTAGTCGATAACCAAATATTTCTCACTTAATAATTTTTGGTCGATAACCAAATATTTCTCACTTAATAATTTTTGGGTATGCGATATATGCTCTGATTACTCCACCACAACGCACTAGGATGTGTTCCAAAAGAAAATTGAGAATACATGTTAGATATAAATCTTCCATCGATAATCAAATATTTAGAATCATCAACTGGATATTTATTTATGGTTTGTTTTGCTGATTATCATTTTGATGAAACAAATTTTCTAAATTTTAAGAAAGAAAATAAACAGTTGAAAAAAATTATTAGTTGAAATCAATTATCATTGTCTCATATTAACCCTCACACAAAGGAATGTGAACTAGATATTCAAAAGATTATTCATTTACAAAATTTAACAAATCAATTGTCAAATGTATTTGCTAATCCAAAGAGAGTAACTACATCTTATATACTAGCTGCTAATACTCCAGTTAGATTTGATGTCCATGTAGGATAATCTATTGTAAATCAACCTAAAGTATCAGTGAAACGTGGTCGACCAGTTAGTTTTAAGAATAAAAATCTTTGAAAAAGAAAAAATCAAAGAATCAAGTTGAGGAATTGATAGCTCCATAAGATTCCCCATTTGTAATTCAAGAAAAAATTTAGGTACCTAAAACTTGTGACAATCAAGAAATCTAGATAAACTATGTCACAATTGGCCAAATGTGAAATTGAAATATAATCGACGTCGATGAAATTTGCCTATAATGTGGCATTCAGCATTGTTAATAACAATGAGAACCTTGAGCCAAAGTCTATCAAGAAATATAGACAAAAAGATGATTGGTCAAAATGAAAAGATACAATTGAAGCATAATTGAATTCTCTTTCTAAATACAAAATTTTTAGTCATATTGTATGTACACCTGATGGTGTCAAACCTGTGGGATACAAATGAATATTTATGTGAAAACGAGACAAGACAAATAAAATTGTCAAATATAAAATGTGATTAGTTACACATGGATTCTCTCAATGACTTGGCAATGATTATGAAGAATCATATTCTCTTATAATCGATGCAACTACTTTTCAATATTTAATTAGCCTAGCAATATATGAAAAACTTGGTATGTGTAACATTACTCGATAAAATTATGCAGATTTCTATATAGGTTAAAACAATCTGGACGCATGTGGTATAATCATCTTTATGAATATTTATTACGATAAGAATATAAAAATGATTCACTTTGCCCATGTATATTTATTAAGAAATCATGATCCAAGTTCGTTATAATTACAATTTATGTTGATGACCTGAATATTATTAAAATTACGAATAAGCTTTCGAAAGTAGTAGGCAAGGAAGCACAGACACAGCTCCCTACAGCCATGTCCACGTGTCCGACACATGGACACGATACGGATCGTGTCTGATACGCCACGTGACGTATCATTGATCAAACCGTATTTGATATGTCACGTGACGTATCGAACGATTGCGTCGGCTGCCGTATCCATGCTGAGAGTGACCGACGTCTGATGACGTCCAGTGGCCGACGTCACCACATGGGCGAAGTCAACCACTCGACATAGGCGACGGGCACGATATGTGGGGAGGCAGGGGGCGAGCATGATTTAAGGGTGGGAAGGAAGGGATGGGCACGATTTGAGGGGGGGAGGGAGGCAAGGGGCTGGCGCTATCTGTGGGGAGAGGCAGGGCTGGCATTATATAAAATAAAATATTTTTATTTTATAAAATTAAAAAAATATATATTTTTATATAATATAAGATAATTATAAAATATTATTTTATAAAATAAAATAATATAAATATTATCTTATAAAATAAAATAAAAAATATATATATTTATTCTATAAAATAAATATTTTATTTTATTTTATAAAATACCTAATATTTATATAAAAATAATTTTTATTTTTTTTATCATGTCGTATTCTAGTCGTATCCGTATCCTAGTTTTTTAGAATTTGTCGTATCTCCGTATCATGCCGTGTTGTATCCCCTTGTTCGTACTTCTAAGGTAGTAGGCAACTTAAAAAAATTTAAAAAGAAAAATCTCTAAAAAAACAAAACTTTACCTCGGTTTGCAAATTGAACACTTAGAGAATAAAATTTTTGTTCATCAATCAACTTATATATCAAATGTATTGAAACGATTCTATATGGATAATACTCATACATTGAGCACTCCAATGATTGTAAAGTCATTGGATATGAATAAAGATCATTTCCTACCTCTGATGGATGATAAAAAGTTTTTTGATCTTGAAGTATCATATCTTAGTGCTATTGGAGCACTAATGTATATTGCAAATCATACACGACCTGATATATCATTTACTATAAATTTATTAGCAAGATACTTCTTGTCCCATAAGAAGACATTGGAATGGAGTTAAACATATAGTGAATTAATTAATTATGCAGAAGCGGGATATATATCTGACCCACATAATGCTTGATCACAAACAGGCTATTTATTCACATGTGATGATACAGCCATTTCATTAAGTTCTACTAAACAATCAATTATCACCACATCTTCTATTCATGCAGAGATCTTAGCAATTCATGAAATAAGTCGAGAATATTTTTGGTTAATATTTGTAATACATCATTTCAAGAGTCATGCGGTGTGTCTTTTAACAAGGAGATCCTGATGACTGAGTATGAAGATAATGCAACATATATTGTTCAATTAAAAAATAGATACATTAAAGGGGATAGAACAAAACATATCACCAAAATTCTTTTTCACTAATGATCTACAAAAGAAGAGTGATATTAATATTCAATCAATTCATTCAACTAATAATCTAGCAAATTTATTCACCAAAACTCTATCCACTACAAAATTTGAAAGGCTAATTCATAGCATTGGAATAGGTAGGCTCGGAGATATAAAATAATATTTTATACTATACTTTTTTTTTCTTCGCCATAATTTTGTATCACTAGGTCTTCCTGGTAAAGTTTTTAATGAAACGGTATCATTGACATCCAAGGGAGAGATATTATGAACAATATTATGGATGTCCATAAACTCTTCATTAATCTCTTAGCTATTAATATATTTGTAACTTTTATTATTCATAGATTAATGTATATGAATTAGCATAAATTAATATGTATCCATTGGTACATTTATTTGTGTATTGATGTATATATTCATTGACATATTTATATACACATTAAAGTATTCATGTATTAAATCCTATAAATAGGAAGCATTTGTATGAATTGGTATATACTTGAAAAAATAATAAATCACTCTCATGTTTCTCCTATATATCTTGCTCTCTTGTCCTTCTATTTCAAAATAATAATATAATTTTTACTTATAAGAATAAGTAACATATTCAATATAACAACTATTAAGATATTAAACTCATAAGATATACCATAAAATTTTGAAAAAATATAATTAAACACAAACTAAGAATATAAACAAAAATTTCAGAAAATCAATTTAGATTTATGCTAAAAAAATATTATAGAGACTATTTACTTAATCAGATAATTAATCAATATATATATATATATATATATATATATATAATCAAGAAGACTAGTATGTATATGATTTTATTGATTTAATGAAAATTTATGATATATTACCAAAAAAATAATAATTTTGTAGGCATTATGAAAAAAAAATGAGTACTAAACATGTATATTGAGCTAACCAAATACATATATGAGAGAGATATCTAAAGTTATATTGTTTTAAAATATCACTAATAAGTTTTCAATAACTATGAAATTTCACAAAGAAGTATGACTTGATCTTTATATTTTTATGCTAATTATAAATAAATTAATAAAAAATTCTAAAAAAATATTTCTTGATATATACTTTTAGATAACATAATATTAGTTGATGAGAATAAAAAAGATTTGATTAGTAAACTAAATTTTAAAAATAACATTTAATTCTAAGTAGTATAAACTTAGATATAACAAAAAAGTACTTGAAATATGAGTTTAAATATGTCATGTATAGTAATAATATAGTAATTAAAATGTAAGCAAATCAAAAAATAATTATTTCAAATATCTAGACTTTATATTAAATAAAAATGAAAAGATTAAGGAATATATATCTCATATAATTAAGATTAAATAAACCAAATGAAAAACTATCTCATAAATTCTTTATGATAGATGAGTATCAAATAAATTAAAAAAAATTATATAAAATAACTATAATATCAATCATACTTTATGGAGGTGAAAGCTTAGTGACCAAAAAATAAAATATGCAAATAAGGACAATAAAAATGAAGATAGCGATTGGATGTGTATTAAGATTTTGAATAATAAAACTAAAAATAAAATTATTCAAAAAGATAGTTAAAATAAATCTTATAGATAATGAGATAAAGGACATATAATACTTAAGTTTAGAGGTGTCAACCGGGCAAGCCGGCCCGGCCCGGCCCGGCATGAGGCACGGCACGGTTCGGTCGTGTCTGGGGCGGCCCGGCACGGTAAAAAACCGTGCTTGTGCCCGTGTCGTGCCGTGCCTGACCCGGCACGGTTCGGCCCGTGGCACGGCACGCCGGCACGGGTTCTTCCCAGTGCCGGTTTCACTCGCGCAATCGAGCTAGCCTGCTGCCTACATGGCACAAGCTTCCCCGCCAAAGATCCACGCGGCAACGCGGCGCACGGCCCCTCCCGAAAAAAAGACCGCGGGTCGGGTCTGATTGGACCCGACCCTCGGTCCCAACCCACTTCCTTCCACGATGTCCTTTGCCCCGAACCGACCCAAGTCCCCAACGAAAAAAAAATTAAAAAATACTAATAATATTTATTTTAGCCGTTGGATTCGCCTCCAACGACTAGGGGGCAGAATCCAACGGTCCTCATGATTCTGCCCCCTAAATAATTATTAAAAATTCAAAAAAATATAAAAAAAATATCTTTTTTTTATAAAAAATTAATATCTTTAATTTATAAATTCTATCCTACTCCCTTTAACATTTATGTTTTTCAAAAACATATACTCTCTCAAATCTTTCTCTTTCTCTCACAAAAACCGTGTTTGTCTCTCTCGGGCCTCGGGATTTTGCTTTCGGTTTGGATTTTCGTGAAACTCGACTTGAGTTTTAAACATTAGAGCTTGATTACGGTGCACCATGCACGTGACCGACCTCACTGCTTTTACCGGGTAATTTATTTTACGGTTTTTTACTCTCTCTATAGTTTCTCTCTCTAGACCAAAATTAGGAAAAATAAAAATCATAAAAAATAACAAATACACCTGACACATTTAAATTTAGAAAATGAAAATATTACACAGAGGTCTGATGCAGATGAAACTTTGGTTTCTCCAGTCGTCTCAACCCAAAATTCTAAAAAACAAAAAACTAGGAGGACTTCTGTAGTTTGGACTTATTTTAAAATCATAACACAAAAAATATTAGGTGTGAGGAACAAGAAATGACACAATGAAAATATTGTATGAGACTTTTAACATGTAAGAGTTTATTTGGGACTGGGCACCTAAAAAGGGATGTCGAATTATGCACAAAAAAACATTGATCATTAGATCCTAGGCAAACCCAACTTGGCACTGCATTTTTTGAGACTGGATCGAGTTCAGTCTCAAAGTTTACTCAATTCATATACTCCAGCGAGTTGGGTAGGGACGGCATGGCCAGGCTCATCACATTGATGGGTCTTCCGATCAGATTTTTGGAAGATCCAAGGGTAGTGTGCATCATGCAGACATATTTTCAGCCTGCCTATCGTAGGATTCCTAGGTCCACATCTAGGAATTACATACTAAAGATATATAAGTTAGAAAAATAAAAAATAATTACGGAATTTATGACATATAGTGGAGTGGTGTCCGTGACATCCGATATATGGACAAGTCACGATGATTCTTTTTATGCATGTCTCACGAGCCACTATGTAGATTCTAACTGGACAATCAATAAAATAATTTTAGGATTCTCTGAGATTCTTCATCCTCATGATGACACGGCTATTTTTGGGTGTATGATAAAAATCTTTAGGGAATATAAAATTCAAAATAAAATTTTTAGTGTCACATTCGATAATGCTTCTAATAATAGAGTAGCGATCAATATGTTTGTTAGGAATATTAGAGACGCACTATTAGGAGAGATCTTTCATGTCATATGCATGTGTCACGTGATTAAACTGATTGTTTAAGCGGGTATGAAGGTGTGTTCCCCCGCGTTGGATAATATACGCAATACGCTAAAATATATTCGTACTCCTCGCAGACAACAAGAGTTTGGTAGTCTCTGTTTGTCTGCGAATCTTAAGAAGAAGAAATTCCAATCGAATGTGAGACATCGTTGGAATTACACGTACCTGATGTTGGAATCATGTGTTGGATACGAACACGTGATATCCGATTACGTCAATAGTAAGAGTGACGAACTTATTATTGATGATACTGACTGGGCTTCAGGAATTTCATTTATGAAATTCCTGAAGATATTTTATGACACGACGAACATGTGTTCGTCAGTTTATACGCCCACCACTTGCATTGCACTCCGTTGCATATGCAACATTAGTAGCATGTTTAGGAAGTATCGAGCTGACCCGATGCTTAGCCATATGGTTGTAGAGATGGAGACCAAGTATTTGAAGTACTGGTCCACCGTTCTATCTCTTTATTGCCTCGCTGCATGCATGTACCCTAGGGTTAAGGTGGAAGGGGTAGAAAACACCCTAACTTTTATTTCCTCGTGCATGAACCTGGAAGAGCCACCTGAAGGGTTTATTCACGAGAAGTTAACTGACATGTTCACATACTACGATACTAGGTATGGTGGTGGTGGTAGTGAGACTGTGATTACGGACATTGATACCTTATTCGGAGATGACGATTTTTCTATTCAGCTAGCGATGAGGAAACGTAGGGGTGGACCATCACATAGGAGTGAGCTGTCTCGGTACTTAGATACCGATTACTGCTCAATCTTATCACATTCTGATACTAAGAATCTTGATTTATTACAGTGATGGAAATCATATGAGTCCACCTTTCCCGTGCTATCTAGGATGGCACGAGATCTACTGACTCCTCCGGTATCGAGCGTAGCATCGGAGTTTGTTTTTTCTATTGCAGTGAACGTGATTTCGGATAGGAGATCAAGATTACGTCCAGATATGGTTGAGGCCTTGGCTTGTTTGAAGGATTGGGAGGAATCGAGGTTTAGCATCCATGATCGTGTTGGAGCTGGGACTGGGACATGCATTGCAGTCGCATCCACATCCACTACGATGGCGGAAGAGTTAATTGCCGATGATGATGATCCATATGATACTGATCTTGATGTTGCGGCTGATGATTTTCATGATATGCCGATTGACGATTGATGATGATCTACTGTTTTTTGTTTTCGATGTTTTTTTTATTGATTGTACGTTTTGTTTGTACGTTGTGTTGAAACTGAAATTTGTTTTGTTCAGACCTTCGATTTCAAATGGATAATTGGTAATTTTTTATTTGTGTTGTTTATGTTTTTTTTAATTTTTATTTTTACTAACATAATGTATTGATTTATTTTTTTTATGATTTAAATTTTCTTTTAAAAAAGAATAACTTTAATATATAATTAATAATTATAATAAAATTTAAACTAATTTGATTTTGATATTAAAAAAAAATTAAACTTTGTTTTTTTAATTAATTTTTAATTAATTTTTAATTTTAACATTTTTAAAAATATAAATATTTAATACTATATAATTATAATATCTAAAATTTTAAATATATTTAAAAAAAAAATTTTTCTGCCTCTCGGGCTCGGCACGGCACAGCATGCTGTGCCTTCGGGCCGTGCCAGGCCCGGCTTTTTTAAACCGTGCCCGGCCCGGCACGGAAGCACAATCGTGCTCAAAAAAATGGGCCCGCCCAGCCCCGCCAGCCCAGCCCGGCCCGTTTGACACCTCCACTTTAGTTATATCCAACATAGACCTCCTACTGCACCGATTAAAAAGTGGCATTATTCAAGTGAAGATAAAAAAGAATTAGAAGTAATACTAAAAAAAATTAGATAGAAAATGTAAATAATAATTTAACAGCTAAAAAAATAAAATTTGATATAATTTTTTACAAAATGATATAGAAGAACAAAATTTATCCAACTAACTCTAATTAATTGAGTTAAAGCTTAGATACTAATTATGATGATTAATAAATTTTATAAAAACTCAAATTGATTACAATAAGTATAATTCATTGTAATTCAACAAGAATTATCACATTAATAATATAACATATATATTCAACAAGCAAAATTTTTGTTATGAAATGTTTGCTAATAATTCCTATGAATATATTTATTATCATGTCATTATTTTATTATATTATTAAAATTAATAATAAAAATTTTATTTGAAAGTTCATATTCTTTAAATACAATCATATGACACCCTAACAAAATCATCATAAAGATAAAATATTTAATGAAACTCAAATAGCTTCTTATTAGTATCCAATTTGAATCAAAATACAAGGTAGTAACATGTGTTAACATATTAATTTTGAGTAGTATATGTATTTGGAAATATTAATACAACATAATTTTTAAGTTCTTGAATTATTAATTCTTTAATAAATTTAAAATATTTTATGATATCATTGCAATATGTCAACCCATTAATCTTAAGATAAGTTAGACATATTTTTTAAATAAAATTATTATAAATCAATGCTAAAAAAAAAATTTAAACTAATACTCTGATCAAATTTAATTATCAAATATTTTTATATAATTAACAAAAGAAATTAAGACAACACAAAAATTATATGCTACTTTAAAAATTACAAAAAATAAAAAAATTATTAAAAAACTATAATATACCTCAACAATATGGTGCGTACAAATTCACAACATTAAGCTTGAAGAAAAAATAATAAGCTAAAACTTCTTTAAGACTTTCATGAATGTATTCTTTAGCTGCCATGTTGACTGCATGTATGTTATAATAATGATCTCATCTTAAATTTTCTCCATTATGAAGAAACAATTTATCTCTATGTATTTTATCCACTTATAAAATACTAGATTAGAAACTACATGTCACATTATTTAACTATCATAATAAATGATAATGAGAGAAGAGAATGCATATTAAATCTCCCTGAACAAATATCATATCCAAAATATTTTATTAATAACTATTATTATCATTTTGAATTTTACCTCTGCACTAAATCTCAAAATTTTTATTTCTCTTATTTTTTCATAAAATATGAATACTTACAAGAAACATACAAAATTCTATCATTGACAATGACATCTCTCGATGCATGTTAGTGGCCAATTTGAACTTTAATACATATCCAACTAGAAGCGTCATTCATTACTAAAAGATATCTCAAATCATTAAGATTTTTTCATAAACCTTGTAACACAAGAAGCTATGTTAGTGTGAACTTGCTAAAAAAAATATCAGAAACAACTTATTATACTGACTATATATAATATATCTAGTGAAATCATAGTCAAATAATTAATCTTCATTAAAATTTTCCTATATATAATAAAATCAACTAGATAAATCACATCTACAAGATAATACAAAATTCTATTTATCAATGGAAATATTTACTAAAAAATAATTCAAAAGATCAACATTTACAAGATAATCGAATACATATCTCATATATGCTAAGAAAATACTCATCATAGAATAAAATTATCTTTATGCCAAGAAAATAATTAAGACTATCTAAAATTTTACCTAAAAGTACTCTTTTAGTTGGGTCATTTCCAACTTGTTATTGCCCAGAATTTAAAAATCATTCACTTAAACAATTAGCAAATTTATTATATCATCAAGATTCCTCAAAAAAATAAAGAATAATTAATATTACACTCATGCAATCCAAATAAGATGATTATATGTGAAAATCTCACAAACCAAACTCTTGGTAACTACTTCAAGCCATAAAACGTCTTTCACAATCTGTAAACTACATGTCACCATGCTACTCAAAGCATAGATAGTTGCTCTATACACATTTCTTCCTTAAGGTTACCTTGAAGACATGTATTTATATTCTTCACATCTTGTTGATGCATCCTCCAACTATAGATGTTACCAGAAAAATAAAAATTCATAATAATATCATCTTGACCACTAAAAAATAAATATTATAATAGTCAACTTCAAATGTTTAAAAAAATTCTCTCACTACATGTATTACCTTAAGGCAAATTACTCTCATCATGACATATTTTCATAATGAAAATACACATACATCCACAAAAAATCTTTCTGAAAATTACAATATTAATTCTCAAATTCCATTAGAATAAAAGACATGTATCTCTTTTATCATGACTAGGCATCATCATAAATAAAATAATTTATTATAGAAAAACTCCAAGTATCCTAGTATTAATAAAGAAAATAATAAAAAAAAAAAAATAACACTAGAATAAAACAAAACCTATAAAATTGAGTGTTGAGTATAACTCAAAAATCTCTTTCACATAATAATCAGAATATTAAAATCAAATAGACTAACTATAAAATCATTTGACTCCATAATAGGCTTATCTCTAGTATAAACAAGTTGAGCATATCTCTCTCTCCTAATATGGATTCTAAGTATTAGGTAGTCAAGTCTCCTAATTACCAACTCAATATGAATATATATTAGTGACAACTCATTGACTACTATTGGATCACCTAGGCTTGAAGAAAATTTCTCTACCTAGAAAACCTCATTTTCTCCAAACCAAACATGATTTGAATTTATTTGCATATATTATAACTTCATAAAAATAATCTCAAAATAAGTACAAATACATTTAAATGTAACAAATGAATTATTCTTTTTATTAACTGATGATTCAGACATGACTACAAAAAAGGAAAGAAAAATATTGGATCCAGATGCAACATCTGAATTCACATTATTCCTGTGCTTATTAAAAAATAAATTTTTATCAAAAAAAAATTCATACTTACTAAAATATTATCAATCGCTAATAGAAAAAATACATACTCTCATTGAATATTAAAGTACCTAATAAAGAATTATTTCAAGACTCTTAATATCAAGTTGTCCCATCACAAAGAAAATCAGAAACAAAATAATTACATCCAAAAATTTTTGAAGATAAACTAAGAATCCAAAGAAACTTGCTTCAACTGAAGAATTGACCATGACTCAGTTATTCGCTTGCAGTGGATTCAGGGATAATAACTGACTCGGCAAAAGAGAAGTCAAGCTTTTTTACAAGGGATGCCAGCCTTAATCTATTTATGATGTAGAATTTGAAAATGTATACACTAAAAAAGAACAGAAGAGAATATCCGATTAATGAGTTATATTATAGTTAAAATCATATATCCTCAAAAAAAATTTATATTTTCTAAGAGTAATCAAATTATCTTAATCAAATATTTAATCTTTCTTTTAACAATATAATTTTATTATGATATGCCAACACAAGAAATCTAAAATATAATTTTATGATTCATATAATAAATAATGAATTAGTCAAATAAATATTATAATATATTGTCATTTTTTAATTTTTAAATATTTTTATCAAATTATCAAAAATTATCATAAAATAACTTATTAATTTGATACTCTTCTGTTCTTGAAAATCTAAAAAAAAATTATGATAATTTCATGATTAATAAGCTTCATATCCTACGTCATGAGTAGATAAGCCAACATGATAAGTCTCAATTTTTTATCATTTTATAAAAAAATTAAAAAATAAAAAAAAAGTATGACCCATCTCAAAAGAGATAAATCCATGTATATCTCAAATAGTCATTAACAAGAATAATCAAATACTTAAATTTCTCTCAAGTTGCATATCTATTAAGTCTAGAATCAACATATAGGATATAAAATATTAGTAAATGATATATTATACTTAAATATTCAACTTATCTAGTAATAGATAACCAAACTGAGAATACACAACTAAATAATACAATACACTCAAATATCTAAAATGAAATCTTAGTATTCACTATGCAATATATAACTCGCCATGCTCAATATCAAATAGAGTCTTTCTCAGAATATCTCAATTAGAGGTGTCAAACGGGTCGGGTCGGGCTGGCCCGGCCCTTTTTTAAGGCACGATCGTGCTTCCGTGCCCGGCCCGACACGGTTTAAAAAAGCCGAGCCCGGCACGGCATGCCATGTCGTGCCCGAGAGGCAAAAGATTTATTTTTTTTTAATATATTTAAAATTTTAGATATTGTAATTATATAGTATTAAATATTTATATTTTTAAAAATGTTAAAATTAAAAATTAATTAAAAAAACAAAGTTTAATTTTTTTTTAATAACAAAATCAAATTAGTTTAAATTTTATTATAATTATTAATTATATATTACATTTATTCTTTTTTAAAAGAAAATTTAAATCATAAAAAAAATAAATCAATATATTATGTTAGTAAAAATAAAAATTAAAAAAAACATAAATAACACAAATAAAAAATTACCAATCATCCATTTGAAATCGAAGGTCCGAACAAAACAAATATCAGTTTCAACACAACATACTAACAAAACGTACAATCAATAAAAAAAACATCGAAAAGAAAAAATAATAGATCATCATCAATCGTCAATCGGCATATCATGAGAATCATCAGCCGCAACATCAAGATCAGTATCATATGGAGCATCATCATCGGCAATTAACTCTTCCGCCATCGTAGTGGATGTGGATGCGACTGTAGTGTCTGTCTCAGTCCCAGCTCCAACACGATCATGGATAGCTAAACCTCGATTCCTCCCAATCCTTCAAACAAACCGAGGCCTCAACCATATCTGAACATAATCTTGATCTCCTATCCGAAATCACGATCACTGCAACAGAAAAGGCAAACTCTGATGCTATGCTCAATACCGGAGGAGTCAGTAGATCCTGTATCATCCTAGATAGCACGGGAAAGGTGGACTCATATGATTTCCACCACAATAATAAATCAAGATTCTTAGTATCAGAATGTAATAGGATTGAGCAGTAATCGATATCTAAGTACCGAGATAGCTCACTCTTATGTGATGGTCCACCCCAACGTTTCCTCCTCGCTAGCTGAATGAAAAAATCATCATCTCCGAATAAGGTATCAATGTCCGTAATCACAGTCTCACTACTACCACCACCATACCTAGTATCGTAGTATGTGAACATGTCAGTCAACTTCTCGTGAATAAACCCTTCAGGTGGCTCTTCCAGGTTCATGCACGAGGAAATAAAAGTTAGGGTATTTTCTACCCCTTCCACCTTAACCCTAGGGTACATGCATGCAGCGAGGCAATAAAGAGATAGAACGGTGGACCAGTACTTCAAATACTTGGTCTCCATCTCTACAACCATATGGCTAAGCATCGGGTCAGCTCGATACTTCCTAAACATGCTACTAATAGTTGCATATGCAACGGAGTGCAATGCAAGTGGTGGGCGTATAAACTGACGAACACATGTTCGTCGTGTCATAAAATATCTTCAGGAATTTCATAAATGAAATTCCTGAAGCCCAGTCAGTATCATCAATAATAAGTTCGTCACTCTTACTATTGACGTAATCGGATATCACGTGTTCGTATCCAACACATGATTCCAACATCAGGTACGTGTAATTCCAACGATGTCTCACATTCGATTGGAATTTCTTCTTCTTAAGATTCGCAGACAAACAGAGACTACCAAACTCTTGTTATCTGCGAGGAGTACGAATATATTTTAGCGTATTGCGTATATTATCCAACGCGGGGGAACACACCTTCATACCCGCTTAAACAATCAGTTTAATCACGTGACACATGCATATGACATGAAAGATCTCTCCTAATAGTGCGTCTCTAATATTCCTAACAAACATATTGATCGCTACTCTATTATTAGAAGCATTATCGAATGTGACACTAAAAATTTTATTTTGAATTTTATATTCCCTAAGATTTTTATCATACACCCAAAAATAGCCGTGTCATCATGAGGATGAAGAATCTCAGAGAATCCTAAAATTATTTTATTGATTGTCCAGTTAGAATCTACATAGTGGCTCGTGAGACATGCATAAAAAGAATCATCGTGACTTGTCCATATATCGGATGTCACGGACACCACTCCACTATATGTCTTAAATTCCGTAATTATTTTTTATTTTTCTAACTTATATATCTTTAGTATGTAATTCCTAGATGTGGACCTAGGAATCCTACGATAGGCAGGCTGAAAATATGTCTGCATGATGCACACTACCCTTGGATCTTCCAAAAATCTGATCGGAAGACCCATCAATATGATGAGCCTGGCCATGCCGTCCCTACCCAACTCGCTGGAGTATATGAATTGAGTAAACTTTGAGACTGAACTCGATCCAGTCTCAAAAAATGCAGTGCCAAGTTGGGTTTGCCTAGGATCTAATGGTCAATGTTTTTTTGTGCATAATTCGGCATGCCTTTTTAGGTGCCCAGTCCCAAATAAACTCTTACATGTTAAAAGTCTCATACAATATTTTCACTGTGTCATTTCTTGTTCCTCACGCCTAATATTTTTTGTGTTATGATTTTAAAATAAGTCCAAACTACAGAAGTCCTCCTAGTTTTTTGTTTTTTAGAACTTTAGGTTGAGACGACTGGAGAAACCAAAGTTTCATCTGCATCAGACCTCTGTGTAATATTTTCATTTTCTAAATTTAAATGTGTCAGGTGTATTTGTTATTTTTTATGATTTTTATTTTTCCTTATTTTGGTCTAGAGAGAGAAACTATAGAGAGAGTAAAAAACCGTAAAATAAATTACCCGGTAAAAGCAGTGAGGTCGATCACGTGCATGGTGCACCGTAATCAAGCTCTAATGTTCAAAACTCAAGTCGAGTTTCACGAAAATCCAAGCCGAAAGCAAAATCCCGAGGCCCGAGAGAGACAAACACGGTTTTTGTGAGAGAAAGAGAAAGATTTGAGAGAGTATATGTTTTAGAAAAACATAAATGTTAAAGGGAGTAGGATAGAATTTATAAATTAAAGATATTAATTTTTTATAAAAAAAAGATATTTTTTTATATTTTTTTGAATTTTTAATAATTATTTAGGGGGCACAATCATTAGGACCGTTGGATTCTACCCCCTAGCCGTCGGAGGCAAATCCAACGGCTTAAAATTAATATTATTAATCTTTTTTAATTTTTTTCCCGTTGGGTTGGGGACTTGGGTCGGTTCGAGATCGGGAATCGGGGCAGAGGCCAAAGGGCTACGTGGAAGTGGAAGGAAGTGGGTGTGGGTTGGGACTTGGGAGTTGGCCAGCGCCAGTTGGGACCGAGGGTCGAGTCCAATCAGACCCGACCCGTGGTCATTTTTTCGGGAGGGGCCGGGCGCCGCGTGGCCGCATGAAACCGGCACGGGAAGAACTCGTGTAGGGTCAGGCACGCCACGGTACGGGCCAGGCACAGCACGGCACGGCTCGTGCCTAGGCCCAAGCACGGCACGGGCCCGAGCAGAGTTTTTAACGTGTCGGGCCGGCCCAGGCACGGCCGAATCGTGTCGTGCCTCGTGCCAGGGCCGAGCTGGTTGACACCTCTAGGCCAGCGCCAGTTGGGACCGAGGGTCGAGTCCAATCAGACCCGACCCGCGGTCTTTTTTTCGGGAGGGGCCAGGGCGCCGCGTGGCCGAGTGAAACCGGCACGGGAAGAACCCTTGTCGGGTCAGGCACAGCATGGCACGGGCCAAACACGGCACGGCACGTGCCTAACCCGAGGACGGCACGAGCCCGGGCACGATTTTTAATGTGCCGGGCAGGCCTAGGCATGGCCGAACCTTGTCGTGCCTCGTGCCGAGCCGAGCCGGTTGACACCTCTAGGCCAGCGCTAGTTGGGACCGAGGGTCGGGCGCAATCAGACCGGACCAACGGTCTTTTTTTCGGGAAAAGCCGGTCGCCGCGAGGCCGCGTGAAACCGGCACGGGAAGAACCCGTCTCGGTGTGCCATGCCACGGGCCAAACCGTACCGGGTCAGGCACAGCACGGCACGGGCATGGCACGGGCTCGGGCACGTGCCTAGCCCGGGCATGGCACGGGCTCGGGCTCGGGCACGTGCCTAGCCCGGGCATGGCACGGGCTCGGGCTCGTGTTTTTACCGTGGCGGTTGACACCTCTAATCTTAATCTTATAAAATAATATCAATAAAAATAAAAGCAAAATTAAAGTTGCGTCATCTAGAAAAGGCAACTCACAAAAAATAAATTAAGAAAATAATCATGAATAAGCAAGACATGAAAAAATAAGAAAAATTTAAGTTGAATACTATCATATTCAATAACTCAAGTTTTTATATTAACTATAAGAATATTTTTAGAATGAAAAAAATTATAATAAATATGATACGATTACCAATAATATGAGTGTTAGCTCAAATATTAATAATTCAAAAATCAAAAGTGAGTAAATGAGTAAAACCATTATTACCTAAAAAATAAAAAGATCTATCACTACCAGAGATGAGTTTTTTATACTCTTATGTAGTAATTATAAGTGTCATAATTTGTAAATTCTATAAGAATTCAAATGGTTATGATAGTATATTTGTCTCTCTCAATATTATTTATTACTATTGAACTCCTTTCTAAATATCCCATCTAACAATTATATCTGATATGTTCATTCTCATGTAGTGGGTACGCTGGAAGTTCAACTCCATATACATGTGCTACAATAATTTTTTTTTATATTATACTACAAAAATTATAACTCATTCAAACAAAAAATAAAAAAGTACGCTCATTTAAAATTTTTTGCATACCCCAAATTTTTTTATTTTTTGATAATTTTATCCTAAGATTTCTTCCCAAAATACCAATATGCATCGCCACATGCAATTAGGATTTCTCTTTCTACCCAAAAATGGCATCACACACCACCACCACATACCTACTATTGCTCGTGTCGATTTTCCCTCACCCCCACACATCCCCATTACAATCACTGTGCATGGTTGCTGCCACCACCACAAGTGCCTTTGTTGCCACTATGGCACAAGCTTCAGGCCACCTCATGCTTCTGCCTTCAACACCACACACCTGGTGCACACTACCAATACACAAGCACACATTGCTGTCCACAAACCTACGATTCAATTTTTCCCTTTATTTGGCTATGATACCATGTGATAAATCAATATTGAAAAATAATTATATTTAATATTCTAGAGATGTCAAACGGGATGTGCCGTGCCTGGCCCGGCATGGTTCTGTAGAGGTCAGCCCAGCACGGGCCCGCGCTCAAATCCATCGGGTTCAGCCCGGTCCAGTCAAACCCCTAATTTAAAAAAATTAGGATTTCGGCGTGCGTCGTTGTGCCGCCACAACGCCAAAACCCTAATTTTAAAAAAAATTGGGATAACTCGGCTCGTGCCGAGGTACCGTGTTGACAGGCCACGATACCGTGCCGGGCTAGGCACGGCATGGTTGGTGTTGTGGACCGGCACAACACGGGCACGGGCACGGGCACGGACACAAGAAATTCATGTGTCTTGCCGGCCCAAGCAAGACCAAATCATGTCGTGCCTCGTGCCGGACCAGGCCGGTTAACACCTCTATAATATTCTTGTAAAATTCATATATCAAATAACTTTATATAATGAACAAAATAATTTGTACAACTAATAAGTTGGATGTTCGAATCAAAAATATAAAAAATATAATCGTAATAAAAAAATACAATAATACAAATTTAAGATATTTTTTTAATTTCAATAAAACTCATATTGAAAATTAATCTAGTTATATCTTCTTTCATAACTTCATCATTACATGTGAAGGAAATCAATAAAATTAAAATGAATTCAATTTTAATAATATTAAATTATGTTTGTCTATAAAGTAATATATTATATTTTTGATATATTATGCAACGTGCATTTTAAGGTCTCATGTTCTAATAATAGTTTTATATTTATATTTTTTTGTATTTACATTATATTAAATTTTATTACATTCTAATATTTTTTTTGTATTATATTAAAGTAGAATTATATGACAAAAATTCATCTATGAATCATACAATTTTTATTTGCATAGGGATGACTACAAAATAAACTAGATGAGGCAGAGATCTCTAAGTATATATTCTCTAAAATATTAAATTTATTTTTATTTACTTGATTATAATTCATTTTTTATTATTATTACCAAATAGAATTAGCAATGCTAGTCTAAAAATATATATATTTAAATTACTTAATAATAGATAAATAATCTATATATAGATACAACCTATAAGCTTCAAAAAGATAATTTTCATTATTATACCACAACCTACAAATTAATGAAAATATGAATTGTGAATAAAAATGTCAAACAAATCATGCATGACCAAAACGTCCCAAATTTTGGTGGCCCAATTGGTCTACCATATTGTGCCAAACCGGCATGGCCACATTGTAGGTCAGCCCAACAAGGCCAAATGGCACTCCATTAACCAAACATGTCAAGTCAAACAAAATCATGCCAAGTGAGGCCAACATGAGCACTAACCAATGCCTATGTCCAGTGACAATGGACAACAAAGGACCAACTCAATGGCCACAGGGCACTATAACTCTCATGTTCTAAAAACCAAGGTCCAATGACCAATGCCCACTGACAATGGCATTGGTACTGCCTAGTAGTAAGAATTAAAATATTAATTTCTATGGATATATCAGTATTTGGATTTTACGAATATATCCGATATATCGAATATATATCGGTATATAGTTATATGTGAGCATCAATCAAAGATAGATATATCGGTCAAGATTAATATATCAATACTTAGAATTTAAGGATATTTCGGAGATATATCGGTGAATATATCGGAAATTTTTATCACTGCCTAGTATGCATTGATAATGCACTTGGAGCACTTGCACTATAGATTATAATGACTGGTTGCTAGCAATGGCACATTGGCATTTCCAAGTACCACAACCACCCACCCACCCCATTAACACCACAGAGAGCAATGTCGGACTCAGTGTCACTCCGTAATTATAGCACAGATACATGCTTTTATTAAGTTTAAAATTTTAAGTAATTTTTTATTTTTATAAATATAAATATTAAATATAAAACTATATTATACTATAATAAAAATTAAAGTGAATAAAATGTATAAATAATAACTCAATAAAAAATATACATATGTTTTATTTCAAACATCATGACATGGTAAAACATATAACAATAAATTAAAAAAATTTAAAAAAAATGAGTAGATTAGCAAAATAAACATACATTACATATCGGTCCTATGAGTGACTGAAATTAATATCTACAATCAATTTGTATCAGTATTATGATTTGGATCATTTGTTACATTTGATTTTAAAGCTAGCACTAGCCTCAATATCCTCGATATCATCATATAAGTCATCTTTGAATTTTTATAATCCTTTAAACATGAAAATATTTCTATAATATCATGTCATAATCTAAATCTCCTATATAAAATAATATTTATAATTACAAACAAAATAGCTTTTAATATTTATAATCACGAACAAAATAAACTTCGAATAAAATTTATAATCTGAATCTCATATCTAAAAAGACTTCAATAATATTTATAATCACAATTTGAATCTCCGATACATACTTGTGTCATCTTAGATAATAGAGGGTAGATAGATTAGTATAATTTTTATCAACTCAATATATCTAAATTCTTATTATTATCATAAAATAACGCATTTCTATTTTATATATAATCACATTGTAGGTTAGCCCAACAAGGCCAAATGACACTCCATGAACCAAACATGTCAAGTCAAACCAAATCATGCCAAGTGAGGCCAGCATGAGGACTAGCCAGTGCTCGTGTCCGATGGACAGTGGAAATGGACAACACTAAGGACCAACTCAATGGCCACTGGGCACTAGGAAATGGCCAAGGGCCCAAGGTCCACTGACCAATGCCCACTCACAATGGCATTGGCACTGCCTAGTAGGCATTGACAATGCACTTGGAGAACTTGGACTACAAATTATAGTGATTGATTGCTAGCAATGGCACATTGGCATTTCCAAGTGCCACTACTACCCACCCACCGAATTGACACAACATAGAGCAATGTCAAACTCAGTGTCACTCCGTAGCTATAGCACCAATATCAGCTTTTATTAAGTTTAAAATTTTAAATAATTGTTTATTTTTTAAAAAATATAAATATTAAAATAAAACTATATTATACCTATAATATAAATTAAAGTGAATAAAATCTATAAACAATAAGTCAATAAAAAATGTACATATGTTTTATTTTCAACATCATAATATGGTACGACAAATAACAATAAATTTAAAAATAATAAAAAAAATGAGTAGATTAGCAAAATAAACATACATTACATATCGGTCAATTGAATGACTGAATTTAATATAGAATCAATGTTATCAGTATTATAATTTGGATCATTCATTACATTTGATTTTAAGGCTATCTCTAGCCTCAATATCCTCGATGTCATCATATGCGTCATCTTTGAATTTTTCTAATCCTTTAAACATGAAAATATTTTTATAATATCATGTCATAATCTAAATCTCCTATATTAAATAATATTTATATTTAAAAATAAAATAGCCTTCAATATTTATAATCAGGAACAAAATAGACTTCGAATAAAATTTATAATCTAGATCTCCTATCTAAAAAGACTTCAATAATATTTATAATCACAATTTGGATCTCCAATACATACATATATCATCTCAGATAGCACATGATATATAGATTAGTATAATTTTTATCAACTCAATATATCAAAATTCTTATTATCATCATAAGATTGCTCATTTCTATTTGATATATCACCACATTATATGTCTCTTACTGACTAAATAGAATATATATCATTTCTAAATACAGTGTTCATGTATGTACCCAGAATATCACTATAACTACCATACTTTGTATCATAATATATAAATGTAACAACTAATTTTTTGTGAATCTAACCATCAAATACTTTTGTTTAATTAATGAAGATAAATATGTATTTTAATAAATTTTTTATCTTTTTCACCTTAATCATAGGATCCATATAAGCAACTAAGCAATAAAAAAATAGAATAAAAAATTAATATTTTAAATATTTAGTTTCTATCTTGACAGTCATGATACTAAAATCAAAATATTCACTATACATAGTAAACATACTATAAATATTACATATATACCTAAATATAATGCAAATAATATGTGTACACGGGCAAACATATGTTAGTCATATCACAAAAATTTTTAAAATTTTCAAAAATAAAATTTCTCTCATTTTGAATTATTAATAATAAATTTATCACTATTACCATTAACATTGTCAAATATCACATATTGATATATAATACATAACTTTTAAATATCATATAAAACTAATTTTAATATTATCTAATATTTGTTTGAACTTTTTGTAGCTTCCTAAGTATATTAATATATTTTAATAAATTTCTTATATTTTCTAATATAAAACAAATAATTTTCATTTTAATTTGTACTATTAGATTAACTATATGACAAATATACCTAACATAAAAAATATTAACTAATAATTTATCTCTAATAATTCTGACAAATATATTAATAATGATACTATTATTAAAAATGTTATCAAATATAATACTAAAATTTATTATAAATATCATATTTCCTAAATACTCTCATCAGACACACATATATGATATAGTATCATGAAAAGATAAGATCTCAAGAAATCCTAAATTTTTTTTACTTGGAATCAAATTGACATATTAAGCAATGAGACTTATAAATAAAATATCATCATGATTAATACATATATCAAATGTCAAAAATATAACATAATCATATTTCTTAAATTCATTAATTATTAATTATTTTTTAAATTTAAAATATTTAATTATGTCATTTTTACTAATAAACTTGATAATTTTGTAATAAGCAAACTAAAAGTAAGTTTGCATAATTTGAATTACTTAGAGGTGTCAAAAGGGATGTATCGAGCTGGGCCGGCATATTTTTTGTGAGCAAGATCATGCTTTCGTGCCGAGCCTGGCACGACACGATAATTGTATAGTGCCGTGCCTGGCCCAACATGATTTATTCAAGCCTGGCCCAGCCCGGCGAGCCAACTCAGCAACAAATTCATCGAGCCGGGTCATGCCCGTATGAGCCTGTTAAAAAAAAGAAAATTTTTATATTTTTAAATATTTAAATTTTTCTATTAAACTATTTATATTTTATAAAAATATATTATATATAGATAATGTTTAAAAATTATAAATTTGTAACTTAAAAATTAATTAAATATACAATATTAATAAATTTTAAATTTTTTTTATTATTTTTTAATAAATTTAGATTATAATTTAATTTATTAAAATTAACTTATAGAATTTTCAATAAAAAATTTTAACATAAAAATAAATTAAACAAAAAGTTTCGTTAAAAAAATTATAAAATCACAACTCACAAAGACAAAAACAAACTAAATGTCTAATCGGCTAATAGATACCGAACCAAAACAAATACAACGTAACGTAAATAAAAAAATATATAATCAATACAAAAATATCAAAATCAAGAATAACACAAATCATCAACTATATACGTGATCGTGAGACATCAAAAATCAAAATCAATTGATAATGAAAAATGAGATTTAGCGTGGCGTGGCGTGGCGTGGCATGGCGTGGCATTGGCATCTGGCAACGGACAGAGACAACTGGCAATCACGTCAATCATCAATCAATATATCATGATCATTATCAACCACAATATCAAAATCACTACCATATGAATCATCATCTGCAAAGATATTAAACCTCGAATCCTTCTAGTCCTTCGTACATGTTAAGACCTCAACAATATCTAGACGTAATCTCGATCTCTTATCCAAAATCACGTTCACTACAACAGAAAAAATAGATTCTGATGCTACTTTCGAGACCGAAGGAGTCAGTAGATCTTGTGTCAACCTAGATAACACGGGAAAGGTTAACTCATATGAATTTCACCATTATAATATATCAAGATTCTTAGTATCAGAATATAATATGATTGAATAGTAATTTGTATCTAAGTACCGAAAAAGTTCGTTTCTATGTGATGATCCACCTCATCATTTCTTCCTCGCTAACTAAATAAAAAAATCATCTCCGAAGAAGATATTCATGTCTGTAATCACAGTCTCACTACTACTACCATCATACCTAGAATCGTAATATGTGAACATGTCAATCAACTTCTCGTGAATGAACCCTTTAGGTGGGTCTTCCAGGTTCATACACGAGAAAATATAAGTTAAAATATTATCTACCCCTTCAACCTTAACCCTAGGATTCATGCATGCAGCGAGAAAATAAAAAGATGGAATGGTGAACCAGTACTTTAAATTCTTTATTTCTATCTCTGCAACTATATGGCTAAGTGTCGGGTCAGCTCAATACTTCCTAAACATGTTACTAATATTACATATGCACCTGAGTGCAATGCAAATCATGGGCGTATAAACCGACGAATACATGTTCGTCGTGTCATAAAAAATCTTCAGAAATTTCATAAATAAAATTCCTGAAGCCCAGTCAGTATCGTCAATAATAAGTTCATCACTATTACTATTGACGTAGTCAGATATCACATGTTCGTATCCAACACATGACTCCAACATCATGTACGTGTAATTCCAATGGTATCTCAGATCCAATTGGAATTTCTTCTTAAAATTCCCAGATAAACGGAGTCTACCAAACTAATATTGTCTGCGGGGAGTGCGAATGTATTTAGTGCATTACGTACATTATCTAAAGTGGGGAAACACACCTTCATACTCGCTTATACAATCAGGTTAATCATGTGACACATGCATCTGACATAAAAAATCTCTCCTAATGATACGTCTCTAATATTTTTAACAAACATGTTAATCGCTACTCCATTAGTATATGCATTATCGAATGTAATATTAAAAATTTTATTTTAAATTTTATATTCTCTAAAGATTTTCATTATACACTCAAAAATGATCGGACCATCATGAGGATGGAGAATCTCAAAGAATCCTAAGATTTTTTTATTCATTGTTTATTTAGAATCTACATAGTGACCGATGAGACATGCATAAGATGATTCATCATGACTTGTCCAGATATCGGACGTCACGGACATCACTCCACTATATGTCATAAATTCATTAATTATTTTTTATTTTTCTAACTTATAAAATTTTAGTATGTCAATCCTAGATGTGGACTTAGGAATCCTACGATAAGCAGGCTGAAAATATGTCTACATGATGTTCACTACCCTTAAATCTTTCGAAAATCTGATCGGAAGACTCATCAATGTTGAGTTTGCATAAGAAATGAATAAACTTTAAAACTGAACTCGATCCATTCTCAAAAAATAAAATATTAAGTTGGGTTTGCATAGGATCTAATGCACCATATTTTTTGGTACATAATTTGGCATACCTATTAAGGTGCCTAGTCCCAAACGAACTCTTACATGTTAAATTTATCGTATAATATTTGTATTGTGTCATTTCTTCTTCATCACCCCTAAGATTTTTTTTATTTTATTATATTAAAATGGATCTAAACTACAAAAATCCTAGTTTTTTATTTTTTAGATGTTTGGGTTGAGACAACTGGAAAAATCAAAATTTCAGCAGTCTCAGACCACTATATAAGATTTTCATTTTCTAAATTTAAATATATTTCATTAGTATTAGTCATTTTTTGAATTTTTTTTAAACAGAAGGTAGAGCCTAGATGATAGATTAGATATTCAGATTAGAGAGAGAATAGGGAGAGAGAGTAAACAAAAATACTTAATTTTTTTAAATATTGATTTTTAAGTTACAAGTTATAGTTAAATAATAAACAAAAATTAAAATATCCATAAAACAGTGAGGTAGATAATATGCATGGTGCACCACAGTCCAATTCAAACTTCCAAACCCAAGTTGTGAGTCCGGAAAAGCCGAGCCAAATGACAAAATCCCGAGTCCCAAGAGAAAGAAGAACAATAACTCTGAGAGAATTTTGAGAATGTGAGAATAAATATTTATGAAACATAAAAGTTATCGTGAAATGGGAAAGTTTTATAGGTTAATGGAAAAAATTTTTTAAAGTAATTTTTAAACCATTGGGGGGGAGGGGATTCAAGAGGGACCACGGGTCGGGTCAGAGTGGATTCGAACAAGTGCCCGCATGTTTTGCCATTTTCGTATGGCACTGTCGTGCTGGCAGTACGGGTGCGGTCAATCTTGTTGTCTCGTGTCGGCGGGTCGTGCCACGGAACCATGCCGAGTCAGGCACGGCACGGGGCCGAGCACAAAAATTCATGTGCTGGGCGGCCCAGGCACGACCAAATCGTGCCATGCCTCGTGCCGGGCCAGTTGACACCTCTAGAATTACTCTAAAATTTTTCATAATTGAATTGGAATACTCATGCTAATAATTAAGTTAATCATTTATTTCTTTCCAAACTTATTATGATAAATGAATGAGTTATATGAACTTGAAGTTGATTCAAGTTCAAAGATTTTGCCACTAAGTTAAGTTTACTTGGGATTCAATACATTATATTTTTTGATGCATTAATTAACATGTCTCTTAATACGGTCAATGTTACCAGTATTTTGACATGTATATATTTTTTGTGATATATACTTTATCAAATCTTCTTCAATATTCATAATATTTTTATTTTTAATTATGTTAAAATATATCTAGACTGAAGACAAAGAAGGAGAGAGAGAGAGAAAACCTTAGATTTCTTTCGCTTGACTTTCGCTTGTAGCACTTTCCCCTTTTATATATTCCACACTCCCCCTCAAGCTGGAGCATATACGTCATATGCACCAAGCTTGTTACAAATGTATTTAATCCTAGGACGACTGAATGATTTAGTGAAAATATCTGCTAGTTGATCTTCTGAATTAACAAAACTTGTAGCATTACATCCTGATGTGATCTTCTCTCTAATGAAGTAACAATCAACTTCAATATGTTTGGTCCTTTCATGAAAGACTGGATTGGATGCAATATGTAATGCGGCCTGGTTATCACAGATAAGTTTCATCTCTTCATCCTTTCCAAATCTCAACTCTCGAAGAAGATGTTTCAACCATATGAGTTCACATGTTGCCAAAGCCATAGCTCGATACTCGGTTTCAGCGCTAGATCTCGCTACTACATCTTGTTTCTTACTCTTCCAAGATATTAGATTACATCCAATAAAAACACAGTACCCTGAAGTGAAACGTCTATCTGTGGGTGAGCCAGCCCAATCTGCATCTGTGTAACCAACAACCTGAGTATGACCTCTGTTCTCGTACAACACACCTTAGCCTGGTGCACTTTTGATATATCGAAGAATGCGGATTACGGCATCCCAATGACTATCACATGGTGACTGTAGAAATTGACTAACAACACTCACAGGAAAAGAAATGTCTGGACGAGTAATGGTGAGATAGTTCAATTTACCTACGAGTCGTCGATATCTCACTGGGTCTCCTAAAGGCTCCCCCTATCCTTGTACAAGTTTGACATTTGGATCCATAGGTGTGTCCTACTCGTTTACAATCTAACATACCGGTGTCTTCCAGGATGTCTAAAGCATACTTCATTTGAGAAAGGACCACACCGGAACTGGATTGAGCTATCTCAATTCTCAAGAAATACTTGAGTTTCCCCAAATCTTTGGTCTGAAAGTGGGTAAAAAAATGTTGCTTTAGTTTCTGAATACCATCCTGATCACTGCCTGTAATGACAATGTGATCCACATAAACAACCAGATAAATACACTGCCCCAAGGAGTTATGATGATAGAAAACTGAATGGTCTGCTGTACTGCGAAGCATGCCAAACTCTTGAACAACAGAACTAAAACGACCAAACCATGCTCGAGGAGATTGTTTCAAGCCATATAGAGAACGACGTAACTTGCACACTAAATCAGACTCCCCCTGAGCAACAAAACCAGGAGGTTGTTACATATAAGCTTCCTCGGCAAGATCACCATGAAGGAATGCATTTTTAATATCCAACTGATAAAGAGGCCAAGAACACATAGCAGCCATGGAGAGAAGCAGACGAACAGAAGCAATCTTGGCAACAAGGGAGAATGTGTCAGCATAATCAGAACCATAAATCTGAGTATAGCCTTTAGCAACTAAGCGGGCCTTAAGGCGATCAACCTGACCATCAGGACCAACCTTAATTGCATAGACCCAACGACAACCAACTGTAGATTTACCAGAGGGTAAAACAACAAGATCCCAAGTGTCATTAGAGTGTAGAGCAGCTATTTCATCCACAATTGCCTGTCGTCAGCCTGGATGGGAAAAAGCTTCATGGGTGCTCTTTGGAAGAGAAACAGAGAATATAGCAGAGACAAAAGCAGAATAGGGTGAAAATAATCGATGATAACTCAAAAAATTATAAATAGGATGAGGATTACGAGTAGAGCGATTACCTTTCCGAGTAGCAATGGGTAAGTCATCAGGAGAGGGTGGAGCCGAGGCAGGAGAAGCCGAAGGGATAGGAAGTGAGTCAGCAGGTGCCTCAGCAAACGACAGAGGAGCATCGACACGAGGGCGACAATGATAAACCTGAAGTGATCGAGGAGGCACAACATCAGGTGAAGAGACAATGGGAATGGGCAAGACTGCAGAAACATGAAGATACTCAGAAGTGGTGGAAAAAAATGGTGAGTCCTCAAAGAAAGTAACATCAGCGGAGATAAAGTAGCAATAAGTCTCAAGAGAATAACAACGATAACCTTTCTAAAGTCTGGAATATCCCAAGAAGAGACACCTCATGGCTTTGGCTAAAAGCTTGTCCTGTTCAGGAGTGAGAATATGAACAAAGCAAGTACAACCAAAGACACGAGTAGGAAGGAAATAAAGTGGTTGGTCAGGGAAGAGAAGGGAATGAGGAATCTGATCATGTAAAACAGATGAGGGCATACGATTAATCAAATAACAAGCGGTAAAAACAGTGTCCCCCCAAAAACGAAGAGGAACATTAATATGGAGGAGGATAGTACGAGCTGTCTCAACAAGATGTCGATTCTTGCGCTCAGCTACCCCATTTTGTTGAGGAGTATGAGCACAAAAAGACTGATGAAAAATCTCATGATGAGACATAAATAAAGTAAAGGGGGATGAAAAATATTCCCTAGCATTGTCACTGCGTAATACACGAATAGAAATATTGAATTAAGGTCTGGATTTCAGCATAAAATTTTTGAAAAATAGAAAATAACTTAGCTCGATTTTTCATTAAAAATAACCAAGTACATCGAGAATAGTCATCAATAAAAGTGACAAAATACTGAAATCCTAAAGTAGACGCAGTCCGACAAGGACCCCAAACATCAGTGTGGACAAGCTCAAAAGGAGACTTTGCCCGATTATCCAAACACTTTGGGAACGAGACACGAGTATGTTTCCCAAGCTGACATGACTCACACGAAAGCGACGACAAAGTGAAAAAACGAGAGACCATCTTCTGGAACTTGGAAAGACTAGGGTGGCCCAAACGATTGTGAATGAGGAGAGGAGCATCAGTGGAAATGCAAACTGCAGGAGATAAATCCGAGGTAAGGTGATAGAGGCCTTAAGACTCACGTCCTATGCCAATCGTCTTCCTCGTACTCCAGTCCTGCAAGGTCACAAATTTATTAGAAAATGTAATAAAGTAATTAAGAGTACGAGTAATTTTGCTGATCGGAAATAAGATTAAAAGGATATTTAGGAATATAAAGGACAGAAGTAAGAGGTAGAGAAGGTAGAGGAAGGGCCAAACCAATACCTTTAGCCACAGTTTGAGAACCATTAGCTAAAGTAACAGTAGGTAAAGCAGAGGTAGTAGAAATAGAGGAGAAAAGATCCTTATTACCAGATATGTGATCAAAAGCTCCATAATCTAGAATCCATGGTCCAAGAGAAGATGTATGGGTAAGGCAGGCAGAGGTATTATCAGGCTGGGTAACAGAGGCAACAGAGGCCTGATATGCCTGAGATGCGGAGGAGCTCGGAGGCTGAGGCAGCTGAGAATCAGAGGACTGGACCATATGGGCAGTGCGAGGAGGCCGTCTATGTAACTGATAGCAACGATCACGAGTGTGGCCAAGTTTATTCCAATAAGTGCAATGAGGACGTTGGCCCCTACCTCGGTTACCTCTGCGGCCTCCTTGAGTGGTAGTGTGAGAAACTAACATAGAAGAATCTGAAGTGCTATCAGATGACAAAGTCTGAGTGGACGAGATACGAAGGAGACGAGCAAACACATCATTCAAGGACGAAACTGATGAACTGATAAGAATCTGATCGCGGACATGCTCAAGATCCGGACGGAGGCCAATAAGAGTAAGGACCATGAAGAACTTATCAAGCTGTATTTGTTGAGCCCCAACATCAAAAGTAAGAGGCATCACAATCAAGAACTCTTCCTTAAGAGAATCAATCTGACCAATATAAAAAGATAGATCCAAGTCCTGTTGGCTGAGATGGACAATAGCAGAAACCACCTTATAAAGACGCTGGATATCATTCGTGTATAATCCTTTAGCTTGAGTCCAAATTTAAAACAAGTTTTGTATGCCCAAAGATGAAGAAGAATCTTAGGATCAACTGATTGTCACAATATACTACATAACTGGGCATCTATCTTCCTCCACTGTACGCGATCAGCCTCAGGGATATCTGTCTCCTGTGTAACCAGGTGATCCTCATATCCTTGACTCATAAATCATAGTTTAACAGAAGCTGACCATGAAATATAATTGTCACTGCCAACCAATTTCTCCAAAGTAATCATAGGAGATACAGATATAATAGAGGAAAAAATGGAAGTTTTAGCAGCCATATCTACTTCAAATTGAAAAGAGCCCTAGTACAGCTCCAAATTGTGGCGTGGCAGCACCCGAAAGGTTGAAGAGGCAAGGAACAGGGTTTCTGAACAGGGTTTCTGAAATCCTAGATTTTGCCAGGGAAACCCTAGATCACTGAAGACAGCTGGGCCTACTTAAACCCAGCAATACGTTCCTCAATATGAAGAAAACCAAGCAACAATCCAAGAATAGTATGAAAATTCAGATCAAATCGATGGCAATGATGAACTGGAGGAGGAGGAAACCAGCCGCAATTTACAGATGAATAAAGGTGGAGACCAATTGTGCCGCTGCAGTTAGTATTCTGCGGTGGATGGTCAACTTTTCGAAGGTGTTCACTTTAATGGCGGCAAACAAAGCCACACAGAAAACTAAGCAGCGTCTGCAAGCCTTGACAACGAAGGGTTGCTCAGCTCATTCGGATTTCGGAACCACCACCCAATTGCAAGGAGGAGGAGGTACGCCAAGCTTTTGAAGACGATCCGTATGTGCACGAAGAGGATTTTGAAGGCGAAGATTTCGAACAAATATTATTCATTCAAAATATCCCTCTGATACCATGAAGACGAAGAGAGAGAGAGAGAGAGAAAACCTTAGATTTCTTTTGCTTGACTTTCGTTTGTAGCGCTTTCCCCTTTTATATATTCCACATAGACTATTTAAATTCACCTAATTTTAAGTTTTTTAAGCTAATAAATATCGACTATGAAAAAGAACTTAATTTTAACTTCAAAGATTTCAATTAGATTATTGGTATTATATATGTCTAAGTTTAATTCATTTGTATTAAATTTAATATTTGCTATTATTTAAAGAGTGAGACTAAACTACAAGTAGAGAAAGAAAGAAATATTATGCACAACAGACACATTAAATGTTGCATCTCATATTCTAGTACTTAGAAATTACTGGCCATCATAACAACAAAACTATCACCAACACTCTAATCAACAAAATTAAAATGACAAATTATGTAAAAAAATTACAAAAGATATAGCACAATATTAATTTGAAAGCAAATAGAATAGAAAAGGATAAAAAAATTATAATTAATTATGAAAAATAAATATATGAATTAAGTATTTATAAAAAAATATTTAATTTAAAGAATATATGTTTTAAATTTTTTTAAATTATTTAGGACATAAATCCAATAATCATAAAATTTATATAAATGAGCCATTGAAAACAATCCAATGACTCAAAATTAACAATCAAAAAAATTAATTTTCCCCCAACAAAACATATATTATCCTATCATGGTCAATATAAAAAGGCCCAAACAGCAAAAAAAAAAAATTAACCTACTAATGAAGTAGGATATTTATTAAAAATTAGTCATATCATGGGATTAGCATTGCATAATTGAATTGTGCCTAGTGCCATGCCCAGGCCACCTAACCACTTGAAAATTAAAAATTACAAGAAAAATTTATATCAAAATAAATTTAAATTTGCTATATTTATAAATAATAAATTTAGATTAAAGTGTTACAAACATTTTTTTTATCATTGGACAAATTCCAACAATTGAAGCTATCCAACTATTATAACATAACAATCAATATGTAAACACTAGAATAGTCATTAAATTTAAAAATTATTGAATTTTTGTTATGCCACCTAATTTCTGTTAGACGATATCTTATCAATTAAGATCCACAAATGCATAAAATAAATAAATAATGAAAAATATTCATCTAGATATCAATCACACAAGAATTATATTGATAATCTAGTTATTCAACACTAAGATAACTCATTTCTAATAAAATAAATATTTAATTGTTACCCAATCTTATGTCCATGATTAATTAATGTTATTTATATGATAATATTTAAATAAAAATTACTTGACTTATATTATGTTGAATACTAAATAAAGATTAAGATATTATATAATGACTCATTATCCTAACAACAGAGAACTTTTTTATCACCATTGAGTTCGTTATCTTTTAGATTAAGATATTGTTATACCATCAGGATTGTTCCCTCGATATATCACTATCGAGATAATAAACTATCTCTATTAGAGAGTCATTTATAATTTCATATTTTTTAGATAATTTTATCAACTTTTTTGATGATTATTTCGTATGGACACTTTTATTCTATAACTTCAAATATCACAAAGACTAAAGATTGATATGAATTATAAATATTCATATTTTCAACTTCATAAATATCATACTTGCACAATTCATATATATTTCTCTCAAATTATACATGTGAAAATCATACAAGTAAAAGTAACTCACAAGCATTGGTATCACCTTGCGAGTCACAGATATTAACATCACCATCTCTCATTAACAATGTGATTATCACATTAAAGATGAACCCCATTAGAAAAAGTTTCATATAGTATTCATTTCAATCAAAAATTAATTTTTTTAAAATATACAATGAATTGATATGTTAAAATGATTTATATATTCGAATTTTAGGTTTCAATGTATAAGTTATTCCCATGTATCGTAGTCAAAAAAATTTTCACTACCTTCCTACCATGAGCACAAGTGAACCTCTTTATTTATATGTCATCATCCATCACAATAATCTTACATAAACCTACTAATAGTCTAAATCATAGTTCAAATCAAACATCTATTAATATTCATTACATAAATTAAATCAAACATCTTAATTCATATCACATATCTCAATTTACACAAACCCTAAACTTATACAAATTTGATACAAATTCATGAATCCAACCCTAGATAAGATAGGTTTGAGAGTCATGCACTTCAACTCTAAGAATTAGCATTAATCTTATAACACTTGTTTGCTTGTCAAACTCCTAAGGAGTGCAAAATTCACCCCTAAGGAGTGTAAATTCACCGCTAAGATACGATAATTGTCATGACTTTGTTTATTATTTGATGAAGAATAAGAAAAAAAAATTACTTAATTTATATTCCACTTTTATACTCGGGTGACTTTGCACTACTCTAAATAAGAAATCATGACTTTCGGAAAAAAATCATATATTTAACTTTTATCTCTTTAACTTGATGTCGTGATTCTATAAAATAGCCATGATTCAGGTTTACATCTCTTTCTGTAATACAAAATCACAACACTAGCAATAACCACGACTTGAGCAAGATGTCTCAGTAACACAAAATTACCATATTATAAAATAATTACAACTTCATGTCTATCTTCTTGTCATCCATAAATGACTGTGAAGCAAAGAAATGACCACAAAGTAGTGAACGACTTCTCATTTTTTATAGTCATGATATCATGTAGAAATTATAACATTAATAATAATCATTCTTAATTTTTATATAGCCAAGATGCTAAGAAATAACCACAATACTAAGAAAGTCTCTCATGTATTAGTTATGACCACGATGCAGAGAAATGATGGTAAATAAAAATTTCCATTTATATCTCTCATGTGTCATAGCCAGTATTGCGATGTTGCAACAATGACATTCTCTTCTCTCATATATTATGTTGTCACACTACTATAAAAATATAAAGATACTAAAAATTAAATCAAGTATACAAATCACAACTATATCTTCCTTTGAGAATAAAAATTATAACCTTTAAAATAATCATACTCCAGTAATATAATTTATAATATTTAGTATTATAAAAACTACGACTTTTAATAATTACCATAACTTTTACATGAGTAATTATAACTTAGTAATTTTTTGTAGCTTAAAAATCATAATTTTATAAAAAAAATCATGACTTTGACTTTTAAGAATATCGAGCCAAATTAAAGACAAAATCACAGTGCTTAGATTTGTCTACAACCTTGAGTACCGATTAGATACTTAATTACTATAATGAAAAATTAATATCACAACCATTTTAATTTATCAAACTAAGTATAATTATGACTATTATGATATCACAGTTACTAAGAATATATTACATAATGAAAAGATTATATGACCGAGTTACTAAAATCATGACAAATAAAAATTATTCTAACTAATTAGGTAAATTTTTAATCAACAGTGAATGTCAAAACAATACAAATGACAACCTTAATATTCTACCTCTTCTAAATACCTCCAAAAACATATTAATTTCATAACATTAAAACTCTCTAAAAGTTAATCATTAAATTAAATCATATTATCTTCATTTCTATATAAACACATCATCATAAATCACAAAAGTACATAAAATATTTAATAGTTTAAATAACAAACTAACATACTAAAATAATTATTCATACTTGAGTAATAACATTTCATCTAAAAAATATCAAATATATGAAATTAGTTCCACACAATTAATATATCATCACAATATAAGAATAAACAACAAAAATACAAATCAAAACAATGATAAAAATGACTGATATGATTTTCATTAAGAATTATAGTCCTTAAAGATAAAATCAAACATCAAATACTCTAACAATTGCAGAGAAATAAATAGTTCTTCTAAATCTCCTTTGTGCATTGATAACGCATCATATATCTTTGTCAAAATATCATAAAGTCTTATGTTTTTGCACAATTGAATTTAATGCACATTCAAAATAATTCATCACAAAATACAAATCTTTTTAATTTGTACTATACCTTCATATTTCTTTCATCCACTGGCACTCCTTGTGTTATTTCATTCTAATTTACTCTCTTTTCTTCAATTCTCTTTTCTAATTTGCCACACCCACCTTGTATAGAATTTCAAATAATTTAGAGTTTTTCAACCATCAAATATCCATATATCTTATTTCTTTCTCCATGAGTTTGTAGATCTAGTATTCAAACTATTTTTGCATTACAACAAAAATCATCACTTTTTGATGGAGATATTTTTCTCACATCATATCGTACTATCCAACCTCTTACAATACTCTCGTGCATAAATAATGAATCTCCCTTTTCAACTCTTACTTGTTTTGCTATATATTTTACTACACATTTTTTATAATATGCAAAATTTTATAAATATACTATCATATATAACTAAGAAATTCTCAATACGAACTAATTTATCTTCTAGCATTCATTTCATTCTTTTCATCTCTTATGTATCAGCCACAATAAAAGATTAGGGCCTTCTTCCCAAATCTCAGTTGGTCCCCCTTCAAGCATCAATTTCATCTTTTTTGCTATCTTCTTCTATTTCTTTGTATGCTCAATAATATTAAAAGAGACATCAGACACATTGTATTAACTTATTCATCAATAGAAACACTATCAGCTAAACACAACAAAATAATAAAAATAAATTAGTTTGCCAAAAAATCTATCTTTGTAAAATCCATAAATCAATTTCTCCAAAATATATCTCTCAACAAAATGATATCCAACAATGATTATATAATAGAATCGCTTTTTTTGAAATAATCATAAAAATATGAAAAATGAATAATATAAATGATCATATATAATATAGAATTTACTCACTTCTCAAAATTCTTTGCTCATCATGTTATCTTTTACTCCTAAGAATCAAAGTAGCTATTAATGATTTGTTTATCAAAACAAACTCAAATTCCTTTCAAATAGTATGTTTTTCCCTACATATCCTCTAAATTCATATAAAACTTATTCAAAATCAATATATTCTAATATTTTCTATGCATATAAAATAACATTCAATTCAATTTTTTACCAATATCCCAATGGAATGAATAAATTCATTAAATCATCTCTCTCTAATAATTTCTTTTTTGAACACAAAATTTATCCATATATCCTCAATTTCTATAATGAAAGTCATCTTGGGCTCCACGCCTTCACATAACATTTATATGGTGCTAAGTTAATGTCTCTTTGATTTTTTTTACGACTTATCTCCATAATATTTTTCTTTTATTACCTTTTTCCTTCTATTATTAAATAAATAAACTAAAAGATTTATTAAGAATTGTCACGGCATCAATAAAAAATTAGATATCTTTATGAAAAAATTCAATGATTAAGTATTTATAATTATGACTAAGTGATTATAGACCGCGGCTCTACGAGTTTATGTTTCTTCTGTAAATAAAAATTCATACCATTATGACAAGCATCAACTTCCAAGTCAAGGCATTGCATCAAAACCATAGCTTTTTCATATAAATTTTGTAATATTCTTCCTTCTATAGCATAAAATCATGACTTTGAAAAACTACATGGATCTTTTCATGTAGCTTCTATGATATTTTTTTTTTGTAACAGCAAAGTTACAACTTCAAAAAACTATCATGACTTAAAAAAAATATGACAGCTTTACCATGTAGTATCTAATAAGCTATTTTTTTCTATAATACTAAAATCATGACTCTTAGAAATTATCATAATTTTAGACAAAATTTTGAATAGAAATTAATTTAAATATGTTATTCTTTTGTATGTAGAAAGAGAGTTTAAATGTGAATATATATATATATATATATATTAATAAATAATTTGTATTCTCATAACAATCATATTTCATTATACAAGCAATAAACAAAAATTCTTAGATTGTATCCCAAACAGTGCTACATTTAATATTCATAATTAAACCATCAACATCTTTTTACTGCATTAGAAATTTATGGTGTCTAAATTATCTTCTCAATATATTGTTTTACTTCTTTTTTTCTTTTACTTTCGGTATTAATCATGGATAATAATTGGATGATTATCTCGATTCATTCAACCATAAAATTTATTTGTCAGACTTTTCTTCTTTATTTTCTACATAACCTTGAATTTCTAAAAAATCTTAATTTTTTAATTTAATACTAACACAAATTATCAGCTTTCTCCAATTTAATCTCGAAAACTTTATGATTCACTTCAATTTTTTCTTTAATAGTTTGAGATCGTATCTTTGAGTTCCTTTTCAAGATGTTGTATTTTCATGATATATATTTTCATGGATGAATGGATGATTATCTCAATTTTCTCATCCAAGGATGATTATCTCAAGTTCTCATTACAAGATCTCTCGAGAAATTCCAAGGGGACACACTTATTGTTGGTGTGCTGGAGTATATCAACCGACAAACTTAAAATAATTTTACAGTTGAAACATTATTTCCCTCTACCTCTTGTTATTCCAACATTTGTATAAGCAGCAACCACTAAGTAGCAAACCCTTTCTCATCAAGTCCACTTCCTTTAAGACCATTGTCATCAACATTGAACTAAAAGTCATAATCAGCCAAATTAAGCAAACAGCTAGCTCATCACTTCTTTAAAAAAATTCAATTCAAAAGTTTCAAGCTCTGGTTTCTTTAGTTTGCAATGGATGGAAACTAAAGTTACAATGTAACCTCACAAGTAGCATAATGTAGGAGTAGCTAAAAATGTTTCAAACAAATAAGTTTCCAATGTAACCTCACAAGTAGCATTGACATAGAACATAATGAAGGAATCAAGCCTACTAAAATTACAATTTGTCCCACAACATTGAGTTTCTAAATCATTGTGGTGTATATGTATGACTTAGGTTCATTCATAGTTTTAAAAAACGCAAAGCGCACCAAGGCACACCAAGGCGCAAAGGTTTCTTGGAGCCTTGAGTCGCAAGACACACCTAAGGCGTGAGCTTTTGCGAAATGAAATGTGACTTTAGATGCACATAAATTTATATTAAATATGATTCTATTGATAAAAAATTAAATATTCCTAATATTTAAATAAATTTTGAAAAAAAAAATAAATAAAATTATATAAATTTCAATATATAATTATAAATTTTGAGGATAAATGTATTTTTTAAAAAAATTATAGTATATAAGACACGCCTCTTCAGTAAGACGCATGCCTTGGAAGGCAATGCACTATAGCTAGGGAGTGATTGCGCCTTGAGCCTAGGCATGCCTTAAGCGCACCTTTCACAACTATGGGTTCATTATATCTTTGAGTTAGATTTTGGAGATAAAATTTGCCAGAGCCCAATTACTAAGATGGTATCAAAGCAAATATGACTCATCCATATATTTCTAAACCTGCAAAATTTTCACATTCCAGATGTTCAGCTGGGATATATCAAAGTTATAATTTATCTCATTTCATAAGAAAGTCAAACAACGAATTCAAGCTAATCATCAAACCAAAGAGTATTAGCATGCAGAGTAGGAATATAATCATACAATAATTAAAAAGAAACATAAGTGTTGAAGTGAATATTAAGATTAATTATACACAAATCTCTAACTCTAATAACAAAGAAGAAATGTTAAACTTAAATAACAAATATAAAATAGATAGGCTAACAAATAAAATATAACAAATAGAAAAATAAAATAAAATTAATTACAACAACAATATAGTAGAGAAAATATTATTGATACAAGACTTCTTGGTATTGGCACTATTTTACCAAATCATGAAGATAAAGCATAACAAAATATATGAACACAATAACAATAACACATCTATTGAAGCCATGGAACTCCATGAAAACTACATATTATCCATCTTATCTTCTCTTGTTTCAAACAAGGATTTGATTGTGCAGTTTTAATCATCTAATTTTTATCCAACTTCTTGACAATCAATAATTCCAGTTAGTCAAGTTCTATTTAATTCAAAATAGTTGAAATTAAGAACACCGTCTATGTATTTTTATGAAGGAAAAGAAAAAAAGAAGAAATAGACAGATAGGAATATGATCACACATACATGTTGCTCAACAACTGCATGAACTGCTGCATCTGGCAAAATGGGTCTACCAATAATTGTTTGACTCCTTGATCCTAACACAAGAACCTTGTTCAAAATCAACTGCAATGAATATTGCATTGGAATCATTAACTAATTTTGTGGTTAGCCAAAAAACTGACTTCACCTTATATGAAATATAATATTAACAAAAAAAAGGATTCTGTGATCAATATATTGATGTAGTAGAGACCCATAGTTGATATGAATCAACATAACGATATAACCAACATCAAACTATACCAAATCAATATTAATACATCAGCCATGAAAAAAAAAGTTTTATTAATAGATGGGTCAAGCATTGTGAAAATTCTATTACTATTTTTCATTGATCACTTCAATTTTTTCAATTTTCTTGGAGAAATATGAATTCAATTTCTATTTAATATTACTATTAAGTATGCATTATACCACTATTTACTACTAATTTTACTGCATTATTAAAATAACAAAAACAATGAATTACCCTGTCATTTACTTTACAGTGGTTTAATTTCTCCGCATAAAAACAATCCCCATTGCTAACCTTGAATTGATGGGATCCTATCTGTGATAGTCAAGACAACAACACACTTAACCGTTCGATCATGTAATAAAGAAAAAATAAATAAAACATGGATCACTGCAAAGACCAATAACACCTGGATTACTGCAAAAACTGGCTCGTACGGTTTGAAAACACGATCAGAATCCACAAGTGAACCAATCACTTTGTACCCAATCGCCGCTGCTTCCGCTTCCACATCCACATTTGAAACCGACTCTGTCTTGCAATCCACTGCTATAGCAGTTTTATCTTCTGCTTCTACTCCATTTTTGGTTTCATTATCTATGCAAGAATCCGAATCAAGTGATCGAGTATGGATGCTAGAGATAAATCGACGAGAACAAAATTTTGAGGCGCGTTTTGTTGCAAGGAGAGAAGAATTAGAGATGCGCGAGATTTTGGTGAAAATGGGAATTAAGTGGGGTAGTTTAGATTCTGAAGAGTGATGGAAAATTGAAGAAGTAACGAAGTGATAAACAGAATAACGTATTATTGGGAGGATACGCATTGCTGGCAGCAGTAGGATTCCCGTTCCAACAAGGTGAAGAAAAACGATTTCGTGGAAATATATATAATCGATAATGAAACTTTGAACTCCTAATTCGGCCTTCGTGTCTCCGTCTCCCGCTTCCGTGATCTCGATTCAAGAATTAGCTTTTAAAATCTATCTTATTTGTAATAATTAATATTCGTTATCCTGAATTCACAGTGAAAAATTTAACTTACTCTTGGGACTTTATTTGTTATATTCTTTTGTTCTCAATATTTTAAAATAGTTAATCATATATATATCAAAACAAGCTGAGAAATTGGAGTAATTAACAAATTACATTATCAAATATCAATAGTCATTTTCAATATCAGAAATGAAGATAATTATTATTATAATTATTTTGATAATTTTTTTATTATAATTATTTTGATAATTTTTTTTTGTCCTATTAATTAATTCTTAATGAAAATAAGGAGAGATTTATGTTTGGTGCACCAACAAATAATACTTGTGTTGTTTGGTGCAACAAACTTTTCATTATTAAAAAAAATATACCAAATTCAAAAATAAATAAATTTTGAGTTTTGTATGAAAATAATATGTTTAAAATAAAAAATTTAAAATATAATACGTGTTTCAAAAATATACCCAAACTAGTGCATCTGAAAATAGCATGGCAATGACTATCGTTGATAATGACGGCCATTGCCACGATGTTAATTTTTTAAAATCATAGATAGACGTTTTGAATGTCAGCTATTAAAAACATTATAAGGATCCTATTACGTCCCTCGCCCCTCACTCTTTCGTGGAGCTTCGTTGAGCTCCACGTCGATCTCTAGTAAGCTCGACTTCGAGCTCGTTGAGCTTCACTATGGAGCTCTAGTGAGCTCCACGAAGGAGCGAGGGGCATGGGACGAGGGGCATAATGGGATCCATACAATATTTACAATAGTCGGTATTTACAATGCTGGCCTATGATTTTAAAAAATCAACAGCGTGGCAATGGTCGTCGTTTACAATACCGGTTATTGTCACGTTCTTTCCAGACACACTAGTTTGGGCATATTTTTGAAACACATATTATATTTTAGATTTTTTATTTCAAATGCATTATTTCCGTACAAAACTCATAAATTTTGGTGTACTAAAATTAATAAACTCGATTTTATCCTCCAAAATTTGGAAAAAAAAAATAAATTTGTTCTAATTAATTTAAAAACTATTATTGCAAACAGAGGAATAACATTTCCAAATTTGCAAATTCATAATATCTAAAAAGTTAGTTTTAAAATTTTAGTTAATACATGGATTCGAACTCACAAACCATTCACATTATCAAAATGCTCTCCTACCACCTAGTCACGTGGTTAATATCTATAAGAAATAGATCAAAATACTTATATATATGTATATATACAAATATAAATGGAAACACAAACATAGTATATATAAATATATGTAGATATATAAACATATATATATAAATCAACAAATATATATATATATATATAATTAAATATTATTATATAAATATGTGTGTGTGTGTGTGTAAGTATTTTGATTTGTTTTTTCATAGTTATTAACCATGTGATTGAGTGGTAAGAAAGCATTTTGATAATGTGAAGGGTGGGTGAGTTCGAATCCCACTATGCCTTATTGTATTAACTAGAATTTTAAAACTAACTTTTGAGAAATTATGTTTTTACAAATTTGTAAATGTTATTATTTGCAATAATAATTTTAAAATTAATTAGAGCAAATTTAAATTTTTTATTTTAAATTTTGGAGGATAAAATCGAGTTTATTAATTTTAGTGCACTAAAACTTATTTATTTTTGAATAACATTTCCAAATTAGCAAAATAATAATTTCTCAAAAGTTAGTTTAAAAGTTTTAGTTAAAACAATAAGGCATAGTTGGATTCGAACTCACACACCCTTCACATTATCAAAATGCTCCCTTGCCACTTAGTCACATGGTTAGCATCTATAAGAAAACAAATCAAAATACTTGTATATATGTATATATACAAATATAAATGGAAACACGTACATAGTATATATAAATATAACTAGATATATAAACATACACTATAAATCGACAAATATATATATACCAATATAAACATATATATATGCATATACATGCATTATATATATATATATATATATAATTATACATTACAATATATATATATATACACAATAAACATACACAATAGACACACACACATGTGTGTGTGCGTGCGCGCGCGTGTTTACATGTATATATATATACACAAATAAACACTCACACACGCACACACACACACACACACATATATATATATTATTTATTTATTTATATTTATATTTATATTTATATAGTTATGTATAATTATATGTGTGTGTGTGTGGATGTGTTTATATTGGTATATATATGTTCGTTGATTTATATATATGTTAATATATATGCATATATGTTTACACATCCATATGTATACTTATATATAAGTTTTCATTTAATTGTGTATGTATATATAAATATTTTGATTTGTTTTTTTATTGATATTAACCATGTGACCTAGCTGTAAGAGAGCATTTTGGCAACGTGAAGAGTGTGGATTCAAATCCCCCTTGCCAATGCTCATATCATTAACTAAAATTTTTAAACTGTATTTTGAGTAAATATGATTTTTGAATTTGGAAATATGATTTCTCAGTTTGCATAACTAGTTTCTAAATTAATTAAATCAAATTTTATTTATTTTTCCAAATAATGGAGGAAAAAATCAGGTTGATTATGTTAGCACACTAATACTAAATTATTTTAGAATTGAATATATATTTTTAATTATGAAAAGTTTGGTGCACCAAAATACAAATCTCCCAAAAATAAGTCATTTTAATGGACTAGTCCACGATGAGTGACAAGTGGGGTTGGATGGCCCTTTCAAATGGTTAATGTCACATTGTTTTGTTTAACATTTTATTTTTTATTTGTCAACAATTTATACATTGTTTGGAGGTTTAAATATTTGCAAAACACATGAATTTTATCTAAGAGTGCGCACATGATTATGTGGTCTATAAGCAAAAAAAAAATGATTATGGAAAAGAGGGGATAGTAGCTTTACCTGGCAATAGAAAAGATATATATATTTTTAATTATTTTTTTTTGTGGCTTCATCTTTTTAAAAGAGGTTGCTATGGTGCTCCATTCTCTTACTCATTCTCGAATGATCATGATGATCTAGAAGATTTGCTAGGGAAAACTACATCTTGAACACAACATGATAGATAAAATATAAATGGTGACTCTAGAAATAAGATATGTGTTCAAAATATATCATAATGCTTGTATTATATAATTTTACATTCACTAGACAAATTTGTATCATGTATTTGGTAGATTTACATGATGATAAAATGGATTATTACTGCAATGAAACAAAAATCATAAACTCGCGTAATAATCCATCAATTTTAATTAACTAGTTGTGATAAAAATTTATCATTATTTTTTAAAAAAATTATTGTGTTCTTATGTCCAATTAATCCATTACTACTTTAAACAAGAAATATATATGAATTGATACATTTGCCAATATACTGAAAACTCAATGGTTAAAGTGTTTTGCTATGTTCATCAAATGAATACATCATTTCTATGTTTTCACACACACACACAAATTGGTAAACACATATTTTTATGTTCACCAATGTAGCTTAACTTCTCAAAATGTTTAGCATATTCACATAGATACTTATTGGTGAAAATATCTAGCACATTGATTTTGTGTCACAAAACTCTTCATTCTTTTTTAAAAGAAGTACAATATTTATATATTTTCACATACATATTAATTGGTGATAATATATTGTTATGCTCATCAACATGACTTATCTTCTCAAAATGGGTAGCTTACTCTTTGTTATGACTCATAAAAATGTCTCACCTTACCATTTTGTGACATAATTATAAAAGTTAATTGGATAATTGTTTTCATCAAATGGAGTTATATATATATATGAATCATACAAGTAGTAAAGATAGATATAAGTCCATATATTGATCTCATAGAGATTATATAGGTAGTTAGATCAACAAACATTAAACTATTTGTTGCTCAAGTTGAGTAAAAAGACTTGGATTTTAGAAAGATACTTAAACTCTATAGTTAGCTCACTTCTCTATGCATGATATGACTTATTTAGTATTTGAGTAATGTTATGCTCAATTTTTGGTTGAATTATATCAATCAGCATGGAAATTCCTCAGTGCCACCTTAGCATATAATGTGATTGTCATCCTTAGACTATCACTACCAAGAATAGTCTACTCATAGTTGCATCCTTGATATTGAACCACTAAAACTATATCTGACTCATTCATGGGTCATTCATATGTTTACTTTTTTTAAACAGTATGTCAATTTCTCTGGACAACAACTTTGAGTAAGTATTTATATTATCTGACCACTAATATAATAAATGTGTTTGCACTTATGACTTTGTAAGAGTCATACTTGGGCTAGTTAACATATGATTACACATTAATCTTACTTATAGAAATCATATAAGAGAAAATGATCTATAGGGTGGTCACCACTATATGAAACACCTCTACTTACATGTGTCTCATGACTTACATGTCATAATCCATCAATACTGATACACTACTCTCCATTATGATGAAACCTATAGGTTAGATATTTACATAACTCTTGTATCATTTGTAGGTTACTTTTTCAAGAATATGCATAATGGATTTGTCAAAAAGAATATATGTACTTTTGACTTCGCAAGCATCTTACTCACAGGTAAGCCTACCTTAATCTCTTGTTTTGATACATAGGGTATTCTCATGCATTTAGATTAGAAGGAATATTACTATCTTTTTATCATATCTCATAAATGTATTTCATGATGTACATATTCTTGATCAGCATGACTGACATGCATAAACCTATATGATATAGTGAAAATCCTAAATTTAAGTTATAAATAGCATCCAAAACCATCACATTTAAACCACGACATTATAACAAAAATAAATATTATAAAATCATGTCATCATAATATAAGTATAATAAACAAACTCTAGATACTAATTTAGCTTATCATTAGAAAAGAATTCACATGAAATATTTTTTGTGGTATTTGGTGGAATTGAGGGTTCCAATTGCAATCCTAGTAAGGATCTAAGTCTCAAAATCTAATTTCAAACTATTCTTGGTTGTGTTTTTCTTAGATTTGCCCATAATTGGAAGTTGAAAGTCATGTCACATATTATTTTGTCTGCTCATGTGCTCAAAATATGATTATCACTCTCTCTCCCTTTGAGAAAAACTCTAATTATTTTTTTATACTTAGAATTTTGTGTGAAGCTTTTAGCTAGAAGTTATAGCAATATATTGAGGTTATAATTTTATCATCTTGAAGTACAAAAGTCACAATGACAAATAAATAATGAGATAGAAGTAACTAACCTATAGAGTACAAAGTCAAGATGGCAAGAATTCAATGACTATGGTTTTTCCTCTCTGGATCATGAAGTTTTGGTGGAAAGAATATTGTGACTAAAACAAATACTTTCTAGAACACAAAGTTACTATGATAAGAATAACCATGATAAAGATATTTACTCTTTATGATGCAAAGTCATAGCGGAAAAAATATTTTACCTTAGACATTTACTCTATTGATCACAAAATCAAGGTGGAAAAGATTGCAATGACAAAATCATTTACTATTATATGAATTTTTATGATGATGCATGCACTATATCTTTCCTTTATTGAAGATTGTAATGATATTTACTCTCGAGATAAGTAGGTAAGTCAATTCTTCATATTATTCTTTTGTGATGATTCATGCACTTTATCTTTTTTTATTAAAAGATTCTTCAATGCTAACTATCTTACACACAAGAAAATAAAGTCATTCCTAAGCTTCCTTAAAGAAAAATAAAGAGGAAAATGGTAGGGTGAGGTGAGTTAGCTAGAAGATTTAGCTTCAAATGTTGTCTTAATAAATGCCCAATGTCTTGATTATTTGAAGAAATAATCTACTTTCTTTAACGACTGAGGACTAATTGGATCTTTTTATTCTTTACTCATCCAATGTTTAGAATTCTTTTCCACCTAGCATTCCCTATATTCTATAGGGAAGATTGAGCTCATGCCTACCTCACTAGTCTCTACTTAATAGATAATATTTCTATGAGCGATGGGCTAGCATTCTTAAAAAAATTAGAAGATGAGGATGTGAGCTCATAAGAAGCTGCCTTGGGTAAGATATTCAATATTAGGCATGTCACATCTGAGTTTTGCAATGAAGCTATGTTTAAAAATATGCCTATTACTCGGAGCATCTACCGATAGGTTGGGGTATGTTGTTTATTATTTTTTGATGTGAAATAATAAAACTTGAGATAGATATTCCCTTCTTATTTATTGCATCTAAAAAGGGAGTGATAATTGGTATTAACGACTTCAATGCCAAAGACTGACCTTAAGAAGAAGGTTGTCCAATCCATACAAAAATAAGTAATAATTCAATACTCATACTCAGAAAGAACCTAAATTTTTGACTTCAAACTATGTACATTTTCAGCATCGATTATGTGCAAGCAAGATCGGAAGGTTGGATTGGGGAGAGAGCTTGGCTTCGAGTCTTGAAAGAAGCAACCAGCTTTGTTCTTTGTTGTTGGAGTAGTTATTGGAAGAGTTGGTTGTTCTTATTGTGGTTGTTCCTCAAACTCAAGATATGCACTCTAAAGATAAAAGATGTTTGAGCCCAGGTCTAGATTATATATGGTTAATGATGGAAGGTCTACTTTGAGGATGTACTAATATTCAAGAAGAGAAGACCAGATATGTCAGACTTCCTTGCATGCCTAACCTAATAACATAGCAAGGTAGACAATGATGCAGATTAAGGATTAGCCAATGAGTGTTGGTGTTTCAATTTATGAGGAAAATATTTTTTTTCAATAGATTCTCCTTGAGTTGATAAAATGTGCTAAGGTAAGTAATAGACTATTGGGTTGAGGACTTTCATGTACCTTCAATGGATATGATTATCCCCTTATCTGTCATATTAGGATTTGATAAGTAACCCAATTCTACTACTTAGAAGTTAGCCAATCTCAGCCCAAATTAGCTCTAAGACCAAGAGCTTCTATATTATCTACTTTCGTATTATAGTTAGCCTATCCAAAAACCTATGAGTAGTGCTTGCATGGCTTTCATTAATGCTATTTTTGCTTAAACTCACCATTCTACCCTCTTTCAACTTCTTTTCTCCACCTACTAGAGGGGTCTAGTAGAAAAGAGTACATGCCTCAGGCATCCTCGACTTAATGTTGACAATCTAGATAACCCCGGCCTATGACACTAGTGATAGTCCTGATTGGCACATTCATTAAGGAAGTCCATCACAATGGAAAGAAGTGGTAGATGTGCAAGCTTTTTATTCTGTAGAATAAGAACTTATGTGAAACATTGCTATACAATAAAGAGAGCACAACATAGTTAAAAGAACATCTAGGAGTTTGAGAAAAACTTCGATCATATGGGTGTCTTTCTTTGTTATTCAAATTCTCTTGTCATAGAAAATGAAAGAAATAAGATAAGCTATTGATTATGATTATTCAATAAGCAAAGTAATCTCTACTTAAGCATGATATTTGTAACAAGGTCAAGAACATGATTGGTGTTGGGTGGATGATGGATTTTTGTATGCCTGAGATGCCCAAATCTTGTGTCTTCCTTATAGTGGGGGAATGTGACAAGATTTGTTGAGGAAGACACATGACCCTCAATAAGGTGAACATCTAGGAATTGAATGGATGTGACATTGTTGACAATCATGTCTTATTAGCTTAATACATAAGAAGATGTGAAAGTAAGTCATATACAAGGATATGGATGACTTTGTTTATCAAATGTATGGATAGGCATGTGAGGTGCTTGTGTTCTCCTTGGGACTAGGTTAATTACTCAACTATCCCCTATGGGAATCAAAATCATGTCATCGACATGAAAAGATGATGTCTTAACCACTAGATGAAAGGGACCTTAAAGGTGGAATGCATACCTTATATGTTCATAATCTACCTCTATGATATGAAAGAGACCAATAGGATGGGTATCTACATCCTTTCTTTTCTCTTTAATTACCTTTAGAAATAGGAAAAGCAAATTCATGAATGTGAATTTCTGTTAACTTGGTTTCAACTACATTCATTTATTCAACTTGATATTGGAAAAGTATGACATAATATTATTAGCTTGGTCTTACTCCCTTCCTGCACTCTTCTTTCCCCTTCCTACTCAAAGAGCGATGGAGAATCTCGATCACGAAATGTCAAAGATGATTTGAATCTAGTTAACTTGTAGTGCCTTTGATCGATAAGGCTTTTGGTCAACATTACAAAACTTCATTGATTTTTCTAGTGTGGTATCTTATTTGTTCAGTAATAGCAGGATAAAACACTACAATAAAGGTTAGCTTAAATATATTATCTTAGTTGGTTGGATTCCAATCATTATTATGTTGGTTTATGCCTTGGTGATCTAGTTACTTTTACTTGACTCATAAGCCAGGTGGCTAGCTTATCTGGTTCATTCACTATCCATGCTCGCATGCATTTTTTTTCTCCTACATCTATCCTTCATCTAGTTTTAGATCAAAGAAAAAATATATTTTAGCAAGTTTAAGAAGTCTTTAGGTTATCCTTGTAATGGTGGAAGTTATGAGTCAAAGATAAGAAGCTTTTTTTGAGGAAAATAAAAAGCTTTTTTTGAGGAAAAGAAGAAAAGGAAGCAACTTGCTTCTTCTTACCAACAAGATCAACAAATTATGAAGATATTGAAGATGAGAAAATCACCTTACTAACTTATGTCAAAAAAAGTAATTGGGAATAGTGAGAGTCAACCTATTCTCATGTCAATGAGTCAATATATTTTCTCATGCATAGCCATCAATGGTCATTAGGAAGTCAGCTTCAAACCCAATTTTCTACTAGAGCATATACTAAAATTTTTGCTTGATTTTCCTTAAGTAGCAAAGCATTTTCAATTCCCATTGTTGTTAAAGAGTAAAGAATGGCTATCGACCTCTAAATCCCTAAGTGGTGTAGTTGCTTTCTATACCAAAGTCATGAGTCAGTCTATCTTTAATTTATATTTAGTAGCTACCAACCTCACTTTTTTTGTGAAAGGCTTTGTAAGAATTCAGCCATATTTTTTGGGAATGGTTTATCATTTCGTTGGCTTAGCTTAGACTTGACTTTTTCATGTAGGGGCTCTTTCTCTCTATCATTTTAGTTTGTCAAGTACTTCAAACCTACTTGGAACCAAGGAATGAATCACTCTGATACAAAAAAACCTTTAGCAAGGCATATGCTTGACACATGTGAGTGAGATCCTTTCATATCCGTGTGAAAACATCTTCCAGACAAGGAGGGGATGCTCTTCACCATTAGATCCTAGAACTATAGATGAAGATGTTGTGAAAGAGTTAGAATCAATCTATGGGCCATGGGCTAGTTCTTCATCTCTCCTTGTATGCCATTAATTTTCAAAGAGCCCTTCCTTCCTATGATATTTCCAAGACCAAGAGAAACTTTTTCTTTGGCAGCATCTATGCAAAGAAGAGATATAACAACAAGACCATCTACTATAACAAGACTAGTAGTGGTTACTTTCACAGATGCTCAAAGAAAAAAATCTCACACATATGAGTAAGCAAAGAGTGTATTAGAGAGCAGTTGAGTCAATAGCACTAGATTCATAAGATTTCTACCCAAATTGAGTTACTAACTCACTATACCAACTAATGGACCAAAAGAGTCTTTTGTTGCTCCTATGCTGATTACCAAAAAAAAAAAGCTACTCGCAAAAGGCTCACTTGTAGTTATAAGAGTAGAGTAGAGTAATGGGCTTTCAAGGCTTCATTTTCTGGCTAATGAACACTTATGGTTGCTACCATGAGGTACCTCATGGGATAAATAACCAACAAGATATGCTTTCAAAGCTACCCTTTTGGAGTTCCACTAGAAATCTCTTTTGAGCAATAAATTCTTGGGGTATATATATTTACGAATAAAGAAGTGCTAAAAGTATAAACTAGCCTAAAACTATGCCAATTGACTTGTTCGAGTTCCTATCAGAAAAGGGAACTAAGCAATCAAGTATAGTAGTGTATGATACTTTATCAACACCTTATATAGAGCAGTTCTCTACCTTGTGCCACCCAATAGAGTTTGTCTAGTAGTTCTCTAATTTTTTTGTCCTCAAAATCTACCTGATGGAAAATTAATGAGGGTTTCAGTGTCAATGAAAGACAAGCAAAAGAAGAGTGCTTTCAGATGCATGGAGCTTAGAAGTTCGTAAATGATATAGATTCTTTATCCCATTAAGAGATGAAAAAAGGAAATCAATAACTTGCTATGTGGCAGTGTTGTGCCCTAGGTTGAAAAGCTAAGTAGGATAGCATAAAGTGACTTCTTCTCTTCTATGTAGTTGTGAAGGCAAATTGCCTGGATGGCATCAAATGTAAGCCCACACAAAGCGAGTCATCGAATATTTGACCTCAAGTCACTTCCTCTACTTCGTGTAATTATAAAAAAGAGTACTTATGTCAAATCTTTGGAAGTGATATGATGTTCCTCCATTTGTCTTTGAGTTTTACCCAAACTAGACACATTTAGGCATTTCACTATATATCTTGAGAGAACACTCTACTACTTACTAACAGAAAAGAGAGATTCTTATCAAGACAGATTACAATAAATATTATTCATGAGGATAGCATGAAGCAAAGAATATTATACAAATCAAGAATTAGATTTAAATGAAGTGGTTGGATTGCAACATAAGCAACATAGAGGATCTCCATTTTTTTCTCAAGTGAAAGTTAGTACTACACAGTTTAATTCAACATCAAAGAAGGATATGGATGCATTTGTCTCTATGAATTGTCACAACACTACTTAATAGGTTAAGCCTGTCACTTGACTATATCTTCCTTGCAGAAAATTAACAAGGCAAACCTAATCAAGATCAACTAACAGTACATCACTTTAGCTCTGGGTGGGAAATATAAAAGTTCAAATCCCTCTTAGGCAGAGTAAGCCTTCAAAGAGCCATTTCTTTCTTGGTGTGTGAGCCTCTTTACCCAAAGTAGAAAATAAATAGAGACGAGAACTATGAGCAAAAAAGGAATTTTATCTAGTCATTAGCTATGAATTATTTCTATACTAGCATTTCGTCAAAATAAATATCGAATAAATCGAGAAGAAAAGATTGATTTCACCTAGCTCAATAGGCTGTGCTATCTTTATTGTATCATTTCAAGCATCAATAGCCAATTCACCTAGTATTCATTGTTTAAAGCTTTTTCCACTAAAAGGAATGGTAGGATTCATCCCTTATAGTAGAAATTTCTCTAGGAACAGATAATCTAGCCTAACCCTATCTTTAAATCAAAGATGATTAGATCACCCCAACTCTTGCTTTGATAAAGAAATAGTCCACATTCAACCTAAGACTAGTTTGAAGACTATCTGGAATGATTAAAAAAACATATATAAAGTGTATTACCATCTTTGTTCTAATGAATACCTCATTCTTCCTTCTATTGGTATAGCATTTTAATTAAAAGTTTCTTGGTTTCATTTGTTGATAGGTTAAGAAAGAAGCAAAAGAAGCCCACAGAGCAGTAGTATTTTATTACTAGAGCAAGTGGAGTATCATTCTAGTCTATGATGGCATAGCCAATGTTTCATGCTATAAATCCAAGCTTCATTCTTATTCAATGTTAGCTCTGATTTAGCCCTCCATATAAGAAATGAAAAAAGCTATTCTACTTTTATTTTTTTTATCAATTGAGCCACATTGACACAGAGAGTTTAATCATGAGCATTCTTCTTTCACAATACACATGATTAAAATTTGTTACATACCTTTGGATGTGCCTGCTACTCAACCATATGACAATCACAAACTTGATCCATGAGATATTCAATATGTTTTTTCCGGCTATAATTTATTGATGAGATCATTACTTTGTCTGCATAACCATTATCCTATATTCAGAGACTAGCAAAATCCTTCTCTTCAATAAAATTGGGCCAAGGTAGAAAAAATAGCATTGAAGAAAGGAATGATTAAACAAACCACCTTTACCAATTTATCTCATTCCTCTCCTTTTAATTGAGTTTGGTAATAGAGAAAGTCGATTTAGCCTTTCCTTTCAAAGTTTAATAGTGGAAGCGAGTAGTGGATAGAAACATTTTTATTCTATATGTGATGCATTTTGATTCACAATTTCATTGCCATTATTTTTTTCTCTATCAAAAAATATATATTCTTACACCATTAGCTCCTCTAGAAGACTTGAAGAAGGGACCTAGCCGTAGCCCAAATCTATTTTTTTAGGCTTTAAAAAAAAGGCATCAATTTACTTTTTATAAGCTTACTCGAATCAACATCAAGTAAAACTAAGACATAGCACATAATAAGTAAATCCCATAATCCAAAATCCTAGTTGTGCAAATATCCAAGCAATGTATTCTACTTTACCAAAGAAAGGGTTATGCACATTAGTTATTGTTGCTTCTATTTTTCAATCATGACCCTAACACCTTTTCCTTTTGCACCTATCTTGTGTCAAGGTAGAAGATGTGATATTAGATCGATAATACCTAATTAGATTAAAGTAGAAAATTTGCTTTTCCCTAATTATATACATCTTCTTAGATTTATCCTATTATATAATATTGTAGCTAGCTTCCCCCCTCTGCCTACTAATTAGCTTCAATCCTTACCTTAACATAATCATGCTTAAGACATGGAATTAAAAGCTATTTTCTCTCTAGTAAATAGACAAATGAAATGGAAGTAACTTTTTTTCGAAAAAAAATTGATGAGCTCGCCTAAGGGTCATAGTGGTTGAATTCCTCATAAGTAAGCCATTAGTTATTGGGGATCCATTCTCAGAAAGGAATGATAGGATTAGGTGAAATGCCACGTGAAAGGACATACTCGTAGAAGAAGAGGCTAAAGCAAAATTAGATGCTTGACTTCTATTGGATTAGCATTGAGGAGGAGTACACCACACCTAGTTGGCTATCTAAAAATAGAGTGGACTAAAAAAATTTATAACCTAGAATCATGAAGATGTCAACTTTGTGCTATGTCATATGAGTCTAAGATTGCTTTAATGATTCCTTGATGCTATTGTGGAAAAACTTAACTAAGAAATTGGTAGTTTCTCCTTTTTTTAAGAGAGCAAAAAAAGTTATTTATCCTTTTGTTTGTTGAATCTATCCTTCATCCAATAATTAATGCTTCTATGCAAATAATGTACTTTCTTACATTGAGTTTTAGCTATGCCAAGAGATTCCAACTTTGATACGGTCAACTCCATTGAATTATTTTATGGATGAGTCCTGAAACTAAAATAGTCAATTGAGATGATCATTATACCCATTGATCCTTGATTTATGACTCACAAAAAAGGAGCAAAATGTAGTTACCTCATAAAAAGGGTGACCTCATCAATGGTAATGTGCTTTAGTATCCTAGTCTAGATGCTAGCCTCATGTTAAGTAGGGTCCCTAAAAGGATTCCCTAGTTGAAAGCATAATTTTTTTAGTGACAAAGGAAATGAAAAAGTACAACTTAGAGATTCATATAAAAAGTTACTAATAAGAAAGAAATATGATAGTACTATAGCAAATAAAATAGTTTTTGGTACAAGCCAATCCCACTATGGAGATGTTCATAAAGAGCTAGTCGTAGGAATTAATAATTCCCACTTTCTCATATATATTGTCTTAGAGGTTAGTGTCCGCAGGGTAATCCATTCCGAAAACTTTTTCAATCATGCAAAAGAACAAATACACTATATTGTTACTAGAGGATTAAAGTAATACTCTTTGCCTGAAATAACTTTTCTATTCAAACAAGCCAAATATTGCCCAATCATAGGTATTCAAACTATCCGATCTTTTTAATAGGCCTCAACTCAAAAGGTGGGAGGTGTGGTGGGATATTCAATTAACAATTTCATTTCCTTGCCTTCTCCATTAGGCCCGATGTTAGTCGGAATAGGAACGTGGGTAGCATTTCAATTAGTGGAGCAATCACCTAATAAAGTGAAAACTCATCCAAATGGTGGATTCTTTATTGATGGTGAATATGACCAAGAGTTGAATTAGTTTTTGATGGTGGTATACCTTATAGTTGTTGATTCCCAGCCAAGTGCCAATGAGTTAGCCCTTAAAGAAAGGTCTACTAGTTTAGTTAGGAGAGTACCAGGTTAAGAGAAAACAAGAGAGCTTACATTTCAAACTAGTAGAAATTGAAAGAAAATAGAAGAAAGGAACCATAGGACTTTGGGTAGTTCCTACCTTTTGGAAAGGTAGTAGTATCCTTATCATTTGATTGAATTGAGAGAGAAAAAACCATTTTAATAGGAGTGGCCAAACCAAGTGCAAAGCCTTCTTAGAAGTCTAGTTAAGCTCTATGATTTTTAAAGTAACTGAGTACTAAGTTTCGGCTTCCCTCCAACTATTAGCAATCATGAATACTTTGAACTATCTACCATCAAGACTAAATGAGGTGACAGTCTGAATGAGGAGTAGAGATTAGCATTTTAGATTGCCTTTTTCTTCATAATATGCCTATTGGTAAATCAGGTGTTCTTCCATTCTCGACCTGACACCAAGCCAAGACTTATTAGCTTGAGTAAAGTGCCCCAAGGGAAAGAAGAGTTGAAGAAGATGAGATCTTTTCTTTTAGCTTGACAATAGGAATTACCTGGAAAATAAAGCGGAAGTTTGTTTTGCCTATTTACTTGATTGAGAGTGAGTAATAAATTAAATGGGATAAAGATTGAAAGACTCAATGAATGTAGAAGAGATTCCATCTTTTCCTTATTTCTCATTTTTAAGAGAAAGTTCTTATTATTTTTTTTGAACTCGAAGTCAAGTGAAGACCGCCTAAGTAAGATCAAACTCTATGATATTTTGACCAAACCAATATGATTAGAAATTATTAGGAGCAAATGGGAAGCACTCACTTGAAACACTAATAAGATTTCCTATTGGACAAATAACCTTTCTTTATTTACTATCACTAGCTGGAGAGCATATTGCTACTAGAGAGAGGAATGACTATAAACACAAAACTAGCTTTTCATTTAACCCTTTCTTTGCAAGCATGTGCTACTGGATCAATGAACAATGTCAAGGAAGGTAGTCTATTCATCTAGTCAATGGCACTAATTGAAATTTTTTTTTGATATTTCTAGTAAATCAAAGTGCGAAGCACTAGTTGAGAAAGGAGTTTCTAATGCTAAGTCCTTTCCTTTTGGTAGGATTAAGGACATCTGATCATATGCTTCTTATAGTACTTGCTCTTTCTCTTTGACCTTCAATCTAGTACCAATTATGTGACATATTATAATGAAATGATGTTGGCATATATAGTGTCATTATGAAAGTTGGGATTTCTATTAAAAAAAGTGAAAAAATATATGAACACATTGGAATCATTGATCATATAGAATATATGCTACGAGTGATATGTGAAAAGGTAGAATAATGATTAGCTTGTCTTACATATAGGTGTCAAATGGGTCGGTCGGCCCGGGCCCAGCCTAAAGCATGGCCCATTTTAGGCATGTTTGGCTTGGCATAACACGTTACAGTAGCATGCCCAGGCTCGTGCTGGGCATACCTAAAATGAGTCATGTCATGTCGTGCTAAGGGTTTTTGGCCCGCATTTCGTGCCAGGCACGACATGGGTGCATGACACGTGGGCACAACACGAGTGTTCACGAAGCAAGCGATGCTCGACAGGGGATGACACCATGATGCCCAACGAGCAACAGTTTGGCATGCCCAATGGGCAATGGCGGTGTGGCGGCACAGTGCCAAAACTCTAATTTTTTAAAAATTCGATCGATCCAACCTGAACCAGTCAAAACCCAGGCAATTTTCGGGCCACAGTTCTATGTTGGGCATACCCTCCAAGGAACTATGCTGTGCTAGGCATGACATGCTAGCCTGGGTGGCCCCAAAAAATGGGTTGGGCCAACCAGGCCAGCCCATTTGACACCTCTAGTCTTGCATTTATTTTTTGGTACTCCTATGACTTTTTCAATTAATTGGCCATGTCTCACTTAACTCGTTGAGTAGTATAGGAATAAAGATTTGATTGCAAAGTCTCATCCATATAATGATTAGCTTTTAGCCCATGCTTTTATCATTAGTACTTTCATAGTAAAATAGAATATATCACTCCTTGAAGACTTCTTTCTATCAATTTCATAAGTGAATGTATGAAAGAATCCATTTCTTCTAGAAAAGGGTAATGAGAAGGAAGACTTTAATTTTTATAAAAATATGAAAATCTAATGATGAGGAGAAAATATGCTTTATAAAAAAAGGATTTTCTTATTTAATCAAATGCCTAATTCATGCTAGATGAGTGGGCAAGCTTTATTTAAGAGAGAATTGGGTTTGATTCCCATACCCCCGATGTAGAAAAATAGAATGTTTATGAGGTCCTAGATCCTTCTTTTTTTAGGTAAAAATAGTTCCTAATGGAGGAATGCAATAATTCCCTTTTTATATTCTAATTCTTATAATGATCTAATATGTATTGAAGTGAAAGAAGCATTGAGTGCCGCTTTAGAAGTATTGCCATAAGTGTTGAACCTTGAATCAGCTCTACCACAAGCACTAGTATCGGTGTAACTAGAGCTTTCAAATGAGAAGGTAAGAATAGAATTAAGGATCCTCCAAATTGATAAAATGAAATTATAAGAGCAGAAGAATGGGTTGGCCAAGAGTCTCACCCTACTTACAGAGTTGACGTTGCAAGCCCTTTATACACATAAAAAACTTCCGCCTTCTAGAGACTTTGTTGAGATAATTATTGAGTGAGAAGTATTTGATAAGGCCAAAAAGGACAACCAGCCTTAGTCTATGATATTCGAGTTGATGGCCCATTCTACTCGTGTCTCAAAAATTTGTTTGTTTAGGTTGAGCCAATCTTTAGGTCATTAACCTGATGAGTCTAACAATTCCTTTACCCCATTGCTAATTAGGTTGGGTGAGGAAAGGAAGGTCAGTCTTTTTGATTTTAGTGTGGTGTGAGTGTAACTCATGTTGCCTAACCAAGACCATTGACGGGGACATCCATCATCCCCTCTCTAACCTATGAGAAATGAAGATAAAAGGAGCTCTTGGTCATAAAAGTAAACTACTTTTTTTAAGTATGCCAATCTATGAGCAAGGATTGTCATGCATGAGTATATGTGTCAAATAGGCCGGGGGTCGAGCCCAGCCCAAAGCCCGCCCCATTTCAGGCTTGCCTAGCCTGGCACGCACAACATGCTATATGAGCGTGCCCAGGCTCGTGCTAGGCATACCCTCGGCAAGAGGCATGCCAAGGATTTTTGACACACGTGCCGTGCCAGCCACAACACAATTGCTTGGCACGTGGGCATGACACGAGTGATCATGCACTGAGCGATGCCAGACAGGAGGACAATGTGGTGACGATCGACGAGCGACAACGGCGTGACATTAAAAGCCTACATTTTTAAAAAAGTGATCGACCATACTCAACCCAGCTGACTCAAACTGGGCCGAACCAGCCCAAACTCATGTGAATTTTGGGCCACAGGCCCATGCCAGGCATGCCCTTCGAATAATCGTATTTCTTGATAGCTCTATGCATGAGCAGAGCAATAGTAGAGTAGGAAATCTTTTAATTGTGTACTGAATATTGATCCACATATTTCTTGACACCTTTACTCTAATCTTAGGGTTGTTAGCAACAATACCTTGTCTTTCTAGGTCTCACTTAAGAAAAGTTTTAAGCAAGTGATTGCCTATGGGTTAAGGAAGTTATCTGATAATCATTTCCTAAGGGGCATAGTGCTAAAATAGTTGATGATCTAGAAGAAAAAAGACTTAGACTTAGATTGTGATCAATTCCCAAACTCCTCAATCACCTTCCCAAGAGCAATAACAACCCAAATCTAATGGGTTTTACATACCTTATGGTTTGATCAATAGATGGAAAACAAGGAAAAAACCTAAGCAATCAAAAAATACAACTACTAGTGGGTATTTTCCCCTTACCCAAACCTAATGAAAGATGGGGCTCCTCAAATGTGCTTGCTTATAAGATAAGATATTTGCCTTATGATAGAAGGTATGGTATGTAGATTGATCGATGGAGATTCAATTACTTGACCATAGTGACATGGATTTTTATTTATGCCACCTTAACATCCAGAGGAAGAAATATTAATATTAGTGTATAATATCTTATAACAAAGGATATTTTGTAGTGAAACGTATTGACACTATGCCCTTTTAGGCTAGAACCCTTAAATCTAGAAGAAAGGACAACCTAGCTCAATTGGTTGATTGATACCATAGCACTACAAGTGTGATAATGGGCAAGGAAACCTAAATAAGAAGATATTGATAGCAAGTGATTTACTCCTAAAAGTCCATCCAACTCTATTTTTGTGGAAGATGGGGTAGCAAATCTTTTCTTGTTCTTAGGGGATAGATAGTTTTCCTAAGAAGGTAGAAGTGTTGGAAATCATAAGGAATTGTTGCATGTTTCCCATTCAAAGGTGGGAAAGACATTGGTCTAAGAAAAAAAGTTAGAGTGAGTTTTTAGCCCTTTAATAGTCCAATGTCGAGTAATGATAACAATAACATTGGGGCTAGCATGTTTAAAAAATTTCTTCTTGATTTACTTAATTATATGAAATTAGTAATTAGCAAGAAAGTCAGACCCATTCAAATAAATAAGAATGGATAGAGCCTTAATTTCACCACTATGAGATAAGAGGGGTAAAAAGAGAAAGCACATAAAATATTTTCATGAAGAGTGAATGTGGTGATAGGACTTCTTCATAAAATATTAAATATACTCTTTTTGGAACTTATACTTTCTTTGTTTAGTTAGTAAGAATATGTCAGGTCTCCCATTGTAGGATTGCTCCCAATCCTTCTTCAAGTTAGATTTTTATTACTTCTCCCTATTCCTATCCTAGTAGCTATTAGACCTATTCGACTATCAAAAAATTTGTTTATTCTATCAACATTGTCATCATCTATAGTTTTCTAAGAAGCTAGAATGCATAAAAACCAAATTACAATTTAGTAAATACAAAATTAAGAGCATTTTTAAATAAAAATAAACTATCCGAGAAAAATGATAGCTAGGGAATAAGATGTAGAGAGAAGAGTGTACTAAAACCACCATGGGTGAGCCAGCATTGAATCTTCCATCTTTTTAGGAATAAAACAGCTCGATCTAGTAGTTTTGGTCTTTCTATTAAATTGTATGGGTGGTCCTAGCTGAGTTGGGGTGGGCATGTGGTCAAGAAACCTTTGCTCACTCGGCTAATGGTTCATCACCATTTTCATGGAGACATTGATGTTTTCTTTGCCTTTGTCTGTTTGACATTTGTCTTCATATTGATTTTTTTCATTTGTATCCTTCTATAGGATGATGATGATGTGGAAATACTATGATTTTGGATGCTGAGATCACAATAGAGATAAAGGAGGCTTCTACCCCATGAGGTATGTATATGTTAGCACTATTTAAGATTGGATGATCCTTGAGTCTTTTATTAAAGGAACTTACTGTATCATTATTGATCGATTGCCTTTAGACTATTCTACTTTAGGTGTAAACTTTTGTTGATCTTGTAGCTGATGCCAATCAACCACCCATGGCTGCTAATTCTTCATATAGTGCTTATCATCATCTTTTAGCCCCTAAGTTTTCATCCTTTGATATTGAGTCTATATTGTAACAACTTTAGGCTATTAAGCACATGAATCAAGCAATAGAGCATGCAACTGCTAAGTTGAATGAATTATCTATCTGTTGGGAGCTAGAACATAAAGATCTTTTTATGCCACAAACTCTTCATTTGAATAAGGGCTTCTTGGATGGAGTTATTGATTTACATAGTTTCATAGCTGGATCATATATAGACTAAGGATTTGTAATTGAGCTTTTAGGCTTTTCAATCCAAATCATTCATATGCTCTACTAGCCTATCTTCTATGATCGATGTGCTTATGCTTCTCTCAACTTAGCCCGACCAATTTAAAGTAGTGCAATGACACTTTCTTTTTTGGGCCTACCAATAGTTAGGCTTGGTGTGATGAGAAAGGTCTTTCCTTCTTTTCTTGGATTTGCTAAGATCATAGTGAGTTTAGAAAAAGCGAAAAGATTAAAAATTGCATACCTAACCATTTTGAATCTTAGTCATTGGATTGGCTATCATCCATGAGTAACTCACAACAAAGGGTATATGTAGTTGACCAAGTTAAAGTTTTGAAAAAAGGAATAAAACTTATACCACTTGAGGAACTGATTTAGACTTTTAGTAATGACTAAATCTTGGATTTGCTAAGATCATAGTAAGTTAATAAAAAGAGAAAGGATAAAAAATTGCATACCTAACCATTTTGAATCTTAGTCATTGGATTGGCTATCATCCATGAGTAACTCAGAACAAATGGCATACACAGTTGACCAAGTTAGAGTTTTGAGACAAAGAATAAAACTTATACCACTTGAAGGACTGATTCAGACTTTTAGTAATGACTAAGTATTGTGGTATCAACAGTCTAGTTGAGGTAGAGTGAAGGGCTTTCCTTGACATTAGGATGAGTGAATGACTCATGTAGTTCTTAATCATTCCTTTTCTTGTGCTCGTCAGTTACAAGAATAGAAGAGTGAATAAGAACCAGATAAGGAATCGAGAAGCATAATTTAGTTGACTTGCATGTTGGTTTTGGATTGGTTGCCCATCTCTAATTTGTTTGACTCACTCGAACCCTATGCCTTCCAACTTAAACTAGATAAAAGAGTTAGCATTTGTTGGAAAGAGTAAGCCAAAAAAAGAGAGTGTAGTCTTAGAAGTAAGAACGAAGAGGAATTAGTAGCGAGTGATAGAACTCACATGAGTAAGGTCCAATTCATACACCTAAAAAAGCAACTGCACTGAAAGGAAGGGGTACAAGACAAGGAATAGAGAGAGAGAGCCCATCAAGTAATACAGATTGTTTCATGACCTAGTGTAAGCATATGAATACATGAATTTTTCCTATTCCTATTAGTCCACATATTAGATTGATTTAGCTATCTACTTGCTACACTTTTGGATAATGAAGGAATACCCATAGCTACCACATTTTTCTCCTAGTCCTATTCAACACGGCCAAGGAGAAATAGAAGTTTGACTAAAATAAATATAAGATGGAGAGTATTTGAAGATAGGAAAGTTCATGCTTTTCGCTAGAAATAAAACTAAAGAAGCTATAAATGACTAGTATGCCTTTTGATGGGGGGTAATTTCTTTTGGAATAAAAAACTACTAAGCAGAAATATAAGTAGTAGCTTTATATAAGTTTAAGAAATTATAGAGCTTTTCTCAGTCAAGACTTCCTCACTTTTTAGAAATATAAAGAAATATTGATGGTTGGATCCTTCCTTCAAGGAGGTCTCACATCCTATGTTGAGCACGCACTTTTAAATTAGCCTTGTCTTCATCAAGTTGACACTCGGGGATAGGCAAGACATATCTCCTTCATGAAGATTTTCTTTGGCTAACTAAAAGGGACTATTCAATGAGAACTTATGAGTGTCTATATTGATTTATAAGAAATAGACATCATTGTGCCCCCTTAATAACTCTTCTAGAGCAAATATGAGTCACCGTAAGAAGAAACTCATCATTTGAAGAAAGAAATATTAAAAAAATGGACTAATAGTGATGTGAAAAACATCTGGAGATAGATGTCCCAACATGTTAGAATTTCTATCTATGTATATAAGTAGTGATTATGTTGAAACATAATATCAATAAGTTGTGTAGAACATAACATAACCACAACATATACGAGGTTTACTAGATATTCAATATGAGTAGCTATGTCCACCAGAAAAAGTGCATAGTGCTTATATATTTATTAACCTTGAATGTTTTAATACAGAATCAAGAGAAAAAAAAAGAAGAATAGAGAATATGATCATAATTATAGATACAATATATATATATATATATAGAATAATTAGAGTTCTACATAAAATAGAATGGATCGAATCTTCATCGAGGGACCATTGTTATTGTCCCAATGTCGTGCCGATATGACCCTATTTTTGGTGGCCTAATCAGGCTATAGTGTCATGCCTGGCACGACATGACTCAATTCTGGGTGGCCCAACATGACTTGCACGATTGAGTTTGGCCGAATTTGGGTCAGGTCATGCCGAGTTGGGCTAGTTTAGGCTTGGTTTTCTAGCTTAGCCTAGCCCTAGCATAGCTAGGTCCTAGAAGGCTAGTACTTTGAGTTCGAGTCCTAGACTGACTCGCACAGGTACAATCGACTCATAGTCTTAGTCTTAGAATTGTAGATTAATTATTTAAATTTTTCTTTACAAATTTCATATATTAAGTTAACATTTATGAGTTGCGAGTTCAATATTATATTACATTATTTTATAAGTTCAGATAACTTACAAAAAATATCAAAAAATATATCAATTATTAATTCATCATTCACTTCAAAAATAAAAAAAAATAATAAAAATCACAACTCACAAATCCTCACACAACATAAAATAAACATTATAAATCTCAATCATAATAATATTAATGTTAGCAAGCTCAATTGCCTTAATAGCTCAATCTCAATGCCAACTCATATGAGTATGTAACCGATCATCATTGTGTAAGCATTTGGTGGTATCACTAGCGGTGGGCTCAACCTCTTCAAAATCCTATGAGTGCATCATCTGCCAGTAACTCCTCAATTCTTGTTCCAGCACGATCTCCATCACGGATGTCCAACCTTAAATCTTTCCAATCCTTCATGTATACAAGTGCCTCAATGATATCTAGCCATAGTCTCGATCTACTATCCAAAATCATAATGATTTTAATAGAAAAAATTGATTCTAATGTTATGCTCAACACCGAAGGAATCAATAGATTTCGTGCTATTCTAGACATCATGGGAAAGATGGACTCATAAGATTTTCGCTATTATAAAATATCAATGATCTTATTATTGGTATGTGATAGGATTGAGAAGTAATCGATATCTAAGAAAAGATAGTTCACTCCAATTCGATGGTCTACTCTATTGTTTGTTACTTACTAAGTGAATGAAGAAGTCTTCATCTCTGAATAAGGTATCCATGTCCATACTCGGAGCCTGACTACTACTACCACCATACCAAATATCGATGACATAGATTTCTTATCTTATGAATAAGGATTTGATCTAATGATAGGCCTAAGTTTTCCTAAAGAAGGCTATCATAAAAAGCTAAATACAGATAAAACCAAAAGAAAGAAAGACACTTAAGGTAGAGTAAATGGCTCATATAAACTAAAGCCAAGCTAAGACAATGTTCCTCTTTTCTTTCTCATTACTCACAATAGTTGGTATGTTCAAATGCAAAGAGTTTTTAATTCTATTATTTAAAAAACCCAAAGATCTCATTCATCTCTTTTTATCTCCAACAACTGATTCTCTAGCCACCTAACTATATTTATCATATCAACTAATCTTTCTTCTCAAACTCTTTCAAATTGACTAAAAAGTTTCTAAAACATAAAAGTAAAGATGGCTAGATCATACCATATAGGCTGTTGATATGCAATTCCTAAAGAAGTGCTAGTAGTTGACAAATTTTTATCATCTAGACATGATTAGTTAAAAAGAAAAGTATATAGATTGATTTAATTCAACATTCTTCTAGTACCATTGCTGAATTTAGCAGAACAAAACCCTATTCTTGTCACGAGAAGAAAGAGATGAGACCACTAATGCTACTATCACTAAAAGGAATACAACAAAGGCTGCTAAGAGTTTTTTTTGGCTTAGATAAACCTAGAATATGTCAGTCAACCAAGCTAGGAAAGGAAGATGGTGAGGTTAATTCGAGACTAAAAACATCAACACCGGTTACACTCACAGTAAGAGTTCAAGTAATATTTTTTATATAAATATTTTCTTTCATTCTATTGAATTAGTGAATTTTTTTTCATCTTAACTGTAAGAGAAAAAGAAGTTCTCAAGATAAATCCTGGCTTGAAGTCAAGTACAAGAGTTGAAGCAGGTGACATTTTCATTCCCCTATTTGAAAGACACCTTTTTGCACCATTTTTTTTCAATTGTGCACAAGTTATTTTTTGCTTCAAGAAATTCATTAACAACTTATTCTGATTTTATTGTTCTTCCTCCAGACATTCCAACAAGACAAAGAGTAGCAGATTCTATAAGACTAGATTCGCAACATCAACATATTCTCTTCTTGAGACACCTTCCTCTAGAATATGTCAAACTTGCCTTGGGTCAATCGCTTTAGGAAAAACCTCTACTAGTTAATTTCCTCTTGGTTTAGACCTATCATTCCTTTCTTATGTGGGTAGGGTTTCATTGGGTGAACTAGAGATGAATGATGTAATGCAAGAAAGAATAATGATGGGATTGATGGATTGTGTATTCCTAGCATTCTGTTAACTTATATAGAAGCTTTGTCTCCTTTTACCTTTTTCTTTATAAGAGTTCAACCCACTTGAAAAAGGAAAAAGGAGTAGGCATAATACTAGAAAGTATGGATCATGGTTTATCCCTCAATCAAGCACTATTTGAAAGTCAAAATAAGCTAGTTTCCATTTTTATTGGCATTTTTTGTCTTTTCCTCAATGCCCTCAAAGATATTAAATCGGATAAGGTGGATCAAATATAATGTCATGACTTCTTGAATATCAGCTCTTCCTTTTCTTGTTGGAAGAAAATGATCTTCCAAGTCTCAATCCCATTTTTGATATAGCTATGGCCCTTAAAAAATTTCTTTATTAATAGTTTGAGGTTAATACACCTTCGATATAATTTCTCTTAATTGGATGTTCCATTCCGTTTGGCCCTTAGGTTGATATCCCATGATGCATATGTTTATATCAAGCCAGTGTTGATAATTCAGAGATTGCATGTTCAACAAACTCCCTATCTATCTTGCCTCCACTTTTGTTGAAGCTACTCATGAAGTGAGTAAGTATTAGGTTGGAAAAATATTTTTTTGATTAATGAAAGTTAGAAGATGATGCTTACCATATGGGGTGATGTTCTATCATGCCTCTATGATTTTCTTTATAACCACAAAAGAGAAGACAACCATGATATAGCTAATCAATGGAAGAATATTTCAAATCAATCTCTACTAATTTAGTGATTCAAGATGTAGTCTAAATAGAAGTGTTCTCACTTTCCTACTAGAATAATTAAAATCAAAATCAAGGTTTTTTCTCAGCCTAATTAAATACAAATGAATGAGTAGCTAAATGATCTATATTGGGGGTAGTGGCTTCACTTCTTTATTTTGGTGAGATTATAATATTTAAAAAAAGAATGCATAAAGCTTAGTCTAAGTTGCATTACCTTCAAATCTCTACTTTGATCTCTAATATATTAAAGGGGATATCGATGCCATTTAAACATTCCTTGAAGTTGGCTTGACTTTAGGCTCATCTGAATTCAACCTGAGTTCTATCAGGTTTAATTTACTCACTGGTAGAGTGCAAAGGTTGTTGCTTAGCAGCAAAATTCCTAGCTTTCAATATAAGAGGATCTATTATCTCATTTTTTTTCTCATCAAATGTAAGCCCATTGCTCAACATTTTAGTAGATGGATCCCTGAACCATAAATGCTATTAGTTTGGTTATCTTATTGTTGTGAACCAAAAATATTGTGTTTAAACCTAGTTAGCCAATCCCATAAAAAATAAACTAAGAGAAAAATTGATCATGGCTAGCAATTCTGAGATTATGAGCCCTTCCCATGACAAATGAGTAGTAGCAATAATTGTGGCCAAGACATGAGCAAGAGAATAACTAATCTTTCTTATCTTATAAATTACAAACCTTTATGATATCAAGGAAACTCCAGCTACCATAAATAACCACTCAGTATTTGACAAAAGGATAAAACTTTCAGTAATCAGAGTCCTACCCTCGCTTAAAGAAAGTGAATTGAGTCTGTCACTCCATCCCCTATTAGAGAGGAAGAGTTTCGTTATATCTAATCATCATCTATTCAACCCAAAGAATGTGACTTTCACTTCTAGTTAGATTAGCATAAGGTTCCAGCCAGGCCAGTCATTAGTTCCACTAATTTCCCTAGAAGGTTAGGAGATAGATCAGACTCTTCAGTGAAAAAGAATGTAATCAAAGGACCCTATGAAGACTACTAGTTTTAGTTGTGATTGTGGCCAAGAAGCAGGTAGAAAAAGACCTTTTAAAAAATTAAGTCAGAAAGATAACATTTATTCCATAAATCAATAAAGCAAACTAAAAGTATGGCCATGAGAAAGGCCAATATAAATATCTATATATATATATATTTTTTGATAAGTAATAACCATTCATTATTAAAAATTCTATACAAGTTATGCCAGTTTCAAACTATTATATTTTTTTCTTAAAAAATATATATCTCAATTTTAAATTTTCTAAATAAGCTTTCCGCATTTTGGGCTTTGCCTTCGAATAATCTTCTATTTTTTCCCTCCAATGTAGTATATTGCGGCTGCAAAAACTACTTTCCAGATCGTATTTATTGGACCATCCGCTACATGCTTGGATTTCATTTCTTTGAAGATTTCCGTTAAACATGCAACATTGCCTTTAATTCTTATCCAACTTTTAAGTTCCTTCCATATTGAGCTTGTGTACCTACAATTAAAAAACAAGTGATCCAAGGATTCTGTAAAGGTGCAGAATTCACAACTCATGCTTTTAGGTAATAAGAATGTCATATCTTTCATTCTAAGCCTTTTATGCTTAGCAATCCATAGATATATTGCATGCTTTTGTATGTGCTTCTTCGTCCATATTGTTTTGGTCAATAATTTGCTTTTATTATTACCTATTTCCATAAGAAAATTGTATTCTTTGGATATTAATCTCTCTTTCTCGCCCCATGTTTCCAGTAGAACCTTTGCATGTTCTTTTGATCCAACTTTATTAACTAGAATATCCCTTACCGAAATAAGGGATTTCTAATGAGGCGGGTCTTCCTTGCAAATCTGGTAATCCCAGACATCCTTCGTGTTCAGGTATATATGGTGGACCCTCTTAATCCAAAGTGAATCCTCTTTTCTATTTATCTTCCAAAAAGTTTTGAAAAAAAAGATTTATTCCATGTAGATATGTTGAGGATACCCAAACCTCCAATATGGGTATATGTGCATACTTTTTCCGAAGCAACTTTGGGTCTATATCTTTCCGATTTGGGTGCCCCCCACAGAAATCTTCTACAGATATTATCTATCATGCTTATAATATAATTTAGTAGGAGGAAAACCAAGAACTAGTATCCTTCGGTGCCTTGGACTACCATGGAGAGCAACTCTAATCTTCCCGCTATTGAAAGAAATTTGCCCGCCCATTGATGAATGACCGAGATAATCTTATTCAATAGAATCAAAAATTGAGATGTAATTAGACGGCTTGAGGATAAAGAAACCCCAAGAAAAACAAAAGAAAGGGTGCCCTTCTTATAGCCCGAAAAATCCAGAATGTCTGTTTTATTATTTTGTCCCACTCCTCCAAAAAAGATGCTCGATTTGGAGGGGCTAATATTCAGACCCGATACCACCGAGAATTACTTTAATGCCCCAAGAATGATATCAATAGAGTTCCGATCTTTTTTAGAGAAAATAATCAAATCGTCCGCATACATGAGATCTATTATCTTAAGTACTGTGCAGCCATGGTGGAATGAAAAGTGCTCTGAAAAAGTTACCATAGCCAATTGCCTTGATAAATATTCCATGCATTGAGCATAGAGCATAGAGGTAAATAGAGATCGAATCCCCTTGCCTAAGCCCTCGATTGCCTTTGAAATATCTATTAAGTTGCCCATTGATAGAGATGAAGAATGATGTGGTGCTTATGCACTCATATATAATTTTAATTAACCTTTCGGGGAAGTTAAATCCATAGAGAACCTCCTTCAAGAAATCTCATTCAACCGAGTCTAATACTTTTTGAATATCTATTTTAAGGAAATACCTTGAAGAGATCCTTTTCCTCACGTATCTCCTAATAAATTCCTACGCGAAGAGGAAATTATTAGTGATTAAGCTCCCCTTCACTTATGCTCATTGAGCCAGATTAATTATAACCCCCATGACCAATTTTAAATGGGAAGCGATAAGCTTGGCTATGATCTTGTAGATCACATTACAACAGGATATAGGCCGATGGACTTTAACTATGGATGCATGTGAAGATTTAGGTATCAAAGATATATAGGCATGGTTGCTTTACCTTAGCATTCTTCCAGAATGGAAGAATCTATTCACAGCTCGAACCACGTCACGTCCAATCTCACCCCAAGAGGACTTGAAAAATTATGCCCTGTACCCATCAAGGCCGGGTGACTTAGAATTTCATTGTGAAAAGAGCTTCCTTTATCTCTTCAAAAGTAAATGATAGAAAGAGTAGGCTATGATCATCTTGTTGAAGAATCCTACCTCCTCTTAATATTTTATCATCTATTTTTTCAACTCTATTTGAAGTGCCTGAGAGTTCTCTGTAGTATGATATGAAAGTCTCCGCAATGTCTTCTTTAGACGTTGTACAGCTTCCATCCTTTTTTTCTACGGATACAATTTTATTTTTCTGAAATTTAGAACTCATTAAGGCATGTAAAAACTTTATGCATCTATCTCCTTGCTTGATGTAATTGATTTTTGCTTTTTGCCTGAGAAATAATAATTCAACCTCTTCAAGTTTCCTTAATTTAATGTTGGTCAAAACTTCTTCATCTTTCAATGACTTGTTAGGGGACTTCAAGATATTAGTCTGCAGCTCCTATAGGGTTTTCCTGGCTAGGACTACCCTTGAACTAATATGTACGTAATGCCTTTCATTTAGTTTTCTTAGAGGGTCTTTTAAAGCTTTTGGTTTTTTAACTAACTTAAATATATTTGACCCACTGATCTCTCCTTTCTAACTTTTGAGCAATGTGGAAGTAAAGTCCTTATGCGAAAGCCACATATTATAGAACTTGAAATGAATCTTCCTTTGCATGTCATCCAGTTCTGTAGATATTACTAACGGGCAGTGGTCCGAGTAAATTCTGGGGGATAAGAACCTTATATGGCTATCTAGGCACAGATTTATCCACTCATTATTTACCATTGCCCTATCTAGCTTGTTGGAAACTCTACCAGTAGTCCATGTGAAGAAATTTCTAGACGAGGATAGATCTTCCAGGTTTAGATTTGAGGTAGAGGTGTCAAACGGGCCGGGCCGGCACGGCACATTTTTTAACCGTACCCAGGCCCGTGCCAGTGCTTGGCCCGGCATGGCATGCCGGCAGAGTTTCTTTCGTGCCGATTAGGTTTCACGCGGGCACGCCACACGCGTGGGCGTGACCCAAAGTCCAGACCCTCCCGAAATAAAGCCCGCGGGTCGGGTCTGAATGGACCCGACCCGCGGTCCCGACATTTTGACCAAATCCCAACGGGAAAAAAAAATTCAAATCAGATTGAATTTCAGCCGTTGGATTCGACTCCAACGGCTAGGGGGCAGAATCCAACGGTCCTCGTGATACTGCCCCCTTATTTTATATTAAAAAATCAAAAAAATATAAAAAAAATATCTTTTTTATAAAAAATTAATATCTTTAATCTATAAATTCTACCCCCCTCCCTGTAACAATTATGTTTTTCAAAAACATATAACCTATCAAAACTTTCTCTCTCTCACATAAACCATGCATCTCTCTCTCGGGCCTCGGGATTTTGCTTTCGGCTTGGATTTTCATGAAACTCGACTTGAGTTTTGAACATCAGAGCTTCCTGTGGTGCACCTTGCACGTGACTGACCGCATTGCTTTTACCGGGTAATATATTTTACGTTTTTATTTACTTTCTCTCTCTAAAGCTTCTCTCTCTAGAAAAACATAGGAAAAAATAAAAAATATAAAAAATGACAAATACACCTGACATGTATTTAAATTTGGAAAATAAAAATGTTAGTGTTATACAGACGTCTACGGCTGTTGAAACTTTGGTTTCTCCAGTCGTCTCAACCCAAAGTTCTAAAAAACAAAAAACTATGAGGACTTCTGTAGTTTGGACTCATTTTAAAATCATAACACAAAAAAATGTTAGGGGTGAGGAACTAGAAATGGCATAGTGCAAATATTGTATGAGACTTTTAATATGCAAGAGTTCGTGTGGGACTTGGCACCTTAAGAGGCATGCCGAATTATGCACCAAAAAACATGGACCCTTAGATCCTAGGCAAAACCAACTTGGCACTACATTTTTTGAGACTGGATCGAGTTCAGTCTCAAAGTTCACTCCCTTCGTATACTCCAGCGAGTTGGGTAGGGACGGCATGGCCAGGCTCATCACAATGATGGGTCTTCCGATCAGATTTTCGGAAGATCCGAGGGTAGTGCGCATCATGCAGACTTATTTTCAGCCTTCCTATCGTAGGATTCCTAGGTCCATATCTAGGAGTGACATACTAAAGATATATAAGTCAGAAAAACAAAAAATTATAAAGGAATTTATGACATATAGTGGAGCTGTGTCCGTGACGTCCGATATATGGACAAGTCACAATGATTCTTCTTATATATGTCTCACGAGTCACTATGTAGATTCTAACTGGACAATCAATAAAAAAATTTTAGGATTCACTGAGATTCTTCAGCCTCATGATGGCCCGGTCATTTTTGAGTGTATGATGAAAATATTTAGGGAATATAAAATTCAAAATAAAATTTTTAGTGTCACATTCGATAACGCTTCTAATAATGGAGTAGCGATCAATATGTTTGTTAGGAATATTAGAGACGCACCATTAGTAGAGATCTTTCATGTCAGATGCATGTGTCACGTGATTAACCTGATTGTTCAAGCGGGTATGGTGTGTTCCCCCGCGTTGGATAATATACGCAATGCACTAAAGTATATTCGCACTCCTCGCAGACAACAAGAGTTTGGTAGTCTCTGTTTGTCTACGAATCTTAAGAAGAAGAAATTCCAATCGGATGTGAGACATCGTTGGAATTACACGTACCTGATGTTGGAATCATGTGTTGGTTACGAACACGTGATATCCGACTACGTCAATAGTAAGAGTGACGAACTTATTATTGACGACACTAACTGGGCTTCATGAATTTCATTTATGAAATTCTGGAAGATATTTTATGACACGACGAACATGTGTTCGTCGGTTTATATGCCCACCACTTGCATTGTACTCCGGTGCATATGCAACATTAGTAGCATGTTTAGGAAGTATCGAGCTGACCTAACGCTTAGCCATATGGTTGCAGAGATGGAGACCAAGTACTTGAAGTACTGGTCCACCGTTCCATCTCTTTATTGCCTCGCTGCATGCATGGACCCTAGGGTTAAGGTGAAAGGGGTAGAAAATACCCTGACTTTCATTTCCTCGTGCATCAACCTGGAAGAGCCACCTGAAGAGTTCATTCACGAAATGTTAACGGACCTCTTCACATACTATGATACTAGGTATGGTGGTGGTAGTAGTGAGACTGTGATTACGGACATTGATACCTTGTTCGGAGATGGCGATTATTCCATTCAGCTAGCGAGGGGGAAACGTAGGGGTGGACCATCACATAGAAGCGAGCTGTCTCGGTACTTAGATACCGATTACTGCTCAATCCTATCACATTCTGATACTAAGAATCTTGATTTATTACAGTGATAGAAATCATATGAGTCCACCTATCCCATGCTATCTAGGATGGCACGGAATCTACTGACTCCTCCGGTGTCGAGCCTAGCATCGGAGTCTACTTTTTCTGTTGCAGTGAACGTGATTTCGGATAGGAGATCGAGATTACGTCCAGATATGGTTGAGGCCTTGGCTTGTTTGAAGGATTGGGAGGATTCGAGGTTTAGCATCCATGATCGTGCTGGAGCTGGGACTGGGACAGGAACTGTAGTCGCATCCACATCCACTAGGATGACGGAGGAGTTGATTGCCGTTGATGATGATCCATATGATACTGATCTTGATGTTGCGGCTGATGATTCTCATTTTATGCCGATTGACAATTGATGATGATCTGCTGTTTTTTTTTCGATGTTTTTTTATTCATTATATTTGTACGCTTTGTTTGTAGTTTGTACGTTGTGTTGAAACTTATACTTGTTTTGTTCAGACTATCGGTTTCAAATGCATGATTGGTAATTTTTCATTTCTGTTTAATTTTTTTAAAATTTGTATTTATACTAACATAATGTATTGATTTATTTTTTTTACGATTTAAATTTTATTTTAAAAATTAATAACTTTAATATATAATTAATTAATATAATAAAAGCTAAACTAATTTGAATTTGAAAAAAAAATACTTTTCTAAAATTTGTTTTTTTATTTAATTTTTATTTTTAACATTTTTAAAAAAATTTATATTTATTAATTAATACTCTACACTTAAGTCTTAAGCAATACAATTTACATTATATAAATTTTTTTAAAAAAAAACAATATTCTGCCTATCCGTACGGCCTCTGGCCTGCCCCTGCCGGCCTGCCCTGCCTCTCAGCCCTCTCTCTCACTCTCAGACCTTAGTCTCTCTCAGGACCCGGGCTCGGCCGCTCGGGTCAGCCTCTACCCCGGCCTGTATCGCCAAGCCGGGCCCGCCTGTTTTAAACCGTGCCGGCCCGGCCCGTTTGACACCTCTAATTTGAGGTGCACATTAGGGCATCCTAGCACTCATAATTTGTTACTACCCTTCCTCCTACTCTATCTAGACATGAGAGTGGGGAGTTAAGATCTCCCATTATGACCCAAGGAGTGGTGTCCATCACCCCTTATTCTGTTAGGTCTCTTCAAAGGGCTTTCCTATTTGAAATAGAGTGTAGACCATAAATTATAGAGAGCTTAAAGGATAGACCACTCTCTTTGTCCCGTGCCTAAAGGTACATGTGATGTGACATTGCAGAGATGACTTCTAAATTTATAATTTGATTATCCCACAAGATTAAAATCCTGCCATTACTATGGGTGGAGAAGTTAATTATAGAATGATATCCCTTGAACTTTGTCTTCATAAGCCAAGCTAATTTCTCATTGTCAGCTTGGCTTCTATGATGGTGAAAACGTTTATTCGGAAGGTATTAAATAATCTAAGGATTTATTTATGTTTTAATGGGCAATTAAAACCCATGACATTCCAAGAAGCTATCTTTATAACATGTTCCACTCTTCTCTCCATCATACTCGGGTATGATTAGCCATTTTGTAAATTCGTAGCATTCACCATATCATACATACCCCATTTTATTTAAGATGCCCCTTAGTAGCTCCAATATATATACCACTCTTGTCATATATGTTATACTTACATTCTATGTAGTTTCACAAAAGTATGTAAATCTTCCCTTACATATATGTATACACGATTAGGCCTACCCTTACATACTCCACCCTTGTCACATATATCACCCTCACATGATATTACCTCGCCTTTCACACCTGGTCTCTGCCCATAGATCTTACAGGATGTTTTGCTACCCTTACATTTGAACCAGACTGCCCAGAATAACCTCAAGTGATTCCAGAACTTCCCCCCATACACAGCCATCCCCACCCTTACATGCATTAGTTCCCCTGATACCCCCATACAATCAAGCAACTGTCAATTTTTAATTATCCAACAATTTTTTGGGTTACCTTCCAAGAAATCTTCTTCGTGCTTTATCCTCCCCCATATGTTTTATATGTTTTACATAGTTTTAGATAAAGCCCTCCATGATACTCAGTGCCCATAATACTACCCCAACATTGAGATCTCTCCTCGCATCCTCCCCATACAATACGTACACAACTCTACATTGAATTGTAACAGGTTTCCCGCACATTTTTATTTCCCTTACATTGAGTCCCCAATCCCTCAAAATTTGCCTCACCCACACACTTCCCAATCCTATTACTCCTTTTCCTTACATTATTCAAGAGTAGCATGTAATTAGATAGTTTCAGCATATATTCCACCCTTATTTTTACATTTGAAATCCCAAACCCTGGATAATCATATATTTCCATCAGCGAGATCATTGAAAACCCGTGACAACTTGTTTGGGGCCGACTTGCGCTCCTTTTGCTTTTTGTTGACTTATAGTGGCAATTCTTTTTTAAAAAATTAGGTTTGCAGCACATAGTTATACATACATCTTCTTTGGAATGTCTCAGTAGTCTGGTGATCTCTCTCTTCACATGGCAGTACGCATCAAACAATACCTCCCGCTTATTGCCCCTTACAATTCCAGAATACTTTTCTCCATGGACATTTTTCCTCCTATGACATTTAGCATCTACCTTTACAAATAATTTCCGATGTACTGTCAAGTAGAGAGCTATCATAGCCTCTCGTGGACACCCACACACATTCACCCTCACAAGTTGCCCCATCTTAATAGTTTAAAATTTAGGCAGTGGGTAGCTGGTCTATTTTTTGCACTGCATAAATAGTCATTTACAGATAAGAAAACCATCAACCATGAGAGACCACCTAGAGGTGCCCCCACCTCTCCCTAGAAATCCCTTAAAAAAAGTAGGTGGGAGAGTCTAAAAGTCTTCTCCATACTCCACCCTTCAAAACTCCAACAGAGAAACCCCATATCATAAAACAACTCATTTTTAAGGGGTTGAGATCCCCTAGAAGCCATCTATGCTGGACCATAAGGGGCAGCACCCTTGGCAGCCATATCCTTCATCTTGCCTTTGTTTTTGAGGTTTTGTGATGGGCATTCTCTAACACTGCTTAGGTCCCTCTTTTTCCTCCTTGCTTTAGCCACCATAAAACCATCATTTCCCCCATCATTCGCCTCATTTTGTTGCTCTGCCAGTATGGGAAAGGCTTCCTCTTTCATGGGGTATGCAACACATTGGCCTTCCTCAGGGGGGGAGCTAGGCTCTTCCTTTTCCTGTACTCGGTCTTTTGCTTTTGGCCTTATTTGCTCTACTTCGTTCTTCTCCCTCGATAGATAGCTGCCTGAATAATAGCCAAATAATGAACAAAAATTACAGAACAAGGGTAAGTTTTTGTATACAACTGGTTAGCTGATTCTAGATCCATCCGGAAAATTTAATAAAATTTCATCCATTAAACCTTCATTCAAATCGATTAGAACCCTTGTGAAAGCAATTTTAGAGATATTAGCTGTGAGCTTATCCATGTGTAGGGGCTGCCTGAGGGTAGCTTGCTGCTTAACTCAATCCTACCGAATTCTATAGGTGAATAGGAAAGTTTGACAGCTTTACCCATATAGGAATTCTGGAGATTTCCTTTAGTCCATAGTGAAATCCAACTGGGAATAGTTTCACATATAGGGCCCGACGAAAACCCAAAAAAGCCCAACTTTTAGGATTTCCTCATCCTTTTTTGAGTTATTAAATTTGAAGACAATCCAGCCACTTGGGTGCTGAATGACTTGTGGAGTGATTCTCCACTGTTCTTCCATGAATCTTTTTAATAATAGTTGCCCCAGATTCCTAGTCACAAAGTATCCCACTAGGAAAAATTTCCAGTGCTCAATCCCAAGTAGTAAATCACTCTCTTCAAAGCTAGCATTGCCCGGCAGCTTAGGGGGAAGGTATGTTAGTTTTGAAGCATTGATTAGAGCTCTATTACCCACAAATAGACTACTCCAAGGAGCTCTATTTTTTCTATATGTTTTATGAATGGAGTCCTAGCCGCTCCCTCCATTCTGGTGCTCAACATCATGTGAGCCTTTGTTTTCATTCATTTCTGGTTTAGTTAATATAGGCTTCCATTCCTTCAAGCCTTTGTTTTTAGTTACCAGGCCTTGAAACTCTTTTTTCTTATAGTTTCCCTCCTTGGCAAACAATTTATTTTCATTCAAAGAATTTATATCTTGGAAACTAACATGTTCAGTGTGTTCATCCATGCATCCTATGCCATTGCTAACTTCTAAAGAGGCATTAGAAATGGGCAATAGGTTATAAGAACCATCATTATTCAATGAGAAATTGAAGCTAGCTCCATTATTATCACTTGTGCTCGAATTTGAACTACTCTAGTTATGAGATAAAAAATCATATCCCCCCGAGGGTTCAGTTTGATTACTGGGTTCATTAGCGAACTCATTGATTCCACTTGACATGCTTATTTCATATTTGTGCCTTTTCACATGTTCAGAAGAAGAAGAGGTTGAGTTTATACCAACCATATCTTATTTACATTCCTTTGTACACTGCTTGTTATTGTTCGAGAAACTCACGTCTCCCCCGTTAAAATTTTTAAACAGTTTTTCCCATAGGAGCAGAAGTGGGCAGAGCTTCAATTTTAACATAACCAGTATGAAACATACATTCGTTTGGGAAAACATCTTTTACCAAATGTTCATCTCCATCTCCATCAACCCTCGGAAGGGGGGTTTTCTATTTTTCATCATTGTTTTTTTCTAGATTATCATTTACATCACTCGAAACACCATTAAAATCAACATTAATACAAGATTTCCCATGCATATAAGAAGAAGTTTTATTTAAACCATCCGAGAGAGCCAAGATCTTACCATATATGATTTTCTGGCAATATCCATCGTCAATCAGATATTCCATTACGTTTGAGTCATATTCCAAGCATACAACTAGCCTCCTTCGGATTTGGTTCTTCAATTCACCAATAGGCATTGGTTTAGGAGATATTGGCGACACAGGTGCCTACGACTCAAGCTACCTTTCAATGCTCCTTAGGATTTTGTTTGTTTTATTATTATATGGGATGTCGGGTAGTCCCGTAGAACCCATATTGATAATTAAAAACAACCGTGCAAAACATCTAAGTTACAGAAACTTAGAGCAAAACATGAACTTGCCTGATTCTAAGCCTTCCAAGGTTGAAATCTTGCAAATTCTTAAGGGTTTTTGGAACTTTTGGGAGGATTTCGGGGGGGAGTTGGGGGATATGAATATTTATATTATATTAGTTATTCACCTTGGAACATCACTTTGATATAAAATATTTTGCCATCTTTTTTTTGAACAACTATTTAAGTAAGAACCAAAAAACCTAGCTCTTGAGTATTGAGAAGAGGCTATCAAGGAGAAGGTCTTCTTTTGGGAAGAAGCAAAATAGACTAAGAAACTAATTTCAAGTTAGATTGACCACCTAACTTTAGCATGACACTAAGGATGTTTGCTGAACCAGATTCAATTGATGCCATAATGTTGAGTGATTGCGTAGTCATTGTGGCATTGGTAAACTCGAGTTGACAGTTTAAGCTATATGGTTTACTAACATTTTCCTTCCTCATTTCCAAAGAGAAGTCTTCTAAGGTATCCCCCAAATAAATTTAGTGTTTGGGCAACCCCTTTGGATTCAAGGCAAATGTCATTTTTCCACTTATTATATTATGCTAGGTGGAGTCCTTTTGACACCTAGCCCAACATCACTATTTCAAGCTCAGGTGAGCAAAATGATGTAAATAGAAACATATTAATAAGCTAAGATTGACACTTGATATTTCCTTGGTTTGTACCCAAAGAGAAGATTGACTACTTGCTAGTAGCTAGCGACTTTAAAAATAAATATATTAAAGGTCACAAAGCAAGTAACTAGTGACTTTAACTACTTGCTTTAAAAATAAATTAAAATTTTATTTTTAGGGTAGGTCTCATGTCGTAGCCTAGGAATAAATTGAAAATGATGTAAAGCTTTAGGAGCAAGGCCTGGAACTAAAACTGGCTTAGGCATAAGTACAAACTTTCAATATTCTAATGTTTAGTGATCCCTAGTACAAAGTTATTTTTTATTTCACCTTTAGCTCAGCAAAGAATTAGCTTAATAGCTAGTAGTGGTAAGTGTCTATTCTATAGAGAAGACTTAGTGAAGGAACAATTAATAAAAATAAAGATTTATTGTAGTTTTGCTTTGAGCTATAAAATGGAAGAAAGATTTGTCGAAATTTTTCAATTGGGTTAGTTCAAACAAGAAAGGCATGAAAGTCAAAAGATATTGTTTGGGAGTGAGAGGAAGTGTGCACGTTAGCACTCCCTTAATGATTGTAGACCACTAAGATCAAAGAGCACCCTCGCTGTGCATTTTATATTTCTATCTCAATTATTAGCTGCATGCTCTAATTATCTTGCTCTTGAACAAGTGATAATGTCACCATTCTTACTCTTTATTTAATAAATAAGTGATATTTGACTTACACAGACACACACACACACATACAAGTGTGTGTGTGTGTGTGTGTGTGTTAAAAAAACTAGAAACAATTCAAGAAACACAAATAAAAAGTAGCAAGACAAAGTTCTTATTCATATGTAAGAAATGCCTTAATAAGTGCACTACAGAGCAAGAGGGGCTTAGTCAAGAGGAAGGATGGTAAGATAACTAGACTGATAGAGAGCTAGTATGGTAAGAAACTTGCAATTGGAGGCATCAACTGGAGGCTTAAAGTGTAGGTATCAAAGAAAAAGGTGTTAGTTAGCATTGCCCCCCTTATTTTACCACATAGTCCTTATACTTATAATAGGGTTAATTATTAAAAGCAAGAGCATCGATCCCTTTTTCATCCACATATAGATACATATTCTAATATGAAAATTGCAATGATCTCTCGCAGCTCGAGTTTACACTTTAAGCTCGCTCCTTCTAACCCAAAGAAGCACGAGGCATTTGAAGATAGGTCTTGTTCAATACAATGAAAAGGTTACTCGTTTCTTTACCCTGGAAACCAAATTCTAGAAAAGAAAGTTTCATAAAAATTATGGTTTAGGTAGAAACTATATCCAGTTCATAAGACATGCCTATCAAATCAAATAGTAATGAGTAGAAGAGATAGGCTGATGGGAGTCGACTCGTCAATGGGTAGATTCATCTGGCCTTTCTATCAATCTCTTGTTTTATCTACATTTATCTATCTTTCGAGATTAATGAGCTAACTAAAAATCAATGCACACCAAGCAAATCTAGATTAAGAAATCAAACTCAGAATAAAACATTTCAAATCAAATTTCTAGCTTAAGTAAGAAGAATTCATTATATTCATATTCCCCTAATTTTTGACCACCATACATTCAAGCCTAATCTTTTTGATAGAAATCCATTTTGTACATCCAGCTTACACTCGGTCAACAATCTCCAACTCTAGAACATCTATATTTTCAAGTGAGGCTTTGCTTCTTTTCATAATTTATGGTTAGCTGATCAAGTAAGGAAGACCTATTTGATCCCCACGATTCAAGCAAGTTGGCTAGCTAGCAATGAAAGATTAATGGAAAGAGCCATGTCCCTTCCTGATTAGACATGACATTCCACACGTGATTGCTCTAGCCCAAGAAACCTAGTAGCCAACTAGAAGAGTTGCATCTGCTCAAGCAAATGAAAGCCACTTTTGAAACCTTATATTATAAGGGTGCTAGTGTGTACTTACTCTCTCTCCCAAAACTTCAGTGAATTATTTTTTATATGTATCCCTTGTTTGAACTTCCTTCTATAATCCATATATTTGAAAAAGTGACATAGGACATTTAGTGGTTGTCCACCCACTCTTCTTGATCAAAGCAAGAAACTGGACCAAAAGAAGCAAATGAAACAATGGAATTGTTAGCATAAGCACTTGGCTCAATAATCATAAGGTCAACATCTCCATCAGAGAACAAGTGAGTGGGATCACTAACCATGCTTAGAAGGTATGATATAGGAGTTAAAGCTTGGCTAGCCATTCATTTTAGATAGAAAGACACTATGTGATTATGATAGTCAAACATGGTTTCAAAAAGGCTTTAACACTTGAGTATTGATGAGGACAACCCTTAGACCATGACTTCCATGAAGAAATCATGGAGCACAACACAAGAAAAGCCCATCACCCACCTTTTTTTAAAGGGATCAAGGAAGAGAAATCCACCACCTTTTGAGCTGGAAGACCATAAAACAGAGCATGCTTGAGGCTAGATGAATAGGGTACTTCTTTTAGGGACACCTGTATACCCTTCTGAATGGAGAGCACAACGGAGGAGTCATGCCATACCTTATTTAAATGATTGAGATCCAAGGATATCGGCCTTGGAGACATGCAAAAATGGGAGCCACTTGAATTGGAGCTTGCAAACCAGGTAAATCCTTGTTGGGAGGTCACCATATAAAGTTAATTCCTTATTACGAGGAGGCCTACCATAGAGGTTATGTCGATGTTTGATACTTGTGGTTGGCATGTCCTTTTTGCTCCCACAAGTAAAAGGAATAAAATTTCTTAGCATGATAGGGCTCATGAATTCTTGATTACTTAGTGTGATTGGGCTAAGGAAAGGAAGGCCTAATTAGAACATGAGATGAACCGATAACTTTTTTTATTAGATAGTATAGAGAACTAAGAACTGATTCTATTACTAAAGAGGTTGTTGACAAAGAGCATTTTCTACTAAAAGAGATAAGTAAACTCACTTCTATTTATTGCACTAACATGGAACGAGACTAGAAGACTAGGATACATTGAAAGAAGGAGTGGTCCACCATTAGCCTAGTACATAATCAAGAGATGCAAAAAATTTCATGGTAGGCATAAAAGAAATTATATAAATATTAGCCATGAGTTAGACTTATTTAGTATGATTGATGTTCATTATTGAAACCTTTCTACTCAAAGCTATAGACTTCCAAATCTTTCTATTCTATTTTTATTGGAAGAGAGAAGAGATTTCTTCTTTAATTGAATTGAGGAAGTCCTATGACACCTCTATTCTAGCAAGCAGTATGGCTATGTCTGATGATTTAGGGAATGTGCTATCAGCAACTTAACTGATAAATGAAGGAGTGAGCCTAAAAAAGTGAGTTGTAGGCACAAGGGTATTCATTGGAAGGATGTAAGTGAATTTCTAGGCTCATTCTCTTTCTATTGCCATTATTCCCAAGAGTAGAAATTATTATATTCCAAGTCCTCTCTGGCTTAATATGTGAACATGTTTCTTCCCCTTTTGCCTGACATCTTTATAAATCCATGGCAACCTCCTACCCTAAGAAGGGAGATAAAGATGGTAGAATCCTCACTTTGATTGTATGCTTCTCCAAATTAATTGGTATTCACTTTTTCTTGAAGTATATAATAACAAATTATTAATCCTATCATCATTGATCCAACCATTTGATGCATGTGGGGTTTCCCACCCGGGGTAGGGAGAAAAAAAAGTGAGGCTCGTCCAGACCAAAGAAGATATAAGTCTAGATGATTGATTGACTCATTCCCTTTATATTCTAGATAGAACTTTCCAAACTAATTATAGATCTTACCTCAAATTGATAACTTCTCTTGGGGAATAATTTGTCCATTTTATCTTAACTAATAAGAAGAATTAGTTACAACCTTATATCCCACTCATCCCGAATGATGGAGTGCTCTCTTTCTTGAGAATCGAGCAAGCCTATGCATAATCTCAAATAGAAAAGTGTATTCCACAAACCCCATCTACTATTTGGATCTGAGTCAATCCTCTGTACATCACAAGGACTTGAGCAACCTTTTGACATGACATAGAGAAAGACACAAATTTAGGTGCAAACTCATACCTTATAGCTCCTTTAGAACATCTCCTACTTTTGGAATGGGATAAAATAAAAGATAATACACAAAAAGAACTAAGGATTAGAAGTATAAATGCTTTTCCACAATGTGGGTTACTAAAGAGTTAGAGCTATAAGGGGCACTCCCTTGGGATGACCTCTTTTAGATAGAAATAAATAGTAGATCCTAGCAATGCATCCCTTCTCTTTTTAAGTAGGAATCATGCCTTTTATATAAAATATATGGATGAGAAGACACCCCTTCCTTTCCAAGTGAAGTATTACTTCACATCTTCAACTCCTAACTGAAGCGGAAGGGACTCCTAGAATATATATGATTGTATTTCTTATTTCCCACCCCTATTACATGTTATATTTTCATATAGCGATCTGACTCTTTGCCTTCTGAATCACTTTCATGTCATTCTTTCCTAATATGTGCATCTGGCTTCTAAGAAGCTCCACAAGGCATGAAAATAATGCGAAATCATGAAAAATACCACACTTTGATCCTAGAGACACTGGCTAGAAGGGTCCCTTTCAACTTAATGAAACTAGAAAGGATACTTCACTCTTATAGATTAATTAGTTGGGTAAATTAGTAGTTATAGAATTATTGACATCATAGAAGATGAATGAGAAAGAGCTTAGCCAACACAATTGGCAACACACGAAAGCAACAAAGGAAGAGTGAGCATGCAACATATGTGAATAGCACACTACACTATAATGGTAATGTACCACGTAGAGAATGAATGCGAAAGCTCCAGCCCCAATCAAGTTCACTTGCATATCTTTACTCGATCACTTAAAGCACATGCTCTCATGAATCTAGACTTTTTTATTCGTGACAGAAATTGAGTTGAATTCTCTCTTCTCTTCTCTGATCAATTAGCCTCATTAGACATCACAACCCATGCTTTAATCTAGGTAAGGCTTATTATTGTTAATGTTAAACAAAGTATATCCCAAACTGAGCTTTATTGCATCAAACTAATGTTATGTCATTATTTATTATTAATGGAAGCTTTGAGTTATAGAAGGCTGCTATGGTTCCTAGTTAAGTAAAAATCTTTTTTTGTTTAAAAAGGATAGAAAAACTGGGTTATTAGAAATGTTGCCTACTATTCCATTAGATCTCTAAAAAAGGTCTTACAGATGATTCCATCCATCGTGATCGACAACCAACCATCGCACATTTATGAGGGGTTTTTATGTGTAGTCTATAAAAATCCATATTATCAATTAAAGCTTAGAATATAAAAGAAAAGGTAGGATCTTGGGAATGTGTTACAATAAAAGCTCATAGAATTTAGAGTAATTACTTTGGTCATGGTTTTGAAGCCATGAATAGAGTAATTGTTCTCTAGAATGAAAATATTTCAACAAAAAATGATGTTGTGACTCATATCACTTAAAATTTTGGCTTTACTTTGAATAAGAAGTAGCTATGAAATATGCTAGAGGTGTCAACCGGGCCGGGCTGGCCCGGCCCGCATGAGGTAAGGCATGGTTTGGCCGTACCTGGGTAAAGCACGTGTCATGTCGTGCCGTGCCTGACCCGGCACAGATCAGTGCCCATGGCACTGACACAGCGGCATGGGTTCATTCCGTGTTCCCCTTGCTTTTCTCCTCTTGCAAAAAAGATCGCGGGTCGGGTCGGATCCAATCCGACCCGATGTCCCTCGAGCCAATCCAATTCCACCCACCCCCCAATGGGCAAAAAAAATTAAAAAAAAATTTTAATTTTAGCCATTGGATCTCGCCTCCAACTGCTAGGGAGCAGAATCCAACGACCCTCATGATTTTGCTCCCTAAAAAATTAAAATAAAATCAAAAAAATGACTTTTTAAAAAAAATATATTTTCTTTAATCTATAAATTCCACCCGCCTCTCTATAACATATATATTTTTCATAAATATTTTTTATCTCAAATCTCACATTTTCTCTCTCAAAAATATTGCTCCTCTCTCTCGAGACTCGGGATTTCGACATTCGGCTTGGATTTTCGGGAATCTCAACTTGAGTTTTGAATTTTGAGCTTGACTGTGGTGCATCGTGTACGTGATCGACCTCAGTGCTTTTACCGGGTAATTTATTTTAAGTTTTTTTACTTTCTCCCTCTAGTTTCTCTCTTTAGACCAAAAATAGAAAATTTTAAAATTAGTCATCTAGTCTCTAAATAACTATTATGATTAAAAAAAATCCTAAAAAATAATAAATACTAATAAAACATATTTAAATTTAGAAAATGAAAATATTACACAGAGGTCTGAGGCTGCTGAAATTTTGGTTTCTCCAGTCGTCTCAGCCCAAACTTCTAAAAAATAAAAAAACTAGGAGGACTTCTGTAGTTTGTACTCATTTTAATATAATAAAACAAAAAAATATTAGGGGTGAGGAAGAAGAAATGACACAGTTCAAATATTGTATGAGACTTTTAACATGTAAGAGTTCATTTGGGACTGGGCACCTTAAAAAGCATGCCGAATTATGCACCAAAAAATATGATCCATTAGATCCTAGGCAAACTCAACTTGGCACTACATTTTTTGAGACTGGATCGAGTCCAGTCTCAAAGTTTCTCCATTCATATACTCCAGCGAGTTGGGTAGGGACGGTATGGCCAGACTTATCACATTGATGGGTCTTCCGATCAAATTTTTGGAAGATCCAAGAGTTGTGCGCATCATGCAGATATATTTTCAGCCTGCTTATCATAGGATTCATAGGTTCACATCTAGGAATGACATCCTAAAATTGTATAAGTTAGAAAAATAAAAAATAATTAATGAATTTATGGCATATTGTAGAGTGGTGTCCATGACATCCGATATCTGGACAAGTCACGATGAATCATCTTATGCATATCTCACCAGCCACTATGTAGATTCTAACTGGACTATGGATAAAAAAATTTTAGGATTCTCTGAGATTCTCCATCCTCATGATGACCCGGCCATTTTTGAGTGTATGATTAAAATCTTTAGGGAATATAAAATTCAAAATAAAGTTTTTAGTATCACATTTGATAACGCATCTAATAATGGAATAGCAATTAACATGTTTGTTAGGAATATTAGAGACGCACCATTAGGAAAGATGTTTCATGTCAGATGCATGTGTCACGTGATTAGCCTGATTGTTCAAGCTGGTATGAAGGTGTGTTCTCTCGCAATGGATAATATACGTAGTGCACTAAAATATATTCGCACTCCTCATAGACAACAAGAGTTTGGTAGTCTTTATTTGTTTGCGAATCTTAAGAAGAAGAAATTATTTTCGGATATGAGACATTGTTGGAATTACACGTACCTGATGTTGGAATCATGTGTTGGAAATGAACACGTGATATCCGACTACGTCAATAGTAATAGTGAGGAACTTATTATTGACGACACTGATTGGGCTTCAAGAATTTTATTTTTTATGAAATGATGAACATGTGTTCGTCGGTTTATATGCCCACGACTTGCATTGTACTCATGTGCATATGCAACATTAGTAGCATGTTTAGGAAGTATCATGTTGACCCGACACATAGCCATATGGTTGTAGAGATGGAAACCAAGTACTTAAAGTACTGGTCCACCATTCCATCTTTTTATTGCCTTGCTGCATGCAAGGACCCTAGGGTTAAGGTGGAAGGGGTAGAAAATACATTGGCTTACATTTTTTCCTCGTGCATGAACCTGGAAGAGCCACCTGAAGGGTTCATTCACGAGAAGTTGACTGACCTGTTCACATACTACGATACTAGGTATGGTGATGGTGGTGGTGAGACTGTGATTACGAACATGAATACCTTGTTCGGAGATGATAATTTTTCCATTCAGCTAGGGAGGGGGAAGTGTAGGGGTGAACCATCACATAGGAGCGAGCTTTCTCGGTACTTAGATACTGATTACTGCTCAACCCTATCACATTCTGATACTAAGAATCTTGATATATTACAGTGGTGGAAATCATATGAGTCCACCTTTCCCGTGCTATCTAGGATGTCACGGGATCTACTAACTCCTCCGGTGTCGAGCACAGCATTGGAGTCTGCTTTTTCTATTGTAGTGAACGTGATTTCGGATAGTAGATCGAGATTACGTCCAGATATTGTTGAGGCCTTGGCTTGTTTGATGGATTGGAAGGATTCGAGGTTTAGCATCCATGATCATGCTGGAGCTGGGATTGGGATTGGGACTGTAGCCGCATTCACTGCGATAGCGGAGGAGTTAATTGCTGATGATGATGATCCATATGATACTGATCTTGATGTTGCGACTGTTGATGCTTATGATATACCGATTGACGATTGATGATGATCTACTGTTTTTTAATTTCGATGTTTTATTTTTTATTGATTGTATGCTTTATTTATACGTTACGTTGAAACTTTAATTTGTTTGGTTCGGACCTTCGGTATCTAATGGCTGATTGGTCATTTTTGAATTGGTTTGCTTATATATTTTTTACTTTTAAATTTTTTTAACATAATTTATTGATTTATTCAATTTTTTGTTTTAATTTTTCATTTAAAAATTTATAACTCTATTATATAATTCTAATAAATTTTAAACTAATTTTATAGTACACTAAAAAAAATTTTAACTTTGTAATTATAATAAATTTTAATAAAATTTAACAATTTTCTATTATAAATATATAATATTATACATTATCTATAATTTTATATATAATTTAATAATTTATATAATTAAAATAAAAACTAAAACAATAAATTAAAAAAAAATTTACTTGGCCCGTACGGCCAGGCCAGGCCCGGCTTTTTTAAACCCTGCTGGGCCAGGCACGAAAGCATGCCCGTGCTCAAAAAAATGGGCTAGCCCGGCCCTTTTAACACCTCTAGCAAGTAGTAAATAGGATTTTTATCTAACTATCATTTCCACAAATTATATCACTAGTTCATTTAACTAATAGTGAGACAACACTATTCTAATAGATAAACTAATATAAAATTTTAGTAGAATCTTAGATTTTATGGTTTGCATATTTTAATTCGTATGATATATTTTTAAAAAGTTTGTTTTATGTTAAGTTTGGATATAGAATAAAAGATAAATTATTATTAGAATGCCTCTTAATCCTAATGAAATACAAAGTATTTATCATCATTTAGCTAGTCCTAATAATGATCCCCTCATAGCTATCCCCTTAATATTTTATCACTAAGACAAGAAATCATTCATACTTGAGGGTCATTCATGAGTCCATATCTTTTAGGCAACTCATCAACTACCCTTGATAGTTACTTCATTTATACATTGTTGTTCTTCAACTTCTAGTGTTTTAATGTCTATGAATTAATATGTTCTTAAAAGTATTTGTACTTTCTGCTTCATAAGTGTCATACTCGCTATTTAGTATTCAAATTATCAAATATTTTTGTGTATTCTAGTGGTTTATAATGATGTGTAGGCATGAAAATAGAGTTAGTATCAGTTAATTTCATAACTTTTCTTTCAGTCTCATGTAGTTTTTATATCTATTCTTGTGTGTCATGACTCTACCAAGATGTTAGCATAATCTTTCACTCTATAACATATTTTTAGTGGCAATGATTTTATCATGGGGTCACAACTATACTCAGCTTAGAAAATTTAAATAATTGTGATATTAATTCTTTATCATAGTAACCAATTACTCCATAGGTACTCAAGGTAGCAACCAAGTCCAAACAATATGACTTTGTTTTTAATCTAGCTTGGTATTATCAATTCATAGTCGAGGCCTTTTAAGAAAGCCATACTTTTTGAGCTATATAAAATTACAGAGCCATAACTACTCATGCCAACACCATAAAAATTATTTAGTGTCATAAATTTTGGGACACTAAATATTATAAATTATATCACTTGAGTATGAGTATTCCCATAGCCATGACTCTTGTCTTGAAAGGAAGGAATAGCCATAATGCGTACACTCAAGCTAGTTGCTAGTTACTATGACATCTTCTCATCATGATGGTAATATGATATATGAGAGAAGAGAATGCTAGTGCCATAGTCACCTAAAGCTCCATGGATACTTGAGAGATATGAAAAAGAATTTTTCTGCTATAGTCATTTCCTAGTACCATGGCCATAACTAACATATGAGAGACCTTTTTAGTGTCATGATCATGTAAGACTAAAGAAAGTCCATTTTTGAATCCTTCTACTAGCACCATGCCTATATAATTAAATAAGAAGCCATCACCATTCTATAGCTATTTCCTAGCACCATGGCTCTCTATGGATTACACAAGAACAAAGGTATCAAGTTATGACTATCTCATAGCGTTACAACTTTATGTTAGAGAGACATTAAGCCTAAATCATAATCAGTATCGGTACTATGACTATGTGTTATAGAAAGATTAAGCTGCAAACTAGAGTCACTATGATTTTTTAGAATCATGACCTCAAGCTGAAGAGATGAAGGAGAGAGTAATGACTTTCTTTTGAAATTCATCACTACCTACTTAGATTAATACAAGGTCACCTTAGTATAAAAATAGAAGATAGTGAAAATGTAGGAAATCTCTTATTTTCCACTTCTTCTCCCTCATGAAATAAGATAAGTCATAAAAATTACCAAACCCTAGTGGTGAATTTCACACTCCCTATAGATTTTAAAAGCAAACAAGAGATGTAAGATCAATACTAATCTCTATAATTATGAGGCATAGCTCTCAAACTCATCTTCTTTAGAAATGAATTTAGGAATTTGTGTCAAACTAGGGTGGGCATAGGGCATGTGTAAATTGAGATGTGTGAAATGAATTGGCTTTTATTAATAAATGAATGTGTTGATTTATTTTATATTATTAATATTAATAGATGATGATTAATTAGAACTTGAACCAGGGTTTTAATTACCGATAGGGTTGTGCAAGATTATCATGGTGGGTGATAATTGATAAATAATGGAGCTCACTTAAGCATATGATAGGAAAGAAGTGATAACCCTTCTGACTATGATACATGAGATAAACTTATATGCTGAAACCTAAAATATGAGCATGTTAATTATCATGAGAATGATGCTTATGAAGCAAAAAGTACAAATACTCTTATATGTTAATCCATTGTATATATCTTATAATAATTGGTTCTTGATTGGAATGAATATTATATAGAGTATTCTTCTAAAGAGTTCACCTTTGGTATGAGAGTTGAATCATCACCAAGAAGGATATTGATAGAAAATAATCATGAAATAATTAAATATATTGTGACTTACAAGGTGGTGAAAATTATTGTGAGTTCTTTTTACTTGTATTATTCCTATTGGTGAACCTTGAAAGAAACATATGTTAATTTTGAGAGTATGACACTTAAGAAATTGAAAGTACAAATACTTATAAACTATGTCAATCTATGATCTTTAATATATTTAAGGTCATAGAATAAGAGTGTGCATATGAGGAAACCATCAATTATAGTTGATAAAGTTGTCCAAAAGGTATAAGATAATGAATGACTCTTGTATAGATATGAATTATTATGTCAAAGGTAACATATCGATGGGATAGCTTCGAGAGGACCGCCATTGAGATGATCTCAATTATGAAAATAACTATGTATTCCATTAGGGTAAGAAGTCATTATATAATATCTTACCCGTTATTCTATGTCCAACATAATATAAAAAGGATGACATAAAATTATCACATAGATTAAATGAATAAACTATGGACAAAAGATTGTTTAACAATCTGAGTATTCATTTTACAAAAAAAATGTATTATCTCATTTTTGAATAACTGAATTACTGATACAATTCCTATGAGATTGATATTTAGACAAAAGTATAATGTTAAGGGCACCAATAGTAATATAGAGACCCAAACTTAATAGGCAAGTTGTCCAACAGCCTGTCCACTAGCATATCTTGGATGATTATTGGAAGTATATCATGATGGTCAGTTATTCTAAAATTTATTTGTAACTAATTGAAGCTAATTACTCTCTATTGAAGTTGAGTCTAAAAGTTATGATTCAACAACATTAATATAGAGGAAAAGAATCAGATGACCCTAATGGACATGTCACATTATTTTTGGATCTATGTGACACTATGAAAATAAATGGAGTTAGTCATGATACAATAAAATCATGCTTATTTCCATTTACATTAAGTGGTAAGACATAAAGTTGGTTCCAATATTTACCACGAGACTCCATTGAGAGTTTTGATGAATTAGTGAGGGTATTTCTCAATAATTCTTTCCACCTCAAATTATTTTTCAACCGTAAAGCTAGATAAGCCAATTCCAATAAAAGGACCTTGAGAATTTAAATGATGTCTGAGACCATTTTATTGAGTTATTGAGTAGATATCCTCAACATGGACTTGATTTGTGGTTTCAAACCCATAATTTATAGTATAGGTTGAACTATATGACAAGGTACATAATTTATATGGTCACCAACGTATTTATTATCAAAAAATCATCGAAGGAGAAATATCACTTATTTGAGGAGCTAGCCTACCAAACTCCAATGAATTGTTCATCTGGGAGAAGATAAGTTGGAATGTTGGAGTTGGATAGGTTCATTATCATTGAAGAAAAGAATGAAACTCTTTTGAAAAAGCTTTATGCCTAAGAAGAAAAGAGAAGAATTTCATGAGATATCACCACTTTATATCCACATGAATTGGTAGACTTATATCTCATTTATCAAATTGAAGAAACCGACCAAAATCATAGCAAAGGATATATATGTGTTTTGGCCCAACAATAATGTCTATAATACATTACTATACAAACATGAGAAATAATAAAATTTGTCATTTAGGATTTAGGGCTATTGGAGTGGGCTACACCATATCAGATAATTCTCTAGAAATATTGAGAATAATATAATGAACTACACTAACCATTACCAAAGAGAACAAAAGCTAAATTTGGATGAATGGGTGCAAGTTATCTTAGTAGATAAAAAATCTAAAATCCATGACAATTAGAGGTGTCAAATGGGTCGTGTCGTGCTAGCACCACCAATTTTAGTGAGGCATAACTATCCCACTTTACCATACCAGGCATGAAATGAAATGGTTCTCATGTTGTGTTTGACACGACATGATTACCATAATAGTAGCCTGACACCGCATAATTGGCCCACAAAATGTTAGGTAGTGTTGGGCCTAATATGGGTCATGCTAATTTGAGCCGGTTTGTGCTAGCACAAATCATATCATTTTTTGCTAATTTTTGTTTTTTGGGATGTAATTTTAAATTAGAATAAAATATTAATTTTTTAAAAATTTATTTAGTTAATTATTATTTGTTATTTCATTAATTATTAAAAATAAAAATAATATACATAAAAAAAAATAAGAAAATACAAAATAAAGAAAAAAATGATATTCTAGTATTTTTATTTTGCAATCCACATTCACATATCATGATTATGACATCATGTTTGGTTTAGTTCAAATAAAAAATTTTAAAACTCATTTATTTCAATAATAAAAAAGTAGAATATAATGAATGCGAAAATCATAATGAAATAAAAAAATAGCAAAAAAAAAGATAATAAGTATAATCTAATACATCAATAATGCATATATCATAATAAAATAAAAAAAATGGCAAAAAAATAGGCACTATCATATTATCATTATAACATAAATTAAGAATCATCATTAAGTATCTATGATATAGTCGTGTGGATGTAGGTGTAGATTATCATCATGAATGTGTCTGAAGATATCGCTAGTGCTCTTAATATTTTTGATAACTATGTTTCATGAATCATTTTTCTCCATCATCTCTTGCACCTTTATTTGAATGCCCAATCTCAAATCTTTCTAGTCCTTCATGCATGAAAGTATCTCTATGATATCTTGTAATAATTGCAATCTTCTAACTGAAATAATATTGACTATCACAGAAAAAGCAGACTCATATGCTATGCTAGACACCAGAGGGGTCAGTAGATCACGTGTCATCTTTAATAGCACAAGATAGATGGATTCATATGATCTATACTATTACAAAATATCTAAATTATTATGATCATCACGTAATAGGATTGATCAATAATCGATATCTAAACACATAGATAAATTGCTTCAATTCGATGGACCACTCCATCATTTTTCCTTGGTTAACTGAATGGAAAAGTTATCATCTCTAAATATGATGTCTATGTATGTACTCAAAGCCTAGCTATAACTATCATACATAGTGTCATAATATGTAAACGAGTTAGTTAATTTTTCATAATTGAACTATTTAGCTTGGTGTAATTGGTTCATGCATGTGGATAGCTATATAAAAATATTTTTTATTCCTTTCACCTTAACCCAATGCAAGATTTCATAAAAATATAAAAACTATCATAATTGAACTATTGAGAGTAGTATTCCCCATCTCTAATAATTGGAATAAGTCTTGCATCCCTTGCTTGTTTGTGAAACCTCAAGAGATAGAAAAATTTACTCATAAGGTTTGATAGTTATCATAGCTTTGCTTGTTGCATGGAGGAAGAAGAAGAAATAGAGAAGCTCTTTTGATTTTCTCTATCTTCTATTTTTATACACGAGCGATTTTATATTACTATAAGTAGAAAGTCATAATTTCAAATAAAATCACAACTTTGATCTTTATCTCTTAAGCTTGAGGATGTGACATTAGAAATTAGCAATGACTCAAGATTGTATTTTGATTTTTCTATTGACAATAACCATGAATTGGGCCTAATGTTTCGATAACATGAAGTTACGATGTTGTGAAGTAGTGACAACTTTATAGATTTGTCTTCTTGTCTTTAATAAAGGGCTATGCCACTAAAAAATGGCCATGACAAGGTGAAGAGATACTCAAATTGATATATGGCCACAAGGTTGTGATAAAACCATAATGTTGACATTGGTCCTTCTTGATTATTGTATGGTCATGATTTTGTGATATAGCTATGGCACTAAGAAGATCTTGTGTATCCTATGTATTTAATACTAGGAAATTGCTGTAACATAATTTTTTTTTCATATATCTTTAAGTGTCCATAACATTATGTATGGGTGGCCAAGACAAAAATTTTCTTCTCTCATATATTATATTTCCATGGTACAACATGAATACTATGACACTATCGATTAGCTTGAGTATAAAAGTTATGACTTTGCCTTTCTATTAGGATAAGAGTCATAACCTTAGGAAATGACTATACTTGAGTAATATCTATTATAAGATTTAGTATCCCAGAGTTCCAACTCTGTAGCTACAACTTTGGCATGAGTAGTTTTGGATTTATAACTTATGTAGCTCAAAAGTAATGGCTTTGGATTTATAACTTTGGATTTATAATATCTACCATTTTTGTTTGATTCATCTAGGCCACTGTGCAGTGCTATGCATGACATGGTTTTTATCATGGACCATGCCATGCTAGCCTAGTTCAAAAAAGAAGTAGACCATCATTTTTTTTGGCATGACTTTTGGGTAGGTCATGCCGAGTAGTGAAAGTTGGGTTAGGCTTGGCTAGGCTAACTCAGGTCAAGCCAGGCTAGCTTGGATTTAGGCTAGGCTAGTCTAGGTTTATTCTAGGCTAGTTTGGGGCAGGCTAGGCTAGCCTAGGTTTGGCCAAGCTAGCTAGCAATAGGCCATGCTAGCTAGTTTGGCTAGCTAGGCTGAAACTAGCCTACATGTGTTGTCATGTCGGGTCATGCCATACCGAGCCTCCCATGCCAAAACAATTGTTTAAGCATGGCCCGAACCATGCCACATGCCAACTTGGGGCCCTTCCAAGCATGGTTCTAAATTGTGATGTATTGTGTCAGGCATGGCTAAACCATGCCGTGCCAGGGCCACTCAACTCGGTTGACACCTACTCTAACTTAAGACTAGAGCTATATTAAAATTAAAGTCATTGTGCTTGGACTTGACCATGACCTTGAGTACCAGTGAGGTACTTTATTGTTGTAATGTAGTATTAATATGGTATCCATTTAAATTTCACTAGATATGTATGATTATGAATCCAAGTTAATGTTATAATCACTAAGAATGTGTCACATAGTTAAAGGTTTGTTTTAACGAGTTAATATAGTCATTATATACAAAGATTGTCACAACCAATTAGATAAAATTTTAGCTAAGAATGAATACTATAACTATGCATGACTTGGTATTCTACTCCATATACTAAACACCTATATAAATTTATTGATTTCATGACTATTCATTAAAACTCAACAAACTCAAAAGTTATGAAATCAAACAAAAATTTTATCATTCCATGCCTACATAATATCATAAACCATCAAAATACTTATGAATGTTCACTAGTTTGAACACCAAACAATGTTCACACTTTCTTCTCAACTTATTGTTTTACCTTCTTGTTTATTTCTTCCTTTAGTTTAACGTTATCTACATTTGTTTCTTGGGATTTTTCATTATTATATGCTTTAACTTTAGTGAATATCTTGATTCTTTTTTCTATGTTGATTTGTCCCATTTCTTTTTGAATCCCCAAAGTCATGGCACTAGGTATGGCCATGGCTTTCCCTTTAAGCTTTACCTTACTCTTTTCATCCTATAATTCTAAAGTCATATTATTAAGTAAAGTCGCAACTTTATCTTGAAGCTGTTCCTTGCCCTTTTCATTATGTAACTCCAATTCCATGACACTGTTCATAGCTATGACTTTGTCTTTAAGTTTCTGATATATAATAATTTATTTTGTATCCAATAAATCACGGCACTAGGCATACCTGTGACATTTTCTTTGATTGGCTCTTCCATAATTTTTCTTAGCCTCTCCATTGATCTCTTAGCTTCCTTGGAGTTGACAACACAAGACTTTTCTAATGTCATAAATTTGAAGAATACTATGACCTCATAATAGTCATCTTCTTTTATTTCCTAATTTTCATAACTCCAATATAATTTTTTTTAATATTGCTCATCTCCTCGCTATCACAGCTCCAAATTTGTTTTTCTCCTTCTTGTCCTTTGTCTTTATCTCCTTTGTATTCCACTAATAATTCTTATTTTTTGCATTGTAATATAGAAAAGATACTCAATCCTATAATAACACATTTCATCATCATCATGACCCTATAAGTCATTATAAAATTAAAATACACTTTAGTTTCATAAGCATCATACTCATAATATTTATTATATACTTTCCCATGAATTACACCTATAAAAATTATACAATAGGAATTGACTCACTTGGTTGTCACTATCATACAAAGTACCTCATCTTGTGAGTAATTTGGTACTCCAAATATTGAATAATTTGTATTATTTGGAAAGTAAATATAAGCGTGTTTACATATATTTTAGTATTTATTAAAGAGATTTTACTAAATTTTTATTTTGAATGGATTTGAAAAATATTAGTGAAATCATAAAGAATTTTATTAAAAATTATGGACTAAGAGAGTAAAAACTTGGAAGGGAGAGGATAAATAAAAAGTCATGATAGTTTTCTTGTCATGCCTTATGTATACCCTCCTCACCTTAGTTTTAATAGTTAAGACATCCTTTTTTGGCCAAAACTTTACCAAAACAGTCATGCATTCTTTTTATACTATGACTATACCATAAAGCTGACATAATCATTTCATTATACAATACATTCATCATAGCAATGATATTTTCTTAAAGTCATATAACACTAGCTCTAAACCACTTTATAACTATGACATTATTTTCATATCATTGTAGAGAATTACTCCACTAGTACATGTAATCATGGCATCTAGAGCTATGACTTATTCAAAGCAAAGCCAAAACAATAATTAATGTGAGTCACGATATTATTTTCTAATATAACTTTTTCATTCCACATAGTAATTACTATGGTCATGAACAATTCCAATGTAGTAACTTTGTATTACACAGAGCAAATATAAAGTTATGGTTACTCTAACACTATGACTTTATGGTGCAAAAAATTTTTCCTTAGTCATGTTGATCTCAAAGTTGTGGTAATTTGTTCTCAAAAATAAGACCATAGTCGTGGCATTCCTAGTGTTGCAACTTTGTGTTATAACAATTTTAATCTTAGTCATGGAAATCCTAGCACAAAAACACTTTGCTCACAGATTCAAGACCAAAGCCTTGACTATTTCTAGTGTCGTAACTTTGAGTTACAGAGAGATAAGTATTCAACATAGTCATTCCCAACACCACAATATTTGTGGTCTAGAGAATATTTATCAAGGCTTCTAACTTAAAGTATTATATGGATCTCCAAAGTATAAAAGCTACACTTAAAAAAAAAAGAAATAAGAGGAAAATGGGAACATGACATGCAATGCCAAGAATCCTAGGTGATACAAATTCAACCCCAATTAAGAGCAAATCCAATGAGAATAGCAAGCAACATCAAATGGAATTAAAATTATGTGCTTATAAAATCATCTTGGCATTCATTGGGACTCTTGAATTCATTAGATATCATTCAACATATTTCTCATTATTTCTTGCATAATGTCTAACTAAATTTAATTTAATGATTGATAATGTAATTGTATTGTGAAGAATTATTGATGTTATGAGTTTATGGCGTGTATTTATGTGGTATTTGTATGTTGATAGATGTAGATGCAATTTATAAGTAGAAATTAAGGTTTTTACAAATATGTCAGTTTATGCATGTTAGGTATGGTAGACGGTGATATGTAAATCATGAGACATGCTCATATTATTTGATAATAAGGAAGTGATAGTGTTTCTAATCTTAACATATGACATAAATCAATGTGTGAAAACACAAAGTTGAGATATATTTAATTATTTTGAGTAAGATGATGAAGAAGCTAAAAGTATGAACATAATAAAAATGAATCCATTATACACTATCAAAAAGAATTAACTTTCAAGTAATATGATAGTTAAGTAGAATGACTTACCTATGAGTTTCTCCATAGTGTAAAAGTCATGTGTCACTATGGTAGATGATGAAATACATATTATGGGACACACTCAGATAGGCAAGACTCGTATGGTAGTGACAACTCTATGAATTATTCACACTTGTATGAAATTCATAGGTGAGATTTATGAAAAGACATTGATTTAATTGTTAGAAGTATGATGCTTGCAAATATGAAAATACAAATTTAATTAATACTATATTATCTCACATCCTAGAGATAATTAGAGGTTATAAAATAAAAATACATACTCAGAGTAATCATAAAAGGTCTATTGATGTATTGCCTAATAAGAGTAGATGTGCGAATAAACCTTACATGGAATGACATGTTACTTTGGTGTAGAAATATCATGTGGTCAATTATTAGGAGATTATCATTGGTAGTGATAGTACAATGGATGACTACCACCTTTTATACAAATAGAGCACAATGGCATTTCCATGCCAATCAACCATTCATTTAATAATTAAACACAATATTAATCATGTTAGAGTATGTCCTAAAAGTCAATCATTCATTTTGGACTTTTATATCATATCTTATGTGTATAAGACATCATTTTATGATTGTTATATGTATTTAGATCTATGCAAATTTTATGTAAATATAATAATGCCCGAGAGTGATATATTCTAAGAAATACTACTCTAAATTATCCCTAGTCAAGTATTAATATTCAAGAGCAATATTAATACATTAAGTTAACACATGAGTATATGTTGGAGAATATATACAGAAATTACCCGCTATGAGAATGTTGCATATATTGTTATATAAGTATCATACACATTATCATAGTGTCTTTCGTATGAATTATCTATTGACCTGAAGTTACTATGGTTCTTTACAAAAGGAGTTATATACTTTAGATTCTAATGCTACATATAACAAGGATAGTTATAAAGTTATTTACTGGGTATATAATAAAGTGTGCAGATGGATGTAATTGATGTAGATGGAATTTGTCCCTTCTATATAACAAAAGTTATATCAATTGGTCCCTTGATTGAGTTGAACTACTAATATGCATGATCATGCTCAAATAAGTCAATATGAGATATTAAGCTTATTTGTTTAAGTTGGTCTACTCAAAGATCAAGAAAATTATATGGTTATCTTGGTTATTACATGATCTCGTTATTGATTGTTCCACCTAAACTAAACTTCATCATGATATTCAAAGTACTTTTCAAATTTCTCATAATGATGTTCTTCATGAATGTACTAAATATATTGAGATTGAATATTACTTCACTCATCATCATCTTCTTCAAGGTGCACTCACACTTTAGTTTATTCACTTTGAAGATTAGTAAGGTGATATCTTCACAAAATCTCTTTAACTAAAAAATTTTGAAGCATTAGCTTCAAAACTCAAAATAATTTCTCTTAAACCACCATGAATTTGAGGGCATGTGTTAAAATATCATATACAGTTGTCTATATATTAATAATAACTATGAATTTATTATAATTTTATTTTATATAACTATGTATAGCCTGCATAAGGTTTTGTTTGTACATGTATATGTCAATGAATTTTTTTTTTCAATAAAGAGAGTTTCTACATATTTTATTAATAAATATATATATGTATATAACCATTAACATAATCATATTTTTAATTATGTAAATAGTTATAGTATATAACTATATATATATATATATATATATATATATATTATTACAAGTGAAACCCCAACCCAATTGGCTTGTGGGCCAATCACCCGAGACCTATAAGAAAAACATGATAATTTCATCCCAACCATAGAGTGAGTTGTATGAGATTCTAACTTGCAACTTAAAAGTTGTGAGCTACACATTCAATCAACTCAACTACCATGTGGTTGGTGTGTGTGTGTGTGTGTGTGAGTGGGTATCAATAGTTATCTACATTATAATCAACACATATACACAAGGTCGCCACTCATGAGTGTATATACTAGTACCCATAAGGTAGCCACACATTTACCTTGTGGGTTAGAGTTATTTTGTTACAATCATATGTTCATGAGTACTACAAGAACATACCTCAAGCTTAGCTCCGTTGTTGATCTTTCATTTTTCTCACTATTCTAGATGGGTGCGAGGAAGACGACATTGGTATAGTTGATTAGATGTTGTCAAACTAAAGTCTCCTCATTTTATATCTTTGAAATTAGAAACCAAACATTAATAATTTTTGATTATAATTAAATTAATTATCCCGATGACATATATACACATATTTAAAATAAACAAAAATTTTAAGACTTCTTTCATCACATTTAGATAATGCTATGGAAGGGACCCCGACTTGAATAAGATCTCAGCTTCTAAAATAAATTATTTTTCATAATAATTTACTTTAATTATAATCTATATCACTACATAATATAATTGTACTTTCTCACATATTAAAAATATTTTATGTCATTTGTTACTTAACACTAATTAAACTCATCGTGTTAAGATTATAGATATTCATTGATTTAATTAAATCATTGATGATCCAATTTAATCAACCTCAAATTATTTTCTTGATATTTTCTACTTAACTTATTTGAATTGCTATATTAAAATTAATCTATAAGGTTTAGTAATATCAAAACTTATAAGTTTTTTCAAGGGGGTATCATCAATCCTTTTGATAGGATATAAATTCAATTAATATTCACCATACGCTTGATAAAGTTATTCAATTTATAGAATTCTCAAATCTATTTATAGACCTTACCATTTATGAATCAAAATAATATTTAACAAACATTCATAAATAATAACTACTTCTAAAATTATAGTAAAAATATTTATAAAAACTATGATATATTTTATTTTACAAGGCAATACAAAATAATTATACTATGTTGGTCTATTTGAATATACTCAAGTGTACAAGTATTATAAGTCATAACTTTACTATTCAACATAGTAAAAATAGATCTATTAAAATCTAGTTTTATAATCCTACCAATAGGATGTTCAATTTTATCCATATTTTTTTAAAATTTTTTTAATTAATTCTATCCAGATTATGAATATTAAACTTATATTCTACAAGTACCGATAATTCAATCTTCTGTGCAAAAACCAATATATATGCACCAAATCATCTATAAGTAGAATAAAGGATAGTTATATTTTTATAAATTCAACTCATTATAAAATCTTTTTTTAAAAATAACAAGAACATTTAAATGACCTTTAGTATAAACTGGTTCTAGCATGTACACAAATATATACATTGTATATCATACATAATGTATATGCATAATGCATATACATTGTGTATAAACACTACATATTTATGCATATACATCTGGCATATACATTATATATATACTATGTGAATATACTCTATGTATATGCATAATGGATATACTCATCATATACACATATATACTCTTATGTATATATGTTAATTATACCCAATATATATGCATATACACCATATATATAAGTAGTATATATATACAACATATATCTAAGTATATAGCCTATGTATACATTCATATACACAACATATATACATACTATTTATACATAATACATATACAATATATATGGATATATTTGATATGTGTATATGTAATATACATATACACATAAAATATATACATAGTGTATATACCATATATAATATGTATACATACATACAATAAATATATTATGTATATATAGATATTACATATGATTAACACACACACACACACACTATTTATTAATAATAGAAAATTTTTTCATAAATATTTCATAGGTTAGTTATATATGGATATTTATGCTATGTGTATGTACATACGTAGACATACTTATGTTGCAATATTTAAGTATATGTGTGTATATAATTAAGTTTTTAAGTTTTGTTTTCTTGATTTTTATATCATATTTCTTAGATGTTGATGTGAGATATACATGAATATTTTTGGGATTGATGCATAAATCTCCAAACCATCAATAACGCAACATATAGGTTTATTTGTTTCCAAACAGTCAAAAATGTGCATATATACACAAAATATTTTAAAAATTAACGGAGCAATTTCGTCTGGGTTGACGTGTGCTCGACATAGACATCAATAAAACAAAATCTCGATCTTCTCAAAATTGCATCTGGGCTCAGGACATCCGTACCCCCCAATCACAAACCATCCTTTTGTTCCGTAGAATCCAGTTACAATCTCGTTTTGTAACTTTATTATTATTATATTTTTCATAGTAAACATTCGAAGCATAGCTCTCATTCAAAGATCTGGCAGTTATTAATTTCCACTCCTATTAAATATGGAGACACTTCGTTTTACAAATTAATGTAATCTTGGCAGTCAGTGTAATTGTATCTGATCTTTTTTTGCACTGCTGCCATTTTCTTTTCTGGGATATTTGGTTTTCCTTAGATCCGAGCTTGAGCAATTTAATTCAACTGAGTCAATTGTTCGGCGGCGGATGTTATAATTACTTTTGTTGGTGGATCAAAATCAGAAGTGCTGTGTTTCGGGAATAGGGGCGATGAGATGATAGGGGTGGTGTGTTTTGTGGGATCTAGGAAGAGATAATGAGCAACTGCGGGTCATTAGGAATTCAACATAATGGTGGTGGTGTTAATAGACCAATCCTGTCTTTTAAAACGCCTTCTCGTTCTAAGCCTGCAAAGGTGATGAAAGAGATGGATAAAGTTTTCCATTGGATATGTAAATTTACTGGTCGAAAAAAGGTCGGAATGCTGCTTCTCTGCATCATCTCTGCGGCAGTTTTCTGTTGGGTTTTATACGTGGGAAAAGGTGTGGTCCATCTATTCATCTATTTTCTCATTGTTAGATTCATAAATCGTGATTATGTTGTGTTCTAAGACCTGCTTCTTTGTCCCCCCAACCTGGAATCTGGATCCTAGTTATCTGTTGCTCATCGTAGACCACTCATGCGTACTGAAAATTAATTTTCATCGTTGATTTCACTTACTGTTCGAATCTAAAATACATATTTAGTGGTTTAGTTACGGCAGATTGCACCACTCGAAGATGATTTTAGCGATTTGTTTAGGTGAATTTCATTGCTCAGATGGAATTTAACATGTACTTTATGCGCTAATTCTTCTTGGAATCCCATTAAGTACAGTTCTCCTCTTAATCTATCCATTTTTTTTTAGTTTGTGCTTACTATCGAGTATCAATGTATGTGTTTGATCTTCTTTCTAGGTGAAGATGTACAACAAGGTGATCATGTTCCAAACATTAGTATCAACAAAACTATGCCTTTTATTAGTTCCAATAACAAGGTTTCGTTTCTCAAGCATACATTTGAAAATGTCATGCTGTCACCTCCTGCATATTTCTTGGGGTATGCTCTTCCTTCAGGACATCCTTGTAATAGTTTTATACTTCCCCCACCTCCAGTAGATAGAAAAAGAACTGGACCACGTCGTAAGCATATCTTCTTTTGAAGATACTTTTTGTCATTTATTTCAGTTTCTAGCAAATTCCACCAGACATAACATACATAAGTTAGTATTTACTGATTGTTTCTTTCTTCTTACTCCTGTTCACAGCATGTCCGGTATGCTATCTTCCTGTACAAGAAGCTATTGCATATATGCCAAAGTTTTCTTCATTTTCTCCTGTGCTCAAAAATTTGTCATATGTCTTTGAGAATCCAATAAGTAGAGATGAGGATTTGGAGGCTCAGATTTTGGTGGATATCCTACTCTTGAATGGAGAAATGAATCATATAATATTAAAGAGTCAATGAATGTGTATTGTGGGTAAGCTCTATTTTTTTGTTTGTTGTTTCCATCATGTAGAATTAGTTGGATATATTTGTGTTTTTATTTGTTTTATGTGAATGAACATCTATCAGATTTGTTCGAGGAAGAAGGCCAGGCCAGAATACAGGGTTTGATATGGATGAAACTGACTTGTCTGCAATGGAGCAATGCCAAGGAATAGTTGTTGCATCAGCAATTTTTGGTACGTCTCTGGGATGCTATTGATTCTATCTTTTTTTTGCTGTATATCTATTTGATAAATCTTACTTTTAAAATTTTTTTAGGTGCTTTCGATAACATACAGCAGCCACGCAATATCAGTGATTTTTCCAAGAAGACAATCTGTTTTTTCATGTTTGTGGATCAAGAAACTGAAGCATATTTGAAGAGGAATAGTGGATTGGATGGCCGTAGGAAGATTGGCTTGTGGAGAATAGTTGTGGTGCGTAATCTTCCTTACACAGATGGGAGACGCAATGGGAAGGTAACAATTTCTATGTTTTTTACAGTAATTTTTAATGTGTCACTGTAGCAATGGTTTGCATATTACAGGTTCCAAAACTGCTGGCACATAGGATATTTCCTAATGCCCGCTTTTCTCTATGGATTGATGGGAAACTTGAGCTTCTAGTTGATCCATATCAGATTCTAGAAAGGTATTCGAAATTTATTTCCAACTACATGAATGTAACTTATTAGTTACTTTTTTTCATATGTGAACTTTGGAGCAATATTGAGATGCAAGTGCAAACTCATTAAGTATAGAATATTAAATAAAAATATTAAAAAATATCTAGATCTGTCACATCTATAGAACATAAAATAAAAAAAAAAGATAATTTGGGTGATTTGAATATGTAAAAAGTAGATTATATGCAGTTCCAACTAAATAATATTTAAATTAATAAATTAATGAATGACAATAAATGGTAGTTCATTAAAAATTTGGATGAAAGAAATAAAAAAACATATATCAATTGAATCTGTATTAGAGTTTTTGGGAAGATCATATTGTTTTAAGGAGTACATTATAAATGATCAATTCATTTGTATGAAAGGTTTTTCATAGGGCATGTTGCCATGGATTATTGATATGTGTTTTTCTCACTTTTTTCATCTACAGTGGCTAGTGTCATCAAGCCATTATATTTGAATGGTAGTGTAGTGCATTGCACATTTCCTGGGTTCATCCATAATTAATGAAATTTAGAGTTAAATTTTTAACTATTTAGTTGCATGAAAATAAAAAGATCAAAAAAAAAATTATACTTGAATGATATTGTTGTAATTTTATAATTTTATGTTTATTTTTCTTTTTAGTTATTGATTAATGTCTTTTGATAGGAGTATCCAATATGTTAATCTAATTATTTTTAGTTATTATTTAAGGATAATATTTGTATTGAATTATTATGGAGTGTTATTTATATTATTCATTTGTGCTTGGATTTCTATATGGTATTATAGTGAGGTCAGTGAGAATTAAATCTTAAATTTGAATTGTAAACCCTAAGAGGAAGAGGTGTGTTTACTATGCGTCAACCTCTTCTAGAGGTGTCAAACGGGACATGCTGGGCGGGCCCGACCCATTTTTTTCAGGCCCGACTATGTTTTCATGTTGGGCTATACACGAAATAGTTACTATACTGTGCTGTGCCTGGCCCGGGATAGTTTTGTGGAGTTCAGCCTGGCATGGGCCCGCATAACGATTAAAAATAGGGTTTCGGCACAGTATCGTGCTGGGCCAGGCAAGGCATGAGGCCCGGTTGGCCTCGGTATGGAACGACACTGATCGTGCCGTGGTCGGGCACGGCATGAGCATGGGCACGGGCTGGCCCAGACACGGCCGAATCGTGCTATGCCTCAGTGCCGGGCCTGGCCGACTCCCGCCCGGTTGACACCTTTAACCTCTACTTGTCGTGGTCATGCGAGAAGCCGAGAACCTTGGTTCCACAAAAAAATAATGAAGCACGCTGATGCATGGTGGTTATGTGAGAAGATGTTATGGTTGCATGGTGTTTGGTAATGATGCATAGGGAACGCATAATGGATCTCAACATAATAGTGTTATTTTTTATTTTATCAAATTGGAGTTTGGGAACCTTAATTTTAGTATTTTTGGAATAATTATGGTTTTGGTTTATATCTCTTGATGAGAGTATTCAACCTATATGTTATTTCAATCATTTTATCAATTTTATAAGAGTACTTTTTGTATTGAGTTATTATGAGTATTATTTTTATGAAAATTTGTGTTATGATACACCAAATATAAAATAATTAAATTCTTTTTTTAAAATAATTGTATCTTGGTGTAATAAAAATTGAAAATTTGATTTTGTTCCCAACAAAAATATTAGTTCAAAAACATAATAAAAAATTAATTAAGACATTAACTATTGCGTTAATAGTAAACAATCATCCATCTGGGATTCGAACCTACATGCTTGACATTGTAAAAGCACTCCTCTTACCACTTAGCTACACAAAGAAAATCTATTAATTTTCAAAAATATTTGTATATATATAAACATATTCTATGTATTTGTAGATATTTAAACATAAATATATATATATAAATATGTATACATAAACACATATAAATCAAGGTATTCAAAGGCGTTTTCCAGGCGCGCCTTGATGCGCGCCTCAGGGCGAGGCGTGGGAAAAATGCCTTGAGGCGTCGGAAGAAAAGCGTAACATTATGAATCACTTTTCCAGTTTGAATCGATCGACCTTTGCGACGTTGACAACCAGTTTGAATCACTTCTCCAGCGGCGATCTCGTCTCGGCTCCATCTTCAGGTATGTCTTCTCTCCCGATTTCTCCTTCTTCATCTCGATTTGTGTCGTCGACCTCCCGATCTGTATCGTCTCCCCCTGCAAATCTCGATTCCTCCCCCCCTCGGCGACCTCCCGATCCTCCCCCTTCGAAATTCCGATCCCGACAACCTCCCGTGCCCCATTTCCCCCTCTGAAATTCCACCCACCCGGTGACCTCCCAATTCTCTCCGGCCCCACCCCCCCCTCTCCCCCGTGCGAGCTGCTCCCGATTCCCCCCTCCCACATTTCTTTTTTTTGTTAAATAATTTAAAAGAGATTCATCCAATCTCTTTTCTTCTTAATTTTTTTTTTATTTAAGGTAATTGGAGCTTCAGCTTTTAAGTTTATCATCTTTTTAAAAAAAAAAATTCAAACAGCCTTAAACATCCTTTCGATTTTTTTTTAAATTCCTCTAAACAAATATTGACTTTTTAAAATTTAAACCAATTAAATTCTTAATTTCATTTTTAAATTCCTTTCAATTATGTATTGTTATTATTTTTTAGTCAATTATATTGTTATATAGAAATGTGAATATTATTATTGGTATTTTTTTTAGAATGAGTTCCTCCAATTCAAAAAATTCAAGAAGAGATTTTGTCTGGAAATATGTTATTAAAATTTCTAGGGAGCAATATTTGAGATGTAAATTTTGCAATCAAAGATGTACGGGAGGGGTGAACAGACTCAAGCATTACTTAGCCGGAACTCATCATGGTACGAAACCATGTCCCAAAATTAGTGAAAATGTTAGATTGGAATGCAAAGAAGCATTGGCCAATTTTAAGGATCAAAAAATTAAAAGAAATAAATTGCTTCAAGAAATTGGTATGGGTCCAACTTCAATGCCTGAGAGTGCTTTGTCCAAAACAATAGGTGCCTTAAGGAGAGAAAGTGGAAGTGAGAGTGGGAGTGGGGAACCTATTCCTAGGGGATTCATGAATCAATTTACCACTTCACAACCTCATCAAAGTACTTTGAATTCAAGGTGGAAGCAAGAAGAAAGGAAGAAAGTGTGTAAAAAAATTGGTAGATTTATGTATTCAATAGGTCTTCCATTCAACACTGTGAATAATCCTTATTAGATTCCTATGATGGATGCAGTTATAAATTTTGGGCCCGGGTTTAAGCCTCCATCTATGCACGAATTGAGGACTATGGATTCTTAAAGAAGAGGTGAATGACCTAAGTATCATTATGAAAGATCACAAAAAATCTTGGAAACAATATGGATGTTCAATTATGTCTGATGGTTGGACAGATAGAAAGAGTAGGTGTCTTATCAATTTTTTGGTGAATAGTCCTGCTGGCACTTGGTTTATGAAATCAATTGATACTTCTGATACAATAAAAAATAGGGAATTGATGTTCAAATATCTTGATGACGTGGTTGAAGAAATTGGGGAGGAGAATGTTGTGCAAGTCATTACTGATAATGCCTCTAATTATGTAAATGCTGGAATGAGGCTTATGGAAAAAAGGAGAAAATTGTGGTGGACTCCTTGTGCTGCACATTGTATTGATTTGATGTTGGAGGATATTGGAAAGGTAAATATTCATGCAACTACACTTGTTCGGGCTAGGCAAGTAGTGAAGTTCATATATGGGCATACTTGGGTTTTTAGCTTGATGAGAACATTTACAAAAAATCATGAACTTCTTCGTCCAGCAATTACACGGTTTGCTACTTCATTTCTTACTCTCCAAAGTCTTTATAAGCAAAAGCAAGCTCTTATAGCAATATTTTTCTCAGAAAAATAGTGTTCAAGCAAATGGGCTAAAAAGGTAGAAGGTGTGAAAGCTCGAAGTACAGTGTTGTTTGATCCAAATTTTTGGTCTCATGTTGCTTTTTGCATAAAGACTACTGTTTCATTAGTTAGTGTCTTGAGAGAGGTTGATTCAGAGGAAAGACCAGTCATGGGTTATATTTATGAGCTGATGGATTCGGCTAAGGAGAAGATTGCATTTAATTGTGGGGGAGTGGAGAGAAAATATGGCCCAATTTGGAGGAAAATTGATGCAAGATGGACTCCGCAACTTCATCGATCTTTACATGCAGCAGGTTACTATCTTAATCCTCAATTGTGGTATGGGGATAAGTTCTCTAATGTTGATGAGGTGAGGAAGGGATTATTTGAATGCATGGATAGGATGTTTGATTATCAAGAACGTTTAAAAGCTGACATTCAATTGGACTCATTTGATCAAGCAATGGGTGAATTTGGGAGTCGTATTGCAATTGATTCTAGAATATTAAGAAGTCCTACAAGTTGGTGGATGCGTTTTGGGGGTTCAACACTAGAGTTGCAAAAATTTGCTATTCGAGTCCTTAGCCTTACTTGTAGTGCTTCGGGATGTGAAAGAAATTGGAGTACGTTTGAATAGGTAATATTTTTATTTTTGTAAACTTTTATACATATATTTCTATTTCAATATTAGAGAACTTTATTTCATTTTAACATATAAATTTTTTTATTTTATTATTTGTAGATACATACAAAAAAAAGAAATATACTTGAACATCAAAGGATGAATGCTCTAGTGTATGTATGGTACAACACTAGATTGAGAGAACGAAGTCTACAAAGGAAGCAAAATGTTGATCTGATTTTGATAGAGGAGATTGATTCGGATGATGAATGAATTGTGGAGAAAGAAGATCTCCTCCTCCCCCTTGATCTTTGCTGGCTTCAAGATGATGAGTTATTCAATGTTGATGCTATTAAAGTTGTGTCATCCAACTCCCAACAGACTCAAGCATCATCGGATCACATGATTTCTTCACATTCCTACAAAAGGAAACATAACAAAGTACCAAGTAAGTACTCAAAAATTAAAGTCATAAATTTGATTAAATTTAATAAAAAAACTTATAATATTTACATCTCATTAATAATTTATACTAGGTACAAGTGGATGCAAAGGCAAAGAGAAAGAATTCAATTTGACACCAATTGATGAAGATGAAGATTTACATGAAATGGGGTTACATGATAGTGAACATTTTCCTACTTTTGATACATTGGATGAGGATGATGATGACCTTGGAGAGGAGGATTTAAATTGAAATAATTTACTCTACTTCTTATTTCATGACTTGGTTATGTCTTTTTGTTAAAGTTTGAAGCTATTACTATAGTTGAATCCATTTTATATTTCATGACTTTATTATGGTTTTTTGTGAAAATAGTGAACTAGTATGCCTTTTTTAAAATAATCCTAATGAATTATTTTCATGTTTTTATTTATGCTATTTTATTTTATTTTATTTTATATATTTTAAAATATTAATTAATTATATATTGTGAGGTTAAAAAAGGTTATGCCTCAACACCTCGAGGCTTACGCTTCGTCTCACAAATATAAAAATGCCTCGCATTACGCTTTCACCTTTTAAAACTTTGATATAAATATATATAAACATAAATATATATATATATAAATTTATGTTTATATATGTTTATGTTTATATATTTATTGGTTATCAATATATATATATATATATGTGTGTGTATGTGTGTGTGTGTTTAATAAATATTATGCAAATTTAGGATAGTTTGTCGGACAATAATATATGTGAACTTGATAAAAAAATTTTTAGAGAATGTATCACTATGTAGATTAATGTTTTTACAAATAACATATATGATGAAAATAGAATTTTTTCTAGCATTTTGTTTGAATTACTGTAATGTACAATGATACATGTGAACAAAATATTATTGTGTAGTTTATATATCTAAGATTATCAATATTATATTATAATGATTTTTAACTTCAATTATTAATTTTATTTAAAATTTAAAATATTTTATCACATAATTTGATAAGTTGACTTAAGAATCCAAAAATAAGTTTGTTGGATATACTCTTGAATTGAATATGCAAACTTTGGATTTTATGAGTTTAATAATATTAAGAGTGATAATAATGTGATAATTAAAATAATGAAGGAATAAGCTTTAAATATCAGTCATTTCAAGTACCTAGATTTTATATTAAGTAAAGATGAGGAGATTAAAAAGGATGTATCTCAAAAGATTAATATTAGATAAACTTAATGAAGAATTGTATTAGAGGTTCTTTTTCATTCAATTAATTTTAAAAAATTGTAAAAGAACTATAATACAAGTCATACTTTATGGAAGTAAATGTTAGAGAAGCATGATTATCAAATATCAATTATTTCAAGTATTTAGATGTCATATTAAATAAAGGCAGTGAAATTAATGAAGATATATCTCATAAGATTAAGGTTTTAAAAAAAATAAAAAATATTATTAAAAATATTTTTTTAATAAATTTTTTTTCAATAAATATGAAATAGAAATCTTTCATATTTATTTAATTTTAATTAAATTGCTCTTTTTTTTGATTTTTTTTCTTCTCCTTCTTTGCTCTGCATATGCTATTTGTTATGGTGCTTATTTAGAAAAAGTCAAAAATGGTGGATTACTTTACATTTAAAGTTATTTCAAATGTCATTGACTCATTTGTTTAAAAAACTAGCTTTTAATTTAGAAAAAAATTTAATTAATAAATTTTTTAATTTAGAATTGTAAATAAAATTTAATATGATAATAATGATTTTAATAATAGAATTTTGGCATATTTATAGATAATAATGTTAACCCGATAAAAAAATGAGGTTAAAATTAGGTTTTATTTAATGACTTTGACTTAGAGGTATCAAGTGGGCCGGGCAGCTCAGCCCCAGCCCCAACTTGAGGTACGTCCTAACTGAGTTGTGTCTGTCCCGACACAACACTTTCCAGAATCATTCCTAGGCCCATGCTGGGTTGGCTCTCGGCATGGTTTGTGCCGTGTCGTGCTAAGCTCACCCAGGCCTTATGCTGTGCCGTGCTAAGCTCACCCAGGCTTTGTGCCGTGCCATTCTAAGCTCGCCCAGGCCTTGTGCCGTGCCATTCTAAGCTCACCCAGGCCTTGTGCCATGCCAGACACATCTTGGTTGCTTGGCCTGAAGGCATGGTTCATCGGCACGACCCGAACCATGTGTTCGTGTTTGATCAAATGGTTAAAAAAAATTCAAATGGAATGCATTTTAAGTCATTGGATTCAATCGCAATGGCTAGGGGCAGAAATCTGATGTTTGTCAGGATTTTACCCCAAAAATAATTAAAAAAATAAAAAAAAATGATTTTTTTAAATTATTTTTTTGAAATCTATTTATATATCCCTTCATTCTCAAATATATATTACATTTTATCATTCTCTCTCTCTTTCGTATTGTCTCTCTTTCTCACTCTTTTTGGGACTCGGGTGTGGAATGCAGTGTAGACGATGGGTATTGGACTATGCATATCGTCAAGCAAACATGATTTTATGTTTTATAAGTATTATTTTTAAAATTTTATTTAGTTTTTTATTTTTATTTTAGTTAATAGTTTAATATTAATTAATATTTAATTTTAAAAACATAATTTAGAATATAATTATTAAACTAATAAAAATAAAAAATGATAAATAGTAATTATAATGATGATAACAAAATTTATATTAACATAAACATATAAAATGAGTTGCATGTGAAAATAAAGGCAATAATACACGTGACTATTGGGGAAGGGGCTTTTTCTTGAATTTATGTTCATTCGATCAAATTCTCATTTAGGTGCTTCAACTGTAGTATAGGTAAAAGGAGATGGTACGAAAAAATATTTTGTATAAGGTTCGAAATTGTGAATTAAGTTTAATATGGATAACAATATTTTTATGGAAAGGTTCGAAGCCGTTAAAATTTTATTTTCTTTTGTGATTTTGACTTAAATATCTAAAAAATAAAAATATTAGGAGTGCTGATGAAGAATCGACACAATATAAATATTATAAAATAATATTTACCTCTAAGAGTTCATGTGGGACTAGGAATCTTAAGAGGTATGCTGAACAATGCACCAAAAAATATGATATATTATATCATAGGAAAATTCAACTAAGTGATGGGGTCTTTGAGGTTGGATCCAGTTCAACCTTTATGTTGATTCCCTTCATTAACCACAATGAGTTAAGAGGGAATATATAATAAAACTAATCATCACGATGAGTATTTTGATGTGATTTTTCGAGGATTTAAGGGTAGTCAGTATGATATAAATTTATTTTCAATCTGTATATTATAGGATTCTTAAGTCCACATCGATGAATAATAAACTAAAATACTATAATTTAAAAAAAGAAATAATAATTAATAAATTTAGGAAATATAGTGACATGGTATCCGTGATGTTTGATATCTGGACTAGTTACGGTGATGTATTTTATGAATGTCTCACCGACAACTATATAGATTCTAAATGGATATAAAATAAAAAAATATTAGGATTCTTAGAAATTTTTCATTCTCATGAAAGTCTTTTCATTTATGAGTGCATGCTGATAATCTTTAAAGAATATAATATTAAAAATAAAATATATAGTATTATATTCAATAACATATTTAACAATGAAGTAGTTATTAATATATATATTAAGATTATTAGAGATGTGTCATTAGGAGATATTTTTCACATTAGATGCATGTATTACGTTATTAACCTCATAGTACAAGCAGGAATGAAGGTTGTTTGATAGTCATTAACCTCATAGGAGAAATTTTTTACTTTAGAAAATATATTTAACTCACTAAAATTTTTTTGTGCCTTACAGATAACATGAGTTAAAAGTCTCTGTTTACATGTGAGTCCATGGAAGAAATTTTAATCAGATGTGAGACATCATTGAAATTATATATATTTTATTTTGGAGTCATGTGTTGGATATAAACACGTAATATCTGATTTATTCAATAGTAAGAGTGATGAACTTATTATTGATGACACTGACTTGACTATAAAAACTTTATTTTTGAAATTTCTAAAAATGTTTATGATTTGATGAATATGTGTTTGTCAGTTTATATACTCGTGATTTATATTACACTTAGATGTATATGCAACATTAGTTGCATATTTAGGAAGTTTAGAGATAGCCTGATATTTTGTAACATAGATCTGGAGATAGAAATCAATATTGGTATACAATTTTATCTTTTTATTGTCTACTTGTTTGCATGTATAATAAGGTTAATTAAGAAGGAATAGAAAATATTTTGACATATATATATTCTTGTGCATGAATTATGAATAATAACTTGAATAGTTCATTCATGAGAAATTGACTGAGCTATTTACATATTACGTTACTAGGTATGATGATAATAGTAGTCAGACTTTGAGTATGAACATGAATATTATATTCGGAGATGATGACTTCTCCATTCAGTTTCAAGAGGGAAATGATGAGGTGGATCATCGAATATGAGCTAGCTGTTTCAATACTTAGATACCGATTACTGCTCATTCCTATGACATATTGATAACAAAAACCTTGATATTATATAATGTTAAAAATCATGAGTTTACATATTCAGTGCTGTTTAAGATGATATGAGATCTACTGATTTTTTTGATGTTGAGCATATCATTGAAGTCTATTTTTTTATTGCAATGAATATGATTTCAGATAGAAAATTGAGATTGTGATCAGATATAGTTGAGACATTAGCATACATGAAGGATTAGAGAATTTGAGCTTGGACATCTAGGATCATGCTGTAATTGCAACAAAAGTAGATGAGTTGGTGGCTAATAATGATTCATGGGACTTTGATGATGACTGAGCTTGTGCCCACTGCCTACGGCCTACCGCTCGTGATACCATCATATTTATATTTCATGTGTTTACGAGATTGATTATTTTTGTATTGTCTATTAATTTGTGTCATTCGAGTTTGTTGTTTTCATTATTATTTTGTTCTTTCTTTATTCAGACACTTATAAAATTAATGTTTATGAGTTTAATTTTGTTGTATTGATTTTTATCTTTTGAGCTTGATTTTTTATTCATACATATATTATGTTATTTATTTAAGTCGTGAGTTGTGACTTGTAATTGTAATTTTATTTTTTTTGTTGTATTAATTTATTTTATTAATTAATTATTTAATTTAGTATTAAAATTTAAAATTTAAAAATATTTAAAGTTAGGGATATTTTGATTCTGATCAGGCCAAAACAGCACGTCCCAACACGTATTAGCAATCTCGACATGACCCGGCACCACCCGACATGACCCGGCATGAAACCCACAAGGCCTGGCACAACTTGCCATGAAACCCACCAGGCTCGACATGAACTAGCTTGAATTTTGGCAAACTTGGGTTTGTTGGGTCATAGTCAGGCCTGCCCATTTTGAGTCGTGCCATACTAGGCACTATACGACTTCAGCACCGTACCATGCTAGGCATGACATGGTGGCATGAGTGAGCCACCATAAAATGGTCCGTGCTGGCCCGACCCGATTTGTTTGACACTTCTATCTTGACTTATTTGTTTGAAAAATTTAAAGTTAGGTGAACTTTAGTAGTTTGTACATAACATAATAAAAAAAATTGTAGGGATGTCGAATAAGAATTGATACAATGTATATGCTATAAAAAAATATATACATGTAGGACTATTATAGATATTGGTCATCTTAAGAGACATGTTGATCAATGTACCAAAAAATATGATGTATTAAATCCCATGAAAATTTAACTGAAAGGTGAATCTTTTGAAGTTGGTTCGAGTTTGTTTTTTTTGATCTCATTTATTTATTGAAATGACTTTGGAAGGGAAGATATTGTCAAATTATTTATTATCATGAGTTTTCTGATTAGATTTTTAGATGATTCTATGAAAGTCAGTATTATGTAAATTTATTTCAAACTTGTTTATCATATAATTCTTAGATTTATTAGTAGGAATGACATAATATATTATAAATTAAAAAAATAATAAATAATTAATGAATTTAGGAAATATAGTGGAGTGGGGTTCACATTATCTGATATATTGATGAGTCATGATGATGTATTATTTGTATTTCTCACAGTCTACTATGTAGATTTTACATAGAAACTTTAAAAAAATTGTAAATATTTTTGAAATTTTCATTTCTCATAATGATCTTGCTATATATGAGTGCATGAAAATGTTCTTTAAGGAAAATGATATTTAAAAAAAAATTTCTAGTATCACATTTCATAATGCTTTGAATAACTATTATCATTAATATGTTTGTTATAATTTTTAAAAATGAGAATGAACGTTATTTCTCACGTATAAAAAAAATAAGTTCACTAAAATATCTTAGAAAATCTATTAGACAATAAAAGTATAATAATATATGTTTATTAGTGAGCATAAAAAATAAAAATTTTAAATAGATATTAGATATTATTGAAATTATATCTACCTAAAATTAGAGTCATTGTTGGCTATCAACATGTGATATTCGACTACGTAAAAAATAAGAATCATGAATTTATTGATGATTTAAACTGTGATATATGAATTTTATTATGAAATTCTTGATTTTTCTAATACAATGAATAATATGTATTTTTGGTATGTACTCCTATCACTTGTATTGTACCAATTTACATATGCAATATTAACAAGATGTTTAACAAGTATAGATGATATTCTGTATTTAGCATCATGACTATTGAGATGGAAGTAAATATATAAATTATTGATTTTTCATTTCAATTATATATTAATTGGTTATCGATATGAATTCTAAGGTTAAGGTAGAATGAATAAGAATATATATTTAGCTTCATTTTAACATACATATATATATGCATGAACTAACCAGATGAACAAGAATATGATAGTTTGATTTATAAAAAATTAAATAATATATTTATATATTATGATAATAGGTATGATAGTAATTGTAGGGAATCTCCAAGTATGGATATGAACATCATATTCAGGGATGATGATTTTTCTATTCAATTAGTTAAAGGTAGATACTAAAGTGGTTCGTTGAATAAGAGCAAGCTATATCGGTACTTAAATATTGATTATTGCTTCATTTTATCACATAATAATAATAAAAATTAAAATATTTTGAGTTGATACAAATTATATGAATCTATGTATAATATGCTATTTAAGATGACACATGATCTACTGTTTCCTTTAATGTTTAGCATAATATTGAAATTTATTTTTATTTGTGACTGTTAATGTTATTTCAGATGGGAGATTCATACTGTGGTCAGATATTATTAAAGTATTTGTATGCTTGAAAGACCAAGAAGATTCAAAGTTCAACATTCAGGATAAATAGAAAGTTGGTGATGGTTGATGATTCATGAGATATTACCGATATTAAAGCTATTATTAATACTATCTTCAGAATCATACATAATGATCATGATTTGTATTTATACAATCATATTAGACATACATACTAATCGTGACTATTAGGGGACTCGCATGCGATAGTTGAGATGTAATGCATAATTTTTTTTTTTATTTTGGCTTATGCTTATGTATTTTTTTATGATTTTATATTTATAAGTTATTTTTTAATATTCATGTTATTGAGTTGTCTCCAATTGGTATGGTCTGATGTATCTGACAAAATGACAAGTGGTATGATATGACCTGAGTTATCATTCCACATGACAAAATGATTTAGGTCATGCGAGAGTTGGGCTAATTGTGCTTGAGGTTAATTAATTAATTTAAAATGACTGACTGATGATGTCACAATGACAAATTCAATTGTTGTAATGGTTGTGTAGGGCAATGGGTTTAGGCCCATGTGCCAAAATGGCAAGTGATATGATATGATTTGTGTCATTGACTTGGGTCATGCTTAGGTTGGGACGACACAACTTGAGGCCAATTAATTTTTCTTTTAAATAATTGACCATTAATGGTGTAATGGCAAATCCAATTGTTGTGACGTGTCATGTCATATCCCTAAAAATTAATTTTTTTCAAAAAAATATGGTTGTTTGTTGGTTACTTGGTTGTTGTCTCCAATTGTTGGACACTATCCAATGGTTGGTTGAATTTTGTCTAATAGAGAGGATCCAAAAAAATAATTTTTAAAATTAAAAAGATTCTATAAATAAGTATAATATTTATTATTTTTCATCAAATTTAAACTATAAATTTTTTTGACATAATTATGTTAAGGGGACCCATAATGAAAATAATTATATTTTAGGATTCCTTCTATTTTAATTTAATATTTAGGGTTCCTACTCAAAAATATATATGATTGAGACCATTTTTGAACTCTCAAATTTGTATACCCTTAACCCATGTATTATTAAGAGAATTTAAATAATGCACTGTATAAACTCCTTTGTGCATAACGAGCATAAATGTTATGCATACTGAGTTATGCATGGCAATGCATAAATGTTATGTATAAATATGGTAAGCATACCATTAATGCATAATGTTTATACATAACATTCATGCAAAAATGTTTATGTATAAACTCGCTTGTGTAATTATGCATAAACTAGCTTATGCAATTATGAATAAACTCCTTTATGAATACTTGGTATGCATAAACTCGTTTATGCATACTTAACATGCATAAGAGATATATGCTATCAAGTTATGCATAAATTATATGCTATCAAGTTACGACTTTATGTATTATATATATTTTTTAATTTTTTAATAATAAGGGATAATTATGGGTATTTCAATTGGGGAGACCCAAATCATTAATATTTTTTGATTTGGATCCTCAATATAATATAGATGTAAAAGAATATATAATTGTAAAACTAGTGGTGAAACTAGATACCTAAGGAGAAATGTTAAATAATGCACTAAAAAATATAACACTTTAGATATAAGACAAATTAAACTTATTATGAAACCATTGAATTTGAATTTATTTCAAGTTTAATGATCACTTTCATTTACAACCACAAGTTTCCAAGAAAAAGATTTGCTAGGATGATTGTATAAGTTTTAATGTAAACTTATGAAAGATGTTATACAAGTTCATTTATGTACAAATTTATTGCATGAGTATGTACTGAGGAAAACTTGTGGACTACTTTCTCATTTGGGTTTAAAGTAAATTTTTTGTCCTGGTAAATATTATTTCTTTAGAATCAATATGATCCAAGCTAAAGTATATATACAAAAAAAGTATTAACAATATTGGATATTAATTCTATTTTTTTATTGTTTAGTTGTATGTATATATATCAATATCATATCTAAATGCAAAAATATTTCTCTATATTTAATACATAATCCAAAATCAAACATAAGTAATTTCTTGTAGAATTCAAGAAATTAGTCTATGTTAGTAGTCTGGTTTGGATTGTCGCGTCTGATTCTAATATTAGTGCTAATCTTAATATTTTAGATGTCATGAGTTATTATTTACTATTGGTTTTTTAATTCTATTTTGAATACTCATTTTTAAATTGTTAGTTATTTAAATATGAAAATATTTTTATAATATTTGGTTGCAATTTGGGTTATCTATCTAAAATAATATCAATAGTCAGAAAAAGTATACTTCAATGCTATGTTAGATATTAGAATGGTCAACAGATCATGTGTTATCTTAAGTGGTGTGAGATATATGAATTTGTATATTTTTTATGAATTCAATATATTAAAATTTTTAATCTCATCATATGATAGGATATAATAATAATAAATATCTAAATATCATGACAACTTGTTCTTATTCAATAGATCACCTCATCGTTTATCACTTGCTAATAAATTAGAAAAAAACATCTCCAAATATGATGTTCATGTCTGTACTCAGATTCTCGCTATAATTATTATACTCAGTATTATAAAATATAAATATATTAGTTAATTTTTCATAAATCAAATTTTCAGGCTAAATAGTTTGGTTTATGCAAATTGATATGTTTCTTGATATGTTTTTTATCATCTTTCTTTACCCTACAATCTAAACATTCAGCCAAGTTATAAAGAGATAAAATATAGAATTAGTATTTTAAATATTTAGTTTTAATCTTAATAGCCATAATATTAAGATTAGAGTATTTGTTATACATGTTAAATATACTACTAATATTATATATGCACTAAATCATAATACAAGTGGTGAGAGTATACATAGATAAATATATATTTATAGTATCATTAAAAATTTTTAGGAATATAAAATTTTTTTTTATTTCACAGTTTAAATCTTCAAAAATAAATTTGTCATTCTTACTATTGACGTAGTTAAATATTACTTATTGATGGTCACCGCATGATTCTAATATTAGATATATATAATTTAAATGATGTTACATATTTATTTAAAATTTATTTTAAGGCTTTCTAAAAAAGAAAATTATGATAACACATAACTTATAGTTCATGTTCTCAACTAGGCATTACAAGATAATTTAGTGAATTTCGTATTTTTTTCAATTTGAATAAAATAATTTTTATTTTTGTTTATACTATTAGATTAATTTTATGACACATACATATAACATAAAAAATATCAACTAACGGCTTGTCTTTAATGATTATGATAAATATCTTAATGACATTATTATTATTTGAAGCATTATTAGATGTGATATTCACATTTTTATTTTAAATATTTTATTTTATAAAGATTCTCGACAGATACTCATATATAGCGAGCTCATCACGAGTAAGAAGAATCTCAGTAAATTTTCAGTTCGAATCATTATAGTTGGGATGAAACACTCAAAAGATATATTATTGCAACTAGTCTAGACGTTGGACATCATGATTATCACTCTACTATGTTTTTGTGTTTGTTAATAACAAATTATTTTTAATTTAAAATTTTTTATTATGTCATTCTTATTTGTGCGTATATGGATTTTATGATAAGAATGTTGAAAATAAGTCTGCATAATATTGACAACTTTATGATTATCCAAATAATTAATTAGAGGGTCAATCATAGTTTAAATTTAGCCATATATTCTTTTCTAAACTTATTGTAGTAAATGAAAGAGATCAATAAATTAGATGTTGATTCAACTTTAAAGATCTTACCTCTGAGTTAGATTTATCTGAGATCTAATACATTAAATTTTATGGTGTATTAATTAATATGTCTGTAAGATGATCAATGCTACTAGTATTCTTATGTGTATATATTTTTGTATAATATATATTTATGCAGAATCTTTTTCGATAATTCTAATATGTTTATTTAAAATTTGTTAAAATTTGTTTAGATTACTGAAATTTACTTATTTTTTAATTTTTTCGATAAATATGTTGAAATCATGGGAGAGGAGAAGTCTAGGTCTAGATTACTTGGTCTCGCATCTTTTGGTCGAGTGATCATTATTATTAATGTCTAGGTTAATTTCTTTTTCATTAAATTCGCTACATATTATTTTTTAATATTATATTCATTTACTAATATTTTTATCAAGTTAATAAAAATATCTTATTTTTCATTGTGTAGTAGACAATTTGGATGTTTAGTACTATACCATGTAATCTCATGCTTAGATTCTTTTTATTAGAAAATGCTAGGATATTAGCAGCAACTCGTTTTGTAAAATAAAAATTAGTAATAATTAATCTACAAAAAAAATCATACAAAGAGGAAACAAAATTATTTAAAAGCATTGAAATGAGAAAAGATGAGATAATTTACAAATTAATCATGAAAAAATAAAATGTTAGTAATTTTTATTGCACAGTTAATTTTTCTACACAGTTGATGGAGTAGGTTATTAATATTCCACCCATTTGATTTTTTTGAAAATCAGCCTTGCTACGCATAGAGGTGTCGTGCCTCATGTCGTGGAACTCATACCTTGCTAGGCATAGCGCGAGCAATGGCAAGGGCTAACATGACCAAGGTCTAGGCATAGTTCTAGGCCATGTAATGTAAGGCTTGGCATGGTTATTTTGGATTATGCCTCTTGTTGTGCTTTGCCTGTTTGACTCACTTGATACTTCTAGGTTGTATGTCGAATAAGAATTAGTTTTTTTAGTATTTAGATTTTAATTATTGTTCAATCTTATCACATTATAATTTTAAGAATTTATATACATTGAGTTGGTAAAAATCATATGAATTCATTTATTCCGTATTATCTAATATAACATATGATCTATCCCGGTATCTAATATAATATTAGAATTTATTTTTTCTTTGATTGTGAATATTATTTTAGATATGAGATTGATTTTGTGATTAGATATTGTAGAAGCACTATTATACTTAAATGACTGGAAAAATTCATGGATGAGCCTTCAAAATCAAGTGAAAATACTGCTAATAGTTGATAACTCATGTAATATTGAGGATATCGAAGTTATGACTGTGAGCTAAGAGATATAACAATCTAGACTATATAAAATGATTGTGGATATTATAGGATTGATGTATTGTTGTTAATGATAAATGTTTATTATGCTTTTATAGTTTTTATTTTATTGTTATTTGTGATATTATGGTAAAATTGAGATCACGAAATAAATATATATTTTTTATTTAGTTGACTCATTAATTTTTATTTGTAGTGAAATATAATTTATTTTTAATATCTAATTGTTTATTTTAAAGGCAAATTTTGTTTGATTAAGTCAGTGCCTATGACTGCATGTATAATGGCTAATGGCTATAAAGTTTAAATAACAACTAGTGGTAGAGGCCACTAGGCATTGGTTGACTTTTGACTTGACTGACCAGTCCAATGACAATATAGGTGTTAAACGAACCATGTTATTTAGGCACAACTTGCTTTAGTGAGACACGGCTGTGCAATCGTACTGTGCTAGACACGACATGAGAACCAAAATGGTAGTCTGGCTCGACTCGGCTGGCCCACAAAGTGTTGGGTAGTATCGGGCTTGGTGTGGGCCATTCTAGTTCATGCCATCATGAATTGGTTCATGATGTTAGTCTTATTATTTTTTTTATTTTTTGATAAACAATGTAAATGTTAGGTTATTATTTTGATATACTAGATTGATGACCTTTTTTTATAATATTTGGCTTAATTATTTTGTAAAATAATAAAATTATAAAATTATAATTATTTTTCTTATGATATTTCAATATTAGATTGAATGACTTATTTGGCAATTATGTATGATGATCACTATCTGTTTTTCTCTACCTTTAGAAGTATTGTTAGATATTTGATTATCATTTATCTTTTTAAATACACTTTTAGTTTGGTAATTTTTTTTTGACTAAGGGGTGGTTTGATAACGATAACATACTTAAAATCTTCAAACTATTGAAAATTAAAATTTTAATGGTTTTAAAATTTAAGTATGTTTGATAAAAAATGTTGTGCTAAAAATTTAAAATTTTAAGTGAAAATTCATTAAAAATTTTAAGTAGGTAGAGACATACTTAATGTTGAAGGCTGAAAATTTTCAACAATTTTTTTTTTTAAAATTACCAATTTATCTTTTTTTTTTATTTTTTTTTTGTTTTCTTATTCACGCTACAGTTTAATTTGTGAATTTGTTTTTTTCTCATTTCTTTGTCATCATAAATCTTAACTCTAACTATTTTTCATGATTAATTTAAGAGAGAAAATAACAAATCAATTAGTTATTAATTAATTTTTATTTTTATATTAAAAATTTAGATACTTTTAAAAATTTTAGATTGTATTGTTATTTTTTAAATAATTTTATTTCTTTTTTGGATTTATAATTTATTTATGAATATATTTTTAGGAATTTTATTTTTTTAATTAATAATTATAGTGAAAAAAAAATTCATTTGAAATTCAATTTATGTTGAATAATATGTAACACAATGATAATAAGGGTGAATATGTAAAATATATAATTTTTAGCATTTGGTATATATAATTATCAAATAATATATTTATATTCAGCATTCAATTAATAGTAATTTATTAAATAATTTTTCAATACAAATTCAATACTTATAAAATTCAGCTTTAATTTTTCAGCAATTATTTTTGAACTACTTAATTTTTTCAATTTATTAAACTAGTCCTAAATTGATACTTATGAAGCCAAACATAAATGGAGACTAATTTTAATAGGTTATGAGATATGTTAATTTGGAAAATACACAAGAGTTTCCTGTTTCATCTAGTTATCTAATATGTTTGAGAATTTTGTTGGATTGTCATTCATGATAATTTCATATATTTGTGATTTTTATTGAATATTTACATGATATATATGAATTTTGTAGGATTATGTATGATGCTCACTAACATCAACACATTATCATTATGATGAGAGATCTTAGATAAAACACGTATTCCCAAATTTCATCATGTAAACAAAACAATTTCTTAATAAGGTGCAAGAAATGAAAGTTTTGTAGGATTATTTGTATGACTATACATGTGAAGTATGATATTGAGTATAATTTATTTATTTTTTAGAAGAGTAACATAAGAACAAGATCAAAAATGTTGACTGTAGGATTATTTGACATATTAGAAAACTTTTTTTGCTATAAGCTATTGTGTGTGTGTGTGTGTATATATATATATATATATATATATTCTTTTTCTAGAATAAACTTAGTCATGAGTAATCAAGTATATTTGCTCCTAACTCATCTGGATTTGTGACTGAAATTGATTCTGGTGCTACTTGCTCAACTGGATTAGAGGGAGATTTATTTTTCAAGGAAAAATAACTTTTGTTTAGAGTTATTTTTTATATGCTGGTTGAAATATATGATAACTCAAAAAGATAGTATAATGCAAACTAACAAGTTCAAAAGCAATTGAGTGGTGATATTCTTTCATGGGTAGAAGGCCATGTGAGACTTTAGACGAGTAAGAAAATAGTAAAGAATTCATTTTTCTCTTTTGGAATCTTACATTGTCTAAATTTGTCAAACAATGAATTTTACTTAAAAAAGATAATAATTATTACTAATTTGTACTATATTAGTTTAAGATGAATATATCAAAACTAATATGAAGTTATCATCATGAGGATAGATCCTAAACAACACACATACTTCCAAAATTTTAGGATGTAATCTAAATATTTTTTTTTATGCGGTGTAAAATTTGAAAGAGCATAGGATGAGAAAAAATAGAAAAAAAAATATTCAGTTGATCATGTAATTTGTGGTTAAAATATCATCTCTACAAAATTATTTTGGATCACTTTTGAAATCATATTATAGTTTATCTAATAAATATCTATTATTTCTTTTTGCAATTTCATTTAATGAGAGCAAGCTAATGTAAAAAATCTAATGTATAATTTTATAATCAGTAAAATAAATATTGACTGTTTCAAATATATATTCTAAGGTATTATCATTTATAATAAATTTTTATATTTGAATTATTTTGATTTTTTATTTTTTTATTAAATAGTGAAAAAATAAAAAAAAACATTGAGATTGAATTAAAAATATGAATAACAAAGAGAAACATATATCATTATTTTGTTTTTATATTTTATTTTATGTTGTTTGATGAAAGCATTTAACATGTGGTTGCCTAATTATTTTTGCTTATTATATAAGAGTGGTGTATATGATATTTTAGATATTGAGTATTGTTATTTTTAGTTTATCTCTAAATTTTACATAGTATCAAAGCTAGGTTAAGTGACTCTTTTCATTTTTTTTATTCTCTCAATAGTAGTTGCACACCCACTATTTGAAAATATAGTGCAAGAGGTTCATGTAGTGGAGGACAATAAAGCACATGATGGTGCACACCTAAGTATATGATGATCCACAATTGATGCACATGGTTAGGCACGTGGTTGGGTTTAATTGGGTGCGTGGTTGTGTGCGTGCCTATGAATGTGGTGGTAATTGTGGTGGTTTACTAGTGGTGACATGCATAAACCTTAATTTAGTTTCCTTTATTAATTATTTTTTAGATTATGCTAAATCAAAAAAAAAGGAGAGAATTTGGTATAATTATTTCTATAGGAATTATAATTTTATAGCACAATGATTATTGTAAGTCGTAACAAAAATAGTTGGATGAGAGTCCCAGTCTAATACATTTATTGTAGGAGGATATGCCATATCATGGAGAGTTCTTTGATATTTCTGAAGTGAAAATAATCGAGAGCTTTACACAACAATGAGATAGATTGGCTGATGGTAGGAGTTATCTAGAGGTTCTCATAAAGTATATCCATCATGATATTTACTAGAGAAGAAAGAATATGCAAAACTTATCTCTAAAGCAGCAACACAAATTTTTTTAAAGCATTTGTTTTACCTGTACCCTCACTTTAGACAATTAAATTATTAATACATGAGCAAATATTTATTGTACTTATAATAATCATATTTTATTCTTTATACTCTTTTCTTATTTTGTGAATATTACTATCATCAATAAAAAATATTCAAAAGTTATTGAATATGATATTATTCATATTGATTCTTTATTACTTTCTCGTGTCATGTTTATTTTTGATGTACTTGTTAATTTACTCTGAGAATTACATTTTTAGAAAATTCAACTCTAATTTTGTTTTTATTTTTATTATTGTTTATTTGTATGATTAATATATTTTGAGAAAAAATCTATTTAAGATTAGCAGGTTATTATATATTTTCTCTTTAATGATTAGAGGTGCCAAATGGGCTGGGCCGACCCGGCATGGCATGGGCACGGCACGGTTCGGCCTTGCCTGTGCCCATCACGACATGCTATAGTGCCGTGCTTGTGCCAGGCATGACACGCCACAGTAATGTGCCCCGGCTTGTCGTGGATTGTCGGCATGTGGGTAAAGCATGCGTGACCACGCACCAAATGTGGTCAATATGAGCTGATGTCGGAAAGGTGAGGCTCGTTGAGCCCTGAAAGGGCAAAGACGCGTGGTGGCGTGCCATCGAAATCTTAATTTTTTAAAAAATTAGGGTTTTGTTTGACCCGAATTGAGCAGAACTCGGCGGTTTTTGCGTCGAGGGTCTGTGCCTCGCTAGGAACAGCATGATTACTATACCGTGCCGTGCCTTGCCTGCCACAATAGCTTGGTTGGGCAGCCTAAAACCAGGTCGTGTTGTGCCGGGCTGACATGTTTAACACCTCTATAATGATAAGATCTCTCTCTAGATATATAATTGCTTTAGACTTGTTACTTGTATATTCTTTATTAGGGCACTTATTATTGATCAAATTTATAATATTTATGCTAGTTTTAAGAGTATTTTAATCATAGAGTATGAGATGCATCAGATGGAAAATATCGCCAGAGTTTCTTGTCTTACATATTAGTTTAATTTGAGTAGGTACTCATTTGATCTGCTACATTTAGACTTATGGAGACCTTGTAGATATACGTCCACAGAGAGATTTAGTTATATGATCATGTTTATTGATGACCACTTTAGATGTATTTGTATATAGAGGTGTCAATCAGGTAGGGGGCTTGGGCATGACGTGTAGCATGACATGGTTTTGCCATGTTTGGCCTAGCACGACACGGTCCAGAATCGTGCTTGGTGCTAGGTCATGTTGCCCCATGACACGATTTGTGTTGTGTTAAGTTGACAAGAGTCGTATGTCCTGTCAGGCTAGTCACGACTCGTATACCTAACCTTGTGGCACAATTTATCGGCCCGAGGACTTGAGATCGGCTAAAAGCTATGGGTCAATTCCTATTGGGTGATCGCCCAATGGGCGAGTTATTTATAAAAAAAAATTAGCAACAAGTCGAATTTTGTTTGCGTGGTTGATTGTAATTGGCCTGTCATGTAAGATAGTCACCCATTGTATGAAAATGCAACTGGTTTCATAGAAATGATTTGACATGGCCCTGAACTCGGCCATGCCACTGTGCCATGTTAGGTTGACCAGGTGATTTCCTTGAAGGGCCTGACATGACACAAGAATCATACTGTGTCGTGTTTGGCATGACATGGTGTCATGATAATGCTTAGCAAAAATTAGTCATGTCATTACAACATGAATTGTTTTATATCTCTATTTGTATATTTGTTTTATGATATATATATATATATATATATATATATATATATATATATATAATTTTTACAAATATATAAAAATTCATTTTAATAAAAAATTAGAAAATAAAGAAATGATAATATATTTTAATATATATTAGACTGATTTAGTAATATATTATATGGATCAACAAATTATTTATCATATTTCTTGTACTTACATACATGTCGTAAAATATAGTGATTGAAATGAAAAATAAATATTTGATTGAGATGACTCGGACACTCCTATATATAAAGTATATTTCGAAATTTTTTTGGATAAAGATGGTTGAAATAGTAATTTATCTTATCAATTGAATAATTTTTTCTATTTTTTCTTTGTTCATACCTTTTTAAATTTTATATCTTTGAAAAAAGTTATGTAGCTTATCTATCAAAATTTTTGAATATTTTTGTTTTGTCCTCTTTTGATCTCCATGATGAGGCAAATTGACATCTATGGTTTTGAATTATATTTTTCTTGGATATTTTAGTGTCTAAAGAAGATATAAGTATTTTCTTTAGTGGGCAAGATATTTGAGTTTACTTACAAGTTAAATGTTTCCATCAAATACTTAAAGTAAAGAAAAAAAGGAAAGGAAAATGTAAGAATAAAAAATAACTAATTCTAACACACTTCTCATACCACTACTAGTATATGAAAGTCCAAAAATACCTAGATCAGAGGAGAAACACACTATAGATATAAAAAATTGAAGTCTTTTATAATCACAACACTATCAATCATCATCCCTGCATGCAACTCTTAGACTAGCGATAGGATATAAGCTTCCATTTGTTTGAACCACGGATGCGACAGGAGTAATGAAATTCAGTGGAGCAAACGTTAGCTGTTTCAACAATTGCTTTGCTTGCTCTTTGCTAAAGGAGATTTTGTTTATTATTTCTCTATTTTATATGTTTTCAATCAGCATGTTTTCCATGTAATTTTCAGTAGGCTTCATGAGCATGTCATTTTTTGTGGCAAAAATCACACCAAACCTTGAGTTTGTAATCTTGGTGATGCTGTATATATAGAGAATTATAGGCGTCATCAACATAAGGCATGGAACTTTCCACCAGTCCAATTATGATAGTAACATCCTGTATCATACTTCATTGAGGAAATTATGATAGTTATCTTGGTTTCTTGATATATAGTAATTATGATAGTTATCTTGATATATAGTTATCTTGGTGATGCTGTATCATACTTCATTGATGATGCTGTATTATGATACTTTATTGGTGATGCTGGATATATAGTAATTTTTTTTGCCAATTATGATAGTTATCTTGGTTTCTTGATGTTGAACTTTCGAAATTGTTTCATTGAGGAAAGGATGAGCTTGAAGATGTAACATCCTGTATCATACTTCATTAAAATTAACATTTATACTAGCTAAAAAATTGAAAATTCATCAGTTTTTCACTTTTTTAATGTAATTCCAATCATCTGCCTTCTACTCAGTCATCACTGAATAATTCAAGACCCTGCCATAAACTTGTGAGAATATGAAAATACCCGGTGACAATTTTCACCTTGATATACATCCCCAAGTTTGAGTTTTAAATCATATAGTTGGGTCTGGCTGATTCCCAAAGTTGTAAATCTCTTATATTACTAACCATGCTATTATCTTGGTATTTTCAGTATCCCAAACAGCATAACCAGCATCAGTTTTTTCTGGCTTTTAGTCTTTAGTGTTTCCAGTTAAATACTAAATTTTCTTTTTCCCTCTAATATACATTCCGATAGAATGTGACCACCTGAGAAATTGTACTCATTGAGATGAATTGTGCTGATTTGGACAGAATGAGAGAGAGATTCAGCTGGAAGGCTAGATGAGTTGCTGTTACCAGCCTGAGTTTTGGCAACAAGAGTATGGGTTGATTCTGAAATTTCTGACATGGTAATGAGTAGAAATAGAATCAATTAGATGAGCGCAAAAGAAAGGACAAAGTCTAATTATGTTGGCTCTTATACCATGAAGGATGAATGGTTTCAAGTTAAGAAATTAGGGTTTCTAAAAATCAAAAGACTACATAGGAGAAAATTCCAAATTAAGAACTCATTAGGTTTTCCAAATACTATCTCCACAAAATTAAATTTTGAAGCTCCCGAATTAGGGCCTTGGAGAGCCTAATTTTTTGCTTCCAAATTTTGAAACACTAAATCTATCACCAAGTTGTTATTGTAGCCGGTAAAGAATAGTTGAACTGGGGTTTTGCCTAAATTCATAAATGGGCAGACAAAAACCCCAAGTTCGAAAATGTCAGAACAAACCTGGTACTTGTTGGGCCGGGGTTTCTTTATCATAATTGTAGCCAAAATTTCAGTGACTATATGAGAAATTAGGTTTTGGCATTAACTGTTGTTGAAATCACAGTCTCAGCTGGCGTGCCGAGGATTTTGGTGTGCCAAATCATATTCAATTGCACGCAGTTGAATATGCGACAAATTCAGCTGGCGTGCCGGGGGTTTTTTATCCAATTGTATGCAGTTGACATGCGAAAAATTCTATTATTTTTATGAATTTTTATCTTCTGTGTCAACAATAAGGGTGGTGCACAGTGGATGGGTCATTCTCTCTCTAGGATTTACGATTCTAACTTGTATAAATACACACACACACACACACACACACATCCTTGAATCTTGTTCCCTAGTGTATGACGCTGATATCATATTACAAATTGATGTGAAAAAATAAAAATAAACAAAAATTAACTTTAAATAACAATATAACATAATTTAAAATAACTCAATTCAACTAAATACAACTTAGAAATATAATATACATAAAAGTTTCTTATATTTGAGATAAAATGTTTGGGACAATCTATAAATTTATGTTGTTATTATTGAAAAAAATATAGGACAAAGTAAAAAAAAAAAGCAAATTCTAATAATTGGGATCTAACATTCTCAGTTTAACCAAATAAGAAATATTAAATTGAGAATGAATAAATAATAAATCAATAATATTTAAATACTATGAAATACTCAATCAAGGAGGATATACTATACAATCTATCATGGTCAATGCCGAAAAAAATGTTTTTTAAAGTTGTTCAATCCAGCAAAACAAAAATAATAGAAGAAAAAAATAATGTTAGAGTAAAATTATTTAGAAAAATATTTCGCATAATAATTTATTTGAACATATTGAGTAAACACATGATAGGAATAAAATATCAAGTTAATAATGTTATAACTAAAGACTTAAGATATTGTAATATTGAATATTGATGAAATTTTTCAATGTAGAAACTTGCCCAATTTTTAGAAAATCTATATAACATGATTGACAACTACCAGTGCTCCCTATGTGATTGGTTTCATAATTGTAAATAGATTGGTAATTGTGCTAGCATATGTAATATTGCAAAGAATTGAGTTTACTCAAATTTAGAAGTAGCTTTTTATTACTTAAGAAGAAGATGTGATCCACCAAGCTTTATCAATAATATTCAAACATAAAGTGAAATACCTAATTATGAATTAGATAATAAACAATCAATTATGATTAATGCCAAAGAAAATATTTTTCTAAATCTTTCGATCAAGCAAAACAAAACTACTATAAGAAAAAAAATAATTTTAGAGATGAGTTATTTAAAAATATATTTCATATAAAGAATATTATTTGGATATTTAAAAATAGATGGAATAGATGATAAGAATAAAAAATCAAGTTGAATAATATTATAATCAAGGACTTTTAGATAATTTATCATTGACTATAATTATTAAAGGTGTGCCACGGGTTTGCTTGAAGTCCATGCTCCATTAGGTCTAGACAAAAGTATCTTGCCTCGCCTCACTTAAGGACTAATCACTAACTATATTATTTTTGAAACCGTTTCCTCATCTAGAGGTGTCAAGTGGGCCGAGTGACATGAGCACGACACAAGGCACGACCTGATTGAGCCGTGCATGGCTTGACACGGCACGGCATAGTCTAGAATCGTACCTGGATTCTAGACCCGAGGCACATGCCGTGCTGGGCCAGATGCTACCATGCCTTGTGCTAGGCTAGGCACGCCCCATGTGCCTAGCATGTTGGCACGGTTCACCGGCATGGTAAACTTTATTCGGGACTTGGAGATCAGGAACTGGGAAGTGGGTGCAGTTTACTTGGCCCATGCCCGACCAGCCCGATACCATTAAAAAAAAAGAAAATAATTATCACAATTTTTTTAGAAAACCGGAATCACACACACGTGGAGATACCCGGCATGTGGCTGATCCTAGCAGGCGTCATGCCAGTGTGTGTGCGTCCCATCACCCGTGCATGTCCACGCCATCTAGGTCGCCCCATCGGTCAATCTAAAAATGTTTAATATACCACTATATTATGCCGCACAAGCACACATGTCTATATTATATACAATAGTGTTCACGATACTGCACACACCACCAACACGCAATCACATGCCTTCACACTACTTCACACACCAACACACCACACAACTGTGCATTTCTGTCTGCACAGATGCATGCATTCACGCTACTACACACACCACAGTCGCACACCAACATGCAATCAGACACATTCATGATATTTCACACACCAAAATGCCACAGTACTGTACACTGCACTTACTCATCTATCCATGCATAAGTCTTTTGTTAAAAATGTTCAGCAACACAATTCTTTTCTCTAGGATGAGGTAACATTATCTATGATATCATGGTTAAATAAAGATATAGAAATTAAAAATAATTGAAATTCACAACTAATTATGAAAAGTGAAACTTAAATTCTATAATTAAAGATATAAAAAAAAACAATACAAACTCTGCCAAGGTATCTCAACAGCTCTGTTCAAAATTTGTTTTTTAGACAGAATAAAGTTGGCATCACATGTCATTAAATATATATATTTTGGTTACCTTAGGGCTCAAAAATGATAGAAATATTATTTTCATGAGACAAGAATTTTTTTTGTTAATGTGGATGTAATATTATTTGAGATGAATATTTCTTTAAAGATTCATCCTCGATGAATATCCATAGAGTCTGTGACAATTGGAGACTTACCATATTCAAATGTGAATTCTCTTAGAATTAAAGTTGAGCACGATCTAATCATGGCTATTACAACTATGATTTATCTCTATGACTAAGAATATATTTCATGATATTCCTTTGAGACTGACTCTTAATATAATTGTCTATTATGTTTGGAATCTCTCTTTAGCGTTGCTCTATAAAACATGATTGTTAGTCTAATTGTAAAGAGACTGATGTTGGGAGATTAGCTATTCTAAACTTGAAAACATCCATTTGACTAGTATTTTTAGAAAATACTTGTAGGTACATCTTCTCCATCAATCATTTTAGTTGAGAAGTATAACTTGGTCCTTTTAATTATTTTATAAAAGAATTTAACAAAGTGTTCTATTCATCATATTTCGCATGTACTTTCATATATTTGTTTTGGAACTAAATATTCTAGTTTATTGTATTTGCTTGATGAGTCAAAGGTTCTAGGTCTAATTTTTAAAATGATTAATTATCTAAGTTATCAACAAACTATGTCATATAATTTAAATATAATTAATTTTAATAAAACTTGGGCACTTGTTAAAATCTCTTGCAAAGTCTTATGCTAAGGTGTCAATGAGTGTATATCATTAAAATTGGGCTTGTTAGAAATGCAAATCACCTTAATATCAAACTTATAAGTAAAATTTTTTTTGGTTGCATGATATAGATTGCTTGTATGCAGTATTACAAGTGGTTATGTTGACTATAGTTGGATTATTTATATTTCTCATTGCTTGTATTCACGATGATCTTGAGTAGGTGTTACTAGCATGATCATATATTTTTAATTATGAAGACTATAACTATGATGTAGATTGCAAATGATATGGTATGATCTTTAGAGTATTGTGTAGTTTCTTCTTATTTTCATCAATCAATCTCAAGTTGACATATTATTTTTGTATTAGCCTATGTGGATGACATATTTATTATATATGATGGTTAGTTTGATATCACTTTGTTGAAGAAGTTATTTGATATAAAATTTAAAATCGATGGTTTGAAAATTTCAAATATTTCATGTATTGAGATTGCATTTTCTGGTGGAACTATTACTCTTTGATTGAAAAAGTATGGGTCATTTAATCCTTCTTGGTTTGATTTATTATGTTGTAATTATATTGATTCATCACTTAATTTTCATATGAATTTGTTTGCTGAAATTGAAAGCACAATTGATTTTTTTAGATATAAGAGGATTATAGGAAAATTTAATTAACTAATAATCAACATATCAAGTATTACTTATGTTGTTGATACAATTAATTATTTCATATATATTTGTCAATAAATTCATGTTGGTGTTCTTCATATTTCCACATATATGAAAAATATTGTAGGAGTTGAGAAATACTACACATGTAAGTGCAATTGCTATGTTTGTGGTAGTTTATATGAATGATCTAATTTTTATATAAGATGATTAGTTTGGTCTCTCTGATAAAGTTCATTCATATAGAATCTAAGATGAACAATTTGAAAAGTTTTAGATATTTTTTGAGTATTGAGATTGCATATTCTAATAAATATGTTACTCTTTCTTTGAGAAATTATATACTAGATGTTTTTTCTTTATTTGATTTATTGTGATGTGTTCATATTGATTCATCACTTTATTCTAATATGAATTTACTTACTAATGCTAAAATGCTAACAACACAATTGGTTTTTTTAGATATAGGAAAATTATAAGAAAACTTAATTATTTAATAACTAATATATTAAATATTACTTATGATGTAAATGTTGAAGTTTATAAAAGTTATAATATTTTATTTTTTATTGATTATTATTTTTTTTAATTTATGTTTTGATAGGAATATCTAACTTGTGTGTTGTCCAACTTATTTTGCTCTTTATATAAAGGTCATCTGTATATAGAGGTGTCAAACGTGCCGGGCCGGCCCGGCCCGGCACGAGGCACGGCACGGTTCGGCCGTGCCTGGGTCGGCCCGGCACGTTCTTAAATCTTGCTCGGGCCCGTGCCGTGCCCGAGTTAAGATAATCGTGTGCCGTGCCGTGCCTGGCCCGGCACGGCACGCCGGCACGGGTCCATCCCGTGCCGGTTCAGGCAGGCACGCGTGGCACTGGCGCCGTGCCACCCGTGGCGTGAGTCGTGAGTCACGACTCACGCCATGTGACCCATCGGGCCGTCCCCTGGCCCCCCCCCGGTAAAAAGACCGCGGGTCGGGTCCAAACAGACCCGACCCGCGGTCTTTTCTGCCGAAACCCGAGTCCAATCTTCCAAACGCCCATTGAAGTGATCCGAGCAAAAACCAACGGCAAAAAAAAAAAAAAATTCTAACTCCACCGATTTTCAGCCCTTGGATTCACCTCCAACGGCTAGGGGGCAGAATCCAACGGTCCTTGTGATTCTGCCCCTTAAAAATAGTAAAAAAATTCAAAAAATTAATAAAAAATTATCTTTTTTTATGTAAAAAAACATTCTTTAGCCTATAAATTCTACCCCTCTCCCTATAACATTTATGTTTTTCAAAAACATAAAACCTCTCAATACTTTCTCTCTCATACATAAACCGTGCATCTCTCTCTCGGGTCTCGTGATTTTGATATCGGCTTGAATTTTCGTGAAACTCAACTTGAGTTTTGAACATCAGAGCTTCCTGCGGTGCACCTTGCACGAGACTGACCTCATTGCTTTTACCGGGTAATATACTTTATGTTTTTTTTGTACTTTCTCTCTCTAAAGCTTCTCTCTCTAGAAAAACTTACGAAAAATAAAAAATGACAAATACACCTAACACGTATTTAAATTTGGAAAATGAAAATGTTAGTGTTACACAGACGTCCGTGGCTCCTGAAACTTTGGTTTCTCCTGTCGTCTCAGCCCAAAGTTCTAAAAAACAAAAAATTAGGAGGACTTCTGTAGTTTGGACTCATTTTAAAATCATAACACCAAAAAATGTTAGGGGTGAGGAACAAGAAATGACACAGTGTAAATATTGTATGAGACTATTAACATGTAAGAGTTCATGTGGGACTGGGCATCTTAAGAGGCATGCTGAAATATGCTCCAAAAAATATGGACCATTAGATCCTAGGCAAACCCAACTTGGCACTATATTTTTTGAGACTTGGATCGAGTTCAGTCTCAAAGTTTACTCCCTTCAGTATACTCCAGCGAGTTGGGTAGGGACGGCATGGCTAGGCTCATCACATTGATGAGTCTTCCGATCAGATTTTCGGAAGATCCGAGGGTAGTACGCATCATGCAGACTTATTTTCAGCCATCCTATCGTAGGATTCCTTGGTCCACATCTAGGAGTGACATACTAAAGATATATAAGTTAGAAAAACAAAAAATAATTAAGGAATTTTTGGCATTTAGTGGAGTGGTGTCCGTGACGTCCGATATATGGACATGTCACGATGATTCTTCTTATGCATGTCTCACGAGTCATTATGTAGATTCTAACTGGACAATCAATAAAAAAATATTAGGATTCACTGAGATTCTTTATCCTCATGATCGCCCGGCCATTTTTGAGTGTATGATGAAAATATTTAGGGAATATAAAATTCAAAATAAAATTTTTAGTGTCACTTTCGATAATACTGCGAATAATGGAGTAGCGATCAATATGTTTGTTAGGAATATTAGATTCGCACCATTAGGAGAGATATTTCATGTCAGATGCATGTGTCATGTTATTAACCTGATAGTTCAAGCGGGTATGAAGGTCTGTTCCCCCGCGTTGGAAAATATACGCAATGCACTCAAGTATATTCGCACTCCTCGTAGACTACAAGGGTTTGGTAATCTCTGTATGTCTGCGAATCTTAAGAAGAAGAAATTCCAATCGGATGTGAGACATCGTTGGAATTACACGTACCTGATGTTGGAATCATGTGTTGGATACGAACACGTGATATCCGACGACGTCAATAGTAAGAGTGGCGAACTTATTATTGACGACACTGACTGGGCTTCAGGAATTTCATTTATGAAATTCCTGAAGATATTTTATGATACGACGAACATGTGTTCGTCGGTTTATACGCCCACCACTTGCATTGCACTCCGTTGCATATGCAACATTAGTAGCATGTTTAGGAAGAACGAGCGGACCCGACGCTTAGCCATATGGTTGCAGAGATGGAGACCAAGTACCTGAAGTACTGGTCCACCATTCCATCTCTTTATTGCCTCGCAGTATGCATGGACCCTAGGGCTAAGGTGGAAGGGGTTGAAAACACCCTGATTTTCATTTCCTCGTGCATGAACCTGGAAGAGCCACATGAAGGGTTCATTTATGAGAAGTTGACAGACCTGTTCACATACTACGATACTAGGTATGGTGGTGGTAGTGAGACTGTGAGTACGGACACTGATACCTTGTTCGGAGATGACGATTATTCCATTAACCTAACGAGGGGGAAACATAGGGGTGGACCTTCACATAGGAGCGAGCTGTCTCGGTACTTAGATACCGATTACTGCTCAATCCTATCACCTTCTGATAATAAGAATCTTGATTTATTGCAGTGGTGGAAATCATATGAGTCCACCTATCCCGTGCTATCTAGGATCACACGAGATCTACTGACTCCTCCGGTGTCGAGCGTAATATCAGAGTCTGCTTTTTATATTGTAGTGAACGTGATTTCGGATAGGAGATCGAGATTATGTCCAGATATGGTTGATGCCTTGGCATGTTTGAAGGATTGGGAGGAATCGAGATTTAGCATCGGTGATCGTGTTGAAGCTAAGACTGTGACAGACACTGCAGTCGCATTCACATCCACTACGATGGCGGAGGAGTTGATTGCCGATGATGATGATCCATATGATACTGATCTTGATGTTTCGGCTGATGATTCTCATGATATGCCGCTTGACGATTGATACTCATCAGCTCTTTTTTTTCGATGTTTATTTATTTATTTTATTTATACATTTTGTTTGTTCTTTGTAGTTTGTACCATACGTTGTGTTGAAACTTATACTTGTTTTGTTCGGACTATTGGTTTCAAAAGCATGAATGATAATTTTTCATTTGTGTAGTTTAATTTTTTTTTAATTAAAATTTTTACTAACTTAATGTATTTATTTATTATTTTACGATTTAAATTTTATTTTAAAATTTAATAACTTTAAATTTTAATATATACTTAATAAATTATAATAATAAAAAAAGCTAAACTTAATTGAAAAAAAAATTTTTTTTTCTAATATTTGTTTGTTTTATTTAATTTTAAATGTAATAATTTTTACAAAAAATTATATTTTTTAATTATTACTAATACTCTAAAGTCTATACATAAACTTAATAAAAAATTAAAAAAAAATTTTTTTTCTAATCTGCCATTTTGGCATTTTCAGCCCGTGCTCGTGCTTGGCTCCCGGGACCCGGACCCCGTTTGAGCCGGTCCCGGGTTGCGGCTCCCGCCCCGCCCCGCCTGCCCTGCCCCTGCCTTGCGCCCGTGCCGCCTGGCCAAGCCAAGCCGTGCCCGCCTTTAACTCACCGTGCCGTGCTCGTGAAAAATGGGCCGTGCCGTGCTGGGTCGGCCCGTTTGACACCTCTATCTTTATATGATATTTATATTTTGATGATAATCAAGTTATGTAGTTATTTCAAGTTATTCTTTATTTAATTTTTATTTTCTTGATTTTGTACATGATATCAAAGTCATACCCTAGGAATAAGTCCTAAGCGGAATGTCTATATATGTTAGTGTTGTAAATTTTAGAGAGTTTGTCACCCTACTATTGCACACCTACTATGCATAACAGAAAAATTAAGCATAAACAAACAAAAAAAATCAAAACATTAAAGAAAATAGAAAAAATAGCTTTTGTGTGTCGATGCCCATTACATCGATACAATTGATCCATATTCATCATATTTGACAATGAGGAGAGAGAAGTGTTGTCGAAATTTTGGTGACAATGAGGATACATAAAAAATCCCAATTCAGAAGGGGTACCTCATTTTACAATTACTTTTTATTGAACATCAGCAATTCAAATTCAGGAGTAAAATTGTATTCACAAATCTTAATTTGGGTGAAGGATTCAGAAACCCTAAAAATTAGGATTTCGAAATTTTGCTGTATTTTAATTTTTTTCATAATTCGATGGAGATTTGGAATTCTTATAAATTGGGTTCCGAATTTGTCAGCATCAATTTTGCACCACAAAATCAAATTTCAGATGAAAGATTTATTATACCGTAAAAAATCTGGGCTCGAATATGCAAATCATTGAATTGCGACTTCAAAAACCCTAATTTGGGAATAATATAATTAAATAGCGGGATTTCAATTTTTTTCTTCTAGTAGTATACAAAAACCCTAAACATTAAGATTTTAAATTCAAAACATTTTAAATCCTAATCGTTACATTGTGGCGAAAACTAATTAGGACAAGCAGATGTTATGTTTTTTGGTTCTATATCCACAATTTGGGTTGGAAGAACTAGTTTATTATTGCTGAAAGAAATACCTAAGTATCATAGAGGAGTGCATTGTAGAATTTCTGTGATGAGAAAGTGGTATCTTCTAGCAGCTGAACTACAATTGCGGTCATAAATCATATAAGCCCTCAAATTACCAATAAATTGGTAAACACAACATCTGAATTTGTGCAGTTCTCTCCATTTTTTTGTCTGCCCATAATTTTCATTTCATTTTTTGGCTTCTCCCTAGGCTGTATGCAGACATATTTTTTTCTTGGTAAATATTCTGTAAAGATGAGGAGCTTGCCAAGCTAAGATTTTGCTTGGAAGCTGTCTGATCATCTGAAACTTACCAAGGGGAATATTATAGCATTATCTTTTTTGGATGGTTGGGGCAAGGCTAAACTCAATCGGTATAATTGTTCTTGGGCTCATGGAAATGCTGTTGGGTTTCCAACTGAGGGTGATATAGGAAACAAAAAAGCAGAAAATGCATCATGGCTAGTAGATATTGCGAAGGTAGAAGACCTAAATGATATAGAGAATGTGAATAGATTTATGGAGTCTGAGGATGTTCAACTATTGAAATTTGATGCAGCTGTGTGTAGCCTAGTTTGGCCAAAATCAAAGATTTTTATTCAAGTTATTGATGATTCTTTAATGAAAACTGTTCCAGTTATGTTGCTACTCTCACTACCTGTGGTGCCAAAATGGGTTCTATATGGTTGAGTTTTCCACCATCTTCTCTATTTCATTCATCTCCATCGAAAGTAAGGTGGAGCTATAATATGGAAAGATGCAATTTTGGAGGAGTTGTGGTGCAGAGATGAGCGAGGTGTCATGACAGTGCTTTGTCAAATGTTGTGGTTAACAATGATGTCAATACTAACATGACTAAGGCTTTTAGTTTGTTATCTCTAGAACAATTTAAGACAGATAGATACACAAAGGAAAGGGCCAGCATTTTGGTCATCGGGCTTAGTGTTCACATTGCGCCAGTTGAATTGCATGAAAAACTTCTTATTCCAGAAGCTGAATGCCATAATCAATTTACGTGGTTACTATTCTAAGCACTTGTAACAAAATAGAAAATTATGTGGATGTGCTGTCTCAGCATCGCTGCATCAAAGAAGTTATTGACTTTTTGCCAAAGACAAATGGTGTGCCCATATCAGATCTATATTTTCTCATTGTTAGAGAATGTCAAATTCCCGCTCAAGTTAAAAAGTTTGTCTGATTCTGTCAAATTTGGCTTAATTTGGGAGGAACACTAGTGGCCGGTTTATGCATGCAATCTCATTTAAAAAATGTGTTAGAACAGAGACAAGTCTTTTTTCTGGGGCTGTTTTCCTAAGCTCTGTTACTGTCAAACTAGCCTTGTTGAAGCTTTCAAAATCTTCACGAGCCACTGCCTCAATGTTGGTTGTCAGAGCTGGAAATATGGGCAAGCTAGTGGCAAAAGGCTGCACAAAAGTGATGGAAGTGGAAACTACATTCAGTTACCCCATAATGTTTTATCTGCCATTGTCTAAATGTGATCAATAACAGTGGTTTTATTCATGTACATGTTGCAAATGATTGGTTGATAGTTGTTATGAGTCGTTTGTTCTTATGCCATTTTTTATTTATTCTTACTAAGTCTGACAGGAGAGAATATTTTTTATGTTTTAATATTGCTCTTCCAATGTCTGTCAAGTGGGAATATTTTTTATGTTTTATCATTATTTTTTCTAAGTCGGCTAATAAGGAGATTATTTCTCGGTTTCTCTACTATTATTTTCACTAAGTTGGCTAACTGAGAATATATCTTAATTATTTGTGCAGTTATTCTCTCAAATTCAAAAGAGAATATATTTTTCAATTTTTATACTGTTATTCATTATAAATTCCATGAGAAAATATTTTTCATTTGTTTTATCATAAAATTTATCTTGACAAGATCATAATTCAATTCTGATCCAAATTGATTAGCTATTTGTTTCTCATTCTTTCTTGATATGTTGTAATTTTACATGTCAATTTGAGGGGTTTGTGAAGTTTGTAAAAGTTACATCTTTTTTTTATTTATTTATTTTTTTTTTTGGTGAGAGCACCTAATAATGAGATGTCTTTGTCAATTTGTTTTCTATAAAAGGGTCATCTATATAAAATATTTTTATTCTGATTGTTATTAAGTTAATAAAGTTATTTTAAGCTTATTTTTTATTGTCTTTATTTTGTACAATTAATATAGTTAATTACTCTATATTTTTATAAATAAGTTCATATGAATGTTCTTAATATTCTCACATATGCGAAACATATTTTTGTATTTCATATCTTTCTAAGAGATTCCAAATATATGCATATTGATTCTAATTTAGTGAATTTTTTTCATAAGATTTTAAAATTTATTAGGATATAAATTATTAACCACATACATTTTTAGGATATGAATGTTCTTCTTGAAAACTAAGAGGTATTTGGTAATTTTCATATCGACTGTAAAGACTAAGCATTAGATTATAATACTAACCACATATAAATTTGTTTGGATTAGATATTTGTTAGAGAACAATGAGTCTTGTTTTATGACTTTATTATGTGACAACGTATAATATGTTATATTACTTTCAATTTCATATTTTATAAGTGGATGAGATTAATTGAGATTGTTATTTTATTCGAGAAAAGATTTAAAATTATTTGATTATAATATCTTTTGTGTTTGTTAGTTATCAACTTATTGATATTTTCATGGAGTTGTATGTTTGATTATTATTTTTTTCTTTTAGGCTGAGTACTTGAGATATACATGATTTGTGTTGTAATCTCTTTATCTTTTTATTTGTTAATGTGATATATATCAAATTTGTTAGTTGTTCTAATTATTTTTTATTGCCTATTTATAGATTATTAGATAATTCATTATTTTAAGAGGATTATATGTGGTTGCGATCAATGTGCATTTCTTTTATTATTGTGTATGTTATATTGTTTCCTTCATAGTATCATAGATAACAACATTAGTTCATAATCATTTCATTGATTAATCACCAATAACAAGAGCATAAACCTAAGGGTGAGATGCTGGAAATGCCAAAATGAGTGGGGGGAGCATCTCAAAATGGTAGGATATGGGTTGTCGGTCAAGAAGCTGGCATTGGTCTTGTCGATCTTGTTTTCGTACTATGAATCACTCTTAGTATTGAGATGACTTTGAAGGTAATGTATTTTGGTGAGAATAATATTGAGATTACTAATTATTTAGAAAGTCTTTGTATTGTATGTATATATTTAAATTCATGTAATTGTGTGAGGATAAGTGTCTTTGTCTAATAATGATAAATTTCAAGTGCGAGGCTTATTGAATATGATCTCTTTGATTTTGGAGGATAAGATTGTTGAGATATTAGCTTTTTTAAAATCTTAAATTAAAGGAGTGTTGTGAATTATGCTTGATCTTCATATATATTTATATGTTCACGTACCAATTTATTTTGATATTAGTGATAAGAGCACTCTAATCTAATCTTGTGCAGTGCCACTTGAGTAATTTTTTTATTTTAGTAGTGGCTAACATTAAAGTGAAGCCAATAATCCATGGAAGCTGGAAATGACAGAATTTATTGTGTGAATGTGTCTGTGTGTGTATATCATCATAATAATGAGTGTATATATATATAAAATTTATGTATAAGCTGTAACTAACTATTTGATCTACTCTTCAGGCACCTGTGGAGAAAGAATGCAACTTTTGCTATTTCTAGGCATTATAAACGCTTCAATGTTTTTGTGGAAGCCGAGGCAAATAAAGCTGCTGGAAAATATGACAATGCTTCCATTGACTTTCAGATTGAGTTTTATAAAAAGGAAGGGTTGACTCCATATACTGAGGCTAAGCTTCCTATCACGAGTGGTGGGTGCTGGCTACTGTATTTCTTTCTTTGCATTATTATATCAACTGTCAGTATTATTTTTCATTTCTTACTTTGCAGATGTTCCTGAAGGATGTGTAGTAATAAAGGAGCACATTCCCATCACCAACCTCTTTACTTGTCTTTGGTTCAATGAAGTTGATCGCTTTACTTCCAGAGACCAAATCAGCTTTTCCACAGTTAGGGATAAAATTCAGGCTAAAACAAATTGGAATATAAATATGTTCTTGGACTGTGAAAGGCGTAATTTTGTAGTTCAGGTAAGCATTTTAAAATATTGCAACACAATAACACATGCACATTTTGTAGTTCAGGTATGGGAATTTTCCATATTTGGCTTGCCAGGCCCCATTTAGCTTTTCTTCTTAATAATTATTATTTATCTTTTTATTTATATTAAATTAAAATGTGTCTAATAAATTATTCAAATAAAGTAAACATATTATATTTATTATTATCATTATTAAGTTTAAGAAAAATAAAATTCATTTAAATTTAATATAATCGATTTGGGCATGGCGTGGTGGGGCAATACTCAAACCCACCTCAAACCTGCCTTGCATTTCAATATCTCACCATAATCCGCCTAAACCTATTTAAATAAAGGAAAAATTAGGTTAGTACATCAAAATCAAAATAATAATTATTTAAGTACTCCAATCTTATGTTTTAAAATATTATGCTCAAATTCAAAATTATTTAAGTTTTTGTGTACTATTCATATGTACTTATGTCATGTGGCACGTGGTACCTCGCAACGACTATCCAATAGCCATTGTGAGTCTTTCCATGTAAGACACAAGGCATAAAATTGTATTTTGTAATATATGAAATTGAGTTGGTTTGGTATCGGTCTGAATCAACCCATTTTCTTTTAAAAAAATGGGCGTATGAATTGTATGTATCCCTTTATGAAAAATTCTAAAAAATTAAAGTGTGCGACCTGGGCATGACCCAAGTCCTGTCATCGTGCCGGTTGTGTCATGTTGAATACAATTTGGCACGCTAGTCCGATCACTTGGTCTGACATGCACATATGATACATGACATCCATGAGTATGAGCATGCCATGCTGTGCCTAGGCTATGTTTTCCAATAGTCTTAGGTCCATGGAGAATTAAATGAGGTATATGTAGAGTAGTCATTTAGTTTTCGTCCACATGCGACAATTGATAATTGTATAGAATGCGAAAAATCTCGTGTATGTAGTAAAGTAATTGTTCTATGTTCTTTTTATTTTTATTAAATATATATTTTTTTATGTTTTGTTGATGTGAGTACCTAAGTTGTGGGCTGCACCAATATGCTTGTCTGTTATGTGAGGGTGTTGTCTGTATGAGTTGGATATGTGTGAATTTTATGATTTTTCAGTTTATGTTATATCATGTTATCAAATTGATCTAGGGTTAGTGTTTCACAACCATATGCTCTGCATTAATATCTTGTTTCTCCAAACCCATAATAATACCTGGCTTCTATGTCACGACAAGGGACTTCAAAACTTTTGCAACAATTAGTGGATACAGAACACCAGTAGCATGCACATGAATGCCCTGTCAGCCCCTAAGGCTAGATCAGTTGTGAGTACCTCAAGCAATTGTGTCAGATCTATGCTCACTGTCATTTCAGAAGAAATCAGTTCTTTTAGAGGAGTCCCGTAAAAAGATTGACTAGGGTAGTCACTCTTATAGGCTTTACTCTGATTTTCACCATGTAGTCGCTCACCTGTCCAACGACCACCATCCTAGGGGCCCTCACTGTCAACGATGCTGCCACCATATGCCGGCCAGAAGCCAGTCCTGCCAATCATAACACAGTTCACTGTGGGAGGTGAGGTGCGCATTCTGAGAGTGCATGTGGTGAACAGTATGTGCAAGTGCACCTGTATGTGGTACACGATGGAGGTTGGGGTCCGTGGTGATAGTGTGAAGTGTGTGCAACTACTGTGTGCAATCTGCAACAATTGTGTGCTCAGCAATTTTTTCTGAAACCCTAATCTGGTTTCCATATTGAGTATTGACATATATTGTTCCAAAACACCTCCCAAGGCTAGAAAAAAAATACTCCTTTCAAGGCTAGGGGTTATTTCTAGAGAATTAGTCACACTGGAGATAATTATTGGTGATTAGAGGTGTCCATCTGGCCTTGCCAGGCTGACATAGGCCAAATTTTTTAGGCCCATTCAGGCTACCGTGCTGTTTCAGACACGACAAGGTTCCTACCTTTGGGCTATGCCGTGCCATAATGGCTTTGGGAAAGGTAAGTCTAACATTATCCGATGGCATGGCAAAAGCATTTGGCTGTGCTGAGTTGGGTTTTGCCCCGGTATAATTCTCACGAATGGGCCTCAAACATTCTTTCATGCTTGGATCAGTTTTGGCTAACCCATGATAGCCTGGGTTAGCTTTCATAGGCATCAGGCTGCAGCCTTGAGCCAATAACCTGACCTGGGCTCTGGGGTCGAGGCAGTGGTACTGGCTTGGCCATTGGCCAGTCACCAATGGGCTGCACTGTGGCTTGTGGGCAATGAGCTATGGCCAGTGGGTTTTGGCTCAACTACCTTAAATTTTTATTTAATTAATTTAAAATTTTATCATTCAATAATTCAATTTAGCATACTATAATGATATATATATATATATATATATATAGTAATATTATGTAAATATATAAAAAATGTAAATTTTATTTTATTTGTAATTAAAAATAATAAACTATATTGCAAATGTAAGAAAAAAACATAGAAAACATATAATTAGGTCTGAAAATATAAATATAAAATATAAAAAATGTCGAAGAAATGAATGACTGCATGCTAGTTAGAGGTGTCAAACGGGCCGGCCCAGCACGGCACGGCCCGTTTTTCACGTGCCCAGCCGTGCTGCCGTGCCGTGCCGGGCACGGCACGGTTTTTAAAATTCGGGCACGGCAAGGCCGTGCCGTGCCGTGCCGGCCCGCTCGGGCACGGGCGCACGGCAAGGCAGGGCAGGCGGGGCGGGGCGGGTCGGGTCTGTTTGGACCCGACCCGCGGTCTTTTTACCGGGGGCGGGGCCCGGTTGGGTCACGAGTCACGACTCAGGCACGCGGGCCGACGTGCCGTGCCAAGGCACGGCCCGGCACGTGGTTTGTTCGGCCGGGCCCGGCACGGGCCCGGGCACGTTTTTTTATCGTGCCGGGCCGGCCCAGGCACGGCCGAACCGTGCCGTGCCTCGTGCCGGTAGTTGAGTTGAGTTTAATGTCACCAACAACTAGTCACTCAGTCTAGTTCAAGATTCAAATTATCATAACTAATAGTCTCGTTATGAGTATCATTGTATTAATGTAAGTCATTATTTATTTATAGTTTTTTCATTGGATTTAGAAGACTTAATCCTCAATTTTTTCAGTATTTTAAGCATACTATTCTATTAGAGCTTTAATGATGTCTAGTCGTGGTATATTCTTCTTATCTGAAATTATATTTATAATTACAAAAAAAAGTAGGTTTTGATGTTATGCTCAATATCAGAGTAGTTAGTAAATCATACTTTATTTTAGATAGAATAAGAAAAATAAATTCATATGTTTTTTACCAATTCAAAATATCTAAATTTGTTATCCTTTTGGGATAAGATGAAATAGTAATTAACATAAAAGTATCGTGATAATTTACTTATATTTGATGGATTTTCATGTCATTACTCCTAGCTAACTAAATTGAAAAATTAATTTTAAATATATTGTTGATTTCTATATTTGGAGGCTCGCTAAAATTATTATACTTATTTTTATATTTTTTAAATGTATCATTTAGTTGTTCATAAATTTTGCTATTTGATTCTCGTGGTTAATTCATGCAGGTGGTTATGTATTTGATAGTATTTTCTATCTCTTTTACTTTAACCATAGGATTTATATATGTAATTGTAGCCAAGCATTAAATAGATCAAATAGATGACTAATATTTGAAATATTTTATTTTCATTTTAATAGTCATGACATAAAAATTAAGATATTTTTTATATTTATTAAAGGGACTACTAATGCTTGTTGTTATATATGTTATGTGAGTGTATATAGATGAACATATATTTATTGTATCATAAAGATTAAAAAAAATTTAAAAATAAATTTTGTCATAATTTGATTAGATAATTATGATTTCATCAGTTTCATTATTAATGTAGTTTAGAGGTGTCAAATGGGTCTGCTAGCCTAGGCTCGGCTAGAGGTACAACCTGACTTGGTCTTGTCTCTCCCGACACGACACGGTCCATACTCGTGCTTGGGCCCATGCTAGGTTGGCTCGAGGCACGACTCATGCCGTGTCGTGCCGAGGTAATCCGGGCCTCATGTCGGGCCAGGCATGACCCGGTGCCCTGACCCAAAGGCATGGTTTTTCAACACGACCCCAACCATGCCTTGCTCCACTGACCCCAGATGGCCAAACCCGAATCTTGGGTTGGTGTTTCGACTTCGGATTCCAACGACAGATCGACCGAAGCCCAAACCCGGCCCCTACTTCCCCTCTTCTTAGACCCAAGCCCGATGACCCAACGATCCCATGGTCGGACCCGACCTACATTATACAGGTTACAGAAGTTGAAGCTTCTGGAACATATGATCGTTAGGTCGATTCGACAGTCAAACAGACTCAATAGTCCAAAAAAATATATTTTTTATTTTAAGCCATTGGATTTTTATCTCAATGGCTACGAGGTAGAATCCAATGGCTCTAGTTATTATGCCCCTAAAATCATCTAAAAAAATTCAAAAAATTATAAAAAAATTGATTTTTTAAAAATAACTTTATAAAAAGTAATATTATTATCCCTCATCATTTGTAATTTATATCTTATTTCTTTTTCTCTCTCTCGTATTATTTCTTTATCTCTTCTTGGATCTTGTCTCTTTTTCTCTCTCATGGTCTCTCATTTGGGTTTGGATTTGAGACTCGGGTGCATAGTGTAGACCATTGATTGTGTTTTGGGCATCATAAAACAAATGAGATTTTATGTATTATGGCTTATGAGTATTAATTTTTAAATTTTGTTTTATTAAATTTTTTTTATTTTAATTTTAGTTAAAACTTTTAGATTTTAGTTTAATTAATATTTATTAATATATAATTTTAGAAATATTATTTACAATATAATTAACAAACTAATAAAAAATTAAAATGACAAATAATAATTTTAATGATAATAATAAAATAAATTTAAACGTAAACATTAAAAATTTTAATATGGATAACGTTAACCTTATGGAAAAGTTTGAGGTCGTCGAAACTTTGTTTTCTTTTGTCGCCTTTACTCAAATCCAAATATCTAAAAAATAAAAAATAAAAAAAATTAATTTTTTGGATTCACTTTAATATAATACAATATAAAAATATAAGGGGTACCATCAGCATAATGTAAATATAATAAAAAAATATTAACTTGTAAGAGTTCATTTGAGATTGGGCATCTTAAGGGCATGCTGAACTATGCACCAAAAAATATGATATATTAAATCATAGGCAAACCCAACTCATCGGTGAGTTCTTTGAGACTAGATCCAATTTAGTCTCAATGCCGATCCTTTTCATATACCGCGAAAAGTTAGAAAAGGATGACATGACAAAACTGATCTTCATGATGATCTTTCGATTAGATTTTTGGAGTATCTTTGGGTAGTCAGTATTGTACAGACTTATTTTTAGCTTACATATTATAGGATTCCTAGGTCCATATCTAGAATGACTAGAGGTGTCAAACGGGCCGGGCCGGGCCAGCTAGGCCTGTTTTTTTAGAGCACGGACGTGCTTTTGTGCAGAGCCAGGCACGACACGGGTATTGTACCGTGCCGTTCATGGCTCGGCATGATTTATCAAAGCCAGGCCCAGTCGGGCCAAACCAGGCCGTACGGGCATGGTTTAAATTTTTTTAAAAATTTTAAGTTTAATTTTTTAGTTTAAATAAAATATATATTATATTATATATAGAATTATAGATAATATATAATATATTAAAATTATAAAATGAAAATTGCAAAGTTTAATTTTTTTTATAATTTAAAATAAAATTAGCATATAATTTATTAGAATTAAATTATACAGTTTAAAATTTTTAAATGAAAAAGTTAAATAAAAAAATAAATTAAACAAAAAATTTCGTTAAAAAAAATTTAAAAGTCAAAAAAACCAAAGCAAACTAAATGAGAAATAATCAATCAGCCAATAAACATCGAAGGTCCGAACCAAATAAATTCAAGTTTCATTTTAATGTAAAAATAAAGCGTACAATCAATAAAAAATAAAACATCAAAATCAAAAGTAGTGGATTATCATCAATCGTCAATCGGCATATCATGAGCATCATCAGTCGCAACATCAAGATCACTATCATATGGATCGTAATCATTAGCAATCAACTCCTTCACTTTCTAATGGATGTGGATGCAGTCCCTGTCCCAGCTCCAGTATGATCATGAATGCTAAATCTCGAATTCTCTCAATCCTTCAAACAGTTCAATGCCTCAACAATATCTGGACGTAATTTCGATCTCCTATTTGAAATCACGTTCACTGCAATAGAAAAAGTAGACTCCGATGCTACGCTCGACACTGGATAAGTCAGTAAATATCGTGTCATCCTAGATAGTATGGGAAATGTTGACTTATATAATTTTCACTACTGTAATATATTAAGATTCTTAGTATCCGAATGTGATATGATTCAGCAGTAATTGATATCTAAGTACCGAGAAAGCTCGCTCCTATGTGATGGTCCACGTCGACGTTTTTTCCTCGCCAGCTGAATGGAAAAATCATCTTCGAACAAGGTATCTATGTTATTAATCATAGTCTCACTACTACTACTACTACCACTACTATCATACTTAGTATCGTATTATATGAATAAGTCAGTCAACTTTTCGTGAATGAACCCTTCATGTGGGTCTTTCAGGTTCATGAACGAGAAAATATAAGTCAGTGTTTTCTACCCCTTCCACCTTAACTCTAGGTTTTGTGCATGCAGCGAGGTAATAAAGAGATGGAACGGTAGACCAGTACTTCAAGTACTTGGTCTCCATCTCTGCAACCATATAGCTAAGCGTCGGGTCAGCTTGATACTTCATAAACATGCTACTAATGTTGCATATGCACCGGAGTGCAATGCAAGTGGTGAGCGTATAAACCGACGAACACATGTTCGTCGTGTCATAAAATATATTCAGGAATTTCATAAATGAAATTTTTGAAGCCTAGTCAGTGTCATCAATAATAAGTTCATCACTCTTTCTATTGATATAGTCGGAGATCACATGTTCGTATCCAACACATGACTCTAACATCGGGTATGTGTAATTCCAACGATGTCTCACATCCGATTGAAATTTCTTCTTCTTAAGATTCGTAGATAAACAGAGATTACCAAACTCTTGTTGTCTGCGAGGAGTGAATATATTTAGTGCATTATGTATATTATCCAACGCGGGAGAACACACCTTCATACCTGCTTGAACAATCAGATTAATTACGTGACACATGCATGTGACATGAAAAATCTCTCCTAATGGTGTGTCTCTAATATTCTTAACAAATATGTTAATTGCTATTCTATTATTAGATGCGTTATTTAATGTGATACTAAAAATTTTATTTGAAATTTATATTCCCTAAAGATTTTAATCATACACTCAAAAATGATCGGGCTATCATGAGGATGAAGAATCTCAGAGAATCCTAAAATTTTTTTATCCATAGTCCAGTTAGAATTTACATCGTGACTGGTGAGATATGCATAAGATGATTCATCGTGACTTGTTTAGATATCGGACGTCACAGACACCACTCCACTATATGTTATAAATTTATTAATTATTTTTTATTTTTTTTAACTTATACATTTTTAGTATGTTATTCCTAGATGTGGACTTAGGAATCCTACGATAAGCAGACTGAAAATATGTCTGCATGATGCGTACTACCCTTGGATCTTCTGAAAATTTGATCGGAAGACCTATACATGTGATAAGTTTGGCCATGCCATACCTACCCAACTCTCTGGAGTATATAAAGGGAGAACTTCGAGATTGAACTAGATCCAGTCTTAAAAAATGTAGTGTCAAGTTGGGTTTGCTTAGGATCTAATGAACTATGTTTTTTGGTGCATAATTCGGCATGCCTCTTATGGTGTCCAGTGCCAAATGAACTCTTATATTTTAAAATTCTCATACAATATTTGCTCTGTGCTATTTTTTCTTTCTCATCCCTAATATTTTTTTTATTATATTAAAATGAGTCCAAACTATAGAAGTCCTCCTAGTTTTTTATTTTTTAGAAGTTTAGGTTGAGATGACTGGAGAAACCAAAGATTCAGTAGTCTCAGAGTTCTGTGTAAGATTTTAATTTTTAAAATTTAAATATGTTTCATTAGTATTTATCATTTTTAAGATTTTTGTTAAACATGACACTAATGTAGAGACTAGATGATAGATTTTAGATTTAACTATTTTAGGACTAGAGAGAGAGACTAGACTAGAGAGAGACTGAGAGAGAGAGAACTTAAAATAAATTACCTGGTAAAACAGTGAGGCCGATCACGTGCACGGTGCACCACAGTCTAGCTCAAAATTTGAAACCCGAGTTGAGATTCCCAAAAAGCAAAGCCAAATGATGAAATTCTGAGTCCCAAGAGAGATCAGCAAGAGTTTTTAGAGAGTAAAAATGTGAGATTTGAGAGAATAAATATTTATGAAAAAGATAAATATTATAGAGAGGTGCGGAAGATTTTATAGATTAAAGAAATTTTTTTTTAAAAAGTAATTATTTTGTTTTCTTTAATTTTTTTAATATTTTAGGGGGCAGAATCATAAGGGTAGTCGGATTTTGCCCCCTAGCTATTGGAGGCGAGATCTAATGGCTAAAATTTTAATTTTTTTTTTGCCCGTTGGGGGGTGGGAATTGGGTTAGGCCGGGAGGGACCGCGGGTCGGGTTTGATTGGACCCGATCCACGGTCTTTGTGTGTGGGAAGCTAGGCCTGAGTCACAAGAGGGTGAGCTGTGACTCGTGAGGGTGCAAGAAGCCGGGTGCTCAGGTCTGAGGGTGCAGGTGCTGGATTGGGTGTGACCCCGACCCGTGCCGACGAGCCACCGAATCACGCCGAGTCAGGCACGGCATGAGGCCCGATTGGCCTCGGCAAGGCACAGAATGGGTCGTGCCTTACCCGAGCACGACACGGGCCCCGACACGGCCGAACCGTGCCGTGCCTCGTACCGGCCTGGCTTGACCCGACCTGTTTGACATCTCTAGGAACAACATACTAAAATTTTATAACTTAAAAAAATAATAATTAATAAATTTATTACATATAGTAGAGTGGTGTCCGTGATGTTTGATATCTGGACTAGTCACGATGATGCATATTATGTATGTCTCACTATCTGATTTCTGAACTAGTTATGATGATGCATCTTATACATGTCTTACCATTTATTATGTAGATTCAAAATAGATACTAAATAAAAAAATATTAGGATTCTCAGAAATTTTTCATTCGTATGATGACCTAGTCATTTATGAGTGTATGATGAGAATTTTTAGAGAATATAATATTAAAAATAAAATATATAATATTATATTTTATAATGTATCTAATAATGAAGTAGTCATTAATATGTTTGTTATGTTTATTAGAGGTGGACAATTATGAAAGATTTTTTACGTTTGATGCACATTTCACGTTATTAATCTCATTGTACAAGCGGGGATGAAAATTATTTTTCCCTCTGCTTTAGAAAACATACATAACTTACTAAAATTTTTTTATATCTCTTATAGACAATAATAGTTTGGTAGTTTCTATTTATATACGAGTTAAACGAAGAAAAGATTTTAATTTGATATGAGATACCGTTAGAATTTCACATACTAGATGTTAGAGTCATATGTGGATATCAACATATGATATCCAACTATGTTAATAGTAAGAGTAACAAACATATTATTGACGATACTGACTGGGCTATAAGAATTTTATTTATAAAATTCCTAAAAATTTATTATGATATGATGAACATGTGTTCTTTAGTTTATACTCACATTACTTACATTGTACTCAGGTGTATATGCAATATTAATACTATATTTAGGAAATTTAGAGATTACCTGTCATTTAGTGATATGGTCTTAGAGATGTAAACCAACTACTTAAAGTATTGGTATACTATTTCATTTTTTTATTGTTTGGTTGCTTACATGGATCCTAGGGTTAAGGTAGAAAGGATAAAGAAAGTTTTAACATATATATCCATGTGTATGAACCAAGAAAACTAGCCTTAAGGTTCATTAATGAAAAGTTGACTAGATTATTTACGTACTATGATACTAGATATTGTTGTAGTAGTAGTGATGCTTCGAGTATGAATATAAATATCATATTTTGAGATAATGACTTCTTCATTCAATTAGTGAGGGAGAGATAATGACTTCTATCACATACCGATAATAAGAATTTTTATATTTTATAGTGGTAAAAATCATATGAGCCCACCTATTTCGTGCTGTCTAAGATGATATGGGATCAACTGACTCCCCCGGTGTTGAGCATAGCATCGACATATATTTTTTCTTGTTATAGTGAATGCGATTTCAGACAGGAGGTCGAGAGTATGGTTAGATATTAATAGGATCGAGCATTGGTATTCAGGATTGTGCTGCAATTGCAGCAAGATGAGATGAGTTGATTATTGATGATGATTTATGAGCCTTTAATGATGATTCGTGTGACTTTAATGATGATTGACAGTTGAGATGAGATTGGTGCATTGAGCCGAGCCTACTGTACTGCATATGACCTATCGCTAGTGACATTGATACCATTATACACTGACGAGATTTATTATTTTTAAATTATTTTTTTTAATTTGTCATTTGATTTTTAATGTCTGAGCATGTTATTTTTTTTTATTATTATATTTTTTGTTTATTCAGACACTTATGGGATTACTATTTTATATTTATGAGTTTATATTTGATATATTACTTTTTATCTTTTAATGATGTAATCTTGCTCTTATTTTGTTATATTGTAATTTATATGTGTTTTTAGTTGTTAGTTATGAGTTATGATTTGTGATAGTAATTTTATTTATTTTATTAATTTAATTAATTAATTAATTAAATTTAATTAAGTATTAAAATTTAAAATTTATAATAATTTAAAGTTTGGGATGATCTAATTCATAACTGGCCGAAACAACCTGTCTGGCCCAACCTAGGCCCGACTCGGCAAGTCCTGGCACGACCTGACCCGAACCTGTTACAAGGTGGGCCGGCGGGATGTGCCAGGCAAGCACTTCTCAAGTTGTGCCGTGCCATAGAGGTGTCAACCGGGCCGGGCCGGGCCGGCCAGGCAGGGGGCATGGCACGGTTCTACCGTGCCTGAGCCGGCCCAGCACGTTAAAAAATCGTGCCCGTGCCGTGCCGTGCCTGACCTGGCACGGCACGCCGGGACGGGTTCTTCCCGTGTCGATTTCACGCGGCCACGCGTGGGCGTGACCCGGCCACTCCTAAAAAAAAGAATGCGAGTCGGATTGGACCCGACCAGCGGTCCCGACTCCCGACCCACAAACTATTCCCAACGAGAAAATAAAAAAATTTTCAAATATGATAAATTTGAGCCGTTGGATTTGCCTCCAACGGCTAGGGGGCAGAATCCAACGGTCATCGTGATTCTCTCACCTAAATAATTATAAAAAATTCAAAAAAATAAAAAAATATCTTTTTTTTTTAAATTTAATATCTTTAATCAATAAATTCTACCCCCTCCCTATAACATTTATGTTTTTCAAAAACATATATCCTCTCAAAATTCTCTTTCTCTCACATAAACCGTGCATCTCTCTCGGGCCTCGGGATTTTGCTTTCGGCTTGGATTTTCGTGAAATTTGACTTTAGTTCTGAACTTTAGAACTTGCTGCTGTGCACCGTGCAAGTTACCGACCTCATTGCTTTTACCGGGTAATTTATTTTATGTTTTTTATACTTTTTCTCTTTATAGTTTCTTTCTCTAGAAAAAAATTAGGGAAAAATAAAAATCATAAAAAATGATAAATATCCCTAACACGTATTTAAATTTGGAAAATGAAAATGTTAGTGTTACACAGACGTCTGCGGCTGTTGAAACTTTGGTTTCTCCAGTCGTCTCAACTCAAAGTTCTAAAAAACAAAAAACTAGGACTTCTGTCGTTTGGACTCATTTTAAAATCATAACACAAAAAAATGTTAGGGGTGAGGAACAAGAAATGACACAGTGCAAATATTGTATGGAACTATTAACATGCAAGAGTTCATTTGGGACTGGGCACATTAAGAAGTATGCCGAATTATGCACCAAAAAATATGGACCCTTAAATTCTAGGCAAACTCAACTTGGCACTACATTTTTTGAGACTGGATCGAGTTCAGTCTCAAAGTTTACTCCATTCGTATACTCCAGCGAGTTGGGTAGGTACGGCATGACCAGACTCATCACATTAATGAGTATTCCGATTAGATTTTCGGAAGATCAAAGGATAGTGCGCATCATGCAGACTTATTTTCAGCCTTCCTATCATAGGATTCCTAGGTCCACATCTAGGAGTGACATACTAAAGATATATAAGTTAGAAAAACAAAAAATAATTACAGAATTTATGGCATATAGTGGAGTGGTGTCCGTGACGTCCGATATATGGACAAGTCACGATGATAAATCTTATGCATGTTTCACGAGTCACTATGTAGATTCTAATTGAACAATCAATAAAAAAATTTTAGGATTCACTGAGATTCTTCATCCTCATGATGGCCCGGCCATTTTTGAGTGTATAATAAAAATCTTTAGGGAATATAAAATTTAAAATAAAATTTTTAGTGTCACATTCGATAACACTTCTAATAATGGAGTAGTGATCAATATGTTTGTTAGGAATATTAAAGACCCACCAATAGCAGAGACCTTTCATGTCAGATACATGTGTCACGTGATTAACCTGATTGTTCAAGCAGGTATGAAGGTGTGTTCCCCCGCGTTAGATAATATATGCAATGCACTTAAGTATATTCGCACTCCTCGCAGACAACAAGAGTTTGGTAGTCTCTGTTTGTCTGCGAATCTTAAGAAGAAATTTCAATCGGATGTGAGACATCGTTGGAATTACACGTATTTGATGTTGGAATCATGTGTTGGATACGAATACGTGATCTCCGACTACGTCAATAGTAAGAGTGACGAACTTATTATTGACGACACTGACTGGGCTTCAAGAATTTCATTTATAAAATTCCTGAAGATTTTTTATGACACGACGAACATGTGTTCGTCGGTTTATACGCTCACCACTTGTATTGCACTCCGGGGCATATGCAATATTAGTAGCATGTTTAGGAAGTATCGAGCTGACTCGACGCTTAGCCATATGGCTTCAGAGATGGAGACCAAGTACTTGAAGTACTGGTCTACTGTTCCATCTCTTTATTGCCTCGCTGCATGCTTGGACCCTAGGGTTAAGGTGGAAGCGATAGAAAACACACTAACTTTCATTTACTCGTGCATGAACTTGGAAGTGCCACCTGAAGGGTTCATTCACGAGAAGTTGACTGACATATTCACATACTACGGTACTAGGTATGGTGGTGGTGGTAGTGAGACTGTGATTACGGACATTGATACCTTATTCGGAGATGACGATTTTTCCATTCAGCTAGCGATGAGGAAACGTAGGGGTGGACCATCACATTGGAGTGAGCTGTCTCGGTACTTAGATACCGATTACTGTTCATTCTTATCACATTCTGATACTAAGAATCTTGATTTATTACAGTGGTGGAAATTATATGAGTCCGTCTTTCCCGTGCTATCTAGGATGACACGGATCTACTGACTCCTCCGCTGTCGAGCGTCGCATCGGAGTTTGCTTTTTCTGTTGCAGTGAACGTGATTTCAGATAGGAAATCGAGATTACGTCTAGATATGATTGAGACCTTGGCATGTTTGAAGGATTGAGAGGAATCGAGGTTTAGCATCCATAATCGTGCTGGAGCTGGGACTGGGACAGACACTACAGTCGCATCCACATCCACTACGATGGCGGATGAGTTGATTGCCGATGATAATGATCCATATGATACTGATCTTGATGTTCCGGTTGCGGCTGATGATTCTCATGATATGTCGATTGACGATTGATGATTATCTGCTGTTTTTTGTTTTCAATGTTTTTTTTATTGATTGTATTTGTACGCTTTGTTCGTACGTTGTGTTGAAACTTATACTTGTTTTCTTCGGACCATCGATTTCAAATGGATGCTTTGTAATTTTTCATTTGTGTTGTTTAATTTTTTTTTTTATTTTTATTTTTACTAACATAATGTATTGATTTATTTTTTTTACGATTTAAATTTTATTTTAAAAATTAATAACTTTAATGTATAATTAATAAATATAATAAAAAATTAAACTAATTTGAATTTGATAAAAAAAATAAATTTCTAAACTTTGTTTTTTTATTTAATTTTTATTTTTAACATTTTTAAAAATATTTATATTTAATACTCTACACTTAAGCATTACAATATATAAATTTTTTTTTTAAAAAAAAAATTATCTGCCTTCCTCTCGGTCTCTGGCTCGAGTCTGCCTCTGCCCGAGCCTGTATGGCCAGGCCGGACCTGGCTCTTTTTATACCTTGCCGGGCCGGGCACGCCCCTGCAGCACGATCGTGCTCTTATAAAACGGGCTGTGCCGGGCCGGCCTGCCCGTTTGACACCTCTACCGTGGCAGGCACAACACAGTTGCCTAATTCGACACCTCTAATGTTATATATCTTTTATTTATCGTCAACACATGAATCAAGTATAAGTTAAATATAAATTTAATGATACTTGATTTTTATTTGAAATTTTTTGTCTCTTATGTCTGTTAACTTTCATAGAGTATGAAACTCTTGTAGTCATTAAACTGTCTTAATATATTGTAATGTATTTCATATTTTTTCATGCGAGATGGAAATTAATTTAAATCGGCTTGCATTATTAGGTTAACAATATGATATATACATTTAACATGTAAAATATAATCTAATTGAATGTATCTAATAGTTCTCACAAATATATTTATTATTTCATATTTATTTAAAGAATTATTAAATGTAATGTTAAAAATTTGATTTTATATATCAAATTTACTTAAAGATAATTGATAATTACTCATATTTGTCAGGGCTAACACGTAGATAAAAAATTTCATAAAATTTTAATATTTTTTTTGTTTAGTTTTTACTTAGAATTAATAAAAAGAATGGTGATACATGTACATATATTATTATTATGATTAGTCTAAATGTGAGATGTTCTTTAGGTCATTCTGCTTAATGTTTTATTATTGTTAAATATTATTTATTTTTAATTTTATAATTTTTTACTACGTTATTTTCATTAGGTGTTCTAGTGATCTTATAATAAATAATAATAAATTTAATTCAAAGATCAATACTAGTAATAAATTTAGTTATGCATTAAGAGTGTTTGCATGCCTCAAAATTAGGGGTGTTTACATCTCAAAATTAAATTGATTTGGCAATTGATTGTCAATTGATTTCATTTGGCAATTGATTGTCATATGTCTCAAAATAAAATTAATCAAATTTGGGGTGTTTGCATCTCATGTGATCTTAATTTTAATAATTCAATTGAAATGAAAATTGGGTTGGATCAGACCTAATGTCTATTCGATTCGATTTGATAAATTAAAAAAAAAGTATTTTTTATAAATAAAGGGTTAGTGAAATGGTTAATGAGCAATTGCTTGTTGTGCTTTGGCCATGTGCACATGTCCATGTGATGTGGCTTATCATGCACACACATGTGCGTGACATTTCAAAGAATAATTTTTTTAACATGTGGATCCATGCTTGATTGTTTGATTGTAACTCTCCAAAACAAATTCTAATTAACATAAGTGTTATGTTTAGTTAAAATATTAAAAAAATGAAAAATTAAAATAAATGAATTAACTTTATAACTTTTTAAAAATTTATAAATAAGCATTTGGTATTTTTTATGTTTCAGATATCTTTCTAAATTCAAAATTTTAGATGTTTATTATATATTGTGACTCTTTTTTGTGGTCAGTGTAGGCTTTTGTTCTGGGTTGTGCCGGCTTGGTTTTGAAACCTAGTCGTGATGTGCCAGCAGCCCTCTAAAAGATAACAAATTAGCACGACTCATTTTTTGTGGGCCACGTGGGCCATCATATTTGGTTGTACTAGCTTAATTTTGAAATTGTGCTGTGCTATGCCAACACCCTTATAAAAGAGGGTAGCTTGACATTGCTCATTGGTTTGTAGTTTGTTAGGGTCATGGGTTGGCATGACTCGAACTTGGCCTAGCATTGTTTTGTTTCAAGCTAGCCTATGTTTGGCCAAGGCTAACATGTTTGGTTATCGAGCTGAAATCTGATTGCACGGGCCAATATGTCAGGCGATGCCATATCATATGTTTTGTGACACTGGCCAAAAATCTTGGCATGATTCGAGCCATGTTGTGGATTGGTTCACATATATTTCATGCATGGTTATGGTCATGACAAGCCATGTTAGGGTTGACTTTTGTGGGCCGTGCTTGAGTTACCCCTATTTTTTTCAACTCTAATTGTATTTGAAATAGAGGTGTCAACTGGGTCGTGCCTGGTCTGACACGAGACACGGTTCGGCCGTGCCTGGCCCGGCACGGCACGGGAATATCCCGTGCCCGGGTAAGGCACGACTCTCGCCGTGCGGTGCGGAGGCCAACCGGGCCTCTTGTCGTGCCTGACCCGGCACGGTTCGATGGCCCGTGGCATCGTCCGTAGGCACGGTCGGGGTCACCCTTCAGCCCCGGCATCCTGCACCTGCAGTTCCACACCCACTGACCCGCAGACCTGGCTTCCCGCACCTTCACGGGTCACGGGTGGGTTCACTTTGACTCGGGCCAACGCCAAGCCAAGCTTCCCCCTTCCGCAAAAAAGACAGCGGGTCGGGTCCAATCAGACCAGACCCGCGGTCCCCCGAACCGATCCCCCCCCCAACGGGCAAAAAAAATGTAGATTGTTGCCATTGGGCAGAATCCAATGGCCTTCATGATTTTGCCCTCTAAAAAATTAAAAAAAAATCAAAAAAAATGATATTTTTTTTTAAAAAATTATTTTCTTTAATCTATAAAATTTACCCCCCATTTTCTATAACATTTGTGTTTTTCATAAATATTTATTTTCTCAAATCTCACATTTTCTCTCTTGCAAAAATCTTGCTCCTCTCTCTCGGGATTCGGAATTTCGTCATTTGGCTTGGCTTTTCGGGAATATCAACTTGGATCTTGAATTTTGAGCTAGACTGCAGGTGCACCGTGCACGTGACGACCTGACTACTTTATCGGGTAATTTATTTTAAATTTTTTTTTACTTTCTCTCTCTCTAACTAGTTTCTCTTTCTCTCTAGTCTCTCTCTCTAGACCTAAAATAGTTAAATCTAAAATCTATCATCTAGTCTCTAAATAAGTGTCATGTTTAACAAAAATCTTAAAAATGACAAATACTAATGAAACATATTTAAATTTAGAAAATAAAAATCTTACACAGAGGTCTGTGGCTGCTAAAATTTTGGTTTCTCCAGTCGTCTCAGCCCAAACTTCTAAAAAACAAAAAACTAGGAGGACTTCTGTAGTTTGGACTCATTTTAATATAATAAAACAAAAAAAATGTTAGGGGTGAGGAAGAAGAAATGATACAGTGCAAATATTATATTAGAAATTTAACATGTAAGAGTTTGTTTGGGACTGAGCACCTTAAGAAGCATGCCGAATTATGCACCAAAAAACATGGTCCATTAGATCCTATGCAAACCCAACTTGGCACTGTATTTTTTATGACTGGATCGAGTTTTGTCTCAAAGTTCACTCCTTTCATATACTCCAGTGAGTTGGGTAGGGATGACATAGCTAGACTTATCACATTGATGAGTCTTCCGATTAGATTTTCGAAAGATCCAAGGGTTGTGCGAATCATGCAGATATATTTTCAGCATGCTTATCGTAGGATTCCTAGGTCCACATCTAATAATGATATACTAAAATTGTATAAGTTAGAAAAATAAAAAATAATTAATGAATTTATGGCATATTATGGAGTGATATCCGTGACATCCGATATCTGGACAAGTTACGATGAATCATCTTATGCATGTCTCACCAGCCACTATGTAGATTATAACTGGACTATGGATAAAAAAATTTTAGGATTCTCTGAGATTCTCTGAGATTCTCCATCCTCATGATGACCCGGTCATTTTTGAGTGTATGATGAAAATTTTTAGGGAATATAAAATTCAAAATAAAATCTTTAGTATCACATTCGATAACGCATCTAATAATGGAGTAGTAATTAACATATTTGTTAGGAATATTAGACACACCATTAGGAAAGATTTTAATGTCAGATGCACGTGTCACGTGATTAACCTGATTGTTTAAGCTAGTATGAAGGTGTGTTTCCTCGCATTGATAATATATGTAATGCACTAAAATATATTCACACTCCTCACAGACAAGAGTTAGGTAGTCTTTGTTTGCGAATCTCAAGAAGAAAAAATTTCAATCGGATCTGAGATATCATTGGAATTACACGTATATGATGTTAGAATCATGTGTTAGATACGAACACGTGATATCCGACTACGTCAATAGTAATAGTGACGAACTTATTATTGATGACACTGACTGGGCTTCAAGAATTTCATTTATGAAATTCCAGAATATTTTTTATGATACTACAAACATGTGTTCGTCGGTTTATACGCCCACGACTTGAATTGTACTCATGTATATATGCAACATTAGTAGCATGTTTAGGAAGTATCGAGCTGACCCGACATTTAGCCATATGGTTGCAGAGATGGAAACCAAGTACTTGAAGTACTGATCCACCGTTCCATCTCTTTATTGCCTCGCTATATGTAAGGACCCTAGGGTTAAGGTGGAAGGAGTAGAAAATACTCTGACTTATATTTTCTCGTGCATGAACCTGGAAGAGCCACCTGAAGGGTTCATTCACGAGAAGTTGACTGACATATTCACATACTACGATACTAGGTATGGTGGTGGTAGTAGTGAGACTGTGATTATGGACATGGATACCTTGTTCGGAGATGATGATTTTTTTATTCAGTTAGCGAGGGGGAAAGATCGGGGTGGACCATCATATAGGAGCTAATTTTCTCGGTACTTAGATACCGATTACTGCTCAATCCTATTACATTCTGATACTAATAATCTTGATATATTACAGTGGTGGAAATCATATGAGTCCACCTTTCCCGTGCTATCTAGGATGACACGGGATCTACTGACTTCTCTGGTATCGAGCGTAGTATCAAAGTCTACTTTTTTTGTTGCAGTGAACGTGATTTCAGATAGGAGATCGAGACTACGTCCAGATATTTTTGTGGCCTTGGCCTGTTTGATGGATTGAGAGGATTCGAGGTTTAGCATCCATGATCGTGCTGGAGCTGAGACTGGGATATGGACTGTAGCTGCATCTACTGCGAAAGCGAAAGAGTTGTTTGCTGATGATGATGATCCATATGATACTGATCTTGATGTTGCGGCTGATGATTCTCATGATATGCCGATTGACGATTGATGATGATCAACTGCTTTTTGATTTCGATGTTTTGTTTTTTATTATTGTACGCTTTATTTATACGTTACGTTGAAATTTTAATTTTTTTAGTTCGGATCTTCGGTATTCAATGACTTATTTATCATTTTTCATTTGGTTTGCTTTTGTTTTTTTTATTTTTTAATTTTTTTTAACAAAATTATTTGATTTATTTATTTTTTTATTTTATTTTTTCATTTAAAAATTTATAACTATATAATTTAATTATAATAAATTATAAACTAATTTTATTTTAAATTATAAAAAAAATTCAAACTTTATAATTTAATAAATTTTTAACAATTTTTATTTTATAAATTTATTATATTATACATTATCTATAATTCTATATATAATTTAATATATTTTATAATTAAACTAAAATATAAAAGTATAAAATTATAAAAAAAATTTTTAACCTGTCTCGTACGGCCTGGTTTGGCCCGTACGGTCCTGGTTTGGCCCGTACAACCAGGTTAGGCCCGACAGGGCCGGCCCGGCCCGTCACGGCCCGCCGTGCTGCGCGGGCGGTGCCGGGCCTGACTTTTATAAACCGTGATTAGTCAAATTGTGGTGGATAATGAGCAGTGTTGGACCAACATGACATAGTTTTTTGTAGCCCACATGCCATAGGGGCCATCATTTCGGGCTTAGTGGTGTCAACTAGGTCGGGCTGGCACGAGGCACAACACGATTCGGCCATGCCTGGGCCGGCCTGACGCGAGAATTTTCCGTGCTCGACCACGACACTAATTGTGCCGTGCCGTGCCGTGCCGATGTCAACTGGGCCTTGTGCCTGGCCTGGCACGGTACTTCGGCACGAGTCGATAAACCAAATTTTTTTAAAATTAGGGGTTCGGGAGGGATGACGGCGCGATAACACGTGCTGAAACCCTACTTTTTTTAAAATTAGGGTTTCAGCGGTGCATCAACGCGACGACGTGTAGCCGAACCCCTAATTTTTTTTATATTAGGGGTTCGATCTGACTGGGCCGAACCCGACGGATTCGTGCCTCGGGTCAGTACCGGGCTGACCTCCACAGAACCATGCATGGCCAGGCACGACACGATACAGTAACCATGCCGTGCCTGACCCGGCACCTCCCGTTTGATACCTCTAGTCGGGCCGTGCCTCCTCAATTTTGAAATTGAGTCATGTTATGTCGATATGCTTCTATAAGAGGGCAATTAGCATGATTTGTTGGCCCATTGGTGGTTTGGGTTATGCCTAGAGGTGATAAGTGGGTTGGGCAGTCCCGGAACGGCACGGTCTAGAATTATGCTTGGACTCGGGTCATGCTGAGCTATGGGCACATGTGCCTCGTTTCAGGCTAGGCATAATCTGCGTGTCTGACTCGTTAGCATGGTTTATCCGCAAGGGTATAGTGACTCGGGACCTCAAATCAGAAACCAGGTTTGAACCCTTGGTCCAATTTGCCCGTGCTCACCATGTTCGTCGGTAAAAAAAAATATTAAAAAAAAATAACTCGCCCTCCTCATCTAGCCTGGTACATCTGGTGGGGTTTTTTTAAATAGCCTGCCACTTATGTATGGGTAAGGTCAATACTAACCTAGGGAGGTCACTAGGCCCACATGAGTCAGGGTGTACGACCCTTGAGCCACAAAACATCTACATGTTTTGTGGCTCAAGGGTCGTACACCCTGACTCCGCACGACCTTAACTACACCATGAGTTGTTTGATGTTTGTTTATGACATGGTTCTGATAATATCGGGCCATGCCTAACCCATTTTTACGAGTAAATAAAATATATTGAAGTGAAATATTTTTTTTTTCAGGAAAAAAATTTAAAATGCTATTATTACGATAATTATATACAAATAGTAGAATAATCAACGAAAGTTTTCATGATTTCTTTGAAAATGTTTTATCTTATCTATTTTTTTTCAAATTTGGTATTATGTACTTATATGTACCAACTTAATGGAGGATTTAATAATTTTTATTCAATTTGTTTTTTTTTTTTTTCGTATTTTTGATAAGAGCATCTGACCTCTAGGTTTTCCTTAATAATATTATACATTTTATAAAAATATTTAATGTATTTTTTTATATGAGTTATTTATTTTATTTTTTGCATCTCATATGATTCAATATATGATAGAGATATATTATAATATTTACTCATTATTTTACTCATTATTTACTCATTATTTACTCATTATTTTAAGGGTAGAGATATTATATTTATTTTTATCAATATATGATTCAATTCATACTTAATCTATTTGATGTACTTAATGATTTTGATGTGTATAAGAAGTGTTTGTAAAATAAGAGTATTCCAAATATATATATATTCTTGCAACTTACTATATATGGTATTTGTGTTAGTTGTTCATGAAGAATATTTGTGTTCACAATGATTTTGATAAAATTTATTTGGAGTAATAACTAATTTTTATTGATCAAAAGAAAATAAATTTCATTATTTTTTTTTACTCGAAAAATAAATATCTTATTGTTAAATTTAGATGATGAGTTCAAATGAAAAATTTTTATTTATTTGGTGATGTAAATGATATTATTGTTATTATTATTATTATTATTATTATTCATGATTGATGAATTAAATTTTTTTATTCAAATTCTTTTTTTATTAAGTAGAAGATAAAATGTTATGTATGTTTTAAGTTTTAAATATATATTTCTCTGGATTGAGATAAATTATCATAATGGGGAAATGATTCTATCCTAATGAAATTAATTAAGCATTCTTATAAAGTTTGTTTTTTAGTAATTCTTAACAAATTATCAAATATATCCTGAATCAAATCATTCATCCAAGGTCTCCTCTTGTCAACTCTTTTTTGATAAAAAAAAATCTTAGAAAATATTATATGATAATTACAAGATCAAGATTATGCATATTATTAGTATAATTAGTTATTTCTTAAAACTTTTATAACCAATAACACATTATTGTAATAGTAAATAGTCTAACATGTTATTCCCTATTTGTTTTTTTATGATAGGATAGGATACTATATAATGAAAATTGACTTGTCATTGTTATTAAATGTCATATTGTACATTGTATATCTCATACTGTATATATCATTATGAAGGTTTTTAGGAGGTATTGGCTTGGTTATTGTTTTTCTCTAACTCAATGCACAAAATATCCTTCTTTTAGCGTGATGAGAATTAGTAATTAATATACACTAGTATTGTTAAATTGCAACCCAAAACTAAAATATGAAATATCAAAACTCAATATCAAATGTATACAAGAGAAGCCCTTGTATAAGAAGCAGATAGTATTGGGGTAACATACAAGTTGAGTGCTTCTATCCATAATATAATAAAATAAAATAAACAAAAAACAAAAGTTGTAAACTACAATTCTTCTTCAAATTGTAATAGAGTTTATTTTCATGAAGATGTACACTGACTATTCTATTATTTGAATATAAATTATAACAATCTTTTCATTATATATTTTCTCCGAGGAAAAAGTAGTTCACTTCTTTGTATGTTGTTCGCTCGTGAACAGATTAAGGATCATATATCTTTCTATCTTTATGTTATAGTAAATAATAGTGAGAAAAGATTTCGAACACAATCTCCTCGATTGGCTAACAAATCCAAAATATTTCATAGGTGATTATCATCATCATCTTGAATTTTATCTTTGTATTAATTTTAAAATAATTATGTATTTTACTTTTTTAAGATATAAAATTATTTTTTAAAAAAATATAAAAATCTATCATAATTGGTAGACCTCTCAGTGTAAGTAGGTACCTAATTAGAATTTGAATATTTAGTTAACTGTAAGTGCATTTTATTTGAAAGTGATCCTAGGTTTTGGAGACTTCACATACTTTTGTATGCAAATAATTGTGATAATGTGAACTTGTCGAATAAAACTATGAAATAAATAATTATACTAATTATATAAATTAATTTTGCTATAAAAATAATTATATATTTAATCATTCTTATAATTCTCCTATAAGTTATAGAGTTAATTTGAGAATTCACATTAAAAAAAAAATTAATATAAATCAATATGAGAATTAGGTAGAATAGAATTTAAAAATTTACCTATTTGAGAGTATAAATTACTTATCTCCTATGTATTAAAATATTTTCTTTCTTGGAATGTGTCACATCTATCCTAATAAATTATCTGAGGCTTCTATGACATATCATTTGAAATTATAATTGAAGATACTTTTTAAGTTGAGTACTTTTTAATTCATTATATTTTATAATTAGAATACATCTATGTATACAATAAGTAAAATAATGACGTTATCAAAATTTTTTTGAAAAAAAAAATGTATAACATACATGTATAAAATGAACGAAATAACTATCTTTGAAAATCATAACTAGACTCTCAGTGATTGTTTTTGGTTATATAATATCTTCTATTATTTATAAATTATGTTAACTATGATGACGTCTATGACATAAACCTTTATATAAATCTCATTGAATCGTGACTACTAGAAAAAAAATATTTTAATGATGTATTCTATATATCTAAGTAAACAATCTCGCTATAAGTTTCATCTTAGATCACTGATCTTCTCACATGCATTTGTTTTCATAATGAATACTTATTCATGGTTAGAGGTGTCAAATGAGAGTTGTCGTGCTGACATGATTTCTTATAGTGTGGCCTGACCATGCCAGGCATGACACGAGAGGCTTACCGTAACATGCCTGACATGGCATGAGAATCAGACTGACAGCCCGACACAACATGGTTGGTCCATAAATTGCTGGGTCGTATTGGCCTTGGAGTGGGCTATGCTGTTCAGATTGGTTAATGTCAGCATGATCCAATTTTTATAAAAAATTGCCCATTTGCGACCGAGTATATAAGTAAGCAGTATCTGGTTTATGTAGTCATTAAAAAAAAAAGAACCGTTGGGTGGTCACCCGACCAGATTAGACCCATGACTTAAGACCTGACCATAACTGGTCCCTAGGTTGGCTGATTGTGCCATTGGGCTAGCTATGCAGGTCATGCTTGGCCCGACATGAGGCATAACTTGCACTAGCCCAACACGACATGCGATCTAGTATTATTTTGAATGATGTAATTTCTCTAAATATGATCTGAGTATCATTGTACCAATTAAGAGAAATAATACAAAGTAAAAAAAAGTAAGCAATAATGATTTTTATTAGATTGAGTATTGAGTACTTATAGTTAGTTCCTTTTTGAGAGAGATTAAAATGTCAATATTAGAGGAGCTAATTGCAAAATCTTCTAGAATCTCAGTAGATTAGGTTTTGATGTGACTATATTATGTATATCCCTTTCTCAAAGTTTGGAGTGATTAAGTCTCCCAGCCTAATATATTTTATGAGTTTGAATTGAAGTTAGCTCATGAATTACTATGTCATTTGGATTGAATGGATATTTTTTCTCTTGGAAAATCTTGTTGTACAGAATTAACATGATTTATATTTATTAATATATATGATGATATAATGAGTATGATCATAATATATAACAACAAATTCATATATAATTTAAATGAATTTCACTATTTGTTAGAGGTTCATAATGGGATTATAGAAGAATAATGAAAAGTAATATGTCCAAATATATTCTTTGGACTTTCATTTTTTCTTGACTTGTTAATAAATGGATGTTGCTCAACCATGTAACAATAGCACTCACAAATTTTCTTTTAGATTGGTTAAAAATATTTATTGTCTATTTGAATTTTGAATTATTTATGAGAGATATATCTCTAGGCTTCAAGTATCAACTTGTTTCATCTTTGAGAGATATCATGAACAATGCATGTACTCCCAAAAAACGCAGGTAAACAAAAGAATTTTTTTTTTGGATGTAAGATTTGAAAGAGCACATGTTGAGAAATAATAAAGAAATATATCTGATTGATAAATAGTTTGTCATTAACTTTGTATCTCTCTAGAATTATTTTATAATCCTATCAAATTTAAGTTTTGGAATTGTCTCAATTACATGTGTATTCTTTGTTTTTGTAATTTTATTTTGTGTGGATGTGCCGACATAAGAAGTATGATATATAATCTTTAAATTATATTACAAGTATTAATGTGCCTGAGTTAGACAAATATAATAATGAATTGTTATTTTTTAATATTTTATTATTATTTTTTATTATTTTATGGAATACTTAAAAAATAAAAAACCTATGATTTAATATGAAAAAGAAACATCTATATAAATCAATAAAAGGAAGACATGTCTTCTTTGAGTTTTGGACTATCCAAGTTATTTTTCAAGATTCTAAGTATTATCTTATTTCTTCATGGGGATATATCATATACAGAGCACACTCTTAAAAACTTTAATAGGCAGACTAAATGATATTTTTTACTGATCTATGATTTGAAAATACGCATACTAAGAAAGAACAAACAAATACATCTAGTTGAGATAATTTGTAGTCAATACCCTAACTTTTTAAAATATTTTAGATTAATTCTACCAAATAAAAGTGTCGGAATTGTCTTTATCATATGCTTATTTTTTTTTCTATAATCTCATTATATGGGGTGTGCCAACATAGAAAGTATACTTTATAATTTTGTTATTTTTATAGTAAGTATTGAATATGTTCAATATATATTCGAATGCATTATTTTTTATTATTTTATTAAATGATCAAAAAGTGAAAATTTTTGATCTAACATGAAAAATATTAATGTACATCATAAATAGTCATTAATAAAATTAATCAATACCCAAATCCTTCTTGGAACTTATCTTTATTATGCTCAAATATGTTTGAGTATATTATATTAAATTAGGTTTTACTCACACTTATTTGGTGGGTAGGATGTAAGGTTAAGGTATTTTATTAACTAACAAACTTCATACTTCATGATAGAAATATTTTTAAAGGCTCGTTAAAATATTCTTAATTTATTCAATGATGAGTGACTAACTTGAGAATGTACCAGCGATTATTTAAATACACTCAAAACACTTATGATAATTCATAATAAAATATAAAACATATCGTCCATCATGTTCAATCTTAAAGGAAATCTTTTGATCCTCCAAATAAAAATGAGAAAAAATAAAGTTATAATTAAATTATCTAGAAAGATAATTCACAAAAAGAAAGCTACAAGATAATTGAGAATAAACATAATATGTGAAAAATTTAAGGAGCTAAGATAATTGAAGAATTATTAATAGATATCATAATATTTAAAGAAAATGCAAAAAATATAATAAAAAGAGAATAACTAACTATAATATGGATATTAGCTCCTCAGTCAATAATTTAAGAGCATGAATTAGAGGAATGAATCACTAGGGTTGTAGTACCTGAATGTTGGGAAATACTTGTTATTGCTCCATTGGAGAGGAACCTTGAATATTCTCTTTCACCAAGAATTACAGTGACTTATTTGGGCTCGATGATACTCTCTAGTTTCAATCACAAAAGGTGAACAATTGTAACATATATTTGTGTCGTTTGAGATGAGTGTACTAATACTTCAAACTCCTACAAAATCTTGTATGTCATGCATGTAGAAATAAAATTTAGAAAATAAATGTGTCGTTTGACATGTATATGTTTTGCTGGATGAATGTAGAAACATGTAATGTTAAAATTAGAAATAAAACAATTAAAAATTATCTATACATCACACTTATAGAGGATAATATGAGAAAGATATCTTATATGATTTAGACATATGAAAAGAAAATCATATATAATTTTGATTAAAAAATAATTAGATTGGTAAACTATCATATAAAATCAAAGTGAATAAGCAATATAAAACATAGAAAGAGGCAATCAAAGAAAACTTGTATAAATTAAATTTATATGAAGATTTATGTTATGATCATATTATTTATATGAAGGTTTATATCAATATGATAAATCTTGATCATATTAGGCTAAGAAGCACGGACACAGACACGGACACAGGGATACGACATGACAGGAATACGAGGATACGACAAATTCTAAAAAATTAGGATACGGATACGGCTAGGATACGGCATGATAAAAAAAATAAAAATAAAAATAAAAATAAAAAATATTGATTATAAATATTAAGTATTTTATAAAAGTTATTAAATTAAATAAAATTAAAATATTTTATTATATAAAATAAATATATATTATTTATTTTATAAAATAAAAATATTTTATTTTATTTTATTTTATTAAAATATTTTATTTTATGCACATCCCCACACAAATACGCCCGCCACTGCCTCCCCCTCAAACATGTCCGCCCCTGCCTCCCCCTCAAACACCACTTCCCCTGTCTTTCCTCTCAATTCGTGCCGCCCCTGCTTCTCCCCTCAATTCGCTGCCGCCCTTTTCTCTCCCATCAAATTGCGCTTGCTCCTGCCTCTCCCTCAAATCGCATCCGCTCCCTACCTCACCCTCAAATCGCTCCCGCCCCCTGCCAGTGGCCAACGTCGCCCATGTGGCAACGTTGGACACCCGACGTCATCAGACGTCGGACACTATAGGCATGGATACGGTTGTCGTCTGCCGACGCAACCATCCGATATGCCACGTAGCGTATCGGATACGGATTGTGCAATGATACGCCACGTGGCGTATCGGACACGTATCCGTGCCGTGTCCGTGTCGTGTTCACGTGTCGGACACGCGGACACGCGGACACGGCTGTAGAGAGCCGTGTCCGTGTTTCCTTGATATTAGGAATATGATTTGACAGCGATGATTTGTATTTATTGAGTTTTAATTTTTATTTTATTTATTTATTTTTATTTCTAATAATTATTTATTGGTATTTTTTTTATTTTTATATATAATGATATTTTAATATTTGAAATAATAATATATATGACTTATTCTATTTAAATTCAAATTAATATATATGTTTTACATTAAATAATTGATCATTGTTAATGCTTATATTTCATAAATATTTATTTAAAAAAACAAAAAAATTCTAAGTTGCACCACAATAAGGTGCTGGTGCAGATTCGAAATAATAATTGATTTTCTCATTTAAATAAGAGGTGTCAAATATGTACTACTGAGATAGCATGACCCATTCATCAGGACAAATGGATCATCATGTCGGCATAAGAACATCCTAGATATGGGTCATGCTGATCTTCACACCTCACAAAGAGGTGGTCTAGCACATCTCATGAGTTCATGATTGGCTATCACGTGAGTATACTGGGGGAGAATCATGCCATGAGTACCTTTTTTTGGGTTGAGCTGCTTGGAATGCTTGACACTTATTGTTAAATGAGTATTTTAATTAGAATTAGATATTAAATATTATAAATAAGATATATAGTATATTTCTTATGTTTTTTAAGAAATATTTTTAAATTTTGAAAAAATAAAATAATTATTATACGATAAGTATTAGATTACTTATATTTTATGATTTAAAATATTTTGTTGTTATAAGCTATTATATTTATAACATGACGGTAGTAGAGATGGTATATATGTTATGATGGATATGTGACATAGTACATAAGGTTAAAATTATGAATGAGAGAATTTTGAACTATTTATATATTTTTTTTCAGAGGATAATTTAGAGAGATATTTTATGTGGTTAAATATGTGAAAAAAAATGATCATATACAGTTCTAATTTAGAAATATTTGAATTGATACTTTAATTGAAAAGATACTAAAAGAAATAAACTATTAAAAATTTGGATAAGTATATACATAACTAAATTTATGTGATGATTGTATTACTTAGATAAATTTAGCATAATTTTAAGATTTAATAAAGCTCTATGATTTGAATGTATTATTTTGATCTGAATTCTATATTAATCGTAAAAGTTAAGTTCTTTTACATATTATCTCAATTATAAAAATCTTTAGTGAACAAAAATATTGAGATTACTTACTATTTTAATTAAAATAAAAAAAATAAAAGGATTTAATCATTGTCGTCGACATATCTATCACACTCACAGATATATATATATATATTATTTTACTTATTATCACCTAGTTTATTCTTTTTGATGGGAGTATGCGATATGCAGGTTTTCCAATCATTTTTGTATGTTATAAAATGGGAATATTTATGATGATTTGATTATCAAGTATTTATGATTATGCATTTTAGTGGGTTTGATTTTAACATGGTATCAGAGTCAAAATCTTGGGAAAAGCTAAATTTTAATTCTTGTGGTAGCTCATGTTCCATAGAAAGAGAAAAATGTGTATTATACATATACATAGTATATGCAAATGGGCATGTTGTAATGCATGCACACTGCACACACATATAGAAGAGGAAAATATTGACATGGGAGTCAACGACATGCAAAGATGTCACACCCACTTTAGGGGGATACCTGTCATTGGTTTTTCATAGTAACCATCATATCACACCCACTGTGTGCGATGGGAGTAAAATACATGGGAGAAAAATATCGACAAAGTTCTAGTGATAGTTCATGACAAAAGGTGCACCATAATTGCACACACATGTCTTTGCATGTATTCTAGTTGACTTGGGAGATAATTTACATATTTTTTGAATTAGGACTTTGGATTGTGAATTTCTCAATTTTAATTCTTAACTTTGTTTGATTTATAATTCTAGTGCTTTAAAAATTCTAATTTTAGTGGAAGATATGAATTTGAAAATTTGTATATTTTCTAAATTATGGATTCGGATTCACAAACTCCAAAGTTAATTTTTTCTCGAGCCATATTTACAATCTTGGGGTCTTAGATAGAGTAAACTCTATATTTTTGGGAATTGTGATTTGACTTTAATTTTCAGAAGAGAAGATTTTTTTTATAATGTATATATTGTTGATAGAATGATCATAACAAAGTTAGGTATTGGATATTATTTTTAGAATACAGATCGAGAGCTTTATATAATTTTTAGAAATATAAGTTAATTATTGGAGTCATCTAGGATTTTAATATAGTTCATTCATCGTGATACTTATAATTACTAGAAAGAAGTAAATAATTTTTTTTTTAAGATAATAATAGATATTTCATGTTCAGATATTATTAATTGTTTTACTCATATTTATATTTCAAACGATTATTAAATATGATATGTTTACTATCTTGTTGACTTATTCTAAAAATATTATTGTAGTTAATTATTAAGATTGACTCATACATTAATTTAAACCTCGAAACAAAATTACTATAGAAAAGGAAGTCACGAATTGATGAATAGGAGTTGTGACATGTTGATATCAACTTGATTATTCAGCATCGCGATTGTAACAATGTTATACATAACTTATGGAAGTTATAATATTGTTTTTTAGACTGCGACTCAATTTGTTGTTATGACATACAATATGTTTTCACTGAAGGGTCATACGATATGAAATATCATATGATCCTTCAGTCAAAATGACTTATTGTATTGGCTGATTTAATATTATGACTGAGAATATATTGTTGCATCTTCATTTATATGTATTCACATTTAGTATTTAAATGATTAGTGAATGAGTTATTATAATAACAAAAAGATGAATATAAACAGATATAACATAATGATCATTGTAGAATAGAAGAAATAAAGCAATGATTTCTTTTTGTGTGTGCTTTCTCCCTCGTACCCTCACTTCTATGTGTATATGGTTGTGCTTTTCTCTCTTTTGTTGCTCATAATGAATCCCAAAGTCAATCACATCATGGATTTACCATGATCATTTATGTTCTTTGTCACTCGGTGGTGAATCGAGGTAAATCTAATGAACCAACAATAAAATTCTATTGACAATATGTTTTCCTTGACATGGTATCGAATATTTTGGTATCATGACATTTGATATCAAAGAATTTGATTCATGATATTTGGTATCATAGTATTTGCTAGTATTACTGATTCCTATTATTTGGTATCGGAGTAAGATTTGTTACAGAAGATTATAAATGAATTAGTTAATGAGGTTGAAGATTGAGAAATTTTTAGGTGATGGTTTCAAAATTTAGAAGCTAAAAATGAAAAATTTATTGGTAAATAGGGATTTGTGGTATGTTTTTGTGGTTTTAGGTTGATCCATTAAACCGATTATAAGATTCTGTGTGCAATATGTTTTCTCTGCCATTGGTATTGAATATTAATGTATCATGATGATTGATATCAAAGAATTTGATTCCTGATACATTGTATCATATTGCATGTTAGTATTATTGATTCATGATATTTAGAATCGAAACATGATTACCTTAAAGGTTTGTTTGTAAGATTTGTTATGAAAGACTCTATAAATGAATTAGTCAATGAGATTGGAGAAATATAAATTATCAAACAGTTTTAAAATTCTAGAAGTTGAAAATGGCAGACTTGCTGGCAAATAGGAATTTGTGGTTTGTATTTGAGAATCAAATGTCATTTGTCAGTAGTAAAGAAATAGAATCTAAGTCAACTTTTATTGTTGAATGAGTTTAACTAGATCAAAAAGCTTGAGGCTTTATTTAACTATGCTTGGATGATTTTTTTTTGTGAATGCCACTAAATATGAAATGACATAATGACAAAGAGATTGTGATTAAAATTGGAGAATCTCTATCAAACCAAGTCACCAATGAATTAGTTATTCTCGAGGGAGTAGTAGTACAATCTATAAATAATGATAGGCTGTGAAATTAATGATAATGATAGATTTGTGTTGATGATAAATAAATTGTAGATTCATAGGACAATATAATTATTGTCATTGGTCGTGCTTCATTGAAGCTGACATACAAGAGTGATTATAGCTTTTTTTGTATGAGGTTATGAGAAGGTAGTATGCGAGACTATTCTTGAGTAAAATTATGTTTGTTAAAGTTAGGCTTGATTACAATAACTCTCTTCTGTCAGCAAGCTAGCACCCTTTAAAAGGGATTGTTGAACATATATTTTCAAGGTTGAAAATAGTAGAACTTGCTCGATCAAGAAGGTGGAGTTTGATGGAGATGTCTACTTTGAAGTTGCATGTGTCATTCACATTTACGAGGATATATGGTTTATTGATTGTGAAACCTCATATCACAGGACTCCACATCAAGAATGATTTTGTGAGGATGAAAACAATGATGGTGGAATTATATATGTGAGCAACTATTCTACTGTCAACATTGTAGATTGTGGGAAAGTGAAGAAAATATATGATGAGATTGTAAAGAAGTTCCTATATATAATGTTTGTTCCAGACCTCAACGGTAACTTATTTTCAATTGGTGTGATAATAGTTGCATATTAATTATTTACTTATGATGAAATTTCATGCTAAGTGATTCATGAAGTAATTGTAAATGCTTGAGAAACAAGGGTTTGATTGTGTTATAGATTGATGAATATCACTTTTTTTAGTTATGATAGTGGCTTATTCATTTTAGAAGAAGGCATCGATGAGAGGAAGAAATTCTACAGCAAGTATCTAGACTCTAGAGAACACAAGGAAAAATCCATTGGAAGTTGCGACAGGATCAAATAGCATTGTTACTTAGGAAACTTGATTCGCGACTTTATTTTCTGAAGGGCCTACAATATGTGAAAAGGAAGTTGTGATAAAAGATTTTTCAATGCTTTGTCATCAAAGATGACATATTAGTGAAAAAAATCTTGTGATTACATCCTCAAATAACATATTGTAACAAGTTTTAGATTGATTGTAAGGATTTGGATTCTGTGAAGATTTTTAATATGATGAATATAAGATGGTGAATTCTAAGTCGACAACTCCCAGAGCAATGATAGTGGTGGACTTGATATACAATGATTTACTTGGAAAAACACCTATGACATTACTTGGGAAATTGATGTGTTATGTTTTATTTATCGATGATTTCTTTATACATGTGTATATATTTCATTTAGAAGTTGATACTGAAAAAATTCAAAGAGTTTAAAGTGATGGTATAGAATCCTTTCAACAAGAAGACAATGTTTTGTGCATGGATAATTAGGCTGAAAATTTTTAGTTAATCTACTTTGTGATGAGCATGTGATTCCAAGATTTTTTCATGGTGAATTTTAAGTCAATAACTATCAGAGCAATGATAATGTCAGATTTGATACATAATGATTTATTTGAAAAAATACCTGAGACATTATATGGCAAATTGATGTACTATGTTTTATTTGTCAATGGTTTCTCTATATATGTGTGTATATTTCATTTAGAAGTTTATACTTGAGAATTCAAAGAGTTTAAATTGCTTGTAAAGAACCCTTTTAACTAGAAGATAATGTTTTGTGTACTGATAATTGGGTTGAATATTTTTCAATCAATCTACTTTGTGATGAGCATGGGATTTCAAGGCATAACAAAATAAGAATGATACATCAACAGAATTTTATAGTTGAAAAAAATAAACAGAATACTAATGAAGAAGACGAGGTGCATGACAAATTGTGTAGGCTCAAAGGTAATGTTTTTGGGAGAAGCTATTGCCACAGAGTGCTATTTGAAGAATCACATTTCTATATTTCTTAAATGGAAGCCAAGTATAGTTTATCTATGAGTCATTGGATGTGATACTTATTTACACGTGCAAATGGAAAAAAAAAGAATAAGTTAGACTTGAAATCTATGAAGTGAATATTCATTAACTATAAGAAATATATCACGTGCTACAAATTGTGGAACTTAGAGACTTGAACATTCATTTATTCTAGATATGTCATGTTCAAGGTGTTTAAAAGCAACTTAGATGTCATAATTCTTCTCAACGAGATGACAAAAAGTTAAATCATCTCAATTTAACGTCATGATATGGAATTTGGTTATTTTGACTATTCTCAAAGTTGGTACATGAAGAAATATTGTCATGCCTAAACTTAACATTATGACATGAAATCTAGATGTCACTATCTCTTTCAAAGGGATAATATGAAATCAATTTGTCATGACTCAATTTAATATTATGACATGAAACCTAAATGTCACGACTCTTCTCAAAGGGGGTAATATGAAGTCAATTTGTCATGATTCAACCCAACATTGTGATGTGAAACTTAGTTGTTGCAACTCTTATCAAAGTTATAACATGAAGAAATGTTGTCAAGGCCCAACCCAATGTTGTAACATGAAACTTGAATATTGCGACTCTTCTCAAACAACATGAAATCAAGTCGTCATTACTTTATTCAACATCATGATGTGAAATTTGGTTGTAACGACTTATTTCAAAGACATAACATGAAGGTGGTCACAATATGAAATTATGAATCATGACTTGGACAATGTTGCAATAGAGGTGTCAACCGGGCCGACTCGGCATGGGGCACGGCACGGGAAAATCTCGTGCCTGACCCGTGCCGTGCCTGACCCGTGCCGTGCCTGACTCGGGTCGTGCCGTGCCTGACCCGACACGGTTCGGTGCCCGTGGCACGGCACATCGGCATGGGTTCGTTCCGTGTCCACCTCGCTTCGCCCTTTCCACAAAAAAGACCACGGGTCGGCTCTAATTGGACCCGACCCGCGGTCCCCCGAGCCTACCCAAAACCCCCCCCACCCAATAGGCAAAAAAAAATTAAAAAAAAAATTTAAATTTTAGCCATTGGATCTCGCCTCCAACTATTAGGGGGCAGAATCCAATGACCCTCATGATTTTCCCCCTAAAAAATTTAAAAAAATTAAAAAAAAAATCAAAAAAAATGACTTTAAAAATTTTTTTTTTTAATTTATAAATTTCACCCCCCTCTCTATAACATTTATATTTTTCATAAATATTTTTTTTTCTCTCAAATCTCACATTTTCTCTCTCAAAAATCTTGCTCATCTCTCTCGGGACTCGGGATTTCGGCATTCGGCTTGGATTTTCGGGAATATCAACTTGAGTTTTGAATTTTGTACTTGACTATGGTGCACCGTGCACGTGATCGACTTCACTGCTTTTACATGGTAATTTATTTTAAGTTTTTTTATGTTCTTTCTCTAGTTTCTCTCTCTAGATCAAAAATAAAAAAATTTAAAATCAGTCATCTAGTCTCTAAATAATTATTTTGATTAACAAAAATCCTAAAAAATGATAAATATTAATGAAACATATTTAAATTTAGAAAATAAAAATATTACACAAAGGTCTGAGACTGCTGAAATTTTGGTTTCTCCAGTCATCTCAGCCTAAACTTCTAAAAAACAAAAAACAAGGAGGATTTCTGTAGTTTGGATTCATTTTAATATAATAAAACAAAAAAATATTAGGGGTGAGGAAGAAGAAATGACACAATACAAATATTATATGATACTTTTAACATGTAAGAGTTCGTTTGGGACTGGGCACATTAAGAGCCATGCAGATTTATGCACCAAAAAATATGGTCAATTAGGATTCTAGGCAAACCCAACTTGACACTGTATTTTTTGAGACTGGATCGAGTTCAGTCTCAAAGTTTATTCCCTTCATATACTCCAACGAGTTGGGTAGTGATGACATGGTCAGACTTATCACATCGATGAATCTTCCGATCAGATTTTTGGAATATCCAAGGGTTGTGCGCATCATACAGACATATTTTTAGTCTGCTTATGTTCAAACTTTAATTTATTTGGTTCGAACCTTTGGTATCTAATGACTGATTGGTTATTTTTTATTTGGTTTGCTTATGTTTTTTTTTACAATTTAATATTTTTTAACATAATTTATTTATTTATTTATTTTTTTGTTTTAATTTTTCATTTAAAAATTTATAGCTCTATTATATAATTCTAATAAATTTTAAACTAATTTTATATTACACTAAAAAAATATTAACTTTGTAATTTTACTAAATTTTAATAATTTTCATATTATAAATATATAATATTATACATTATTTATAATTTTATATATAATTTAATAATTTATATAATTAAAATAAAAATAAAAACAATAAATTATAAATTTTTTTTTTTTACCTAGCCCGGCACGGTGGGCCGTTCCGGGCCCGGCTTTTTAAAACCGTGCCAGCATGAAAGCACGCCCGTGCTCAAAAAAAAAAACGGGCCGGGCCAGCAAGGCCCGGCCCTTTGACACATCTATGTTGCAATAATATATAAAATCATGATTCATAATCTTTAAGAATAGAAATGAAGAATGCCGATTTAATTTCATCAGTGCATGACAAGTTTGATGAAGAAGTTTGAAGTCCACACCTACACTAAAGATGTCACAAGCATAAGAAACCTATTGTTAAGGTATCTAGATAATATGTACTATGTATTTTTTGTCATATGGGATGAGCCAAACTATTTTTAAGAGGTCTTAGCCTTTGGCGAATTGTAGTAGTGAGATCAAATCATGAAGGAATAGAGATAATTAATGGAGGATAGTAACACCTGAAAGCTTGTGGAGTTGCCCATGGGACGAAGATTAATAGGGTGCAAATGAGTGTTTAAGTGAAAAATTAATATTGATGGTAATCTTGAAACGTACAAGGAATATGGTTTGTATCCAAGGGGTATTCTCAGATTGAGGGGGGTAAATTATTATAAAGTCTTCTTTCTGATGTCCAAGATAACATCTATTCGGGTGGATTTAGCAGTAGCATCTCAGTATGCTTTATATTTGGAGCAATTATATGTCAAGTCAATTTTTTCATGATGATCTAAAAGAATAAATTTTTATGAGACAACTGGAAGGATTCTAAATAAGAGGGGAAAAGTATTTGGTATATAAGCTGGAATAGCTTTTATACGGTTTAAAGTAATCTCAATGGATGTGATACTATAAATTTAATGCTTATATTTTTTTAGTTGGGTTTTAAAAGGAGAGATGCATCATTGTGCATATACAAAGAGGTTAGACATTAATTTTGCGATCCTTAATTTATATGTAGATGATATGTTTTTGGTTAGAAACAATAATAAAATGATTTGTACTTTGAAAAGTTGCTTTGCAAGGAAGTTTTACTTTATTGTCTTTAGGGAAGCTAGTAATATTTTGGGTAAGCAAATTACAAGGTATAAAAGGAATGGATTGTTTTACCTTTGACAAAAAAAATATATTGAAAGAGTACCTCAGAAATTAAACATGTTTGATTGCAAATTGATTAATATATTTTCTTTATTGCATTAATTTTGTTTGTAGATTGTTGTCTATTTATATGGGATAAAAGGGTATAAATGAGTCATCTTCTATATGCTCGTGCAGTCGATAGTTTGATGTATGGCATAATGTATATAAAGCTCGATATATCACATACAATGGATGTTTTCAATATATTTATGACTAACCTTGAAAAAGAGCTCTAGAATGAAGTTAAATTGATGCCGAGATATTTTTGTGAGACTTGTGATGCCATTTTGTAGTTTATTTAAAATGTGGATATCAAAAAATTAATAAGTGAATTTTTATTCAACTCGTATGATGGATCATTAAGTTATTTGAGTAAATAATAATCTATTGTAACTCTATTATCAAATGAGACAAAGTATATGGCTCTTATCTAGCATGCATGGAAGCTATTTAGATATCACGACTGTGTGCATAGCTTGATTTTGAGCAAAAGAATTTGAGACTCAAATGTGTTAGTCTAAGTGTTATATTCTTAGCGAAAAATTTGATGTTTAATGTACAAATAAAGCACATTGATATTAAGTATGATTTTATTAGAGAATAAGTTGATAGAATTTTACTTGGTTGGGGAAAATTGATACAAAGGCAAACTATTTCAACTACTTGACGAAGTTAATGGTTGTTGAGAAGTTTCGGTGGTGCACATGCAAAATAGATTGTTTAAATATTATTCAAGTGGGATAATATGCTTATACATAATTTGGAATATTGGAAGGAAATTATGAAAAAAGAAGTCATTACCTTAAGAATTGGCATCGTTCCATGTTTATGTCTTGACTCCGTTCTTTAGGCTGCGACTCAACTTGTCATGACGTGATATACGCTTTCATGACTGAAGTGGTCTTGCGACATCAAATATATTTTTATGATTTATTTGATATTTTGATTGAGAATATATTGTCGTGTCTTTATTTACTTGTATTTATTTTTAATATCTATCTTAACTATTGGTATTCCTTGAAATTTGTATCAAATGTGTTGGTATCATGATATTTGATATTGGATCATCTGATTCTTGATACTCGATATTAGAGTGCTTGTTAGCACTGTTGATCCCAAACATTAATGACAAACTTTTTTAAACTTTTAAATATGATAATATCAATTGAATTCTTTGTTATCTCATTTGACTTGTTTATTCTTTATTTTTATGTTTATTTTTTATGATTAAGCTGGGCAGATTATGTTTCTTTACTTTAATGATATATATTTTTTCTAGATACTTGTGTGTATTGAATCATTATTTGTGTATTCTTAGTTTTGAACTCATTAATAATCATGTTGAGAATGCTTTACTCCAATCTTGAGAGTATTTATATTATATAGTATGACATGTGTTAATTATACAAATATATTAGAGATTCCTATCTTGCATAGTAATTTGGTGTGAATATGAACTTATTTGCTTTGATACACAAGAGATATGAGATATTAGTAGAGCTGTGATCAAAGAGAAATTTAAATACATGATTTTCCTATTGATGATTACTTATGATATATATGATTATATATTTTTTTAATTATATATTACATATTATTTTTATTTTTCAATTATTTCATATAATAATAAAAAACTAATTTGAAAACAATATTTTAAAAATAAAATATCTTTTTATGTATTAGAATGCATATTTTGTAAATTTAATATTTACTGTATGAATAACAAGATTATATATCATTTTTTTTGTGTTGGTACATTTCCATAAATTAAGTTTAAAATCAAAAGTATATATCATAAAAAGTCATCTCAGACTTGGGCACTCTTAATTTGGATAAGTATTTTGAGTTTTTTTTTTAATAATGTGTTTTAACTATAATCTACCTTTGTAGGATTACTTATTCAACGATCTCTCCTCAAGACGAGATAAGTTGTCTTAATAAATATTTTTCTTAGATACTCTAGTATCTATAAGGGATATTATACTTTTAATTAGAGACCATCATGATTTTAGTGAGTGCTAATATTATTTTTTTGAGCATTACTCATTTTTTAATGAGTTGTGGGAGAATGAGGCGTGTGGCCTGTGCATGACTCATGACACTAAATAATTTAGCAGTGTTCGGACTAACACAACACCTATCAAGAACTATACTTATACGTAATTCATGCTAGTTCATGACATGACTCATGTTGTGCAATGCTTGCCGGATAGGCCTCATGTTGTACCAAGCATGGCTTGCATACCAGATACGTCGACATGAGAAAAGGGCTTGATTCTGGGCACATGTGCCATACTAACCATTATAAAACATCTTATTTTGCAAAAGCAAAATGATAAGACATCGATTGTTGCGGTCTTATTTGTCAAAAAAATAAAAAAAAGTTTAATTTTCTCTACCGTTGGATTTAATCCAAAGGCTATTTGGGTGAAAATTGATAACTATCAGATTTTATTCCAAAAAAAAAATTAAAAATTATTTTTTTAAAAAAAAAATTTATATATATTATATTGATAAATTTTATTTTTTAAAATTTATCTATAATCTCTTCTTTACTTCTGACTTTTTTTTAAATAAATTTCTAAAAGTGCCATAGTACCATAATTTTAATATTATTGATATATTTTAATTTGATGAAGCATTGAAATAATTTTGGTAACGAGTTGTAACTCGAAGTCACGAGCATTTGAGGTGGAAGTGAAGAAATGTCTGCTTTCCACATAAAGAAAATGTGTACATTGTGTTGCATATATTTTATTTTAATTAATATTTTTAGATAATCAAATAAATAAATTATAACAAAAAAATAATAAAAATATTATTCTCATTCTCATATTTATAGTTTTGTATATTAATTAATATTGTAAAAATGAATTAGACATAGGCATCAATATTAATGATAATCTGATCGAAAAATCTGAGATCGAAACTAAATTCTTTCTTGTTTTAACTTATATGCTTAAAAATTTAAAAATTAGTGAATTTTAGTCGTGTATATTTAATTTAACATAATTGAAAATAAAAATTTTATATTTATAATCAAAGATTCAACATAATATATTATAAAATATTAAATTGCATATATAGTAGTATTGGTGGCACTGAACATGCTAATAGACATGTCAATTAATGTATTAAAAAATATGATGTACTAAATCTCAGACATATTCTTTTGAGCAATAAGGTTTTGAAGTTAGATTAATTTTAGATTTATTAATATCTTTTATTTATCATAATGAATTTAAAAGAGAAGATATGATGAAATAAAATTTTAGTAAGAGGTATTCAATTAAAATTTTAAAGTATCATGGATTAGTTCATGTTATACAAATCTATTTTTAGTTCATTTATTATAAAATTTTTAGGTTGACGAGTAAATATGATATAATAAACTATTTAAAATTTAAAAAAATAATAAGTAAATCACAAACTTAGAAAATACAGTGGAGTTGTCTTCATAATATCTAATATTTAGATTAGTCATGATGATACTTTATTCAAATGTGTTATCTTCTACTATGTTGATTCTAATTGGATATTAAAAAAAAATAGAATTTTGTGAGATTTTATCTTTATGATGACCCCACTATTTATTTGTGTATGTTGAGAATATTTTGAGAATATAATTTTTAAAATTCTATTAATAATTTTTATGTAATATAATATTTTAAATAAAATATTTAGTATTATATTCAATATTATTTTAAATAATGATGTTGGGGTTATTATATTTATGAGAACCTATGTTGCACGGATATGTCAATGCACTGTCCTGTCCACGTGTCGGACACGTGGACATAGAGGTGTCAAACGGGCCGGCCTGGCATGGCCCAACCCATTTTTTAGGGCACGTTCGTGCTACCGTGCCGTGCTGGGCACGACACGGTTCCTGTACCGTGCCGTGCCAGGCCCGGCACGGCTTAAAAATTGTCGAGCCCGGCACGGTCCGTAGGCACGACGGGCCGTGCCGTGCCTGGCCCGCTCGGGCTTGCCTGTCCGAGCGGTTCGGGATACGGGAAGATCACGGGTCGGGTCGAATCAGACCCGACTCACGGTCTTTTTTTGCGAGAGGGGCTTCCTGCGGTTGGGCTCACGGGACACCCGGCACGGGACTGACCCGTGCCGTGCCGCGTGCCGAACCGTGCCTGGTCAGGCACGGCACGGCTTAGGCCGGGCACAGCACGGCACGCGCCTAACCCGGGCATGGCACGGGCCCAGGCACGGCTGAACCGTGCTGTGCCTCGTGCCGGGCCGCCCCGGCCCGGCCCGTTTGACACATGTACGTGGACACGACGACACGGTATGGACACGCATCAGATACGTGTCCGATACGCCATGTGGCGTATCGGACAGACGCGTTAGAGACGTATCCGACGCGTCGTTCCCAAACAGGCGTCGTTTACCAACAGACGCGTCGTTTACCAACCGACGTATTTTTATGATTCTGACATGTCATAAATACACAATATATTAACGATTACTCCTACATCTCCAACAAATTGAGGAGCACATCGCCGACAGTGAGTGGCCGACAAGTTGATTGCTGGAAATAGTTGTCATTGTGTCAAACGGGGAGGGGAGGAGCACACCGCCAAGGCGCCGATAATACCTAAGGTAACCTAATTCTATAATCTGTAACGGGGGGAGGGGTGTTGGAAGCTGTAACGGGATGGGGATGTGTTCGAAGCTATAAAGGGAAGGGGGGTTTTGGAACCTGTATCGGGAGGGGGGAGGGTGTTAGAGGGTTTAAATATATTTTACATTATTTTAAAATACAGTATTTTAAATATATGTTAGAGGGTGTTAGAAGCTGTAATGGGAGGGGGCAGGGGTTAGAGGGTTTAAATATATATTTTTTATATTTTAATTATTATTGTTTGTTTAATATATATACAAAATATAATAAACAAATAATTTATTTTAATTTTAAATACATAATTTTAAGAATAATAATAAATATGCAATATTAAAATATGGAATATATAAATATGAATACTTTTGTTAGTATGTATTATGTAATATTTAGTAATATATAATATGTAAGTATAATAGTTTTTGTTATATAATTTATTTTAAATAAATTAATGTAATATGTAAATAATGAAAATATAATGAAAAATATAATATAGTATTGATAGAGAAAAAAAATAAGATTAAATTAATTTTGAATTAAATAGATTATTTAAAATGCATAATTTTTTTTCATGCAGAATTATACAATAAAATGAGTTGTAATTCTGAAACTTCAAATAATCAAGAAAATATTTAAGATGTTAATGATAATGCTCTAATTTGGAAATATGTCACGAAAGATGCAAAATTAGATAAAGGAAAAGGGAGAGGAAATGTTACTTTTCAATATAATTTTTGTAGACAAATATATAGAAGATCATATTATAGAGTCAAGGCTCACTTGTTGAAAATTAAAGGGGCTGAAATTGTATCATGTATTAAAGTAACGAATCAAAATTTGATTGAGATGCGAAGGATGGTGGAGGAATCTGAATAAATAATAAAACAATCTAATCCTAAGTCAGTTTCTTTACCCACATTATGCATTGCAGATTCTTTTTTTGAAAATTCCTCTTCTAGTGCTAATCCAATTGATCTAAAAAGGAGAAAAGAGACTATGGGATCAATTGAAAATGCATTCAAAATTGGTGCACGTGAATTAGTTGACAGTGAGATAGCTAGGATGTTTTATTCTGGAGGGTTGTCTTTTCACTTAGCTAGAAATCCTTATTATGCACGTGCCTTTAAAAGTGCAAGTCAACTACTAGGTTATGTCTCACCAAGCTATAGTGTATTAAGAACAACATTATTGCAGAAGGAGAAGAATTATATTGATAATCTATTAGAACCAATCAAGAAGATTTGGAATGAGAAAGGAGTGAGCATTTGTAGTGATGGATGATCAGATGCTCAAAGAAAACCACTTATTAATATCATGATAGTCTCTGAAAGTGGACCAATGTTTTTGAAAGCAATAAACTGTGAATGAGAGACTAAGGACAAACAATTTATAGCTGATTTATTGATTAATACTATACAAGAGATTGGTCCATAAAAGGTAGTTAAAGTTATAACTGATAATGCTGCAGCTTGCAAAGTAGCAAGATACATCGTGGAAGCAAAATTTCGGCATATCTTTTGGACCCCGTGTGTGGTTCATACTCTTAATCTTGCTTTGAAGAATATTTATGCACCAACATACTCAAGATATGATGATATAATGAAACAGTGTGGTTGGATCGCTCAAGTTTCAAGTGATATTTTTTTATCAAGAATTTCATTATGAATAATGCAATAAGATTATCAATGTTTAATAATCATTGCAAGCTGAAGTTATTTTCAGTGGCCGATACACGTTTTGCTTTAACTATTGTTATGCTTAAACGATTTAAAACAATAAAAAGAGGCTTGAAGCAATTTGTGATAAGTGAAGAATAGGAAATACATAAAGATGATGATTTAGTGAAAGCTAAAGAAGTAAAGGATAAAATCCTATATGAAGACTTTTGGATGAATGTAGATTATATTCTCAGCTTTACAACTCCTATTTATGAGATGCTTCGATTAGCTGACACTGATAAACCTTGCCTTTACAATATTTATGAGTGGTGGGATTCTATGATCGAAAAAGTGAAGGAAGCTATTTTTAAGAAAGAACATAAAATCCCCACAGATAATTCATGATATACTTTTAATTTAATTTTCAATTTTTATTATTTTGATTGAAAGTTATTAAGGTTTAATTGTAATTGAACTTATATGAATTACTATGTATTTTAAACTATAGGTTTTTTTATATTGTGAATAAAATCTTGGTGGAAAGATGGAATAAAAGCCACACACCTTTACATTCTCTTGCTCATTCCTTAAATCCAAGGTAATCTTAAGAGTTTAAATAGTAGATTATGATAATATTAATATAAATGATATTCTATGATGTTTATTATTTTATAATTAATGTTATAACTTAACTTGCAGGTATTATAGTCAACAATGACTTGCTGAGTCTGGTGATTGTGTTCCACCGCATCCAGATTTAGAAATAGTAAGAAAAAAAAATATTTTGATAGATATTTTTCTAATGAAGGTGAAAGGAGAAGAACAAATGACGAGTATGTTATATTTTTGGCATTTTTGAAAGATTCTTCTTGTAGTGATTCTATCAATGACAGATGGTAAATGAGTCTTATTAAATGGTGGGTTGTTCATGGAACTGTTGCACCGATGCTTCAATCTATTGCATTAAAATTGTTAGGACAACTTTGTTCATCCTCATGTTGTGAAAGAAATTGAAGTACTTATAATTTTATTCACTCCATGAAGAGAAACAAGTTGATACCACAAAGAGCTAAAGACTTAGTTTATGTCCATAACAATCTTCGACTTCTGTCAAGGAGATCTCCAAATTATAATGAAGGCGAATCTAAAATATGGGATATTGGAGGTGATGAGTTTGAATCAATGAATATTGAAAATGCTGGAATTCTCGAAATTGCAGATCTTTCTTTTGATGAACCTGAATTAAAAGCTATTTTGTTTGATTCATAAGAAAATAAAAATCTTTTGTTTTAATATTTCATATGTTTGTGTTTGAATGTTTGTAAAAATAATGCTTGAGCATTTTTTTTATTTATCTAAATTTCTGTTAATGGATCATATTTGTATTTATTTTTTTTCCATGTCGTATTCTAGCCGTATCCGTATCCTAGTTTTTTGAAATTTGTCGTGCCCTCGTATCCTGCCGTGTTGTATCCCCATGTCTGTATCCGTGTCCGTGCTTCTTAGATGAGAGCTATTAAAATTAAGCTCTTAGATGATTTTTATTATATTATATATGTGTATCATATAATTAACTTAATAAAATAAGTAAAAATAAAATTAATTTTTTTCTTATTATAAAATATAAAAAATTTACTAAAATACCTTAATATATTATTAAGCGATAAGAGTTACACTTTATGTTCGTCAAGTAGCTTAAAAAAATTTGAAACAGAAGTAATCTTACATAATACTAGATTAATGTGTTAACAACTAATATGTGATATCTAATTATATATTAATAGTAAAAATATTAAAATTATTATTGACAATTTATACCGAAAGACTAGAATTTTATTTTTAGAGTTTTTCAAGATTTTTTATGATATAATAATTATGTATTTTTCTATGTATATTTTTATAATATATATTATATTTAAGTGCATTGCATGTATAATATTAGTAGTTTGTTTAACAAGTATAAAAATATATTAATTTTAATATGATGACTGTTGGGATGAAAAGTAATTATTTAGAATACTATTTTTTTATTTCATTTTTCTGTTGTTTGATTGCCTATGTAGATCTTAGAGTTAAGGTGTATTAAGTAAAAAATTTATTAAAATACATATCCATCTAGATAGTAAGATTCACGAATAATTAAATAATTTATTTAAATATTATGATGTTAGGTAAAATAGTTTGTGTGACCTTTTGAGTATGAACATAGATATCTTATTTGAAAATAATTTTTCTATTTAATTAACTAAGGGCATATAGTGAGGTGGTATATCAAATATGAGTTAGTTATATTAGTACTTAAATACTTATTAATGTTTTATCCTATCATATGATAAATTTAAGAATTTATATAATAAGTTAGTGAAAATCATATAAATCTACCTATTTCATGTTATTTAAGATAATATATTATCTATTGACCTATCCAACATTTAGCATATCATCAGAAATTATTCTAGATAAGAGATTAATATTTTGATCAAATATTATAGAAGTACTATAATGCATAAAATATTGAGAGAATTAATGGATTAGTCTTCAGAATAAAGTAAAAGAACTGCTAGTGGATAATATTGATGACTCAGACGATATTGAGGATATCGAGACTATCACTATGATCTTGTAATGTAATAATTTAAATCATACAGATTGACAACTTATATTAGAGGACTAGCATGTTGTTGTTATTGGCTACTATTTGTCATCGTGTTTTATAGTTTTTTATTTTATTATTATTTGTGATATTGTGCTGAAATCGAGACCATGAAATATATATATATTTTTGAGTTAACTTTTATTTATTTTTATTTGTACTTTGTAGTGTAGTATAATTTATTTTTATTATTTAAATTTTTAAAAATTAAAATTTTATTGTACAAATAAAATTTGTATGAAAAAGTTATTGCGCACGACCTAGCATCTAGTGGCTAATGGTTGCAAAAAATTAATTACAATTAATGATAATGTCCACTGGGCATTTGTTGACTCCTCACCTGACTGACCAGTTTAGTGGTAGTTGCCACTAGCCCCTAGGTACTAGTTGATTGGCCAATGGCACTAGCAGTGTAGTGGCCTGGCCATAAGGCACTGCCTGACTAGCCAATGCCAACCAGGGGGCAGAGGCAACGGCCACTGCAGGATTGCCCACTGGCCACTGTCATTGGCCCATTGTCATGGCCAAGCCATGGGTGGCTTGAATTGTGATCGGCTCGACACAACCTGAGTTTGTAACTCAGTGTTGTAATTATTGTTTGTCCCAAAGGTTCATTGGATGATTATTTTTTGTCTAATTAAATTTTATAAGTATATGAGTTACACAAGTAATAAAGTAAATATAGTCTAGATATCAATTTAATAGGGACTGTGTAGTCAGTTTGACCAACTAATATTGAACTAGTTATTGTCCGAGTTGAGCGATAGAGTATCCAATATATATTTTTAGTATGATGATGTTTATTTAATATGATGATGATTCTTGGTATATAAGATTGTGTTGTATCTTTTCCTAAGTTTTTGGAAAGATACTTAGATTTTAGGACTGACTCATTTTCTTGTATATGATGACGTTTCTTTAATATTTGGATAATATTTTATGTGTATCGGACAAAAGATTAACCAATATGAAAATATTCATGTGTTTTATTTATATACAAGATTGTCATTTTTGGAATGTTACTATCAATAAAAATTTTCTCATAGTTTTGACAGTGATATTTCACTATTGAAATTTTACATAGTTTTGTTCATGAGTTATCCCACATTTATTCCTTTTTGATAATTTATCGAGTATTCTTGATGATTGTTTTAAGTATGTAATTTTATTTTTTCATCTCTAATGTCTCAAAGACGAGAAATGATGTAATACTAAATTTGTTTGAGTTTTCGACTATATTAGTGTTATATTTTCGACAATTAACATACGTCTTCCTACAAAGAAAATAAACATTGAATGCTTTTTAAGGAAAAAAAATGATTTAATGCTAATGGAGAGAAAAAATAAAAAAGCTAATGACAAGGAAAATGATGGAGAAAGAGAGCAAAGACAATGTCAGACAAAAAAAGTGAATGAGGACGAGATATGTATAACTAATTTTTATTCTAATTATTTCTAATATAATTATTATCTATTCTATCTATAATTTTTTTGACAATTATCTATGCATTCTTTACAAGTGCTAAAAATATGTAGCAATGTTTCAAATGGTATGCATCAGAAATTTAAGATATTTATATTTTGTTATTTTACTTGATTTTAATTTTTCTTCCACCTTAAGTTTTTTCCTTTATAATGAAAATTGGATCCTGGTCACCTAAATGTTATAAACTTTGAATAATATATTGATGCATGCAATTAATTTTATCCTCTTGAATATGATGAGAATCGCACCTTCTCTATTGTCTCGCACTATAACCTTCCATAACCTCATTCTAAGCAAATAACCTAATGTTAATTAATTCACATGTATAGTTTGACATCACTTCACTATAATAAATAAATAAAATATTAGATGAGATATAGAAAAATAGATAAATATAAATATTATTAAAAAAATATATATTTACAAAACTAGTAATGACATGTATCACATTAGAAGATATAGTGAACAACATACTAAAAATATGGTATATTAGATCTTAGGTAATCTTAACTAATCAAATTGAAAATAGATTTAGTAAATTTCTATGGCTTTTTTTTTTAATATACAATCAATAATTTGTAGTAAAAGATTTAACTAGTAGAATAACAACATATGGATTCCATTAAAATGTGGAAACATCCAAATTAATTTATTTCAAACATAAACATGTCTAACTATCTTATTATAAAATTATTAAAGTTATATCTTGTAATAATATAATAAAATATTTCAAAAATGACAAAAAATTAATACATGAAAAACTCAAAAATCATCTGCGTATATTATATTTATGACATCTAATATGTGAATTAATGAACTCATATTCATTTTACAAGTATACATCATACAAATTCAAACTTAATATAAAATATTAGGTTTTTATCAAATATTTCAATTTTTATTAATTATAATTTCATATATGATTTTTTGATAAATAATTTTAGAGTATATAACATATAAAGTTAAAATTTAGTCTAACATTTGATTATATTTTAAATAATACCAGTGTTACAATTTTTTTGATAAAAATTATTTGAGAATATCAACTAAATATAATATTAAATGTGAAATGACTTCGTCATCTAATTATTTTAATATTATACTTTAATTTAAAATTTATATCACCTTTAAAAGAAGCTATCTTGTTAACTATTGAAGATATTTCAATTTATATCACCATGTGTTTCATATTTGATCATTGTTATAGGCTATTCTTTGTATCCATTTACTTCCACTTTCCATTCTTTGTTGTAATTAGTTTTGATATTATTTGATTTGAAATAATTTTTTATATTTTTGTAACTAGTTATGAATAAAAAATACTCACCACCATGATTCTTTGTTCTTCATGACTTCTAAATCTTCTTCTCATCTTTTTTCTTTTAACATTCTAATTCACAGCATGTCTTTTTTGATATTGTATAATGAAGAGAAATTGTTTATTAAGTCTATCAGAGTTTGTGGAAACACTTATTTTGATAATGATCTCTCCTTAGGATGAAACAAAATGCCTTGAGATGTATTTTTTCTCAATGCTTTATTGTTTAGGTGATATTAGTTTTTTTTTTATTAGAGAATATTATCATTTTAGTGAGTGTTAATGTTATATTTTTTGAGCATTACTTATTTTTTTAAAAAGCAGCTGAAGGGTGTGACTCTTAAAGTTAAACCTTAATCTAATATTTTTTCTTTCTTATTTCTAGTCATGCTTAGACTTTTAATTAGTAGTGATAATTATTGTCAATTACATTTGAACATGTTGATCTATACTATGATGTTGCACTATATAATTATTTCTTTTTGGGGTCTAGATGATAAATAGTCTAAGAGTTTTTTCCAATACATGCTCATGTTGAACCATACACTGAGAGACTTAAACACCCAACCCATAGAGTCTTTACTTGGTGAAAGGATCATATTCATCATGCTCAAATTAAAGATGAGCCTATTAAAGAAGCGTATATATATGTAGTCAATTTTTTTCTTAACATTTAAATCACTCTTCAAAATAGATTAAAGAGACGTACTTAACATAATATGTCATAGTTTTATTGTATCATCACTTTATTTTTATTATTTATTTATTTATTTATCTGATGGTATTTGAGTATCTAAGTCTCCTACAAAGGGATTTTTATATAGAATAGTGTCAGATTATGGTAAAAGTGATTGATATCTTTCACTCTAATGAGATATGAAAAATAATATTATGATCTTAGAGGAGGTCTGTAAAGATATGTCTAGATGAGAAAATATATTTATCTTAATGTGAGATTTGTTGGGAATGGTTTACTCATATGTATGATATTTAATTATCAAAATAAATTTTTTTAGTGATCAAAATAATTTCAATATAAATTATTATTATATTTTTAGTATCTTACAAATAAAATATATATTAGTTAAACGTGAATAATACATTTTTTTTCAAAATGATTTTAAAAAAGGATTGTATATGAAACAATCACCCGAGTTTTGAGTAATACAATCAAATGTAATTTGTAGATTCTAGATTACATTGTATACCATTAAATAATAAACAAGTGCATAATTTGTGAGTTTTCATAGACATGTATTATATTATAGTTTTTTTAGCTCATTACATTTGGGTTATATAAGTGTATTGTATAAATATATATTTTTTTATTTATCTGAAAGGGCCTCAATTACAAAGTAATTTTATTAATTGTTTATGTGGATGACATTCTAATTATGTGAGATTAGTTATTGTAAACTACTCAATTCAATGAGTATTTTTAGTCACTATCTTAGTCACTTTTTTAAATAATTTTTTGACATAAATATGATTTATATTATGAGTGATATTATCTTGTAACACGAGTTGCGATTGATGCTTAAATGGATGTTGGACTTTAACTCTAGCAGATATTTCAATTGATTCATATATAAATTTTATTTTTGATATGATGTTTTCAATTGACTTTATAATTTTGAGGAGAATCGTGACAAAAATTAACTAGCTGTTCATGACTAGACCAAATATACTAAATATAAATAATATAGTTATTTATTTCTTAGATTATTCTTGATATGTTCACCTTGACATAATTTTTTGAATATTGAGGTATGAGAAGTCTACATGGTCTGAGACTTTGAGATCTTATTTAGTGATCACGAGTATTTGTATTTAGTTAGAGGTGTCAAATGGGCCGGCCCGGCCCATCCTAGCTTGATTTAGGCCTCCCAATTAGGCTATTGTGCCGGACCAAGCACGACATGGTACAGTAATCATATTGTTCCTGGCCCGACATGGTTCAGTGGTGGTTAGGTTTGGCACGGGCCCGTGGCCTGAAATCTGTTGGTTTCGTCTGGTTTGGGTCAGACTGTAATCCTAATTTTAAAAAAAATTAGGATTTTGGTGGCACGCCGCCGCGCCATTACGTCGCTGTTGCCCTTTAGGGGTCGGTGAGCCTTGCTCGTCGGCGTCAGCTCGTTGTGACCACTCTCGGTGCGTAGTCACTCATGCCATGCCCATGTGCCAGGCATTCGCGCAGTGCCTGGCACAACACGTGGGCTGAAATCTCGTCCCAGCACGACATGACTGGTGCTGAAGGCAGACCCTTCACGGGTCATTCTCGTGCAGTGCTTTGTGCTGGGCTTGGCCAGCCCGGCCCGTTTGACCCATATATTTAGTTGAGTATTTATATTGAAGGTATGCATCAATATGCATTGAGATAAGACTTACAATATGATTTTATATTTATTTTGGAGAACTATTTCCTAAAAAAAGTATAAGAGATTATTATTTTGAAATTTAGTATAGCGATAGAGTTCATAACGATGATGATTGTCATCAACAAGAAATATTTGATGTGGCACCTTCTCTAAAAGCTCAAGTTATTTTATATATATATATATATATATATATTATTTATTTATTTATTTTTATTTTTTCTTTATTTTTTTTTTTAGAAAATTAAGTTTTCACCAGAGGATGTCAGTCAAACAATAAGATGTAATATCTAATTTAGTGTTTCACGAGAGGAAGAAAAGTTAAGGTCAATTTATCAATATAACATATATTTAGATGACACATCAACCAATAGATATTTTTACAAAAGACTTGAAAAGATGTCAACTTTTTTTTTTTTGTTTCAAAGTCTTGTGTGCATGTGTGTGAATGTTGTTTAGTAACATAGATTTCATATCTCCAATTTGGTTTCATCAACCGCATTTTCTCAGAATCTCATGCTTCAGTTATTTTTGCTTTTGTGAGTGGCAGAAATACCATAGAGACGTGCTAGAGCATATGCCTGCTCCGCCACGGCCCGTCCATTCTCCACCTCTGCCATCAACCAAAATGACGATTGAAGTTCGTGGTGAAAGGCACCCAAAGAAGCCTTGTTCACGGCGCTGCCGCAAAGGTCTCATCCACAGCAACAAGGACTTCAATTCAAGGTGATCAAAACTTTTTTTCTTCCATTTTTTTTTTATAATTTTTTTTTACCTTTCATGCCATTGGGGATATGGGAGACACTTTGTGCCTGCCTCAGGAAAAAATGGAAAAAAGAAAAAAAATATCTTTTCACAGCCCCTCACCACACCTGCTCTTATTCCTTTTTCATTTTGCTATTAATTTTTGATGTATATATACACTCAGATCATAGTTTTCATTATTTATCAGTGCATTCTCTCTTCTATGCAGAACTGTCTTGTTTTTTCTTTTCCAGAATTTCATGTAATTCGTGCTTTCTTTTATGTTTAATTTGTTTTATATTAATCAAACATTTTTTTTTTGTAGTTTTTATTGGATGATTTATGATTTATTTATTAGTTATTTGGACTTTTTAATTTTCAAGTTAAATATACATTAATTCTTCATCGACAATTGGAATTTGTTTTACATTAAGCAAACAAATGAAAATCCTGATAATGGAAAATAAAATTAAAAAAAAATTAAAAAAAAATTGCAAGCTAACTCTGACATCCACAATTAAAAAAAAAAAAATTAAAAATTGTTTTTTTTATTGAATTCTGGTTAAAGATAATCTTTAATTATTATAATTTTATTTTAATCTAGCTAACATTGGATTCTTTCACATTTCATTCTTTGCTGGAGTTTAAAATTGTAACAGCAACAATTGCTATTGGCTGAGACCAAATCACACCAATGCTAACAAAATATGAGGAATAGGCACACCACATCATTATCAATTAGATTATGAGGAATAGGCACACCACACCAATGGTTGCTTTTTACTTCTAACGCAATTTGTTGCCAATTCTAATTTTTTATTTATGCGGGTGATCCAAAAGCTATGAAATGTAATTTCATCAGAGGTAAGCATTTATTATGTTTTGATAAATAACGTGGCACCCTGCTCTCCATAGGAAGCACGATGTCTAATATAAATCAAACATGCAATTCCCATCGAGAGAAAAAAAAATGATTTAATGTTTACTGAGAAAAAAAAGCAACATGTACCTAAATCATCATTGCTAAAACTATGTTCATACTATCACATATTATATTTTTATGCTATGAATATATCAAAACAAAATTACAAATAATTTTCGAATTTAGGATATAAATTATCGCATATTGATTCAGTATTATTTGATAATCAATAATTTCTTTTTTGAGATATACTCATGTGGTTATTTAAAAGAAGTAATAGCCCTTATAATCTTATTATGTGAGATATATTAATTTTTATGAGTATAACGCTCACAATGCCAAAAGAATGAACATATTAAAAGCCTATCCATTATGTATTATTTAAAAGAAATAATTTTAGAGTAATATGGGGGATAAATATATTATCTTACCTAGCAGTTTCAATATAGTGTAGGATTCATGTGCCGGCCAAGGTGGATGGTGATAGGCATGTGATGAGCAAAAGCAAGTCAGAGAGAAACTTATGGTGGTGATAATATTGTGATTTGTTTCTGCTTGTATGATTTCCATATGTAAGATTATTGAAAGATAAATATTAATTATTATGATTATAATGCTTAGAAAGCCAAAAGAAGAAATGTAATTAGTATCATATTATCTTGCATCCTCAACAACATTATATGTCGGAGAATAGAAGTATGTACTCTAAACAATCATCAAAGATAGTTGACACTGCCTAAAAATATTAGATGTGTGAATGAACTTAACATGAAGTAATATGTTTCTTTGGTGTTGAAATACTAAGAGAAAAAAATTATCCTTGGGAGTGATAGTCTAATAGATGATATCCACTTTGTATGTCATAAGTACACACAAATATTTTCACATTAATCTATCCTTTATCAAATAATCAAATGATATATTGGCTAAATACTAATAATTACCATCATGCACAAAAATATTGTTAGTTCTAGAGTCTAAGTAATACTTCCGAACAACAAGTACATCTATTCAATTCAAATAGTAATTAGTTTAGATTGATTAATTGAATTATCAAAACAATTCCATTGGGATCAATATTAGGACTTACATCCACTTTATGACTTATATGACCCAGAACCTAGAGACATATAAAGCTACATTGGATGATAGATCCTCACCAACTATGTTTCATTGACATATCAATTAACTGAGTTTTGGCATGCTCACAAAGTTACAACACCTAACCAACCTCAAAATTGTAATCAAAACAATAGAACTGGAATATAATAATGATAACAATTTTTTTATATACTAATATTATAGGTTTCCTCTCATAAAGTACTTGATTTATAGTTATTAGTTATTGTGAATTTGTTATGTTCTCTAATTTTATCGATTAGATAATGTCTCAAAACTTTATTAATGAGAGTGTCTTGTCAATTGAAATCTACAAGTGCATAGGTCATACTAGTAGTAAAATAGACTTTTGTCTAGGTATTGATCCCAAATAGATTGTATTGGTAGTTAGAATATTCAACAATGAGACATTCCATTTTTTGTAAAATGAATACTCAGATTGTTAGATAACTTAGGTCCATAATTTATTCATTTAATCTATGTGATGCTATTTAAGTAGTTCGACTAATATCTATGTGATTCATCTATACAATTAGTAAAAAGAATATTCATGAGAGTATTTCATCAATAAAGATCTGCAAGTATATGAGTCATACAAGTAGTAAAAATGACTTTCATTTAAATATCAATTACATAGAGATTGTATTTTTAGTTTGGTCAATCAATAGTGAGTCAACTCAATTCTAGTAAAATAGATTTTTTAGATTATCATTTCAATCTTAGATCCATGGATTTTTCCATTTAATTTATGTGATTAAAATTCAAATAGTATGAATTACTTAGGATTATATATAGAATGAAGGTTGGGTTATTGTATAATGATTTTTTTTCCTAATGCAATTCAAGGTGGTTATCACCATTTAATTTATGTGATGTATGTCCCAAAAGAACGTTGGCTATCCCCTTGATACATTATCAATTAGATAATAATTCATCTCTGCTCTAGAATTATTGATAATCTCACACCTTTTAAGTAACTTGTCAACTATCACTGATAATTATTTCATATGTGCACTCTTATTCTTTAATCTTAAATATCATAAATATTAAAAACTAATGTGGTTTGTAAGTATTTATACTTTTAGCTTTGTAAGTATTATACTCATACAATTAATATTTACTTCTCTCAAGTTTACACGTGGGAACCATACAAATTAAAAAAAAACTCATAAGACTATCACTACCTTGTGAGTCACAATATACTCATGCATATCCCTTGGACTACTTATCACCATCCTATTTGGTAATGAAATGACTCTCATACTAAATATGAATCACTTAAGAATATGTTCTATATAATATTCACCTCAATCGAGAACTAATTCTTCTAAGATATATATAATAGTTTGACATGTAAACTATTTATATTTTTGACTTTATAACCACCATGCTCATGATCAACTTTATAGTTTTGACATATATGTTTATTTCATGCATCATGGTTGGAAGAGATGTCACTTATTTCCTACCATATGCATGAGTGAACCTTATGGTTTACCTTTCACCATCTACTACAACAACTTAAACAAACCTATCAATAGACAAATCCCTAATTCCAATTATATTTAATCATTCATCCATCAATTTTAATAATACAATACAAATCAAAACATATTCATTAACATAAAAACTATTTATACATCATACAAATAAAGTTACACAAATTCTATATTATGCACTATTTTGATATAAATTCTAAATTTTACTTGAGAGAAAGGGGGTTTAAGAATTTTGTCCACCAATTCTAGGGTTTAGCTGTTATCTTATGTCTCTTGCTTATTTGTGGAGCTCCTAGAAAGTATAAAAATCACCTCTATGGTTTAGTTGTTATGCTTTGGATTTTTTTTAGTGCATGTTAACAACTCTCATACTCATATATTTAATATATGTTTTTCTTCATGTTTAAAAGTGGCAAACAAACAACTAAATATGGCTTACATATCACTGTCCCTCACTATGATAGGTAACTCTCATACTAAAGATGAAATCCTTAACAAAATATCCTATTCATTGCTCAATATCAATGGAAAGTATATTTCAATAAGACATATATAATAGATTGTCCTATAAAAGCATTCATGCTTTTGAGTTTGCATGTACCTTACTTGTAATAATTAAATATACCTTAATTTCAAGCATATGGGACATGGATTTATCTCATGCATCATGATTAGAAGGGATGTCACTGTTTTCTTTTTGCACACATGACTATATTTTTTGTTAGTTTTCTATCACCATCTATCACTCCAATCATGTACAAACCCACTAATAGCCAAATCCCTAGTTTTAGTTATATTTAATTACCAAACATCCATAACTAAATAATATCATAACAAAATATCACATCAAATCATTAAATAAAGTATTTATCACAATAAACATATTACAACATCCCTAATTTCTCTTTTTTGCCTAAAATTGGAGAGAATGGAGAATAACAAGAGAAAATTTTTCTCACATGAATAATGAATGTAGGTGCCTATTTTTTCTCTCAAGAGAATCTAAGCTTCAAAACCTAAATTTCTCAAAGCTCACTCAATTTCACTTTGATTTATACTTGGGAGGGGGTCAAAATGCATGCTCATCTCATAGGATTTATGTTTGTGCCTTGTATTTCCCTTGTTGCTTATGGATTATTCTAAAAAAGGAGTTGTGGTGCCTTTTGAGTCATATTCATCATTCCTCTCATGGATTTTGTTTGATTTCTTAGGATTTTTCTTATATAGCTATGCATCTGGTATGAAAGTTTTAATTGGAGTTGTGATGCTTAATAAAAGTCATGACTTTAGTCTTTTGGTTTTATAATACAAAGTAATAGTATTGGGTATAAACCATGACTTTGGTCTCTTTCCTTTGCTTGATGACCACAATGTTGTGAAAGGAAGTAATGACTTATTTAGCCTCTATAACAGAAAGGTATAATATTAGATATGACTATGGATTTAGACTTTTCCTTTGCTTGATGGTCATAATGTTGGAAAAAGTTATGATGATCCATTTAGCTTATTTAACACAAATAACACAAAGCTACGATATTGGAATATACCTGTGACTTAGACATTTCACTTTTATAACTCAAAATTATGGTATTGAAGAATGATTTTGACTTTGATTTCTCTCTTGAGCAAAGAGTCATGGTACTTTTGTTGGCCATGACTTGAGTTTTTCTCTTTGTAATATTCTAAAGGAAAAACTTATGATTTCAGATCAACATCTTTGGCTTTGACTTGAGTATTCTATAGTTTGATAAAGAAAAATTTGCATCATCTGGAGACTACCACAACTTTTAATATATAGTAGGGTACTTGGTTGCGGCAACAAAGAATTAATATCATAACTATGAAGTTGTTTCAAGCTAATTTAGCTTTGACTCCAAGAAGTATTCATACCCAAAAGAATGTGTAACATAATAAAAGGATTGTGTTAATAAGGTTGTAAATTTATGACCTACGGAGATTTTCATGACTATGTGTGGAAAGTATTGCGAAGATTTAATGCAAAAACTAATATTTAAGTACTTAATGGTGTAATCAAGTTATAGTATGTCAAATACTATGACTAGCTTTACTTTTTGCTCCCCTAATTTCATAACTAATTTTCAAAATCCTCCAAAACTAAGTTTTAATGAAATCATTACAAATAAACTTCTCTTTAAGGCAAAACACATCATGAAAATCATACCAAATAATTAGTATTATTTAGTAGTTAGCATACCAAACAAAAGTACATACTAAAATCATTGCTCAACCTCGAGAAATCCATGCCCCACTCACAAAAAATATATATATAGACTATTTTTCTTCTAAATAAGTGTTTGCTATGACTAAATTATAGTATACTAAGATGGTGGGTTACTTCTTTTTGTGGTTAATTAAAGAATCATGGTGGGATTTGAGCTCCACAATTAACTTTTTTGGATTAATGAATGGTTAACTATGTTTTGGGTGATTTCCTATCTATATATCCTTATGTTAATATGGTATTAATTGTATTTATACTTTTGATTTCGTACAGCTTAGACTCATGACAATTAACATATATCTTTCTATGAATCTTTCTTTTTTAAATTATACAAGTGGAAATGATTCATAGGATTATCACTATCATATGAATTTCTCCCACTTACATGTGTCCCATACTATTACCATCCACCATAGCCAACACATGACTCACACACTATGATAGATCTCATAGGTAAGACATTCTACTTAACCACTATATTATCCTAAGGCTAGTTCATTTAGATAATACATAATTGATATATATTTAATACATACATATTTTTAACTTTGTGGGCATCATACTCGTATTAGTTAATATACTTTAATTTCAGGTTATCACTTCATTCTATTCAAACCACGTGAGTATATCATATGACTTATCTATCACTATCTATCATTATTGACATACATAAACTAATGTATTTGTGAAAACCCTAATTTTTGGTTCTAAATATCATTCATACCCATCAACATCCAAGCACCACATTAAACAAACATAAACTCATAATTTCATTCATTAATCACAACATAATTACATTACCAATCTTATAATTCAATTTAGCTGGACAATGAGGAGGTAATCATGTGTGATAAGTTGAGAGGCATCTCTTATGATTAGAGTGTTCCTAATGAATGCTCAATTGATTTCTCAGTACTAAACCCGAATTCCAATCAATGTTGCTTCTTGTTCGCCTTGAATTTTTGTGAATAGGGGTTGAATTTTGCATCACCTAGCATTTGGCATGCACATTGTGTTCTGTTTTTTGTTATCTCTCCTCATTTTTTTTGTTCATTTCTAAGTATTACTTTTATACTTTGGGACTTTGCATGACAAATTTAAGTAGAACGTTGTGGTGCCAATTGAAAAAAACAATTTTATCTTTTCTTTGGATCTCCTTTAGAGCATTAACATCATTGCAACATTAATAAACATGACTACCACTTCTACTCTTTGTAACACAAAGTCACAACATTGAGAATTAGCCATGACTTTTGTTTTAGCTTTATTAGCAATGTCTCGTGGCATTGGAATTGCCGTGACTGAGAAAAAACTCACTATAATACAAAATTGCAGTGCTGGAAATTAAATACTTAGGCTATTTATGGTCGGAGTTTTATAAATCATTATGATTTATATATGTTTAGAGTTTGTATTTTTTTTTCACTTAATATGATGTAAGTATAATTCATTTTTAATAAAATATTCATTGGTTAAAATTAATGTTATAAATTTCAAAATAAAATACAATGTGTAATAAATATATATATTTTAAAATGCTATAATATCAATGTGATGTAGTTTATATTTACAAAGATGAATCTTTAAAAAATAATATCTATGTGTGTAATAATATTTGCACCTCATTTAATTATATGCAATGTGTTATATTTATTATAAATATAAAATGTTTTGAATTTATTTATCAATCACAAAAAAATATATGCTTAAGTATTTATTTTGAAAATAATTTTTTTTAAAATAATTATTTTTAAAAAAATTTCATATATTTATATGGTTTTTTATTTATTTTCAATACAATAAAACAAAATAATTTGTAGAAATATAAAGTCATATGTTTATATGGTAATTTGTTTGAACATAATTAAAGAATTAATAGATTTTTTTTCAAAATGTGAAAGGCAAATATTTATATGCATTATATTATATTAGTTTGCATATTATAGTTTGAAAATAACTTATTAATAACAATAAATTATATATGAAAAATTATCTTTATATTAATATTTTAACACAATTTTTTTAAAAATAACAAAAACAATATTATCTACTTATCAACTACATTTTCAATTTCAACATAATTGTAAAAATAAATTTTATGATATTTTCAAATATACATGTATATATGAATATATGAATTTTAATCATATATTCATTTTCAAGATAATTTAAAAAACAAAATTTAATTATAAACTTTAAAATACATTTACACACACACACACACACACACACACATTCATTTTTAATAAAAACCATTTATAATATTTTATTTTAATTAAATTTTTAAAATCAACAAATTTGTAAAACATTTTCCCACACACACACACACACACATACAAACAAACAAACATACATACATACATACATATATATATATATATATATATATATGTTTTTAATATCAATGATTTATAATATTTTATTTTAATTAAATTTTCAAAATCAAAAAAATTTAAATACACATACACACACACACACACTCACTCACACACACATGCATGTATATAGTACCGACACACTTTTTTGAAAATTTAATACAAACGTGGATATATATATGAACACACAAATGTACAGAATTGCATATATGGACTTACACATGTAGAGTAGTTAATATGGGTGTGTGTGTGCGCGTGCATTTACATGTAAATATAAACATAAAACTTCATAAAAGACTCACACACAAACAAACATTTACAAACCATAAATTTGTGAGAAATCGAGAAAGAAGGTTAGTTATTGATGGAGAGAAGATTGACAATTTCAGATGAAATAGAATTTGGTGACGAGAAGAAGAATACGAGATTTACACAGGTACAATTTGTATACATACCTTGCCATTGGATGATGGGAAGAAGATTCGATGAAGAAGATTCGAGGAAGAAGATGATGGGAGTTTGGAGTTTGTATTTTGTTGTAGACACCTTCCATTGGTTTCTAATAAGTTCGGATGAAGAAGATGAGATTTCCATCAATTATCATAGCTCCTTTAGAGCATCTTCAACTATACTTAACAAAATAGCTACTCAAAATATATTTAAATATTAAATTCTCTAATTTAGCTAGCAAGTTTTTAGAATACACTCCAACCACACACTCTATTTTATACCTAACTTCCAATAATTTTTAAAAAGTCAAACATATTTAGAGAGAGTGATAGAGAGAAAAAATGGCAGAGAAAAAATTTAGAGAGCTCAAATGGCTCTCTACATTTGTTGAGCCATTTGAGTAAACTAGAAAATAGAGAGTAGAATAGAGAGTGGGTTGGAGATGTTTTTTTTTTGTGTTTGGCTAGCTAAAATAGTTAAAAGTGAATAAATAGAGAGTGAGTTGAAGATGCTCTTATAGACCTTTCGTCGGATGAGTTTTGGGCGAAGGGCTATGGATTAATTTAAGTGTGATTGGGGAAAAGTGAACACATTAAAAGTAAGGAAATTTGTATTAATATAAATCAATTCACCAAAAATTAATTAAAAAGTTTAATGTATTATTTTTTAAATATTAAAAGTTAGGTTCATTTTTTAAAATGAACCTACACACTTTTTGTTGTTGTGGTTTAGGGGGCCAGTTTGATAAAACTAAAAAAATTAAGTACTGAAAAATAAGTTTTGAAAAATTAAGGATGAATATAATAAGTGTTGAATTTGTATTGAAAAACTATTTGATAAATTACTATTAATTGAATGTTGAATATAAATATATTGTTTGATAACTATAAATGCTGAATACTCAAAATGATATATTTTACAAATTTACCCTTATTATGATTGTATTACATATTATCCAACATAAATATAATTTCTAATGATTTTTTTTTCACTACAATTATTAATTATTAAAAAAAATAAAATCCCTAAAAACATATCAATAAATAAATCATAAATCCAAAAAAATAAATAAACATATTTAAAAAATAACCAATAAAATTTAAACTCTTTAAAACTATCCAAATTTTTAATATAAATACAAAAATTAATGAACAACTAGTTGATTTGCTATTTCTTCTCTTAAATTAATCATGAAAGAGGGTTAAGGTTAGGATTTGTGGTGGTGGAGAAATGAGAAGGAGAAGAAAGATTCACAAACTCAACTGCAAGGTGAATTAGGAAACAAAAAAGAAAAGAACAAAAAAAGACAAAATGGAAATTAAAAAAAAAAATTGTTGAAAATTTTTAGACTTCAACATTAATTAGGTCTTTATCTACTTAATATGTTTAATGTTTTTTCACTTAAAATTTTAAATTTTTAGCTCCCAACATTTTTTATCAAACACACTTAAAATTTCAAACCATTGAAAATTTTAATTTTCAATGGTTTGAAAATTTTAAGTGCATCATCAAACAGCCCCTTAGATTTCACTTGGAAATAAGTACCCATTAATGAGGTAGGTTCCATGCGAATTAGCAACTGAGCAGCATTCCTTGATTCTACACACTCTGGTGACATGCTAATTTGGAAGGGTCCAGCAACTTTCATCATCGCCAGGGGTTGGCGGGGGCAAGATGACATATCTTGCTCAAATGTAGACAAGGTCATGATGAAAATGAAGAATTGAGCAGACAATCAGTGCCCAAGCACAAAGTATCAAATTGGAGATTTGTTGCCTACTTTACTCCTCCAACTATTGAGGACTTTTAGGAGGGTGAATAAATACTTCGTAAATAGGAACGAAGGCTCCTTTCTCTTCTATAATGAAAAGTATTAATGAATGTTGATGTGCTTCAGTTTGAGTCTTTGAGACTTTATGCTTGTTTGGACTAGTGTCTGAGATGCTTTTGGCAGAATAGGTGTAATAATATAATCATTTCTTTGATGACAGTCCAGGGGGATCAACCAGAGATGGTACAAGTGTCCACGACAGCATTGTGAACCAACTACTCTAAAAGGCGAACATTATATGGTTGTTCTTTGGTCCTAAATCATTCTAATAATTTTTTAAGCAATTTCTAAGAGATACCTGCTTATCAAATTGATGGGGTTAAGTCCCTTTTTAATGTTCTCCTTATTGGAATGACCAACAAAAGGGATTTGCTTGATGAGGCACTTTCGAGGTGACCCTCTTTCTCCCTCCCTCTCTCTCTCTCTCTCTCTCTCTCTCTATCTTTCCTCTCCCTCTTTTTGGATTGTTTTTAGATATTTTGTATGTAAACCAGGACGACTTGAGGTTCAAGTTGAGATAAGTCTTCCTGATGAAAAATGGTGCTTGCAAATTCTTCAGATTCATACTAGCAGAATGAAAAAAAATTCATTTCTTTCTCGTGACATCAATCTTCAAGAGCTTGGTATGCATTTCTGATGTATTTTTGTGTTTGGGTTTTTGGTTTCTTTTTAATGATGCATGCTGTCATATGGGGTTACCATGCTTACTTGGATATTAAACATGGTGTGACACCTTGTAGAATTTGTTGATGAACCTTTTTTTTTTCAAGTTTTCTTTTTTTGATTTTGTGTGATTCAAATATGCTAGCCTTTGCTGGTATAATATTTTCCCTCAGCTTCTATGTCCTCTTTGATGCCCAAATCTTAGGCTAATCTATTTGTAACCATTTTAGATTTTTTCACATTCTACCAAATTCATCATTCAACACATTTATGATGCCAATTTTTTATTAAAATAAGTGGCCATGTAGTTTTTTTTTATTTGTCTTTTTATTATCATTTTTACTTTTTTTGTATTATTGATTAGAGCATTCAATTTGTGAGATGCCCTGATCATATTTGACCATTATACAAGAGCATTGATTGTATATTGATATCATTTAATGTTGTTATTTATTTTTAATATTTTAACATGTAACATAGTATCAAAGCAAGTTTTGTCAGTCATTAAGTACCACCTTCTCCTAATTTATCTTTTTTTAGTCTATTGTCTAAAATTTTAGTCGCACACCCATTGTGTGCAATTCCAGTGTGTAGAGGTGCGTAGTAGCACAAGAATTTGTTCATGGTGGCGCATAGTAGTGTGCTTGATGGTGCATAGGTGCATAATGATTTTGATAGTGGCATGTGTGGTGGTTGAGGTAGTATTGTCCATGGTTGTATGTAGTAGGCTTGTGTGATAGTTGGCTCATTGTCGTGGCACACGACATGATGATATTTTATGATTAGTAGATCATAGGATGGCTCATTATAAGAGAATAATCCATAATAAAAATAGTTGTCGGATATTATTTTTAGAGAGGAGACTGACAATATTATGCAGTTGTAAGAGTGACATATTGACTATCAAGCTACCTAGGGGTTTTGACAGAGTATGAAGTCTCGAGACCTTCAAATAATATATGACAAAATAATCAAAAAATGAGACAAAAGTTATATTAATTATATTTTTTCTCTTTTACTTTTTTTTGTCCATTTATTTTTTATTCAATTTAAATTAGTAAATATTTTTCTCAAATTATTTTTTTTACCATTGATGCGAGATTAAGTGATAAAGGCCATTATAAACCCAGTCTTTATAAGTCTTAACAACTTTCTTTGCTTAGTAACTTGTTCATCTTATTGAGTAATTTTGTTCTATTATAAATATAATTACTTATAAATATAACTCTTCTTATTATCTTTTTGATATATGATAGTTTTTCATTATTTTTTAACAAGACAATGTATGATACATGACATCTAATATAAATGTGATATTTTCAATTCTAATAACCTCATTATATAAGTTAAAGTTAAACATATTATAAATAAATTAATAGAAGAAATGACTCACATGATTAATTGAAAGTTTCAAATTAAATTATAAATATGTATCATCACATCATTTAAAAAATTATTTATTATAATATGAGCAATAATGTCTTAATCATTTGTAAGTATCAATTATTTTCTTAGAGTAATAAATTTTACATCACGAAAACGTAGCCAATTGCTTGGTTTTTTTGAGTATTGGTTGAAAACTAGTATAGTTTAAATATAAAATAAAATTGTGACATTATACATCTATCTACATAATAGATTATCAACTTTCTCACTAATCTCTTTCTTGTATGCATTGTTATTAATGTGATAAACTTAGTTTGTTATAATGCAAATCATATTGCTCAATTTTCATAAGTATTGGTTGAAAACTCACATAGTTTATCATATTAAATAGAATTACAACATTGTATTTCTATCTATAAAATTAAATATTATCTTCTCTTTGATCTATTCTATTTCTTGTATGCATTGGTATGAGTGATTTGAATATTTTTTCTGATTTTCAACAATTATATCAAGATTATAAGTAAATAAATGATTTATAAAGCATATTTGTATCGATCTCTTTAAACCACCAGCACTACCACTATCATCACTTCTTCCTTCTACATTATTATCACTATTAGAAATACCCTTTTATTATCTCATTTTACTAGTTATCTCTGCCTTTTCATCATTTTAATCTTGAAACCCAAATATATCTTCATATATAGTAAGCCTCCCAAAACTCATTTGTTTTTTTTTTTTTGAGTTTTTTTTTAGATATTTTCTTTAAAATTTTTCAACATATTTGAATTATTTTCTACACTTTTATTTGTATTTATAAATCATTTAACAAAGTGTTGATTTTGTCTATAAATGCTTTCTTTTAGTACTTTATTACAAAAATTATAAAGAGGGTATTTGTAATTTTTATATCTAGTAGGTGGGCATATTTTTATTCTGAATTTTTTCTTTCACACAGGAAGTTACTTCAACTTCAATTACATTATCTATCTATTTGATGGCTAAAGATGTATAAAAAGGTGCGAGACATGCCTAGACGAGACTTGCCTCAGAAAGATGTGCCTGCCTGAGACATGCCTAAGTGTGCTTGTGGAAAATACTCATGTCTATCCTCAAGTAAGAAGGTTGGGAGGGATGCTATGATGCTTGAACTTCATATGTGTATGAGGTGTGTCTTTAATAAATACAACTCTTACAATACTGCCCGTAACCCAAATGATTCTTCCATATCTATTTCATGGAACAATGTGTGAGTATGACAAAGATTATCAAATTGAATATTGAATATAATTTTAAATCATTTTTGGAGAGTGATTGGAATATTAAGATTTGATAGGCTAGATGCATAATCATTTGATTCATTGGTAGATTTATTTTTTGTTTGAGCAAGTTGGGTATGTCCTCTTTTCTTAATATACATTCTAAATCTTAGATAGTTAACTTTCTTAGTTTATGATTTAACATGAACATGTATTAGGAGAGACCCATTGACTACTATGTCAATTGGACCTGAAAAAAATTTTATTTTATGAAAAAATTTATTTTCTTCAAAATTAGTCTTATATATTTTTGTTAGTAAATACAATGGTTCCATGTGATTGATATCATAGTATACCAACAAGTTAAGATGTAACTTATATGAGACTCTCTAGAAATTGGTGGTCTAGATAGGACTACAAGTGAGCAAAGAAAAATAATTGATCCAATTTAACTTTTAGACTCATATGTTCCTTAGGCTCATTAAAAATGTGCTATTTTATAAAATATAATAATAATATTTACTAAAATTTTATCCATCTCTAGTAATAAATGCTTACTTTGTTGGATGTATTCAAGAAAGATATAATCATACAACTTAAGATATTAGGTGACAACTTATCATTATATGAGGAGAGATTATAAATAAAATAAATATTTTCTAAAATTTTCATAGTATTGCCAAATAATCTCTTCCTATTATATATGATATGAAAGTAAATGCTGAGAAATGATAGAAAAAATGTTTTGTTGATGAGATAACTTTCGGTTAAAATTGTAATAATTCAAAATATTTCAGAATATTTCTTCCGTGTAAATAGTCAAGTGCATAATTACTTATTTAGCAATCCTATTTTATGGGAGTGTGATGGCATAAGAAATTTGGTGTGAAATCTCGTGAATTATATAATAAGTGTTTAATGTATTTGACATGTATTCTATTGTTTTATTTTTTTTATAATTGTATTAAAATAATTTTTTATTATTTTATAAAATATCTAAAAAATAAAAAATACATAATATCAATTACAAAAAATATATATATATCCTTATATATCATTAGTCATTAATAAAAAGAACAAGTACTTAAAATTATATAGAGTCACACCTCTAATAGGTTTTCATATATATGAGTATATTAGATCGAATGTGTCTTTACCCACTCTAGATTGACATGAATGATATAAAATTATGATATATTTTTATAATTGTTATCTCTCATACTCTAAGTGGATATATACATTATTTAGTAAAAATATTTTTAACTTAGTATATGATAAACAACCAAGTTGGGGGTGTGTAAGTAAAGAGTTCAACTTTTAGAATGAAAATTTATCATAGAAAAAAAAATAATCAACTATGCTCAATCACAAAAAAAAAATTTCATAGTTTTCTAATCATGCAAATAAACATCAATAAAATTTTAAAAAAAGTTATAATTGAGTTACATAAAAAAAATATTATTAAAAATATATTAATAGGATAAATATAAATAACTATAACATGATAAAGTAACAAATAATCAAAATTAAAATTGTCATATATAATGATTTTAGAGGATTTGATGTTGGCTACGATAATATTTTTAAAATAAGAAAAAATATATAATAAATAGAGATTAATTACCTGTAATGTGTATTAACTTATGTATCGATAATACATGGATCAGAAGTGTCAGTATGAGTAATACAACTAGTAATACTAAAACATGATAAAAGACAAGTATTTATTATTGTATTAAAAATTAGTTTTGTACATTCAGCTCTAATACGTATAAAGTGTCAACGAATGAATTTTATGAGAATCTCTGAATGTTTTCTGAAGTCAGCACGTCTATATTTAAAATTTAGTATTTTTTTAAAAAATAATGCCTAATAATTATTTATGGTGAGATAATCTTATAGTACATGACTGTTGTGACTAGTATGTCATCGTGAATAATTTTGATTTTTATGTTTAATAATTTGAATTCTCATTTCTTACATAGTAAATAATCCAAAAAATCAAAAATTGCATTTTCAACTCAAAATCATAGTTTATGAAAATATTTTAATTCAACCACGCCAATTCGAAACTCTATAAATTGGAAAAATCATAGTCTGCTCCAATTCAAAAATTAGGTTTTTCAAATTATAATCTGCCTAGTCTCTAGTAAAGTTTTGGGTGGAATCAAAACCAACCTTTTTGTAAACTACCCAAAAACCCGAGTGGGTTCTGACATCGACATAATGGTTGTTGATCCCTAAACCACTATGTAGTTGCATGTGGCTCACAATGGGTGTGCATAGTAGGTGTGTCTTCTCATACACACACCATATAGTTTATTTTTCTTTAAGGTATTAGCTCTGATATCATGTTAAAATTTATCATCATACAAAATAATATAATACTGAATAATATTTTCATACAAATATTTTTCTTGAGACAAAATTAACTGGGAATCTTACAAGTTGAGTTCCCTCATAAAAAAGAATAAATTAAAAAAAAAACAATAGACAAAAAAACATAATGACATGACATCTCTAATATTGTAATCAAAATATTAGAGATGTCAATATGTTAGATTGTGAAACTTATCAATGGTATCTATAATATTAATACTGTTAATAAAAGTAATAAAATATTTTGAGTCATATTAAGTTTCTTTTTTATTTTTCTCTCAAATATGTTAGGTAAATGTTCGAGGTTCCTGGTGACTATTCAAGTTTCAATATGGGTCGATAAAACATTGGGTTAATAAAAAACATGCAATCACCCATTGCATTATAACCTGAAGAATTTTGGTGGCTCATATATATTTTTTTATTGCTTTATATTGATGAATTGTCACAATATAAAGAATTTTAGTGACATGACATCATTCAAAAATTTTCTCACAAAGGAATTTTATCCTATCAAACAAATTCTTGGGATGAAAATCACTAGAGATCATCTTGTGTCGAAGGTGTCTCAACATGAGTATGTGAAGAATATGCTGAGATGATTCAACGTTAACTATGAAAATTAAAACAACTGAGTCCTCCATTAGTCATTCCCTTCAAGATATCAACCATAACATACATAGTATGTTTTACTTGTATGTTCTTGGTGCTTGTTTCTTTTTGCTATGTAGGTTGAATTGGATGAGGATTGGGGTTTGCAGAGCTCCTGAAGATAAGCGAGGCAAGATGAGAGCATTAACAAAACAACACTTAAAGTTTAGAATTTTTTATGTTTTTGAATTCTTAAAATAGCCATTCATGTCTGGTGGTAGATTTCTTTTTGTGGTTTTATGTGTATTATGAGCATAGACCCAAAAAGTGCATAGGATGATGAGTTGGCCTAAATCGGCTAGCTTTTTAGTCTCTTGTAAATTGTGTGCTGGTTATAATAAAAGTCACTGTTAAAAAAAACCATAACATACATAGTACATGATTTTGATGGGAATGTTATTTTAATATTGTAAGTCAAAAAGTTAGATATTAGATTATAAGGTTTTTTAGTTGCTGACATTACTGGAGATATTGATGGATATTATTGTTTTCTTTTCTTTGTCTTTTGATGAGAATGCCCAGGGTTATCCCAAACAAATTTATTTATATGTATAATTTTTAGATTTCTCTTATACATGATTCTATTTGAACGAAGGTTTCTTTTATTGATGAATAATTTTATTATATTTTTTACTTTGCATTGTATCAGAGCCAAATATTTCCAAACATAATGGTTTAAGTCACTTCGCATGCTCATGGTCAAATCCTCGTTGGCTTAAGTCACTTCAACCACATGTTGGTGCAAGCCACTTCTAACACTTGCCGACATCAACTACTGCTATGCACTGGCTAGTACTATTATTACCAAAGAAATCATAACAAATGGCAGTGCAAGTCAATTCCATTGCATGTTAGCATCTACTTTTGCTGCCTCTCACCACCACCTAGTCATGCGACTATAGTGTGTGCATGTATGCAAATTCTATTTGACAAAATTTAGCTCGCAAGTATGTAGTGTGTGTAGAGTGTGTGTTGTGTAGCAATGTGGTGTGTTACAATGCAATGAAATGTGATACTATGGAATAGACATATATTAATTGTATGGAGTAGTTACATATAATGATGGAAGAATCACAAATTTCTCTGATCATCCAAAATGTATCTTGATGAGATACATGCAGATGGAAGAGTCAACAATCACATCGCATTAGAGATGTCAAATAGGCGATGTCGTGTCTGGCATGATAAGATAATTAAAATAGTATCCCAACACGGCATTGTTGGCCTAAAAATGTTGGGTCGTATCAGGCCTGGTGTGGGCAATGCATGTTCTAATCAGTTTGTGATAGTACCAACCATATCATTTTTTGTCGGTTTTTGTCTTTTTGGGCTAAAATTTTAAATTTGAATTAAATATTATATATTTTAAAAATTTAATTTGTTATTTGTTATTTCTTATGTCATTAATTATTAAAAAATAAAAATATTAAAGTTAAAAGATTTAAAAAATACAAATAAAGAAAAAAATATGATATTCTATCAATGACATTCTACTTCCAAATTTGCATATTATGATTGTGACATCATGTTTGGTTTGACTCAAAAAAAAAATTTAAAAATTATTCAATTTTAACAATAAACAAAAGTAAAATATGATGAATCTATAAATCATAATGAAATAAAAAATATCAAAAATTAAAAAATTAATAAGTGTAATCCAATATTTCAATAATGGATAAATTATAATGAAATAAAAAATAATAAAAATAAATAATCACCAGCACAATATGGCTATCGTATGAACCAAGAATGAACAATCAATGCTTGTGATATGATAGTGCAGATACATATGCACATCATCATCATGAATATGTCTGAAGATGTCGCTAGTATTCTCAATATCCACGATCTCCTTTTCCCATGAATTATTATCCTTAATTACATCTTTCATCTTATCTTGAATGCTAAATCTAGAATATTTTCGGTCTTTCATGTATGTAAGTGTCTCTATGATATTTGATTATATTCTCGATCTCTTATCTGAAATAATATTAGTTAATATAGAAAAAATAGACTTCAATACTATGCTAGATGTCGAAAGGGTCAGTATATCATGTGTCATCTTAGCACAAGATATGTGGATTCATATGATTTATATCATAGCAAAATATCTAAATTCTTATTATCATCATGTGATAGGATGAAATAATAATCAATATCTAAGTAATGAGTTAACTCACTTATATTTAATGGGTCATATTGTATTTGACCCTAGCTAACTAAATGGAGAAGTCAACATCTTCGAATACGATGTCCATTTTCATACTTGGAGCATGTATAATTACCATACATAATATTGTAATATATAAACAATTTAGTTAATTTTTTGTAAATGAGTCATTTAGGTTAATGTACCTAGTTCATACACATGAAAATATAAATCAAAATATTTTTTATCAATTCTCCTTAACTTTAAGATTCATACAAGCATCCAAATAATACAAAGTTAGAATAAAATACTAATATTTCAAATAATTGGTCTCTATCTCAATAGTCATGATACTAATGTAGAGTAACCTTTATACTTGTTTAAAATGCTACTAACACAAAATATACATCAAAGCATAATACAAGTTGTATGAGTGTTCACAAACAAACATATGTTTATCATATGATAAAAAATCTTCAGAAACTTCTAAATCATGAATAATAAGTTAATCACTCTTACTATTGACATAGTCAGATATCAAATATTGATAGCCAGCATATAATTTTAACATAAGGTAGGTATAATTCCAATGATATCTCACATCCATTTAGAAATTATTATGCCTACTGACAGATATAGACTACTATCTTGTTGTCTTCTAGGCATTATAAGGTATTTTTAGTGGATTTCTTATTTTTTCTAATGTGTGAGAAATAATTTGCATTCCCATTTGTACTTTCAAGTTAATTATGTGACACATGCACATAACATGAAATATCTCATCTAATGCTTCATCTATAATAGTTATGTTGGGAATTTCGCTTGCAAGGTTTGTGATTTTATGGATTCAGAAGAAGAAGAAACAACAAATGATATATATCCAAAACCACGATAGTATACAAAACCATAACACAAACACAAACCACAACAGAAAATTCAAAATAATATGGTTCACTAGTCATTCAACACGACTAGCTACATCCACCAAAAAAATACTTATGCATTTACAGATTATAACTAAAATCAAAATGTACTTAAAATATGTGCAACAATTGGAAAGGAAATCACTGAGCGAGAGAGAGAGAGAGCATAGAAAAAAACAATCAGATGGAAGAGAATTCACATAGCAGGAAAATAGTAAAAAAATATATTTATATATAATATTTTCTTGGTTTAATTAATGAGAGCGAGTCGGAGCACTCGGACAGGCTAGGCTCTGCTCCAAAATTTTCTTCGGCTCATTGACCGGGTAGTGGAACCCCCGTTATTATGCTATTGATGCATTTCAAATCTCTTAATATTTTGTTTCATGCAATTACATGAAAATATTAAAATAGAAACATATTCAGTTATACAAAATAGATAATCAAAATAAATTATATACAATAAATTCTAACAAATATACTAATATCTATTCTATTATTAGATGTATTATCAAAAGTAATACTAAATATTATATTCTGAATTTTATATTTCCTAAAGATTTGTGTCATACACTCATATATAGTAGGATCATCATGAGAATAAAAAATATTAGAAAATAAAAACATTTTTAAAGTTTGTATTTCGAGTCTACATCGTGGGCGATAAGGTATGCACTTGATGCATCATCTGACTAGTCCATATATCAAATTTCATGGATACTAATTTATTGAATTTCTTAAATTTATTAATTATTAATTTATTTTTATAACTTATCATATTTTATTATGTTATTCCTACTTGTTGACCAAGAAATCTTACAATAAACATGCTGGAAATATGTCTGCATAATACTAACTACCTTAAAATCTTCTGAAAATCTCATCAGAAAATTCATGGTCATAATTAATTTGGCCATATATTCCTTCTTAAAATTATTGCGGTAAATGAAGAATGTCAATAAAGTTGAACTAGATCTAGCTTGTAAAACCATACCACTAAGTTGGGTTAGCCTCAAATATGATGCATCATATTATTTGGTGCATTGATTGTCATATTTTTTTATTTAGCTAGTCCAACACTCACATCTACATGTATATATTTTTTGATAATATATACATTATTCTGAGTCTTCTTTGATACCCTTAAAATTTTTATTTTTTATTATTTTAAAAAAACGTATATACTATTGATATTCACCTAATTTTTTATTTTTTAGGTGTCAAATGGATTTGAGCCAAGACTATTGGAGAAAATATTATATTAAAGTATGACCTAGAACTTATTGGTAGGGTTATCATTATTATTTACATCTATATCAATTTTATTTTAATTATCATTAAATTTATTATGCAATATTTGTTTGAATATTTGTATTTATTAAATAAATTATAAAATTAAATAATTAAAAAACTCAAAAAAACATAAACAAAATGCACAATAATCACTTTCATGTAGAATCTACACCACTTCTAAAATCTAGCCTCAAGGTAAGTTGCACAACCACACCACCACGTTTGTCATAAGCATATGCAAAATCCATAAGTTATAAAATAAATAATAAAACAAAAAACATGTAAAATTAAATAACATTATATTAAAGGAAGAAAGATAACATAAAGAAGAGAGAGAGAGAGAGAGAGAAGAGAGGAAATTTAGAATAAAAATTTTAAATTTATTTATCTTTATTTATAGATTTTTGAAAATAATAAAAAACATTTTTTTATTTTTTTTTTATTTTTATTTGAATTTTATTTAGCTAGAATTATGACAACCATCGAATTTTGACTAGTAGTCATTCGATTAAATCTAATGGCTAAATATTTTAAAAAATATATTATTTTATTAAAAAGCCAGTAGTGATAGCGCATGCCTATCGTTATCTCTGTCAGCGTCAATTGCATGAAAACATAATGGGTGGGGCAAGCCAAGAAATGCCATAGCCACAAGGACCAATGGTGCTTTTCCACATAAGCAAATTTGACTTACATGGCCATTTTTTAATAAACTACCCTATTGGGTGGTCACTCGATGAGGCATAATCCATGACCCAAGACCTGCCCTTAGATGATCATTTAAAAAAACCAGCATGAGGCACTACTCACACCAGCCTAGCATGACATGAGAGATGTCTTAGGCCAGCATGGTCCAAGACAAGACTTGGACTTGGACCATGTCATGCCGAGCCTGGCAGAACTGAACCCTTTCATGTCATGAATCATGCTCAGGCTGCCCAACCTAGTTAACACCCCTACATCACATGTTATTATTCTTTTTTCTCTATTTTTTTTCTATGCTTCCTAAATATTATTATAACTAATGAAAAATTATTTAAAGTTAGTTATAAGAATATTCAATTTGACATTTTATTCCTTTCATTTGTTTTATTTATTCGAAATAACCCGAATGATTTTTTTTTATGATTTGTCTTTTTAGACAACTCAAATATGATATTATTATTTATCTAATTGATATTATTTTGTAGGATTATAAGATTTAAATGATGACTCTCTTTGAGAATGAGCATGATAGTTTATATATATATATATAATGATTAGATATTCTACTAAGTATTTGAGTATCATTAATTAATTTCTTGTTCATTCTCAACTTGATTATCCATCTCTAGCAAAGTTGAGGATTTTGAATCTAAGCATTAGATATCTTACCACTTAGAGTATAAGGCCTATTAGTTAGGAAAATATAATAGATCTTCAATCATATTTGTTACATATATGTAAGTAATGACTTATTCTATTTGATTTCATTGGACATATAGAAGTCTCATAGAGTTGCAACTCAATATGACTTGAGTTATTTTATTATCTAGGTAAATAAAAATATAAAATTTATAAGGATTGAATATATCTTAGAGTATATGTCAAATAGTTTTAATACTTACAATACTAAACATAAATCATTTATCATACTTCGAGTGCTAGCAAATTCCCATGAAATGAGATTATAAAAAAAATAAATATTTAATTGGGATGACTATGATACTTTTCCTAGGTGAAAATATTCTAAAATATTTTTGTGGAGATGATATTTAATTGCAAATTACTTAATTAATTGAATATTATCTTTTGTTATTTTTATCTTGTACCTTTTAAACCTTCTACCCTAAAGAATTCATTTTCCAAAGATTTCGAGAGAATTTTTTTCATTCAAGATCTCTCCTTAAAAAGTGATTAAATGGAAAATAGGTCAAAAGTGATAAAATGGAAACTAGGTCAAAAACAATAAAACTTATATTTTTATTGATTAATCATATATCCAAAATGAGTATAAGTATTATTTTCCTAAGATTGATAGAGTACTAGTTAATACTGATGTTACTATTTTTGAGGACTCATTCTTTAACGAGTCTATGTATTGTAAGGATTCATGAGACACTTATGATTCTTTTACTCTTACTTAATCTACTAGAGTCCCATGTTAGCTTCCAACAAAGAAAATGTATCACTAGAAACTACTTGTTATCTAGTTGGTTCACATAATTATGACTCTCATATTGAGTCATCATGAATACCAACAAGTACATAACAAAATGATTATGAAGAGAATTAGGTTTCCCAATAAAAGGAATCTTTCTAGAGTGCAGTTGAGATAGTAGCTTTTGAGTCAATACGAGCTCAGGATCAGTTGTGAGCAAGGAGACTTGACAACACATAACTTTGAGTTTATTTTTGGAGAATGAGGCATATGCAGCTTATTCAGAGCAGATGAGAGTCTTTTAAAAAACCAAATGATTATCTAGTTGACTATTCAGATCTTTGGATTAATTTCTGAAAGGTATAAAAATGTTGTACTCAAAACTCATTTTTACATGTATGGTCGTACTCAAGACTTCTTCATCTATTTATCTCTTTTATCACTTCTCTTGATGGTATTAGGATACCTAAGTTTAATCTAAGACATTATCTCATCTAAGATAAAACCATACTATTACAAAATAAATAAATATTCTCCACTTTAATGAGATTTAGGAATTGATACCTTAACCTTCAAGAAAGCTAGATGTTGGCTATATTTGAGTGGATGTTCATGGTAAAGAAATATCAGAATGTGAAGGTTGATTACTTGAAGGCGAAACTTATTGTGAGAGAGTTTAATCAAATATTTGAAGTTGATTAACAAGACATTCCCTTTCTAGCAGCCAAGATGATTTAGTATTGATATTTATATCACAACTACTTCACATAAATAAATGATATACTATTGAGACATGAAAAATATATTTATTTATGGTAACTTTTAGGATAAATGTATATGAAGCAACAACATAATTTTCAAGTAGTGACATAGCAGCACCTAGAACTTGCTTTGTAAGGATTTCATGATCAATCACTTCTTTGGGTTACACACATGTGCTACAGATTATTCTTTATTATTTTTGGAAGAGTTTAGATAGCAAGTTTATCTTATTTTTTTTATAAGTAAATTCACTAATCAAATAATTTACATGTTTATTGACAACAAAGATTATGACATTGTGTGCAAAATATAATAAAAATTTCTATATTTTTATGAATAATAAATTCAACTGGCTTTTATCTCTTACCAAATATTCTTCTATTTTCTCTCAACCCAACTATGGTATATCATAGTAGTAAAGGCTACCTTTCAGATTCCATTCTGATTTCTCCTTCCATTATGTTGAGTTCCTATGTTCTTCAAGGAGCTAGACAAAATGACATCCTTTTGTCAATACCAGTCTAATGCTCGATTTCCTCCAAAAACATGTTGGAGGCACTAAATTTAAAGAAAAAGTATAGGGGGGATTGTGTTTTGTGGTACTCCCCCCGAAAAAAAATAAAAAAATGGAATCCATCTTTGAATATTTCAAAAAAAGCCACCAAAATATAAAATAATTAAAAAATCAGGGCACTCGAATACATAAGTCCTAAGCTACCCTAGCTTCTCTTTCTTGCCCCCCGCCCTCATTATCTTTCTATCCCCTCGTCATCGTCCTTGCCCTTACCCCTCGCCCGTCTCCCCTTCCCTCATCTCCCCTCGCCCCTTGCCCCTCACCGCTCACTCATCTTCCTTTGCCCCTTGCCCCTCTCTCATCTTCCTTTGCCCCTTGCCCCTCTCTCATCTTCCTTTGCCCCTTGCCCCTCTCTCATCTTCCTTTGCCCCTTGCCCCTCTCTCTTTGCCCCACGCCCCTCTTTCCTTGACCCTCTCCATGAGCTCCATCGTGGAGCTCCAGCGAGCTCCATCGATGGAGCTCGTCGAGCTCCAGTGAGCTCCATCATGTAGCTCTAGCAAGCTCCAGTGAGCTCCTTCATGGAGCTCGAGGTGCTCCATGATGGAGCTCATGGAGAGGGACGAGGGGAGATGGCCAGATGGGTGAGGGCAAGTTCGAGGACAAGGCAAGGGGAAAGGGCGAGGATGAGACGAGGGGCAAGGGCGTGGACAAAGGCAAGGGATAACGATGAGGATGAGATCAAAAAAAATGGGAGAGGGGCGAGAGTAGTTTAGGATTTATATTATCGAGTGCCCTAATTTTAATTTATTAAATTTTGGTACCTTTTTTTTTGAAATATTCAAAGATGAGCCTCAATTTTTTTAAATATTCTGGGTGGAGTACCATGAAACACAATTACCACTTGAATTTATTTGTTTCAAAATTCACATTTAAATTTATTTGATTTTGTGAAGGTTGGGTCTTGACTCAAAGTTTCTCGAGAATGGTCATATATGTAATGGTTGCAAGTTTGGAGATATGATTTTCAACCCATTCTATCGTTGGCCATTTTGGACAGCTACTATTCTGTGGCAAATGATAAGAGTATGCATAAGCTACTATTCTGTGGCAGACGATAAGAGTATGCATAAGCTACTATTCTGTGGCAGACGATAAGAGTATGCATAAGCTACTATTATTTCATTCTCTTCTCATATGATGAGAATAACTTTTTTATGTACAAGATTTAATAGCCTTCCAAACAATATTATCTTCTCGAGAGGAGGATATATTTTAAATAAATGTATCTTTTTGATTGCGTATGTGGAATATCATTATTATTTTAGAAAATGAAAAGTTAAGAATCATTCAACTCAAAGATAGACGTGACTTATGATATGAGATGTATTGAATTGTAAAAAAAGAGATTTATAGTTGATACTCTATCATGGGTTGACCTTTTGAGTTCTATCCTAGTGGATACGCATATTGATCTATGTGCTAATTCCTTATGTGATATTGACCCTTAATTGACTTGAGTACATGCAGAAGAATGCGATGGAATATTAAATATTTAATAATCACGAGATCAAACATAACTTATATAATTAATAATATTACTTATTTTCTAAATTCTTCATTATATATTCATTATTGCAGTTTATGATTATACTCTTTGTGTTTTTTACTTCTTGTTATTATGACATTAATGATTGGTGCACCCAACATGTGAATGCCCCAATCCGTTGACCCATTATATAATAACATGTTATTTTTTGTATTATGACTATTGAAGTTTATGATTGTGTTTGAAATTCCTAACATGGTATTAGAGTCAAAATCCTAGGAAAAACAAATCCTAGGGCAAGTGGGGGTTAAATTATAGAGATAAAAAAATGTGTGCATACAAACATGGTACACATGGACATGTGTGCATGCACAAATTGAAGAAGAGGGAGGCACACATTACTCTGTAACTCCTGTAATCATCTTTACAAACCCACTATGTGCAATGAGCATTGATGTCCACTACATAAACACCATTGAAGGGTAATGTCGTCAGACTATGGTGATAATACACAATAGTAGTCTTTTTCGAGCACAACCTGGCTGTAGTTTTCATGATAGTAGGTGTGTCATTTCCTCTTTAGATTGATAAATTGGGAGAAATTTTGTATATTTTCTAAATCAGAGTTTTGGATTTAGAAACCCTAATTTTTTATTTTTTATTTTTTATTTGTGGTAGATCCCTTTTTGAGTGTTTTTTCCAGTAGTTTCAAAGAGATTTTACGTAAAATTTAAACCCTAATTCAATGGAGACCAGAAATATGACATTTTAGGACTTCAAATTAAAAAGAACCCTAATTATTATTTTTTTGATTATTTCTAGATGATTTACTTATGTAAAGAGTAGTTCAATTTAGTTATAGCAAAGGTAGAGGCATGAGAACCTTAGTTCCATCTACACACTATAGAAGGATGGATTGCGATAGCGATAATTATTAGGTATTATTTCCAAAAAAGAAGATTAAGAGTACTACATAATATTCAAAAAGATATATTGACTATTGAAGTCATCAAGGAGTCATTGCATAATTTATCCAATGGGACTCTTACTAGAGAGAAACACACACAATTTCTTTTTAAGTCAAGAGTTAATATTTTTGTAGGTATTACTAGTTTTGTTACTTATACTTATAAATATTATCAACATATAAGTTAGCCTCACTTTATTGTTAATCATTTTTTAATTATTTTTTTATTCTGAGAATATTATTATATCTAATGATAACCTCTTTAAAGATACTGAATATAGAAATATTCAACTTGATTCTTTGTTTCATGACTGTATTATCCTTATTCTTGATTATGTTATTAATTTAATTTTAGTGAGTTATTTATCTAGAAAACTCAATTATGACATTATTATTTCATCTATTGAAGTTTGTTTGCATCATTAGATTGCTTTGGGATTGAGCAAAATAAAATATATATCTTTGCTCATACGTTAAGATTACTTTCTAGATATTTTAGTACATTAAACTTTTTGTACATTCTCAAGTTGGTAACCCAAAACTAGCTACGTTGAGAATACTCCGCCATATGCTGAAAGACATTTCTATCCTAGTGTATGAGTGTTTAGTACTCAAAATATCAAATAAATAGTCATTTGGAGAAAAAAAATATAAATTATTTGCATGAATACTAGTAATTATCAAAGATATTTTACTAACAAATTTAATTTGAAGACAAAGCAATGAATATTAGTGAAATCAAAGAGAATTTGGGTGAAATTTGGTGGACTTGGTGGAGAAAGACTTATAGGAGAGAGAAGCTATCACGAGTCATGAAAATTCTCTTATCATGACTAATATATCCAATCTATATTTTCCTTAAGTAGTTGTGACATTCTTTCTTAGCCATAGTTTTATCAAAATAGTCATGACATTCTTTATATGCCATGACTTTATCAACAAATTGACATAATTATTTTTCTGTGCAACACAATCATTGTGGCTATGATAATTGCTTAGAGTCACTGCTACACTAGCTCTAAACTACTTAATATACATAATATTATTTTTATATAATGGTAGTTAAATATTCCATTAGTACAAGTAGTTATGATACAATGTAGAATTGCAACATATTCAAATAGAACCAAAATTTTAAAAAATATAAGTAGTGACATTATTTTTTTTCCATGACTTTTCATTCAATAGAGCAATTATTTAGGGTGCTATTTTTTCCAATTTTTTGACCTTGTGCTTCCAAGAAAAAAAAATACCAAAGCCATGGCAATACTCAATGCCATGATTTTGTATTATAGAGAGTATTTGATCTAGTTGTAACATTCATAGCACTGTGACACTTCACACATTAAAGTTAACATCAAATTAATAGCTAATTTTTAGTGTTATGACTAAATATTATAGAAAGAATTTGACACAGTTATGACAATCCTAGTGCCATGACATTTGCTCATAAAGTCAAAATCAAAACTACAACTAATTTCTGGTACTACGACTTTGTGTTATAGAGAGTAGATGTGTCAAGTGGGCCAAGCGGCCAATGCATGGTCTAAGGCACGACCCAATTGAGCCGTGTCTAACCCGACACGGCATGGTCTAGAACCATACATGGACTCGGGTTGTGTCATGCTAAGGCACAACTCGTGCAACTTTGGGCCAAAGGGTGTCTGGCCTTGTTCCAAGCCAAACATTCCCCGAGTGCCTAGCCTACAGGTAAGGTCTAGCAACATGAGTACCATGCTTTAAGACCTCGAACTGAGTATTGGGTGCGGTCCAATCAGACCGTGCACATCTCGCCTGGTCTTTTTAAAAATATTAAAATATTTATAAAAATCTACACCACCCCCAGCCCGATCGAGCCTATGTCGACACCTTTGAACCAAAGCCGAAGCATTTGGACCATTCAGAAAAATAATAGAAAATCCAATTCTAATTGCTAACCCAAAAAAAAAAAAAAAAACAAAAGATCTAGGCTATTAGATACAATTTCAATGGCTAGGGTAGAAAATCCGATTGATGTTGGGTTTCTACCCTTTTAAATTTGAAAAAACATTAATATATATATATATATATATATAAGAAATTTGAGTTTTTTATTCAAATCTATAATTCATCTCTCACTCTTTTCTCTCTCTCTCTCTCTCTCTCTCTCTCTCTCTCTCTTTAAATCTAAAATTTTTAATTATAGATTTAGAATATTTATTTATACCGTAAAAAACATGGTTGTAGAGGGTAAAAAATTTGGGTGTAAGCCGTGACTTTTTCTTTCCCCCCAATAAACCAGGTGTTGTTTGTTATTTAGTTTTTTTAAATATCCTTTAATTGTTAACTCAAAACATAATTCATAAACTAAAAAAAAAAATTAAAAATACTAATAGTGAATTTAATGATATCGAAATTAATATTGACATACACTAAGATATTATTAATGAGAACTCTGCAGAAAGGTCTGAGGTTGAAATATTATTTTCTCCCATGACGTCGACGCAAACTCAAAAATCTAAAAAATAAAATACTAGAAGAACATATGTAATATAGATTTACTTTAACATAATACAAAATAAAAATACTAGGAGTATTAATGAAGAATCGATAAAATACAAGTATTTATAAAAAAAATATACATGTAGGTAGGCATGTAGGTTTGGAAGGCATGTAGATTTGGACACGTAAAGAGGCATGCCGATCATTACACCAAAAATATACATTAGATCCTAGGCAAACCCAACTGAGCGGCTGAGGTTTTTAGGCTATATCTAGTTTAATTTTTTTATTGACCCGCTTCACATACCGCAATGAATTAGTGATGAAGACATGACTAAACTAATCAACACGAAGAGTCTTCGATTAGATTTTCGGAGGATCTTAGGGTAGTCAATATCATGCAGACCTATTTTAACCTACATATCGTATGATTTTTACATCCACATGTAGAAACGACATACTAAAATATTATAAGTAAGAAAAATAACTAATAAATTTAGGCTTGTTGAGCTCACTAGAGCTCCATCGAGCTCTTCCATGGAGCTTACAAGAGCTCATGTATGGAGCTTGTCCATGAATCTCGTGGAGCTCCACCTCCAGGGATCTCCACAGAAGATCCCGATGGAGCTTCACGAGTTTCCTAGAGCTCCTCGATGGAGCTCGTGGAGCTCCAACGAGCTCCATGGAGGAGCTCTAGCGAGGTCCACGGAAGAGCTCAATGGAGCCTCATTGAGGGGTGAGGAGCGAGGGGTAAGCGATGAGGGAAGAGGGGAGAGGAGAGAGGGTAGATGAGAGAAAGTATTTTGGTATTATGATAAATGAGTGCACTAAAAATCAATTAATTAATAGGTTGGTATTTATTTTTTAAATATTAAAATTTGGGGTTATTCAATTATTTCATAGAAAGCTTACCAAAACATAATTCTCCTAGTTTTTTATGTTTAAAAGCAACGGTGATAAAATAATTAAAAAAATCTCTAAACTTTTAATATTTTAAAAAAGTGTCCCAAGATATAAAATAAAATATTTATGTTTCGGGGCATTGAAAATAATAAAATCATAAACCAGATTTTACATACACCATGACACGTAATGAATTTAAAAAAATAATAAAATATATCATTCAATTGGGGCAATAACCACAATGAAAACTCAAGTATACATATCAATATATGTGTATGTGTATTTATATATGTTTATGTTTATAGATATATATGTGTTTGTGTGTGTGTGTGTGTGTGTGTCTTTAAATTTACATATGTTTATGTTTATGGTTATATATATGAATTATTGAGTAATGAAAAATGCTTAGGATTTTGCTTCGATCCCTACTATTTCTTTGCCCAAATTAAATATTTTTTTAATTTTTTTTAATTCATTGACGAAATCAGCTTTCTGATATTTGCGCATTAAAATTCAAAACCCAAATATTTTAGGGATGTATTTCTTTTAAATATTAAAAATTTAAGCATTTTTTATTATATTTTTTAATTAGTATACTTTAATAGTATATTTTAATATTACATTTTCTAATGATTCTTCAAAATGTTTTTATCAAACTCTAATCATAATGATTAAACTCAAAACTTTGTTACTATTTTGTAGAGTTTAGTACGGAAATAATGTATTTAAAATAAAAAAAAATCTAAAATTTAATTTTAGTTTTTAAAATATACCCAAACTAGTGTGTCTGAAAATAGTATGACAATGACCGTCGTGGTGAACGGTGGTCATTGCCACGCTGTAGATTTTTTAAAATCATAGGCCGACATTGTGAATACCGACTATTGAAAACATTTAGAGATCTCATTACGCCCCTCACCCCTCGCCCCTCGCCCCTCTGCTCCTCATCTCTCACTCATCTCTCATGTCCATCTCCAAGAACCTTCTTGGAGCTCCGTTGAGCTCCACGAGAGAGACGTAATGGGATCTCTAAATATTTTTAATGGCCGCCGTTCACAACGACGACCATTGTCAAGCTGTTTTCAGACACATTAGCTTGGGGATATTTTTGAAACAATGATTAAATTTTAAATTTTTTATTTTAAATATATTATTTTCGTACAAAACTCCATTTTGTCAGCATAAACATTTATTTTTATTTATTTTTTCTTATTGTGAAAATATTTGATAATTCTAAAAAGTAGGTCACTCGAAAACCACATGTATTTATGTGTGTATTTTTTTGATTATTTTATGTTATATCTATTTCTTTCCGAACATTTAATCTCTTTCCCAACATAATGGGTTTGAAATAAATGCAAACAAAATATGGTTGATTAAAAAGAAATAGTTACTTTAATATTTAATAATTATTTTGCTTCTAACAGAAATATGTTCTTAATCTATTCCAATTGTTTTAATTTTCTTTCAATTCTTAATATCATTTAGATTTATTATTTCTTTTCGGATTTTATAGACATATGTAATAATGTATCAAAACAACGATAAAAAACAAAAATAAATGTTGGTAGCCAAAAATTGAATCTAGCATTTTGCTATTGAGAACACATACATACAGATATATATACTTGTAAACACACAATAATATTATGTATATATCATGTATATATGCATCCTTACTCATAGATAAGCATATCCATGTTGCGAAACATATGTATCCCAACACATGTTTACAGAGACGCAGTTATGTGAATCCCAACAGTAGATGTCATCTCTCTCAACATGCGTCAGGCCACATCCCACAAGGCCACCAACATAAATATTTACAAAACCAGCTGCTTATTCATCAAACTGTACTTTTACAAGATGTCCTAACCAAATTCCATCATTTCTCTCGTAATATACAGCACAAACAAAGCAACAGAACGACACAGGCGTTAATCATACTTCTCTCTCCATGTAAAAACCAGAAAGAAAATCCACGATAAAGCGAGCAACACATCTCCAATTGTCTGCCTAAGCCAATCCCAAGCCAACACGTCGACTCTTCTCTCGAAATAGACTCTCCAGAGCGCCATCATCCCGTGCAGAACGAAGCATCCATTCGCAAAAAAGACCTGGAACTCTCGATCCTTCACAAAAGAGACCATGAAAATCATAAATCCGATAGTTAGAAGGAGCAAACCGGAAAAAGAATCGGACGTCCTGATTAGGAGCTGGTCGTGAGGGGTTGACCCCATAAGCTTCGTCGCGACCTCGATTCCGTGGGTGAAGGTGTAGATTTCCTTCACGTGGAAGATCATCAGTCCGCCGCTGATTATCGCGATCAGGGAATGGAGGATGCAAATCGCTCTAAAAGCTACCGTTGTAGGCGACGGCGACTGTGACTGCCCCGGCGACATCAGCGTCAGCAATTAGGGTAGATTTTCGTTCGCCGGCACTGATCGCTCCCGGGAGTGTTTACTCAGTCGGTGAGGGGAAGAGTAAAAGCGTCGATTATGGAATCTTTGTCGAGCTGTTTTTGCTCCCTCTCTCCTACCATCTTCTCGATATGGAAAATCATCAAGCAAGTCCAAAACTTATCTGTTCCACTGTTTTGTATTTTTGACAATAAGTGTTACAAGTCGACTTGTTTGTGGTCTTTGCAAATAAAATTTAATTTAATTTTGGTTTAATTTGAGCCTCAAATTATATACCAATTCGGTAGAAACATTAATTCCTTAGAATCCAAACACATACTACTAATATAGCATGTTTTTTTTTTTTTTTGGTTCAATCATATTCATTAGTATCAATACATTACTTTTGTTGGGTTATTCGAGATTGAACATGAAATTCAAAATCAATTTCGAAATTATTTTTTGGTCCAATATTATTAATTAATTCTGAAGCTATGATTTAAATCTTATCAAAGAAATTATATCATAAATTTTAAATATTCAATGTCTAGAAAAACACCTACAAAACACCTTATTGATAACTTGATGTTTGATTTTTTGAATTCGGTACTCTTTTAAAAAATTTCTAAGTACACATGCAATCTCCTCCGCATGAGCTTAGTACGAATCATCTCCTCTGCATGAGCTTAGTACGGATCATCTCCTTCGTACGACCATTGCACAACCTATCTCTTCCGCACGAGCACAACAAACCATCTGTATGAACACTGCATGTCCTCAACATGAACATCACACACATCTTCTGTGAGTCCCTCGTATATAGAAGAAAATTAAAAAAAAAAAAAAATCTTATTTCTCTTCTTCCCCCACAATTACTTACAAAAGCTTTTAGAAAAATTTTCTAAATATTACAGAAGACGAGTGAGAACAAAATGAGAGTAATTCTTATTTTAATAATTGTTTGAAATATCATTAAAGTTTTAAAATTTGTAATATTATTTTCATTTTCCACACACATTTAATGAGGACACCCTTATTCAGGCACGTTGTGTTATGCCAAATGGGTCAGTTGGCCTAAAAAAATCTTTAGAAATGAATATTTTTGTAAAGAATTCAAAATTTTTACTTTGATCCTTCAGCTCTAGAAGCATCAAATGAGTCACTTTGTGATGTCATGACTCATTTTTCTGTGGCCTAGTTGTACCACTATTTTTTGTCAGGCATGACACGAGATGAATCCAGTGTCATGCTAGCACAACATGATTGCCATATAACTAGGCCCGAAATGGCACATTTAGCCCATAACCAGACACATTTGTGCTGAGTTGTGTTGGGTTGAGCCGAGTCATGCTGATTATGCCCAATGGGCAACCTGATTAGAGTGTGCACAAATAAAGATCATGAAATTTTAATTTTATATTTATTCAAAAATCAAAATATTATATTTATATATCAAAATAATATAATTTAAAAAATACATGTGAAATATGCATTATATATTTACATTGCATTATAAAAGTAATTGAATTAAAATCAAATCAATAATTAAAAAAATCTTTACTATTCGAATCAACTCACAAATGATAATATTTTTTAAAAAATAATCTAGAAGCATAACATGATACATAACATAAGATAAAGCATAACTGATAAAAATCTAAAAATAAACAAAATATCATATCATATAAAAAAAATTAATCTAAAATCACATGAGTCATTAATCCATGTCTATATTATGATAATGCAAATGTTATCATTGTTATTTTTGTGCTTGAAGGTATCACTAGCGATATTTTCAATATCCTCGATCTCGATTTCCCACGACTCATCATATGCTAACAATTATTTCACTTTATCCTAAATGCTCAACCTTAAATCTTCCTAATCCTTCATGTATGCAAATATCTATGTGACATTTGGTCATAGTCTCAATCTCTTATATGAAATAATATTGAATGCTATGGAAAAAGTAGACTTCAGTGCTATGCTAGATATCAGAGGGGTCAATAAATCATGTGTCATTTTAGATAGCATGAGATAAGAAGATTCATATAATTTTTATCAACTTAAAATATCTAAATTCTTTTTATCATCATATGATAAGATGAAATAGTGATTGATATCTTAGTATCGAGACAACTTGCTTCTATTTAATGGACAATCCCATTATTTGCTCATTACTAACTAAGTGGAAAAGTCATCATCTATGAATATATTTTTCATATCCATACCTAAATCTCACTATAACTACTATATCTAAACCTAGTATTATAATATGTAAAGATGTTAGTTGATTTTTCATGAATAAAATTATGAGGTTTGTTTACTTGGTTAATGCAAGTAAATATGTATCTTAATATATTTTCTATGCTTACCATTTTAACCCTAGTATCTATTCAGGCAACCAAGAAATACATATTTGGAATGAAAGACTAATATTTTAAATACTTGGTTTCCATCTCAAAAGGCATGACACTAAATATAGGGTTTCCTCTATACTTGCTAAACATGATATTATTGTTGTTTGTTTACCCAAGTGTAATGTAAGTAGTACGAGTGTACATAAAAAAATACATATTTGTTGTATCATAAAAAATCTTTAAAAATTTCATAAAAAAATTTATATCATAGTATGAATCATTAATAATAACTTCATTATACTTATTATTAGTGTAGTTTGATATCACGTGTTGGTAGTCATCATACGGCCCTAATATTAGGTAGGTATAATTCTAATAGTATCTTACATTCATTTGAATTTTTTTTAGACCCACTAATAAATAAAGACTACTAAACTCTTATTGTCTACTAGGTATCTTAGGACATTTTAGTGAATTTTTTTTTTCTAATGTGGGAAAAATAATTTTTATTCTTGCCTATTCTATTAGGTTAATTATGTGACATATATACCTAATATAAAAAAATTTACCAAATAGCCTAGATCTAATGGTTATGACAAACATACTAATGAAAACTTCATTATTAGAATAATTATCAAATATACTAATAAAAATTTTATTCTGGATATCATATTCTCTATAAGTTTTTATCATGCACTCATATATTCATTAATTAATAATTATTTTTCTAATTTATCATATTTTATTATGTCATTCCTACTTGTTTACTTAGTAATCATATGATAAGTTGACTATAAATAAGTCTATATAATACTAACTATCATTAGATCCTTCACAAATATAATTTGGAAGACCCATGATCATAATTCTTTGGCCATGGCTTTCTTCCTAGGGTCATTATGATATATGAAAGAGGAAAATGAAGATAAACTTGATCCAACTTCAAAGACCATATCACTTAGTTAGATTTGTTTGGGATCTAATATATCATATTTTTTGATACATTGATAAACATGTCTCTTAAGGTGGCTAATATTACTTGTACTCCTACATGTATATACTTTTTATAATATATATATTATGTTGATCATTCTTTGATGCTCCTAGAATTTTTATTATTTATCTTAAAGTAATCCATACTATTAAAGTTCATATATATACTAGAATTTTGGGTTGAGGCCATTAGAGAGAATCTATATATGGTCTTAGACTTTTTGGTCAAGTTATTATTATTATCAATATTTACGTTAAATTTATTATCATAAAACTCATTATTTATTAATTTTTTATTTATATTTAAAATTTTAAAAAATTTAATTACAAAATATAACAAACTAAAAAAAAATTTTGTATCATAATCACAACTATATAAATTTATTTGAGTGGCTGTCTATAGGTATAGTCCACTTTCCAGTGCTTCTTTTTTTATAAACTTACTATGTCAGACCAACCACTAACACAGAAATAATAATGAAAATGAAAATTATAAATCAGCACAGATGACAGAACTTAGAAGAGGAGAGGAGAGGAGAGGAAAGAGAGAATAAGAAGAGAATAAGAGATGAGAGAATAAAATTTAATAAATTTCTATTCTCTACTTATAGAATTTTTTTATAATAAAATAATATATTTTTGTATTTTTTAAGTTTTTTAATTATAAATGGGTAGAAACTTGACAACCATTAGATTTTTGCTTATAATTATTAGAAAGAATTCTGCTGGCTACAATTTTTTCTAATTTAATATATATTTTTTATATAGGCAAAATGGAATGCGACATGTCATGCTTGTCACTTTCCATGTCGGTACCCATTACATGAAAATGTAATAGTCTACCAACTAGGGCATGGGGTTGAGATTTTTTTTTTAAAAAAATCAGGCCTATGAGTGTGTGACTATGACTCATGCTTGGTCATGGGTCACCATGCCTTTGGACCATGCTAATGGAATGGGGCATGGGGTAAGTTTTTTTAAAAGATTAGGCCCGTGAGTTTGTGACCCATGACACTATCCTCTCATCAATTTATGCCTTTTAGATAGCAAGTGTGGATTGCTACCATGTAAAAAATGAATCATCCACACAAACATATTTGAGTCTATGCAGCGCAGAACCAAAGATTATAATTTCTTGCTAAATATTTACTTGATTTGAATTAGCTATATCTTGGATGACATAAAGATAATTATCCTTTTACCCCTCACTATAGTTCTCGACCATTCGACAAGTTTCCATTGGTCTTCACCAAAATTTCCTACATGACTCGTATTATCCAAGATTGAACATCCCCACAAATAGTAGTTTCACCAAAATATCTAACACATATCAGACAACCTTGAGTATTTATTGCTATTTCATGTTTATATGAAGACAAACATCCTCGATACCAAATATCATAGACATCCTGCTATCACTCATCCTGACTACTTCATAGTCCCTTAGCATATATATCACAAACCAATCAATATTTAGAATAACATGTAAGGTGGCACTAAATTCACCTCTAAGTCAATTTTCTTACTGACTTTATCATATAATTTAACACTACTTAAAAATTGATGTTGTCCTAGTTACAACTTTATTATACTGCTTAATTTTGTTGGTTATAAAGTATATCAAAAGCTCAATGGCATGAGTATTTCATCAATATATATCCATAAGTGTACGAGTCATACAAGTGGTAAAAAGTACTTTCATCAAGATTTCGATATCATATGGATTGTATCGATTATTCGATTATTCAATAGTGAGACAACTCGTTTCTAGTAAAATTGATATTTTAGATTGTGGAATCAACCTTAGATCTATGGGTTTGTTCATTTAGTTTTTGTGATGTATGTTCAAATTAGTTGAATTATATTATGTTTGGACACAAAATAAAAGCTGTGTTTGTTACGTAATAACACCTTGCCCTAATGTATACAAGTTAGTAATTACCATTGGGACCAATTCAATGGTGTTCCTCTCATAGCTATCTACTTGGTACATCACCGCTAAGATAATAAATCATCTTTTCTTGAGATTCATTCATAATTTTAAACCATTTAGGTAACTCATCAACTATCCTTAATGGTTATTTCATAATTTTAATGTACACTCTTATTCTTTGTCCTCAAGTATCATAAAGACTAAGAATTGACATAATTTGTAAGTATTTTTACTTCTAGCCTCATAATCACCATACTCATATAATTAATATATGCTTCCCTCAAGTATCACTAGATGAAATAATACGAGTGAAAGCAACTCACAATGGCGATCACTATTTTATGAGTGAATATACTTGTGTATGTCTTGAAGATATTTTATCACCATCCTTATTGATGACAATGTGATTCTCACACCAAATGCGAAACTCTTAGAAAAATATTCTATATAATATCTATTCGATTCAATAGCTGGTTCTTCTAAAATATATAAAATAGATTGACATGTAAAAGTATTCATACTTTTGGATTTATAGTCACCATACTCACATTGATTAATATACCTATATTTTGAGTTTTAACATATAGGTTTATCTTATGCATCATATTCAGAAGATCTATCACTTCTTTCATACCATTATGTTATTTCACCTCATGTTTTTTCTATCACCATCCACTATGATTATCTTGCACAAACCTACCAACAGTCAAAACCTTAGTTCAAGTTCTATTTAATCACTCATCCATCAATATCTATAATACAACATAAATTAAAATGCATTTAGTAATATACAACTATTACCACATCATATAAACCAAGTTATACAAGTATTAAACCATATGTTATTTTAATAGAAGTTTTCGAATCTATCATTGAGAGGGGGTTGTTTTAGAGTTGCACTTCCAAACTTTAGGGATTAGTATCATGTCTTACATCCCTTTCTTGCTTGTGGAGCCTCTAGGGAGTGCAAAGTTTTCCTATAGGATTTGGCAGCTACATTGTGACCTTTTCTTGTTGCTTGGAGGAAGAAAAAGAATGGAGAAATCCTCTAGAATTTCTCTTTCTTCTTCTTTTATGCTCAGATGATTCTACATTACGTTAAGTAGGAAGTCATAGCTTTTAGAAGAAAACCAAAAATGTAGTCTTCAACTTTTAAGCTTGAGGTTGCAAATCTAGAATTTAGCAAAAACTCTAGAGTGTATCCCAATCTTTCTGTAATACAAAGTTATGAAACTGAGTAATGACTCTGACTTTGCACTAATGTCTCTATAATACAAAGTTGAAGGGTGTTGGAAAGTGACTATTGCTTTATGTGTTTATCTTTCTTGTTCTTCGTACAAAGACACAATGCTGTGATAGACCATGACTTTGTGAAGGACCTCTCATATTCTAATATGGCTGTGGTGTTGGGAAATGGCCATAACATTGGAATTAGTCTCTCTTAATTATCATATGGTAGTAATACTAAGAAATGATTATGACATTAAGAATGTATGTCATGTGTATCATATGGCTTTAGCATTGGAAAATGACCTCGATACAAAACATTGCCTTACACGTGCCTTAAGTGTCTATGGAAAAAAGAGTGGTTGTGACATTAGCCTTAGCTTCTTTCATATATTATATCACCATGACATTGAAAAGTTATCACATCACTGACAATTAGCCCGAGCATAAAAGTCACAACTTTGCATTATTTTACAGACAAATATCATGATTTTGGTGATTGATTATACTTGAGTAATACCCTCTATAATTTTTCGTATCCCAAAAGGTGTGGCATTGAGTATTGCCACATCTTTGGCCCAAGTAGTTTTCGCTCTATAACTTTCTATAGCTCAAAAACCATAATTTTGTTTAACGACCATAACTCTCACCTAAGTCGACCAAGCCATATTAAAAAAAATCGTAAAGACGGGATGTTATCATGACTTTTAGTACTAGTGGGTATTGGTAGATGCAATATAAAATTAATGCCATAATCATTTTAATTTTATGAGATAAGTATGGTTGTGACTCCATGATAATACCATATCCACAAAGAATATGTTACATAGTAGAAAGATTATACTAATGAATTAGTAGAATCATTAAAATTAATGATTGAAATGACCAATTATGTAGTGTATTGGCCAAGAATGAATATCAAAACTATGTGAAACTTCATACTCTACCCATCATCCAAACACTAATTAATTTCTTGACTATTCATCAAAATCTATCAAATTTCCAAAGTTATGAAATCAATTTATAAAAATCCCATTTTTATTTCAATATCATTAAAATCACCAAAATATATAAGAATATTTGGTAGTTTGATTACTGAACAAACTCACATACTAAATTAATTACTCATCCTCATGCAATAACTTCCCCCTCTATAAAAAAATTTCAACATCTCAAAGAAATTTTTTTTCTACGATGAGGTTTGAGTGTCGCAGGGTTTCAAAATAGTGAAACAACTTCAAGTGATTATATTGATATTCATAGTGGAGTAAGAGCTCTATGACTATACTCATGTATCATTGGGTATTTAAATTTATTTATGAGATTGTTATAGATATTTATTATATCACACATGTGGAAAATAAAATTTTTGAGCTGAATCCCAAGTAGCATTAGTTTAACGTTTCTAGTCAGACCATCAAAACATTCTTTCATCCATTAAAGATCTATGCTATCCATGATAACTTCTTTGTATATCTATTTTATAGCCTTTGTTCATCTCTTCCTTTGGTCTTGCTTCAACTACTCTTGTTACTTTGCCATTTTCTTCAATGAATTCTATGGCTTTGGTGAATGTCACAATTTCCTCTTATGTGCTAGTTTGTCCATTTTCTTCTTGGATCATCAAAGCTCCATTGCTGAGTATGTATAACCACAACTTTTCCTTTCAACTTTTCTTTTCTCTTTTGTAACTTCAAAATTGTAGTGTTGTGCACAAAAATGACATTGTCTTTAAGCTTTTCTATGACTATTTTATTATATACTCCAAAGTGGTAGTACTGTGCATACCCATGGCTTTGACTTTAAGCTTATGATTGGTTATTTTATTCTGTAACACCTAAGTCATTGTTCTGTGCACAACCACAAGTTTATCTTTAAGATTTTCTTGAACACCCACATCCTATAATACCAAAGTTGTGGTGTTGTGCACAAATGTAGCATTGCCTTTGATTGAATCCTTCATAATTTTTGTCCTGATCTCATCTTTCTTTTTGTTCCATCCAATTTCTTGAAGTTGTCAACATAAAATTTTTATGAGGTTGCAACTTTGAATAATTTCACAACATCATAGCATTCATCTTTCTCATTTTCCTCATTTTCACAACTCTAAAATAGTTCTTCATTATATTCTTTATCTTCATCACTTTCACAGCTTCAAAATTGTTCTTCTACTTCATTTCATTCATTTTCATCTTGCTAGCAGCCTTCTACAAAATTCTTCTATCGAAAATCCACTTTTTTAATACCTTATTATATCATCATCCAAACCTCACAAAAGGTATTGTAAAGATTAAATATTTTCTGATCCTTTCCAATATAGAGGGTAACTCCCCTTTCTTGATGTCGATTAGGGTTTGTCTCATAACACAAAAAAGATAATCCCAATTATAATTATGCATATTTGTCTGTCTCCATATCTAATATAATGAAACATGCCAAAAATAACCAATATATTTTTGATAATCCTATTAGGGTTCTTGATAGTTCGATTAGACATTTGGAGTGAAAGAAATATTAAAGTGATTTTGCTAAGATTCTATCTTTTTACAATTGATTAGAGCATAAAAATTGATACTTGATCACAAGTCACTTTTCGATTAGACACTTTCCGAAATGTGTAGCCTCCAATAGTACAAGATACAATAAAACTTTTGGGGTCCTTCAATTTATTTAGACATTTTATTTGAATAGTTTATTTACTTATTACTTCTTAAATATATTGAGAAATTTTTAAAAGTTTCATCTAATCTTTCCTTTCTAAACTATTGTGGAATGTAAGATTCATTAGAAACTTACCCTTTATTCATTCCAATTTATTTCTTAATTTCCATAGCTTTTGGTAACTTTTATTCATTCCTATATTTCTTTGTTTCCCTCCTTTACATATTGGGTTAAGATGTGAGCTTACACTTCATCTAGAGTCATGATTTAGTTAGGTGTTTAAACATCACATCCTCATCCTTTAAACTCTCTTCAGTGAGGGCCATGACTTCTTAGAAAATTTTAGTCAAAGCCATGACTCGTGGCAATGTCAGGGTACTATCAGCTCCAAAAATTAAAAAGTTCTCTTGTTCCATGCATTGTACTTGTAACTCTTTCCCACATTTTAGGAATATAAAAAAACAATTCTTTGGATTTGCTTTAGTATTACCTGAGAAATTCGGTTACTCATCTTTTCTCTATCAATAATGCTGATTGTCTAATTTGGTTCTCTATATTTTTCTTTTGTCAGGCTTATTTTATTCATTCTCATTACAAGTATCCCCATCCAATTGTCTTATGTATCATTCTTCTTTTTCAATTCTACTAAGATGTCATTCTTACTTTATTCCAAGATTGCCTTTTATTCTCTTCGTGATGATTGACAATTCAAGCCCGTGCTTCCTTGATTATTATAGCTTACCATAATATTCAAAATTTTTTTTTGAAGATTGTCCAATATTTCATAGCTCACTCCCATAGTCTCTATATGAAAAATTCTCATAATTTATCATGTTTGGATGATAATGTATTGAGACATTATTATTGGGTCAAAACTAGAGGTGTCAACTAGGTTGGATAGCCCAAACACTGCCCGAAGCATGACATGGTTCAGTCATGCATAACATTGCATGGTCTAGAACCATGCTAGCCCATGGTATGGCTCATGCAGTGTTGGGCTAGTGTAAGCTATATTGGGCCAGTGTGATTCATGCCTCATATTGGGCCATACATGACTTGCATTCTTGACTCGGTGACATGGTCCACTAGCCCGATGTCCTAGGACCAGCTATGGATGGCTCTTGGGTCATGAGTCTAGCCACATCAGGTACCCATTTGACAAGGTGGTTTTTTATAAAAACCAACCACATAAGCCGGAAACTACTTACATGGTAGGTCACAATTAGTTGGTCAGACCTCCCCTACCATGCCCATTGCATTTTCATGCATGGATGGGGTAGGAGAGGCATGGTTGCCTGACATATGTGGCATGACCCTACACTTTGTGGGCTAGCCATGCGATGCTGGGCAAGAAGTCTGGTTCCCATGCCATGCTCGGAGCGATACAGTGGCATGGCCTTGCTACATTATAATGGGTTATGTCAAGATGACATGACTCATTTAACACACCTAGTCAATACACGTCATTTTCTTTGTTATCTATAAGCTCCTTCCAATTGATAAATGATATCAAAGTCTACTAATTCTTATAGATGTAAAGCAATGATCTCTCCTAATACTACTTTGTTTTTCTTTTGGGTGTCAAAATTTCTTAAGAGAGCTTTCATCTTCACTTTAATTGTGGTGAATTGATCCAAATCTAATAATTCATCCTATCTTTTTCTTAATGAATAATCGGCTAGAGGTGGGTAGTTGTTCTTTGCTAGCTCCTCAAACAAATAACATATATTCTCTAGTAATTTATTCATAATCTTCTATCTTGCAGCCATATCAACTATGCACCTTGTGATATAGTCCAGCTCATTGTAGAAAGTTTGTGCTTGGATCCACAACTCTAACCCATGTTGAGAAAATCTCCTTGATAATTTCTTAAAATAGTCCCAAGCATCATATAGAGTCTCATGCTCATCTTTTTGAAATTGACTTTTGCCCCATATATAATTGTGAAGTAATTTGATGTGGAAATAGGTTAGTTAAAAAGACTCACTAGTTCATCCAACCTCTTAATTGATCCATGAGATAAATACTTGAACTAACTCCATGCCTTATCCCTTAATGAAAATAAAAATAAACATAATCTTATTGTATTAGAGCTAACTCTATTCATTTTTACTTTCATATTTTTCCAAAAATATCGTGATATGTTCATTAGTATCCTTCGGTACCTTGTGCTATACAGGAATTATTGAAATATAACTATAAAACTCAATTTCAACTCAAAGTAGTTTGCTTTCACTATTGCAACTGAATACCCAAATAATAATTTATAATCATGGGCCTCTAATAGTCTACTTAGGTACAATGATAGATGGACTATTAGACAACTTTTTTATTACTACATTTGGGGTCACTATTATTATCAGTTCCTGTTGTATATGTAATTTATTTTAACTTAATAATCTATTTTAATATTTTTATGTAAGTGCAGGAAATGAAATATTAAAAGCTCGGGGATGCAGCAGTAGCACAATAACGGAGGTCCCGCCGTCCGGTCAACGGGCCGAAATTTTTGGAGCAGAGCCTGGCCCGGTCCATGATCCGACCCGCTTCGGTTAAATGAACCGGCTGTTTATTTTCTGTATAAAAACATTTGCATTTATTTTTCGGGTGGCTGTTTTTGACCCGGTTGAACTATTCATCGTCTCTTCTCCTCTCTCTCTGCGCGATTTTTCGCGACTGCCGTGCTGCATACTGTAAGACATACATTTTCTTGATTTTAATCTGTAATGCATAAGCATTTTTTGGTGGAGGTAGCTAGTCGTACTGAGCGACTAGTGAACCACGTTATTTGTTGTGTTGTTTTTTTCTCGTTTTGATTCTGTCGTGGATGTTTGTGGATTGGGATATATATATTGCTCGTTTTTGTGTTGTTTCTGTATTTTCTGTTCTTAATCTCACTACCCGTGGGAGCGCGATTACCCAACAATTGGTATCAGAGCTTGGTTTGGGATTTTTCGATTAGGGTTTGAGATTATTCTGTACAAGCAATATTCTGTGAAATGGCTGGAACCCTAAACACCACGATTGAGAAATTCAACGGCAGAAATGGGTTTAGTATGTGGCAGATTAAAATGCGAGCGCATTTGAAAAACTTCGATATTTGGAGTCCTCTGGTTCAAGGCTTCGGTCCACACACTGCTGCTGCTCTTGGAATAACCGAGGTTGAGGCTTGGAGACATGAAGAGAAAGCACACTCCACCATTCTGTTGAGCTTGTCGGATGAAGTCATTACTGAGGTAGCAGATGAGGAATCTGCTGCAGGACTGTGGCTCAAGCTTGAGTCTCTGTACATGACTAAATTTTTGACAAACAAGCTTCTGTTGAAGAGAGGGCTGTTCACACTGAGGATGCAAGAGGGAACCTCTTTGAAGAAGCAGATGGATGACTTGAACAACATCCTCATGGACCTTAAACGGGTGGATGCTAAGGTGGATGATGAGGATGCTGCACTTCTACTCTTGGTTTCTCTTCCTCCTTCTTATGAAAATTTTGTAGAATCTCTCATTGTGGGAAAGGAGGAGATCACACTAGAGGATGTTCGGGCTGCCCTACACTCCAGAGAGATGAGGCAGAAGGCAGTGGTTGAAAGACTTGAACAACATCCTGCTGGACTGGTGGTGACAAACAGGAGGCCACAACCTGTTCCATTCAAGAAGAAGGGAAATAAGATTCAGAAGAGGTCAAAGGAGGGTGACATTTGTCACTATTATAAACAGAAAGGGCATTGGAAAACTAAGTGCCCGAAGAAGAGAGCAAGGCTGGAACAGCAAGGTCAACCTAACCCCCCACCTGCTGCTGCTGTGACCTTTGATGACCTGGATGATGGAGAAGACCTTGTGTTGGTAATCTCCACAACGATCGCAAGATCAGATTCTTGGATTCTGGATACTGGTGCTTCCTTCCATATAAGCACTCACTTTGAGTGGTTCAGCAAATATGACAAGAAGGAAGCTGGCCATGTTGTGGTGGGGAACAACCAACCATGTAAGGTGGTTGGAATCAGCACAGTCAGACTGAAAACTTGGGATGGCCGGATAGTCTCACTTTCAAATGTGAGATATGTCCCTGAGATGATAATGAATCTCATTTCTCTCGGTGTTCTGGATGATCAGGGATATTCATTCAGTGGTAGAGAGGGAACACTGAATGTTCACCGAGGAGATGATGTTGTACTGAAGGGGCAGAAAACTGGAATGCTATACACACTGATAGGTTCCATAGTGACAGAGGCTATTGCTGTCACATCCGGAGAGCCAGCATCTGAAGACAAAGCTGAACTTACCAGACTGTGGCATATGCGGCTCGCACATATGGGAGAGAAAGGTATGAAAATTCTCTCTGATCTTAATCTTCTTGTTGGTCATAGAGTCTGTAAATTAAATTTCTGTGATCATTGTGTTTTTGGTAAGAAACATAGAACTAAGTTCGGTAAAGCCATACACTGCACAAACAATATTTTGGATTATATCCATGCTGACTGTTGGGGCCCTTCTAGAGTCACATCTCTTGGGGGTGCTTGTTTTTATTTATGTTTAGTTGATGATTACTCTAGGATGTCCTGGGTATTCATGATGAAACATAAATCCGAGACTTTTATAAAGTTTAAGTAGTGGGTTAGCTTAGTGGAAAATCAAACACAAAAGAAGGTTAAACTATTGCGAACAGATAATGGTCTAGAATTCTGTTCGTCTGAATTTGAGGAATTCTGTAAGGACAAAGGTATTGTGAGACACAAAACTGTTAGGGACACTCCTCAGCAAAATGGCATTGCTGAAAGAATAAACCAAACTCTTCTGGAGAGAACTAGATGTATGCTCTCTCAATCAGGCTTAGGCAAAGAGTTTTGGGCTGAAGCTGTTAATACAGCATGCCATCTGATAAACAGATCACCACATAGTGGAATTAACTTTAAAATTTCATTTGAAGTGTGGACTTGTAAACCTGTAGATTATTCCAATCTGAAGGTGTTCGGGTGTATTGCCTACTATCATGTAAATGATGATAAGCTTGAACCTCGAGCATGCAAGGGAATATTTCTTGGTTATGGTGATGGAGTCAAAGGATTCCGTATCTGGTCACCATCTGAAAAGAGAGTTATACTCTCTAGGAGTGTTACCTTCGACGAGAGTGTCATTCTGAAACAAGTACCTAGTCCTATTCAGTTACCTGATGTTCCTCAAGCTGAACTTAAGGTGGAGCTAAAATCTGAATCTGTAGCTCCAAGAAGGATGCCTGTTGTTTCTAGACAAACGATAGCTAATCATGAAAATGATGCTAAATCTGTTATTGAACCTGATCCTGAAACTACACCTGAAGAGCCTATTCCCTACTGTATTGCAAGGGATAGACAAAGGAGGGTAAATATACGTCCTCCTCTGAGATTCGGCTTTGATGAGTTTGTAGGATTTGCCCTACAAGTTGCCGAAGAAATTGACATTCCTGAACCATCCTCCTTCAGGAATGCTGTTAATTGTCCTGAGTCTGAGTCATGATTGGTTGCCATGAATGAAGAAATTGAATCTCTTCATAAGAATGGTACCTGGATCATTGTACCTAAACCAAAGGGAAGAAAAATAGTGTCTTGCAAATGGATTTTCAAGAAGAAAGGAGATGCCTCAATTGCTGGTGGTTTAAAGTTTAAGGCACGTCTAGTTACAAGAGGATTCAGTCAGAAAGAGGGTGTTGACTACAATGAGATATTCTCTCCTGTAGTTAGACATACCTCAATAAGAGTGCTTCTAGCATTAGTAGCACATCATAATCTTGAACTTGAGCAACTAGATGTCAAAACTACTTTTCTTCATGGAGATCTCGATGAAGAGATCTTCATGAGCCAGCCTGAGGGTTTTGAGGTATCAGGCAAGGAAACCCATGTGTGCAAGCTTCTGAAGTCCCTTTATGGACTTAAGCAGTCTCCCCGTCAGTGGTACAAGAGATTTGACTGTTTCATGACTAGTCATGAATACAGTAGGTGTGACCATGACTGCTGTGTTTATTTTAAAAGGCACAAGGATGAGTCATATATCTACTTGCTATTGTATGTAGATGATATGCTTATTGCTGCCAGAAATAAATCTGATATTCAGGAACTGAAAGATCTCCTCAGTTCTGAATTTGATATGAAAGATCTTGGAGGAGCAAAACAAATTTTAGGTATGGAAATATTCAGAGATAGAATTAAAAGAAAATTGTTTCTTTCACAGAAACAACATATTCAGAAACTTCTATCTAGATTTGGAATGGTTTCTTGTAAGCCTCTGTCCACACCATTTGCTTCTAACCTTTATCTGACATTAGAATGTTGTCCTCAATCTGAATCTGATAAGGAACAAATGTCTGAGGTTCCTTATTCTAGTGCTGTCGGGAGCCTCATGTATCTTATGGTGTGCACCCGACCTGATATTGCTCATGCAGTAAGTGCAGTGAGTAGGTTTATGATAAACCCTGGTCAAGAGCACTAGAAAGCTGTTAAGAGGATACTTAGGTACCTCAAGGGGACTTCTGTTGTTGGTCTGATATTTGGTAATGAATCTGAACTCTTGCTGGCAGGATATTCTGATTCTGACTATGCAGGAGATGTTGACAGTAGACGGTCTATGACTGGTTATGTCTTCACTGTATGTGGTTCTGTAGTTAGCTGGAAAGCCACACTGCAATCTTCTGTTACTTTATCTTCTACTGAAGCAGAATATATGGCTCTGACTGAAGCTGTGAAGGAAGAGATATGGCTGAACGGTTTTCTCAAGGACCTTGGTCTTTATGAAGAGGTTGCAACAGTCTTCTGTGACAACCTCAGTGCTATTTGTTTAGCAAAAGACCAAGTGCACCATGAGAGGACAAAGCACATTGATGTGCGATATCATTTCCTTCGATCTGAGAAAAGAGTACAAGTAAAGAAGATTGCAACTTCTGATAATCCAGCTGACATGTTTATCAAACATGTTACACTGAATAAGTTAAGACACTGTCTTGACTTACTGAACATATCAAATCAGATGTAGTCCTTTTGGACTAACTGTTTATAGAGAGTGTCTCTCTATATGTATGCAAAATAAATTAAGGTGGAGATTGCTGTATATGTAATTTGTTTTAACTTAATAATCTGTTTTAATATTTTTATATAAGTGTAGGAAATGAAATATTAAAAGCTCGGGGATGCAGCAGTAGCACAATAACGGAGGTCCCGCTGTCCGGTCAGCAGGCCGAAATTTTTGGAGCAGAGCCTGGCCCGGTCCATGATCCGACCCGCTTCGGTTAAATGAACCGGCTGTTTATTTTCTGTATAAAAACATTTGCAATTATTTTTCGGGTGGCTGTTTTTGACCTGGCTGAACTATTCATCGTCTCTTCTCCTCTCTCTCTGCGTGATTTTTCGTGACTGCCGTGCTGTATACTGTAAGACATACATTTTCTTGGTTTTAATCTGTAACGCATAAGTATTTTCTGGTGGAGGTAGCTAGTCGTACTGAGCGACTAGCGAACCACGTTATTTGCTGTGTTATTTTTTTCTCATTTTGATTCTGTCATGGATGTTTGTGGATTGGGATATATATATTGCTCGTTTCTGTGTTGTTTTTTGTATTTTCTGTTCTTAATCTCACTACCCGTGGAAGCGCGATTACCCAACAGTTCCCTTTATGGGTTTTTTATTAGCTCTTTGTCTGACAATTTCTCTTCTAGTTATTTTGATTTCTAGGACTCATATGAAGACATGTGTTAATTAGCTCGAATGATATCCATAGGCAAGAAGAAGTGAGCCTCTTGTATGATATCCATAGGTGAGTATAGAAGTTATGAAGTCAAAGGTACAAATATATTTATTACCATATTATCTCACTACTTCAACATATTAGAGGTTAGAGAATAGAAGTATATATTCAAAGTAATCATCAAGGGGTTATCATGGTCCTAAATCCATGACTCATAAAATATGCTAAAAACAAAGAAAAAATATATGCAAAATATCAAAAGACAACTATCCTCTTTCCAAAAAAGTAAACAAAACTAGAATTTAGATTCAATTTATTAAACTCAATACTATCTAAACTACTAAAAAAGAATTATCCTTTCACAAAAATAATTATGTCAACTCACATTGACTAACCAAACTAAATATCTCCAAAAATGACACCAAAATCTTATTAATACTTAGTTATGTTGTTTAAGTTAGTTAGTTATATAGTGTCCCAAAATCTCATTAGCAAGAGTATCTCATCTAAAGAGATCCATAAGAGCATGAGTCATGCAAGTAGTAAAGAGAACTTTCATATAAATATCACTCTCATAGGGATTATATCGGTAATTTGGTTATTCAATAGTAAATAACTTAATTCTAATAAAATAAATATTTTAGATTATGAAATCAACCTTATATCATTGGGTTTGTTCATTTAATCTATGTAATATATGTTCAAATTAGTTCGAATTATATAATGTTTTGACACATAATGAAAGTTGAGTTATTATTGCAATAATTTCTTACCCTAATAGCATATAAGATGATTATTACTATTGAGCTCATCCCAATGGTGATCCCCTTATAGTTGTCCCTTTAGGAAACTATGCTTGAGAGTTGAACACAATGAAAGTTGGGTTAGTATGTCACCATCGAGATAACAAATCATTTATACTTGAGAGTCATTTAGAATCTCATACCTTTTAGGAAACTAATCAACTAACATTGATAGTTACTTTCTATGCTTACTCTTATTCTCTAGCCTTAGGTATCATAAAAACTATGAATTGATATGATTTGTAAGTATATTTACACTTTCAGCTTCGTAAGTATTATACTCACATAATTAGTATATGCTTTCTTAAAGTTTACTAGAGAGAACTATAAGAGTGAAATAATACATAAGGATCATCACCACCTTATGAGTCATAATATCCTTGCATATATCCCAAAGATTGCCTATCACCATTCTCCTCAGTGACGATGTGACTCACACACTAAAGGTGAACATATTTGTAGAAAGTTTTATGTAATTTTCATCCAAATAAAGAACTAGTTCCTCTAAGATATGTACAATGGATTTTTGAAAAATAGTATTTGTACTTTTGATTTTGTAAGCATCATATTCATAATAGTTTACATATTCAAATTTCATGTTTTTATGTATATATTTATCTCAGACATTATAATCAAAAGGATTGTCACTTCCTATTATATGTGTAAGTGAGCCTTATAGTTTACTTATCACTGTTCACCATGAGAACTTGTGCAAACTTACTAATAATCAAAAATTCAGTTCAAATTTTATCTACTCACTTATCTATCAATATCCATAATATAATATAAATCAAAATATATCCATTAATATAAAATAATTTTTACATCACATAAACCAAGTTATATAAATCCTAACTCATGCTATTTTAATAGAAATTACTGAATCTATCCTAGAGGGGGGGGGGGGGGGGGGGTCTGAAAGCCGTACAAGAAGTCATGATATTTTTCTAGTACCATGACATATCATTATAGAGTCAAAATCACATAATACCAAGTGATTTTTATTCATGAACAACTTTTCTATCATGATTATTTATTCTAGAGAGGAATTATTTCAATTGTAGTCATTCTTATTACCATGACTTTGTGTTTTGGAAAGAAAATACCTTGGTATGACATTTTTTGCCACCTCAAACATGTGCTTTAGAGAGGATTCAAAGTGCACCTAAAGCTGTGACCTCAATTTAAAATAATGACTCCCAACTTAAATATCTATATAGTAACTCGATCAGACTTCAATGATATAAAAGGGAGATAACATGATTTTTGATGGAGAGATAAAAGATTTGGATTTCAAGGAAAAGAACATGAAAAAACATAAAAGGACATGAGTTCTAACCCAAATTAGAGGCATATTCAAGCCGAACACAAGCAAGGATAGATTGAAAATCAAATTTGAGATCAAGAGCCTCATGCTGACTATCATTAGGAACTCTTGACTCGATGAGATGATTTTCTAATCCTCTCATATGAAATCTTCTCTAATATTAGGCTAATTAGGGATCTAGGATTGGTTTATGTATATGTGTATGTTGAATGTGAATGTATAACATTTAATTGTGGAATTATTATGTTTTGAATATTAATGGATATGAATGTTAATTAAAATAGATATTTTAGGTTCAACACTAAATAGATTTATGTATGTTTGCTGGCAAAAAATGATAAGTAAGCCATATGAATCATTCATGAGATTAGAGTCGAAAGAAGGGATAACCCATTTATTCTTATATCATGAGGTAAACTTATGTGTGGAAAAATCAAAATTATATAAGTTTAATTAATATGAGTATGATCCTTACATAGCTAAAAATGCAAATAAGTTTAATTGATATAAGTTTAATTGATAGACCATTCAATTGTGCATTTTCTAGAAAAACTATTTTTCATATGATATAAGGGCAATGTAAAATGTATAACCTAGAGATTTCACCATAGTATGAAAGTCATATAGATGTGATGATGGATGGTGACAAGTAAGTCATGATACATATATAAGAGGAGGTGATTTATAATTTCTATAGAAGAAATTATGATCACATCATTTCACATCTATTATGAATATTGAGGTTGGAGAATAAAAAATCATACTTATAGTAGTTATCAAAGAAAATTTGATGCATTGCCTAAAAGGGGTAAAAGTATAGATGACCATCGAATAATGTAAATATAGTTTTGGTGATAAAATACTAAAAACATAACTATGATGGGACTATCCTTGGTAGTGATAGTCTAAGGATGATAACCATCTTATATGCTAAGGGAAATTAGAAAAATCCACATCATCTCACCCTTCGTTCAAAAATCAAGCATAACATTTATTAAATATAAAAAACAAACTCATCATATACAAGGAAGTAAACCAGCCCTATAGTCTATGTATCTATCTATGACCCACGATTATCTTCTCAACTTGAGTAGTAGTTTGTTTATTGTTGGTTGGTTAAAGTACTCATATATTCTTTGTAGGATTAATATTTGAACTTACTTTAAATTTATTTCTTATATACCCATATACTTATAAATTTCAATTGGACAAGATAAATCACCCAATAAGTATTTGGTATTGTGCCAAAAATAAGAAGTTTTTTCTCTATACTAAAGTCATAATTAATTTTGGGTACCTTTGTCAAGGATTATTTTTAGTTTGATCGGTCACCTTAAGTTGACATACCTATCTTTGAAACGGAATAAATCTATTTCTAGTTGATTGGATAACTATCTTTATTAGTGCTTGTTTTTGTGTTTGAGTTTTTTTTTTTGTTCTTTTTTTTTCTTTTGTAGCCATAATGTTTTATGAACTAAAGATTTGATATTAAGCCAACAATGTATACATATAAAATGAGAGAATAAGAAAACACATATTGAGATAGAGAGCCAAGAAAGAAAGCTTGAAAGATAATAGCAACAATGAAAACAACCAAGGGGGTATAGAATAAGCTATTTAACATGTCATTCCTCACTGGACCTTGGGAGACTAGTGAAGGCCAACATTGATGAATAACTACCCTAGCACCCAATTGCAACTAAAACATGCAAACCATTTTGAGATGAAGCTTAGCTTTATAACCATGATATAATAATTTTAGATTGGTAGATGATTTTCAAAAGATCTAAATATTTATCTCACAACTTTTTTATAGTTGTGCAATACTATAAAGATGAATGAAGTTAGCCTAAATATGATAAAGTTGAAACTTTTTCATTTTCTTTGAAAGACAAGACAAGAAGCTAGTTTGAGTACTTATCTTGATGATCCAGTAAGAGTTTTGATGAACTTGTACAAGCTTTTCTAACCATGTTTATACCACCTCAAATTACATCATAATTGAGGAATACATATTCTTGTTTAGACAAGAGGAATATAAGATATTGCATGATACTTAGGGCCAATTCAAAGATAAACTAAGATAGTGCACATAATATGGATTTGAATTATAGTTCGAAGCCCATATATTTTATAATAGTTTGAACTATATGATGAGGTACACAATTGATGCAGCCTTAGGTGGCTCCATCATGAACAAGTTACCCGAGGAGGTTCATTTCTTATTTGAAGAACTAGGTAAGAATAACTATCAAACTCTAAAAAAAAAGTAAGTGAAAGAAAACATGCTGGAGTATTGGATTTGAATAGACTAATGGCGATGGAGGTGAAGCTTTATGTATTTTTCAATAAGTTTGAAGTCCAATATGATAAAAGGCCCAGTGTGAGAGAAATGACAATTTTGCAAGAATAGTGACCAAATTTAATCCCAATTTATCAAGTATTAGAAAAGTGTCTTTATATAGTGCCATTTGCACATAAGAAATCCCAAAAGTTTAACATATGAAAGACAAAGAAATGTGCATCAGAACATGAGATAATATCAAAAGAAATTTTGAAGCAACTCAATGAGATAGTAATTCAAAGAGCTTTGAATTCAAATACAACCACTAGGAGTAGCAAAACCATCATTAGAATAAAATATTCTTATATTATTCATTAATAAAAAGGAGCAATTAACATGAGACCGAATGGAATGAATGGAAACATACTAGATTACACATGTGTGATGATAAATATTATTGAGAAATAAATCAGACAACTAACATTAATGATGAAGGAATTGAGCATGCATGGATTACCAAGAAATACAGAGGTGAATCCAAAAAGATAAATATTTATAACACTCAGAAGTGGTAGAAAATTAGAAGGTTAGAAACTAGAAGAGAAATCCAAAATGGAAGATGAAGAATAAAAAGAAGCTATGACGGACAAACTCATGACATCTCAAGTCATGTTGCCTAGAGCCATGAAATCTGATGCTATAATAATTTCAAAAGTCATGGTTATACTAGAATCCACTGGCCAACTCATGCCACTAGCTGTGACACATGAAGAAGTAGAATTAGAAAAGGATATGCATATAAACTGAAACATGAACATAAAGATGATATGCCTAATAATGATTATGCAAATGATAAGAAAACTTTCCAAACAAATCTTCCCTTCCATAGTGGTTTAGAAAGGGAAAACTAGATGAGAAATTTGGTTGATTCCTCAATATCTCCAACCTAACCTTCCTTATTACAAATTCCCCACCACATAAAATTTATCAAGGACATCAAGAAGAAATTGGAGACATATGAATGGTGAATATGACTAAGAAATACAACATGATCATTCAACATAAACTTCTCTATAAGCTCAAAGATCTAGATAGTTTTAAAATCCCATGTATTATTAGGGAACACATGTTCTGGAAGATATACTTGACTTAGGAGTAAGTTTCAACTTGATGTCATTGTCTATAAATAGAATTTGAATCTTGGTGAAATAATATTTCGAATTTGTGAATGCCAAATCTTATTTTGAATTGACATGCATGATCCCAACATTTTGTTGGAAAATTATTTCTTGTCCAATATAGTCCCAAAAGTATATAGATCAAACAAGTAATAAAATAGACATAAGTCTAGATATCAATCTAATAGAGATCAAGTCGATAGTTCAAAAAATCAATAGTGAATCAATTACTTTTTGAGTTAAGTTAATAAACTTTAAAATTTAGCAAGGTTGTTAGGGTTGGCTCACTTCCTTGTGTGGGAGGATACTTCTCTAGTGTTTAATCATTGTTGTATTTCATTTTTGAATGAAAGATAAATAAGTGTGAAAATTACCAAGTATTATCTTAGTATACAAGGTTAGTGTCATCCTTTGACTGTTACTGCCAAAGAAGATCCCCTCATAGTTTTCCCTTAGTATTTTACAATTAAAGAAACATATTATTCTATTCGTGGGTCATTCACATATTTATTCATTTAAGATAAATTATAAATTACCCTTGATGATTACTCTGAATATATACTCCTATTCTCTAACCTCTAATATGTTGAAGTTGTGAGATAATAAAGTAATAAATGTATTTGTACCTTTGACATTATAACTTCTATACTCACCTATGGATATCATATATGAGGGTCACTTCTTCTTGCCAATGGATATCATTCGAGCTAATTAACTTGTCTTCATATGATCTCACATATTAAAATCGTACAAGAGAACTTAACTTGTAGGTCTATCACCACCATATGGGTCACCTCCTCTAGTGTGTGCCCTATGACTTATCATTCACCTACTATCATGGATGACACGACTCACACACTATAATGAAACTCCTATATTAGACATTAACTCTCAGATTTTTCGATTTTAGTTCTTCTAGAATATACATAATAGATTAATCATATGTACATTCATGCTCTTGGCTTCATGAAGGTCATATTTATAATGATTAAGCTTACCTCAAATTTGAGTTTTTGTAAATAGATTTATACAATGCATAAAGGTTAGAATGATGATCACTTTCTTCTTACCGTACTGTATGAGTATGCTTCGTGGTTTATCTCATGGTTTATCATGGTTGACATGCATAAAACTATGATATAAAGAAAATCCTAAATTTTAGTTTAATAACACATCCATATATATCAATATTCCATAATATAATATTAACCCAAATACCAATCATATAAAAGTACCATATTTATCACACACAAGCATGTAACCTAACTCTAGATATTAATTTAGTCTAATATTAGAAAAGATTTCATGTGAGATGTGTTAAACGACATCTCATGCAAATTGAGGGTTCCCAATACAAACCAAAGATGAATCTAAGTATCAAAACCCGAACTCAATCAAGTGTTGCCCATGTTTGTCTTGAATTATCCCTAATCAGGGGGTAGAGTCATGCCACCTAGGTTTTGTAGTGAGTAGTGACTCTTGGCTTGAAATCTAATTCCTCTCTCTCTCTTTCTTTTTAATTTTCTTCTAAGTGTCTCTTAAATAACTTGAGGCATCATACAATACTTTTAGTTGGAAGTCATAGTGTTGGCTAGAGTTCTTGAATTTTGTGTCTCTTTGGATATTATATGGAGTACCAAAGTTGTAGCTATAAGGAGTGTCATGAATTAGGTAACTCCCTTCTAGAATACAATTTCATGGCATTGGGAAGGAACTTGCCTAAGATAATTTCTCTCTAGAAAAAAAAATATCATGGCACTAAGAATGATAATGACTGATACATTTATTATCTAAAACCTAAAGTCATGGTGTTTGGAATAACCATGATTTTGGTGATTTCTCTTTGAAACACAAGGTTATGACATTGGACAAGGCTTTGGCCATAATAAATGTTCTTTGAAATGAAATGACATGGTAGAAAAGAATATTAACTCAAAACACTTAGTATTTTGGCTCTATAATGAATAAGTCTAAATACTAAAATTTACTATGACTAATTATACTTGTGGGGTACTTAACTATCATAATGTTAAAATAAAATCATGTCTATTAAATATTTTAGAGATAGTGTGGCCGTGACACCAAGTTAATGTTGCTACCATGGATAATATGTTGCATAATGAAAATATTGTGTCAATTCAAGGGTAGAGTCATGACATATGGGGTTTCTTTGGCTAGTTTTGTAAAGTTGTGGCAAATAAAGGATGTCATAACTACTCAGTATGATAGTAAAAGATAAACTCAAGTCATTACATGATAAATTCAATGACTCTTTATCACTTATCTTTCTCCACAAACTTTTACTCCACAAAGTCTATCAATTTTTACCCAAATAGCTATAATTTCACTAACATTCATCAAAATCTCTCAAAAGATAAAATTAGTAAAATTGTTACAATAAAAGCATAAATACATGTAGATACACCAATAAATACTCTTTAAACCACCTTAAAAAGTTGGTATGCTGAGTGTAGAATGTTTATTATGCCAAATACTAAATAATTCTAATTATTTTGGTAATTATACATGATAAATTTGCATAGAAAAAAGGCTTTAAATAAAACTATTTCATAAAAGTATAGTTTTAATGCATTATGATGAATAGTAATAAAATTAGTTAATTTTAAGTGAAATATAAATCTTATTGGATTTGTTTATCTGGAGGAGAGCAAAATATCATGCAAAGTCATAATATTTCTTATATTACAACTTTGTTATACTTCCATGAGCTTTTATTATATTTTTGGCATCTATTCATTAGTAGAAGCTCTATATAAATAGTCATGGAAATCTTTATATATCATGAATTTATCATATCATTACATAATCATTTTACTAAGTAATACATTCTTTTCTGCTACAAAATTTTCTCGAAGTCACTACAAGAATAGCTCATAATATTTATTTATGACTATGATATTAATTTTATGTCACAATAATTAAGTACCTCATCAATACTAAAATCTACAACATCTTCCAACACCATGCCTTTCTCATTACAAAGCCACAAATAGTAAAGAATAGTCAAAGCTTTTCCATAGCACCAAGATTTTGGCTATAGAGAGTTCCAAAGAGTATTAACGTGAGCCATGACTATTTCTAGGCTAATGATTTTTTGTTCTTGAGAAATGACTAAAGCTGTGGCTTTCTTAGTACTTCAACTTTGAGTTACATCAGAAAATACATAAGTTGTCATCATTCCCAATGCAATTAGTTTGTGTTATAGAGATAAAATGAATGATCCATGACTATTCCCATTGCTTCAACTTCATGTTACAAAAATGAAATGCACAATAATAATCTAATTCAAAAAAAAACAAAACCATGACTTATTTTTAGTGCAATGACTTTGTCTTATATTGATGAAATACACAAGTCACACATATTTCTCATGCCATAGAAACTAATGTAAGAAAGAGACTAAGATTGTATCTCATTCTTAGTACCACAACTTTTTGTTATAAAGAGACAAAGCCAAAGGCATGACACTCCCTAGCACCCTGACTTTCCACTTAAAAATCACACACAACCATTCAAGTATAAAAGTGGACATTATGGAGAGAAAAAAAGAGGAGTTAGGTGATTGGTATAAATAAAACTAAGTACCTTGGTGATTATTCATGATGTGTGTGTATTAAAAATAACTCTAAACCGAATAATTTTACTAAATTATAAAATTTGATGAATTATGAATTTAATTAGTTAAATTGAGTGTTTTTTATGTGAAATAGAGTCTTGATAGATTTTTGATAAGAAGGGAAGCAAATTGTCATATAATATCATAATATTCCTCGTGTTATGACTTTTCCATACCTCGTTAAGCTATACAAATAGTCATAATAATCTTCATATACTATGACTCTACAACATCATTGACATAATTATTTCACTATGCAACACATTATTTTTGGCTGTAAAACTTTATTGGAGTTGTAGCCATGCTAGCAAAAAACAATTTTATGGCTACGACACATTAATTCTAAGTCATAACAACCAAGTACCCTACTGGTGCTTAGAGTCGTGACAAACCTTGAGCATTGTAAATTTCTCTAGAGAAATGACCAAAGCTATGACATAATTTCAATGCCATGACTTTGAGTTATAGAGACAAGATGTACAAGTTGTGATTATTCCCTAATACCATGACTTAATATTATAGAGGAAAAATATGTAGTTGTGACTATTCCCAACACCAAGGCCATCTGATGTAAGAGAGAGATTAAAACCATGACCTATTCCTAGTACCATGACTTTGTGCTCTAAAGATGAAATGTGCAACCATGACCATTCCCAGCACCATGACTTTATATTCTAGAGATAAAATATGTAGTTACAAATATTTTTAGTACCATGACTTTGTATTATAGAGATGAAAGATGTAGCCATGATCATTCCCAACACCATGACATTCTAAAGATTGAAAGAGACCAAAACTATGACTCATTTGTAAAAAGTTGTGACTCTAACTTAAATTCACACATAACAATTCGAATATAAAAAGAACAAATGAGAATTTCAAAAGTAGTTTTTCAAAATATGAGAAAAGTGACAAAAGTTAGAGTTTTGAAAGCAAAATTTTACCCAATCCTAAAGGATATTCATGAACAAAGGGGCGATGCAAGATACTAGCATAAACCCTAAGGGAGAGGGCATGTATTTTGAGCAAGTGTCATACTCATATGATTAACATATCTCAATGTTTAGTTTTAACATATAAGTTTATTTTAGGCATCACTATCATAAAGACTACTATTTTATTCTTACCATTACATATGAGTATATTATCATGGTAAATGGTGATAAGTAAGCCATGAAATACTTTCACATGTAATATTAGGAAAGAAGTGATGACCCTTTTAATCGTGATGTATGTGATGAAATATATGTTAAAACCTAGTATTGAGGTATGTTAATCATGTGAATATGGTACTTACAATGTTTAAAGCATTAATATTTTTATAAATCAATTCATTATGTATATCTTTAAAAATTAACAAATAATTGGTGTGGATATTTTATAGAATATTTTTCTAAGAGTTTCACCTTCAGTATATGAGCCATGTATAATCAAGATAGATGATGATAGGTAAGTTATGATATATAAATAATTAAAGGTGAGTCATAAGGTAGTGACAATCCTACAAGTTCCTTTCTATTATATGACTACTACCAAAAAGATGTAAAGAAAAATATATATTAAAGGTGTGAGTATGATACTTATAAAGCTGAAATTATAAATGTTTTAACTACCATATTAGTTTACATCTATATAACGAGTGTGGTTGAAAAATAAAAATACACAAAATAAGTTACCATCAAAAGAAGCTGATGAGTTATCTAATAGGTATGGACTTATGAATGACTATTGAACATGGATGATTTGTCATTTCAATGGTAAAGTAGCGAGATGACAGCTTTGTGGGGACCATCATTAAAAAAGACACAATAGTCAATATCCAAACTATTTAGATAAGTTATCATGTGTATAGAATGCACCAACCATAGAATTAAGAATCTTACATAAAACAATCTTATCCATTCAACGAGAGTAGTAATTGAATGATAGTTGATTAAAATGCATACATAACCCCAATGGGATTAATATATACATGAATATCTATTATACTACTTATATGACCCATATAGTTGTGAGGCTAGTTGGATTTCCCTAATGGGTGGTCTGAAACTTTACTTAATCCTAAAACTTAGACATTATAATAAAGTCACTCCAATTTTTTGTTGTTATTGCCTTAAATTGTTTATTTTGACTAGTTAACTTGAGAATACATAACTATCCTTGAAAAAAGTTGGTTCTAATTTTAGTAGATTGTATATCAATATCTTAATTTTGCATCTCAATTTGCATTATTTGACTTGCATTAATTTTATATATCTTTCACTTCATTGTTTTTTTTATTTTATTTTTTAGCCATAATCAATAGAGAAAAACTTCTTTGACTACTAAACTAACACCTTGAGACCCATGAAGAGTGAAAAACAAAACAAAATAATTTCAGGAGTAGAGATGTACATGCATAACCCAATGTATCAATATGATGAAGCCTATTTTCTCACCAAGTAGTGACTTATATCTCATACCTAATGGCGACTTGAATCAATTATATTATCAAAATGTTGTAAGCTATGGATATATGAGATTTGGGAACCACGAAGAGATCACATTTGATAGTCTATATCCAATCTCTTATGCTTCATTTGAAAATAGAATCACTAGGTTGCTAATGAAGACAAGGAGTTTAAATGAAATGGAAGAATTGTAGTTGAGATAACTAGAAAGGAGACTTGAAGATACTAGTTTGGGCATGCTTAAATAAAGTGCTACATCAAATCATTATTTTATTATAATAATTCTAGTCAATAGTGAGAAAGAGGTCAAGAAAATTGAAAGAGCTATGATAAATCATCTAATCATGGCCAAAATAGAAAAAAAAAAGAAGTAAGATTTGTGCACTCAAGATCAAAAATCTATGTGGAAACTACTATTGAGGTGGTCTTTCATATAATATTGTTATTCGACACAAAAAATAGTAGGGAAAAAAGAAGAAAAATACTCTATGGAAAAATTAGCATGGGGTGTAGGAGTTATAGATGAAACATATACTTTAACAAATGTCTAGTTATGAACATTAAACATACTATTTTTTGGGAAGAAACCCACATTTTTTTTTGCATGATGATGCTAATTATGTACCCACTCACACATATCCTTTTAAACCCAATAAAATTTAGTTGTTGAATTCAGACCCCACCATGACTAATTGATATGTTTACAAAAATAAGTAATCCCACTTTCTAGATACAAAACAACACTCAAACCTAATCAAAGTAAATACTTATGAAAGATATATTGAATGTACACTCTTTTTTATAGTGGAGTAATTTCTCAGGGATGAGTAATGACTTTAGTGTGGAGTTTTTATAGTATGTCAAATATCAAATAAAACTAAGTATTTTGGTGATTATTCTTGACGTGTGTATATAAAAAAGAATGTTAAAATAAACAATTTCACTAAATTATAGTTTTGATGGATTATGATGAATAATAGTAAAATTATGTTATTTTTGTGTAAAATAGAGACTTGATGAATTATTAAGAAGGAGAGAAGTGAAAAGTCATGTAAAGTTATAATATTTTTTATATTTTGACTTTATTATATCTCATTGAGCTATATGATAGTTTTAATATATATTCCTGACCAAAATGTTACACAAATAGTCATGAAAATCTTCATATGTCATGATCTACTACCTTGTTGATACATTCATTTTACTATATAACATATTTTTTTAGTTATAGAACTTACTTGGAGTCATAGTCATACTAGCTTGTCATTTTTTATGGCTATGAAATTAAATATATGTTGTAGCAACTAAATACCCCATTATTACTCAACATCATGAAAAACCTCTAGCACCATGACTTTATCATTACAAAGCTATCAATTCTAAGATAATAGTCATGATGCTAATCCCAATACCTTGCGTTTTAGATATAAAATGTTCTAGAAAGTAATACTCAAGCCATGACCATTTCCAGGGTTGCTATAGTCTACTCTAGAGAAATGACCAATGTCATGGCCTATTTCCAACACCATAACTTTGGTTTATAGAGGTGAAATATACAAGTCACGACAATTCTCGACACCACAACTTAGTGTTGTAGAGGCAAAATTTTTAGTCAATGCTATTCCCAAAATCATGGCTATCTAATGCAAGAGAGAAATAAAAGCCATGACCCATTCCCTCAATGCCACAACTTTATATTGAAAAGACAAAATATATAACCATAATTATTCCTAGTGCAATAGCCATCAGATACAAAAAAGAAATCAAAGTCATAATATATTCTTAGTGCCATGACTTTATATTCTAGAGATAAAATATGCAACCTCAGCTATTTGATGTTCAAATTACCAAATATTCTTGATTATTTTGTTATTTTTCCATGATATGTAAGTTTGGGAATAAGATATAAATGGATTAATTTCATGACTTTTGAGTTTTTGTGGATTTTGATAAATAGTCATGAAATCAACATGCCCTATGAGGATTTTGGCTAATTGATAGATTATTGATTATTGAGTAATTTTGGAATCCATTCTTAGTTGAAATTCTATATAATTAAACATGGTAATCTTTGTATGTCATGACTTTACCACTTCGATAATACAATCATTCAACCATGTAACAAATTCTTTATGAATATGATATTATTATGGAGTTTCAACCATACTTATCTCATAATAATTAAATGACTATGACATTCATTTAATGATATAGTAACTAAGTACCCCTCTGGTTTTAAAAGTGATGACCACTTCCTAACACCATGACTTTATCTTTAATAAGGCTTTATAGTATAAAGTCAAAACCATGGACTCTTTACAAAATAATGACTTTTGAGCTATAGAAAGTTACAAAAAAAAACTAATCAAATCAAAGTCATGATAATTATTTACTACCATTACTTTAGACACAAAATGTTAAAAAGAGAAATTACTCAAGTATATTGATTCACCAAGGCCATTATTCTTGACTTCAAACGGAGGTATAATTGTGATTTTTATATCCTGACTAAATACCAATACTATCTCCTTTTTTTGAATATCATAGCCATATGCTATATGAACGACATCAAGGCTAATGCCATGACCTATCCAAGCACCATGATCATTTGATACACAAGAGAGACTATTCCTTGTGTCGTGACCATCATACTCTGTCCATATGATGCATATGAGAGGTGATTCCTTATGGTATAACAATTCTCAATGTCTTAGCCATATGATACACATGAGAGGCCATATAAGGCACATTCATGAAGCCATAAAAATTTCTAGTGAAGTGGTCATATAAGACACATGAGAGGCCATTCTCAACATTACAGACCTTAGTGTCATGGCAAAAAGTGAGATTTTTTCTTGAGGAAGAGCAATTATTTTATTGTGAAATTTTGTTTGGCACATAAAGTAGTGACTTTTTATGATTATTTTCTATTAATTTTATGATGTGATTGTACTGAATCTCAGCCTTAAATGAAAAGATTACACTAAATTATGATTTTTATGAAATTAAATGAATACAAGTTAAATTAGATCTAAATTTAATATAAATGGCAAACTTGGCGGAAAGCTAATATGTAAGATAAAATAGGAAAGGAAAGTCATGAAATTTCTAATATCATGGCTTGTTTATATGACCACATGCTTTTTTATAAGTCATGATAATCTTTCTTGGCCACAACTCTACAAAAAAGCAATGTCAATCTTTGTATATCATGACTCTGCTACTCAATTGTCACAGTATTTTAATATGAAACATATTCTTCATTGCTATGATATTATCTTAGAGTCATGACCATATTAGTTCTAAAATATAAATTCATCCATGACATTATTTTGTTGTTGTAGGAACTAAGTATCAAACTAGTACAAAAAGGCATGATATTTTTTAGTATCATGATATATTCATTATAGAGCCAAAATCATACAACTCCAAGTAGTAATCTAAGTATTAAACAAGTTCAAGAGAAGAATATCCTCACCGGTGGCCATTCTTGCCATTATGAATTCATGTTTTAGAGGTGAATTGCTATTATGAATTTCTTTGCTGGTGCTCATTAACAAGAGTATCTCATAAACTACGATTTGCAAGTATATGGGTAATATAAGTAGTATAATAGATTTTTTAATCTAGATATCAATCCTATAAGGATTATAATACAAATATTTTAAGAAGTGACAACCTATTTTTAGTATAATAAATACTCATAATATTAAACATCTTAGGTATGGGGTTTATTTATCTATTTTATGTGATACCATTATTTAGTTCAATATATATATTATGTTGAACATAAAATGAAGGTTTGAGTATTCTGCAATGATATGTTTCTCCAATGATATACAAGATAGTTGTCATCATTGAGACCTTTTCACATGTGGTCCTCTCATAGTTGTCCCTTTGGTACGTCACCACCAAGATAATAATTTATTCCTATGCAATGGTCATTTATAATCTCATAGCATTTAGGGATCTTCATCAACTATCCTTCTTGGTTGCTTCATATGCATAATCTTATTTACCAGCTTTCATTGTCTTAGAGACTAATAATTTATATAGTTTGTATGTATTTATACTTTTAGCTTCATACGTATCATATTCACAAAATTAATATATGCTTCCTTCGAGTTTTACTAGTAGGATCATATGAGTAAAAAGAACTCACATTGGCTATCATTACCTTGTGAGTCACCACACATTCATGCATGTCCCAAGGTTTGCCTATTTTTATCCTCCTTGTTAATGAAATGACTCAACAATAAAGGTGAACTCCTTGAGACAAATATTCTATAAAATATCTATCCTAATTGAGAACTAGTCCCTCTAAAATATGTATAATAGATTGACATAGAAAATCATTCATACTTCTAGTTTTGTAAGTACCATACTCGTGATGATTAACATACCCAAAATTTGGAGGTTGAAGTATAGGTTCATCTTATGCATCACAATCAGAAGGGTTGTCAACACCTTCCTATCATAGGTATAAGTGACTCTTATGGTTTTCCTATCACTATCTATTGTAACAATCTCGCACAAACCCACAATTAGTCGAAACTTTAATTCAAATTCTATTTAATTATCATCCATCAATATCCATAATATAAAATATAATTAAACTATAATTTCATCAATCATCCAAACTAATTACATGATATAATCTAAATAATATAAATCCTAGACCATGCTAATTCCATATAAATTCTAGAATTAATTTCTAGAGAAGGGATATGCATACCCCAACTCTGGGTATTGGCATAGTTCATGCACCTTTACTTACTTGTGGGATTCCTAGGGAGTAAAAAATTTTCTCTTAAGATTTGTAATTTTATGATATTTTCTTGTTTAATGATAGAGAATGAGGAGAAATGAGAGATTCCATGAAAATTCTCTAACTTCCACTTTTATACTCAAGCAACATTATTTTTAGGCAGCATTATATTTCAAAGTAGAAAGTCATGAATTTTATATGAAAGTTGCCACCCTGGCCTTTATCTCTTCGGCTTGAGGTCATGACTCTAGAAAATAGTTGAGACTCTTTTCAACATCTAGGCATCAATCACTCTATAATATAGTCGAGGTTACTTCACTAGTAGTGACCATAACTTAGGATTAATCTTTCTATAACACAAAGTTGCTACACTATGATATGACCATAATTTAATTCCTTCATTATTTATAGTCCATAGATAGCCATGATATTGTGAAGTGGCTATGGGGTGGAGATAACTTCTAACATTATTATATAGCTATGGCATTGTGTGGAGGCCACAACATTGACCATTTGTCTTTCTTGATATATGTATGTGGCTGTAATGCTAGGAACTAGCTATGATACTTAACACTTAGCTTGTGCATACAAGTCATAGCCATGCCTATATTTGAAGACAAGAGTCATGGATTTGGATAAGGTTACACCTGAGTAATGTCCTTTGTAATATTTAGTGACTCAAAAGTCATAGTTTTGAATAAATATCATGTCTTTGGCATGAGTGCTAGCGACTATTTAATTTTTTGTAACTCATAAGTCATGACTTTATAAAAGAATCATATCTCTGACTTGAGACTACTAAGCCATATAAAGATAAAGTCATGGTTCTATAAAATTAGCTTTGACCTTGAGCACTAGTAGGATACTTGATTTTTATGATTGAGAATTAATATCATAGCCATTATAATATTATAAGCTAGGTATAACTATATGACTCCAAGATAATATCATAGACATTGAGAATGCATCATATAGTGCAAAGATTAAGCTAATGAGATGATAGATCATAAAATACAAGTTTCTGTCAACAACCATTTAGATAGAGTTTTGGCCAAAAATGAATATCAAAACTACTAAAGACTTATAAATTTAACTTTTCAACTAAATACCTCCAAAAGCTCATTGATTTCACAATTATTCACTAGACTTCTCCAAAACACCAAAAAATTATGAAATTAAAATATTTTTGCTCTATTTCCACACATATATACATTATTCTCAATCACCAAATTATATTAGAATGTTTAGTAAATTGAACACTAAATAATCATATGCTCTGGAAAGGAACCTCCTTTGTTGTAATTTACTTTTGTTCCATGACTTTGTGTTCATGGGGGGAATTATCTTGTTCATGATATTCCTATGCTACCTCAACTTTATGCACTGAAGCGGATTCAAAGTGCACATAGAACCAAGACCTCAAACAAAAGTCATTAATCCCAACTTGAAGTATGACACAGTAACTTGATAGAAATCCATTAATATAAAAGGAGGCTTAAATATTTTCAAAAGGAGAGCCTAAAGATTTGTATTTCAAGGATAATAACATGCCAAATCTAAAAATGCATGAGTTCTAACCCCCAATTAGAAGAAATTCAAGCTGAATAAAAATAATGATAGATTCAAAATCAAATTTGAGACCTAGATCCTTATGATGACTATCATTGGAAATCCTTGATTCAATTTGATGATATTTCGATCATCTCGTATAAAATATTTTTTCAATACAAGGTTAATAAGGGATATAGGATATATATATATATATATATATATATATATATATATATATATATATATATATATATATATGAGGTGATTATGAATATATAATATTTAGTTGTAGATTGTTGTGTTTTGAAATTAGATGAATGATATGAATGTTAATTAAAAATAGAGATTTAGGATTATATACTAAATAGAATTATGTATGTTGGCAATAATAAATAGTGATAAGTAAGTCATAGGAATGGCTATAGAAATTGCCATGAGCAGAATAACAGCAACATGGGAGAGGACAGAAAAATGTGTTGGATATTTGCTTTGACTTATTTTTTGTTTGGTTGTTTTGAGAAATGCAAGGGCAAGTGATAGATTAGAGGTAGAAGAATATTGAAAAGAAGGAGCTATTCAAGTGGTTAAAGATGCAGGTAAAACCTAGAACAAGCAAAACTAAAGTAGAAGCAGCTAGTTTTCTACTATTTTAAATGAGGGGCAAAAGAGCTAGTAAATTGGGAGAGTGGCTTCTAAAGGGAAGACATGCAGAAAACTCAAAAAGAAGTATATGGAACATAATAGTCTTGTTACTAAGAGAATCTTATAGAAGTAGAGCTAATTTTCAGGAAAAACAGGCAGAGTAGAACCAAATAGGTTCAAATCATAAATTAATTGTAATACTTCTTTAATTTTTTTTGGTTTTGAAAATGGGTGTAAAAGGGAAAAGGGTAGTATTTTAGCTTGTACCAATGGTATTTCTCTGCCAAAAGAGATGACTATTATAATTAATAAAACATACATTAAAAAAAGTAAGTTATAGGATATACTCATGAGATTGGAGTTGAAGAAAGTGACAAGTCATCTATTCTTATATCATGAGATAAACCTATGTGTGGAAACTATATATATATATTTAATTGATTTGAATATGAAGATCATGAAGCTGAAAGTACAAATAAATTTATTACCTTCCATTGTGCATATTCTGAATGAACTAGCCTATAACGTGAGGGCTATATAGAACCCAAGGGTTTTACCATAGTGCGAGAGTTATGTGTTGGTTTTGATGAGTCTTTCCCAAAAACTTCATAATCTTAACCCTATATGTTGTCACATTCATCATTCTCAAATTCATACTCAAAACTTATTTTGTAAACTTGAGCTTTGATACTAAATGTTGAGATCCAAACTAAGCTCTAATACCAAATTTAAAGAATTCTAGTGATAAAATTCCAGGTATTAAAGTAAGCAATTCCTCTTATACCAAATGTTGAGAGATTAGAACCTCCTCCAATACCAAATGTTGGGTATCTCGATACTAGATGTAACCTTTAATACTATATGTTGAAGATCCACTCCATAATTTATTATTAGATTTGCTCATACTTTTTCAAAACTACTATTTTTGCACTAGTGTCATGACCATATTCTATGGTATTATAATTAAACTAAAGCTAGAAGATCTATTGAGGAGTCATAGCCATGTTTTATAGAGTTTCAATATGACTAAAGCTAGAATATCTATCAAGTAGTCAAGACCATATTCTATGAAGACATGTATAGGCTAAAGCTAGAAGATTTGCTTAGGAATCATAGCCCTACTCTATGGAGTTTTGACAAGTCTAAAGGTCAAACAATTGTGAGGAGTCATGACCCAATTATATGGAGTTATGGCTAGACTAAGATGAAAGATTTAGTATGGAGTCACCCTATTCTATAGTGTAATGATGACTAAATCTAGAACATCAATTGTAGTTTAGATTCATGGACTCGATCTTGGAGTCATGACCTGAATGAAGTTTTAACCTATTAAGAAACATTATGACTATAGATTACAACTTTGGAGTCATGACTTATATTGGGAAGTCATGACTCAACTTAAGTTGTAACTTCACTATTATTGCAACATGTATTATGCCATGGTCAATGATAACTTGAAGATTCAAGTAACAACATATCCTCCAGGGGCAGGACATGAATAATGTCACATCATATTATAGGGTGTCATGACTTAGATTTAAGTTTAAAAGGTATTTTAGGTTACTATTTAGAGGTTTGTAAATGGAAAGAATAAGTGTGCAGATGTGTAAATGATGAGAGAAAGAAAGAAAGTGAGAATATATGTGAATATAGAAATGTTGTATAGCCACAAAGTGTTAACAATGAAGAAATTTTATTGTCCTCTATATATATATCTCCTCTCTTCTCTCATGATGCATATGTGATTCTTGTATTAGATTTCTATTTCTATTTATTTCTCTCTTTGGAAACTTTATGCCCCAACTATTATCTATCCTTGGTACCTCATGGCTTCTCAATATTTGGTATAAGAGCCAAGTATAGGTTCTTAATATTTGGAATCAAATCCAATAATTAGGATCCCTACATCTTAACAATTAATATTAGAACCATGATTTAGTACATAGCCTAGATAATATCTATTTTTTGGTATTAAAGGAAGAATAAGAGTGTAGATTGGAGAATGGTGAATTCAGTGACATTTAGGGTTGAGGGTGAGAAACTCGTGAGAAATAATTTTAATTATGAAAATTAAATATGAAAGATTTATTTGTTGATAGAAATTACTAGTCTATTTATAGATGATTAAAAGCTAATAATGGGTGATCATAAATTAGAGACACCATCTATGGATACTATAAAAAAGGAAAAGGTAGATTGGAGAACATGAGGCTTGATCCGGCTATGTTTAGTAAATAAGGTCTTGGTGAATGTTTTTGGTGAGAAAACTAAGAAAAATATATAGAGGAAAATATAGATGCTCTATCAAAGCAAGTGACTGGTCAATGAATTATTTTTGAGGAAGAAGCTCTATAAGTTATGCATGGAAGTGAATGACTAATTTACCTCCAAGCTAGATGAGTTATTTATATTGATTAAACAACTATAATCTATTGGTTGTGAAATAAGTGATGATGATAAGGATACTACCTTACTTTATCCACTATCTAATTTATGGGATAATCTCTGTATCACCATTGGTAGTGGTATAATAGGAGTATCCTATGAGATAATAGTTGTTGTTATATTATTAGAGGATATGAAGAGGAAGAGTATAAAAAAAATACTCTAAGGATATATTATTTGTGAGGGGGATGACTGAAGACTAAAGAGTGAATTGATCTAGAATCAAGTACAAGTCAAGCGTATCAAAAAGTGTGGATATGTTAATGTCGAAATGTTGTAAGTATGATAGACATGGGCATTTCAAGATAGATTATTGCAAACTTAAAAGAGTGACCACTCAGGTCAATACATTTTTATCACAAGTCATGACTTAGGAAAGAGCTAGTGTGGTTGTCAAGGAGCCATCCATTGGTAGAGACCTATATTTTGTTGAGGCCAATGTTGTTCATGTAAATGAGAACACCTAGTTCATCAACATATACACATCATGTCATATGATTACTCATCAGAGTTAGTTTAGTCATTATGAGCCTTATGATAAAAAATATGTAACTATGAGAAATGGCTCAATGGTTAAGATAATTAGTCATGGGAATGTGAAGTTAAATATGTATGATGAAGATTTCAAATTTATTCTTAGAGTCATACATATTCTACACTTAGGTAGAAATTTATTTATTATAAGTGTAATGATTGATGATGGTGTGAAGTTCAATTGTAATGATAAATCTTGCAAGATATCATGAGTAGCAATGGTAATTACCCATGGACTAAGGTGTGGAAGCTTCTACGAACTACTAGGGTAGCCTATCATCGCTAAAGTGGAGTCATTTATTTTTGAGAAGAAATCCATAAAAAATAGCATCTAGTCATGACATGAAAATATGATGTTGTAATTGAGTTCGACATCATGATGTGGAGACATGAAGTCACGACCTATTCTAGTCTTGCAACCTAAAGACTAAAACAATGATGTGGCATCTGATACTTGAGCACAATAATGAGAAGAGTCTGATCTCTGTATCATTGAATAGGTTGATGGAAGGACTATCATATTGCATAGAAGCCCTTGAGCTTTGTGAGGATTGTTTATTTGGAAAACAAAAGTAGATGAAGCTCAGATCTACATCTACTGCCACCAAAACAATGAAAGTATTGGTTCTAATTACAATGATCTATTTAAAGAAATACTAGAGGCATAACTTGGGATAGAGATAATATGTGTCATTCATTGATAATTTCACCAATATATGTGGATATATTTCTTTTAGAAGAAATCTGAGGTATTAATATAGTTCAAAAAGTTCAATGTATTAGTAGAGAACTAATTCAACAAGAAGATAAAAGTTCTTCACATGGATAATAGGATTGAATATTTTTTTAATTGATCAATTGTATGATTAGTAGAGAAATTACTAAGTTGAACATGATCAGGATGACATCACAATAAAATAGAGTAACTATGAAAAACAAAATATTATTGGAGAAGGCAAGGTGATTGAAGAGTTGTGTAGGTTTTGAACCAAAGTTATGGACTGAAGAAGTTACCATAGCATGCTGCTAAAAGAACCATACTCTTATATCTATAGTGAATGATCATACACCAATTGAGGTATTGTATGAAAAAAGGCAAATATTATCCCCTTGAGAGTATTTAGATATGATGTATATGTTCATGTGCTAAAAGAAAGAAAGAACAAGTTAGATTTAAATCAAAAAAGTGCAAGTTCATATGCTACAAGTAAGGTATCAAGGGTTACAAGCATGGAATCTAGTGACAAAATAATCTTCTATAGTAAAGATGTTATGTTCATGGAGTGTAAATGTTAATCCATTGAGAAGACATTATCTAAAGATCTAGATTCAAAAGAAAAAGTTGTGATCTTGGAGAACAAGTTTGTGGAGAATAATAGACCTTAGTCATAGCATGTAATTATTAATTTGTGACTAGGTTTAATGTCGTGATGTGGAGACAATGAAGTCATGGCCTATCTTAGAGTTACAACATGGATCTATAGTGTGGCAACTCAATGTAGAGGAAGCTGTTAACTTAGGTGAACAAGTTGAGGAAGAGCTACCATGTCAAGCACTAACATTCTTGATGAAGAGTGATTTGAGGCAATGCTTGCATTAAGAAGGTCTAGACAAGTTAGAAATTTACCCGTCTGATGTGTTGGTTGTGCATACAATGCTCAGTATACTATAGGAGATGAGCTGACTACCATGATGAGGCTAAAGCTATCGAGGAATCAATGTTTTGGGAGCAAGCCATGAAAATGGAACTATAGTCCCCGAAGAAGAATGAAATTTGGAATCTTATAAAGTTGCACTCGAATTATAAGGTAATAAAATGCAAGTAGGTTGATAAGTAGAAACTAAAGGTTGATGGAAAGATAAAGAAATATAAGGTATGAATAATTGCCAAGGGGTATTCTCAAGTGAAAGGTATTGTCAACATAGTTCCAAGTGAAAGGTAAAGAAAGCTTGTTATACAAGCTGAAGAAATCTTTGTATGGGCCGAAATAGTCTTATCATATGTGGTATCATAAATTTGATTCATTTATCTCAGAATTGGAATTCAGTACATGTGAGACTATCCACTTCTCTGCATTAAAAAGTTATGAATAAATTGTATCCTTTTTTTTGTACGTGGATAACATGCTATTGATGGGAAATAGCATGAACATGATTATTTCAAAGAAAAAAGTTGCTTTCCAAGAAGTTTGATATGACTAATCTCGAGGCATATAATAATATACTTGGCATGAAGATTTAAAGTGATCGAGAGAAGAAAACATTTTTTTTGGACAGTAGAGGTATGTGAAAGATATACTTTGGAGATACAATTAGTATAATTATAAGCTAGTAGGGACTCATATGAAACTAGTATGAAGCTAATGGCCAGTAGTGCCCTACAACTTAGCTAAAGAAAGAATAAATATCCCTTATTTCGTATGCCAGTGTAGTTGGAAATCTCAAGGATGTCATGGAATGTACTACACCTGATATTTCACATATTGTGAGACTATTGAGCAGATTTATTTCCAATCTAGGAAAGACTCATTAGAATGAAATTTAAAAGAGTACTAAGATATCTTTATGGAACTCTTGATTATGTATTGTAGTTTTAGTGGAAATAATAATTAAAATATCTTTGAAGTTAGTGGATTAGTTAATGCTAAGTGGAATAAAGATTTGGAAAACTACATGTGATAAGTTTTTATCTAGTATGGTTATTCTGTAAGTTGAATGAGTAAAAGATAAATAGTAGGTATCTTTTATCCATGAAGGTAGAGTATATGGCCTTTACTCAAGAGAGTAAAAAAGCTATTAGGATATGATGTATGTGTACAAAACTTAGTTTCGAGTAGAGGAACACATAACTTAGATGCGACAATCAAAGTGTCGTTCATCTAACAAAGAATATTGCAGATTACCTAATGAAAGCTATGGGCACGAAGGAAGGTTGAAGTTCGGCCTTCCATGCAAGGAAAAAGCACATTTATATAGTTCCATTCATCTAGGAGAATATTGAATAGAAATAAATTTGGTTAGAGAAAAATAACATGAAAAGAATATTGTTGATTACTTGATGAAAGCTATGGGCATGAAGAAGTTCTATTGGAAGAGAGTTAAAATTGTGATGATGAAGAAATATTCTCAAAGTGGGAGAATTTTAGGATTGGGTTATACTTTGTTTGAAGATGCTATTTGTGTAGTTGAATCTTGACCCTATTATATGGAGTCACGACTAGACTAAAGCAAGTAAATCTACTAAGGAGTTGCAACCCTATCATGTAGAGTCACGATTGGACTAAAGCTAGAAGATTTTCAAGGAGTATTGACCATGTTCTATGAAGTTGTGATTGAACTAAAACAAAAAGAATTATTGAGTAGCGATCCTATTCTATGGAATCATGATTGGATTATAGTTAGAATAGCTACTAAGGAGTTATACCCATGTTCTCTGGAGACATGACTGGACTAAATCTAGAATCATTGTAGAGGAGTTGCAACCCTATTATATGGAGTCACAATTAGACTAAAGTTAAAATATTTACTGAGGAGTTGTGGCCTGTTATGTGGAGTCATGATAAATAAAAGCTAAAACAATAACTAGAGTTTGGAATCATGATCTCAATCTTGTAGTGGTGACCTAGATGAAATTGAAACTTGTTAAGGATTGTTGTGAATAGAGATTATAGCTTTGGAGTCATGACCTGTATTGTTAAGTCATGACTAGACTTATGTTGTAACATCATTGTTGGCCACAACATGTGTTGTTTTGTGGTATCTTGTAACTTGATGATTCAATGCATGACTATTCTTTGAATTCGTGGCATGAATGAAAGTGCGACTGTTATAAGGTTTCATGACTTGAACTTAAGTTTAAAAGGTTCTTAGATTACTACAAGACTTGTAAATGGAAAGAATGAGTATGAAAAGGTGATGTGTGAAGGATGGGAGAAAGTGAGTGAGAAAGAACGTATGTGAATATAGAAATGTTGCCTAGTTGCAAAGCATGAATAATGAAAAAATTTTACTATTTTTTTACTTCCCCCCCCCCCCCCCCCCCCTCATAGTACATGTGTGCTTCCATGAGAGTTTTGGGGGTTATTTTCTTCCTTAGAAATGATAAAACCAAACTATCATCCATCCTCGATACCTCATGAATTCTCAACATTTGGTATAAGAGCCAAGTGTAGGTTCTTAACAATTGGTATTGAAGTTGAAAGTTGAGACTCCTAGATCTTAACATGAATGTACCTCGATATCAAATATATAATTTCACAAGTGCCTGAAACTTCTCGAGAATGGGGAAGAGAACTTTCAAGATGAAATACATATGCACTATATAAGAAGGTAAAAATAAGATAAAACACACAATTATAGGAGAAAAACTTTTCACTAGAAATTGGTATATTTGCCTACATTCTTCTTCTATTTCATTTACAAATGTTTAAATAGAAAACAAAAAAAAATTCTTAAACATAAGACTTAAGCCACAACATCAAATCTCATATCATGACATTATCCATGTCATTATACCACAAAACAAGGTTATGCCTTGAATCCTTAAGTTGACTAGTTAAAACAACACAAAATAAATTGCAACAATAATTATTTCATGATACCACTACTAGAGTCACAAATTCATCCATTTCCTAATACCACAGAATAGGTTAGCAAAAACAAATCATATGCTACAACTTTAGTTGAGTCATGACTACATAATATATATATCATGACACCAAAGAACAAGGTCTCAACTTCATTTAGGTTGTGATTTCACAATTTAGATCACAATATGAAATATATAGTCTTTTAGTTATCCAAGTCCTGACACCAAAGAACATGGTCATAACTTCATTTGAGTTAAAACTTCATAATTCAAGTTGCAGCATCGAATACATAGTCTTCTAGTAGAGGTTTGAAGTGGGTTGGGTGATCAGACCATGACCCATAACATGACACAATTTGGTCTTGCAAGGTCCAACACAAAATGGTCAATAATGCTTAGACCAAATTTGTTTTGGGTTATGACACGACATGGTCCAGAACTATGTCTGGACTGAAGTTGTGTCGTCCCATGTCATGGCTCATGCCATGCCATCCATGGCCTATGTGCCTGGCATGCCATCATGAAATGTGGCATGACCACATTTAAAAAATAGTCATTTTAAAAGAGCTACTTTTCACCAACAAGATTGTGTTTGTCTGTGTCTTATTGGCCAAAATTAAATAAATATTATATATTTTTTTAGCTATTTGGTTACATACAACTGCTAATGGCCAAAAGTTGATGGTTGCAAGATATCCGCCTTAAAAAAATTAAAAATATATATTTTTTTTATTAAAAAAATTATGAATAGCATATTAGTATATTTTATTTTTCATAGTTTATATGTAATATTTTCTCATTCTCTCCTCTCATGGATCTCATATTGCCATAGTGTCTTGTCTATGCCAATAATTTATTTATGTGTAATTTTAATTATGCAAAGCACTAGATATGGAGCTACTTTGATAATGAACTGTAATTTCTAGTTATGAGAATATGTGATATATGTGAAAAAGTATCTGCTAACTTCATAAAGTTAAGGTACATGTTGCATTGAAAATGATCTATTTAAGTAATAATTTTTAGATAAATAAATAAAAAAGCACTACCATAATTGTACTATTTCTAGTCTAATTTTCTAGATTAAAAAAAGTGATAAATAGTGAATAATATGAAAAAAAAATTAGACCTAGACATATATAATAATGATAATCCGATAGAAATATATGAGATTGAAGCTAGATTTTCTTTCATATACTCGGCCCAAGTGCCTAAAATACCTAAAAATATGTGAACTTCAATAGTATAGACATTAATATAATTAAAAATATAAATTATAGTGGTATCAAATAAAATTTGACAAAGTATATATATTATAAAAATATATATACATATAGGATTGATGATGGCACTAGTGATCTTAAAAGACATGATAATCAATACTCTAACAAATATGATGTATTAGATCTTTGGCAAACTCAACTAAGCAGCATGATCTTTGAAATTGAATTAACTTTAGATTCATTGACTCTCTTTATTTGCCACAATATATTTAGTGGGGAATACATGACAAAATTGATTTCTAGTATGAATCTTCCTAATAGTTTTTCGTAGGATGCTAAACTAGTTTATAATATGCAAACCTACTAAGAACTTAGAAAATATTGTGGAGTGGTCTCTATGTCATATGGTATTTGGACTAATTATGATGACTATGCATTTGCATGTGTCAATGCCCAAAACTAAATAAAAAAGTTTAGGATTTTTTGAGATCTTCAATCCTCATAATGACCTTGTTATATATGAGTCTTTGATAAGGATCATTAAAAAATATGATATTCAAAATAAAATTGTTAATCATACTTTCAATAATGCTTGAAATAAAGATATCATGATTAATATGTTTGAAAGAACTAATAGAGGCAAACCCTTAGGTAATATTTTTTATGTTACGTGTATGTGTCACACAATTTAGTTAACAGTGTAAGTATGAATAAAAATTATTTCTCCCTTATTAGAAAATATAAGAAATTCACTAAAATATTTTAAGATACCTAACAAATAATAAGAGTTTTACACTATGTTTTTCAGTGGCCTATAAAAGAAAAAAAATCAAACTGATGCTAGACATCATTGTAATTATACCTATCTGATATTAGATTCATTTTTTCACTACCAATATAAAATATCTGACTATGTTAAATAGTAAATGTGACAAAGTTATTATTAATGATTAAAACTAATAGATAAAAATTTCATCTTTCAATTACTAAAGATTTTTTATGATATGAAAAACATATAGTTGTCCGTGTAGACTCCTACAACATGCATTATACTTAGGTGTATTTACAATGTTAGCAATATATTTAGTAAGTACATATGACTCCCTAATTTTAGTGTAATGGCTATTGAAATGGAAACTAAATATTTAAAATATTGATCCTTCATTCTATCTCTTTATTACTTGGCTACCTGTATGGATGATATGGTTAAGATGGAAGAAATAGAAAATATATTAAAATAAATATCCATAAGCATGAATCAAGTATAAATAATAAGATGGTAGCATTTAAAAATAATTAAATAACATGTTTAAATATTATGATACTATGTATGATAGTTTTAACAAATCTTTGTGTATGGACTTGGACACTATATTTGAAAATGATGACTTTTCCATTTAGTTAGCTAGTGATAAATGGCAAGGTGATTCGTCGAATAAAATCAATTTATCTTAGTACTTAGATAATGATTACTACTTCAACCTATCATATAATGACATTAATAATGTAGATATATTAAGTTAGTGGAAATCATATGAATCTACAAATTTTGTAATATCTAAGATGATATGCAATATTCTAACCCTCTAGTGCCTAGCATAACATTGGAGTCTATTTTTTCCATGGTTATAAATATTATATTAGATAAGAGATAAAAATATGACCAGATATCATAGAAGCAATGTCAAGCCCAAAGGACTAGGATGATCATGGATAGGTCTTCAAGATCAAGTAAAAGAGTTACAAGTAAATGATGACTCACATAATATCAAAGATATAGAGGTTACCATTATGACTATGAGCTTCATATGTGACAATCCAAATCATATAGATTGATTGTAGATAATAAAGGACTTGCATGTTATTGTCGATGAATGCTATTAATTATCATGTTGTGCTTTTATAGTTTTACAATTTAATATTATTTGTGATAACATGATGAAACTAAAACCATAAAACATATGTATTTTTTTGAGCTGTGAATTTTATTCAATTTTATTTATAGTGAAGTATAATTTATTTTTAGTATTTAAATTTTTAAAAATTAAAATTTTACTCTAAAGATAAACTTTGTCTGACAAAGTCAATTCATATTACTCTGTTGGGTAATTGCGCTTTCACGGGTAGTGAGATTAAGAAACAAAAAACAACAGAAACACAGAAAACAAGCAATATATATCCCAATCCAAGCAAGCATCCACGACAGAATCAAAAATGAGAAATCAACACAGGAAATAACGTGGTTCACTAGTTGCTCAGTACGACTAGCTACCTCCACCAAAAAATGCTTATGCGTTACAGATTAAAACCAAGAAACAGAATGACTTACAGTATGCAACATGCAGCAATCGCGAAATCGTGCAGAGAGAGGAGAGGGATGATGAATAGTTCAAATGGGTCAAAAAACAGCCGCCCGAAAAATAAATTACAAATCATTTTATATGAGAAATAAATATCCGGTTCATTTAACCGAAGCAGGTCGGATCATGGAACGGGTCAGGCTATGATCCAAAAATTTCAGCCCGTTGACCAAACAGCGGGACCTCCGTTATTGTGCTACTGCTGCATCCCCGGGCTTTTAATATTTCCTTTCCTGCATTTACATGAAAATATTAAAATAGATTATTAAGTAAAAAAATAAATTACATATACAGCATACTCCATGCATGATGTACAATGATCATTAGCTATAACATTCTGATAACAACCAGTGGCACTAACACTAGTAGTGCCATTATGGTCATTCAAATAGACATTAGTTGATGGGCTAGCTTGACTAGGCCAATATAGTGGAATTGGCCATGCCCACTAGCAACTAGATCAATGCCACTATGATGTCATACTAGCACAATCCAACATGTGACATGCCTAGCTGAGGAAAGTGGCTTTTTGTGCCATGCTTAGCCTACATTTTAATATGTCATACCATCATGTCATGGCTTGGGTGCACAATCCATGCCATGTTAGACATGACAGAGTGGCCCAAATGGGACACCAAAATTTAGGTCGCGTGGCTCGACACGACCTGATTGACACCTTATTTTTGTAGTTGCAACCATAGAAAATAGGTGGAAACACCATTCAAGTGGAAACTTCACAATTTAGGTTGACAACAAAATCATTTATTACTTCAAAAGTACGAGTAAATCCTAACACTAAGTCACCATACATCCTACAGTATCTCATGACGCATCTTCGAAGGATATTTATGAGGAAAGTTCTCCTCTCATAATTCTTTCAATTGATGATGGTTATCAGTCATGTGCTATTGCAACTTTATTATGATACCTAATTTTAAGGATTATGAAAAGCCTCAAAGGTCTATTGGGCAAGGGCCTCTAGTCAACTAGTCATAAAAGTATACATGCCATATAAGTAGTAAGTAAACTTTTTTTCTATATATTAATCTCATTAAGATTATGTAGGTTGTTTGATCAATCAACTATTAGTCAAATACTATTCTAATTGAGATGATAAGAATGTGTTTTAAGTAAAATTTATATATTATAATGTTAGTGTATTTTATTACACATGATGAATTGTCTAAATAGTTTGTATATTATTGGGCTTTATTATAGAATGAATGCAAGATTATTATGAAAATGCCCTAGTATTTTTTTTAGCATTCAAAGTAGTTATCAACTATTAGGCCCTACCCAATTATAGTCTTCTTGTAGCTATCCCATTGGTACATTACCATCGAAATAGTAATTTGTCTCTACTTGAGGGGCATCCATAAGTCTATACCTTTTAGGCAATACATTAACTATCCTTGATGATTATTTTAAATAAGTATTTTTATTATCTAACCTCATGTGTCATTAGATATAAATTGACGTGAAAGTAAAAATATTTATTCTTTCAATTTCATAAGTATCACACTTGCACAATTAACAAAGATTTTCTTTTAAGTATCATTGGTGATAATCATATAATAGAAATGAACTCAAAAGACCGTTACCACCTTATGAGTCACCTCCAAATTTCAATCAATCATGTCTTATGACCTACCTATCACCATCAATCATGATGACACATGACTCTCACACTAAACGAAAACTCCTTTTTAAAATATTCTATAAAATTCCCATATCAATTGAAGGTTAGTTCTTTTAAGACATGCATTATTGATTGACTTATAAAAATATTTATGGTTTTGACTTCATAAGTGTCATACTCACATGATTAACATACCTTGATGTTAGGTTTTGAAAGTAACATTAGTTTATCTTGCATCATAATCAAAAGAGTTGTCACTCTCTTCTTACTATTATGCATGAGTGTGATTCATTACTTATCTATCACCATCTACCATGATATCACATACAAAACCACAAATAATAAAGCCCTAATTTTAGCTATATATAATTACCACATCTAACTATAACAAAATTAAAATATTAAATTTATTCATAAAGCATCTATCACACATTATTAAATACAACCTTATACCTTAATTTAGCCTAATATTAAGGAGGGATTCATATGAGATAATTGGAGATATATCTCATTTAAGTTTTGGTTTCAATTGATAGCCCTCAATAATATTTAGTAATCAAATGTTAAATCCACAATACTTAGTTATGCACCTTGGATTTACCTAAAGGGCAAGTTGAAATTTGCACTCACTCCTTATGGTTTATCTTTATACCTTGTGTCACCTATTTGCTCATGAATATTTCTTAGGATTTGATAAAATTTGGCTCCCTAAACACTAGGTTTTGTCTCTTATTCTTGTGCTCTAAAACCCCTTTTTAGAAATTCTCAAATTTTCTTTTTATACTTGAATGGCTGGGTGCTATTTGATAATGTGCAAGTACAAAAATGATCATAATTGGATTGATTTCATGATTTTAGAGTCTTTGTGGATTTTGATAAATAGTCAAGAAATTGATATATTTATAGAGGTATTGAGTGACTTGGTTATTTATAGATCACCAAGTAGTTTTGACATCTATTTTTGACCAAATGCTAATTATGTAGTCATATAAATATTTGTACATCATGACTCTATCACCTCGTTAGTACAATTATTTAACTATATAACACATTATTTTTGGCTGTGATATTATTATGGAGTCACAGTGATACTTATCTCATAATAATTAAATGACTACAATATTAGTTTTACATCACAGTAATCAAGTACTCTACTAGTACTAAAAGTCTTGGGCACATTCTTGTGTTGTGACTTTATATTTACTATGACTTTGTATTCCAAAGTCAGAGTTATGGTTTTTTCACAAAGTTATAACTTTTGAGCTATAAAAAGTTATAAAGACAAAACTATTCATGTCAAAGTTATGATAATTATCTAGTACTATGAATTTTGGATACTAAATATTACAAAAATCATTTACTCAAGCACAACCACTTCCAAGACATTGACTTTTATCTCAAGAGAAGGCAAAACCATGACTTTGATGTATTGGTTAATTGTCAATATTATAGTCATTCATAGTATCAAGGCCATGTAATATATGATAAAGATCAAAGCCAAAGCACAACCATTCCCAATTTTGCAGTAATATTATGCACATGAGAAGAAATTCATAGTGCCACAGTCATTCCTAGTGCCACAATCATTCCTAGTGTTATGCTTATATAAAATACAAGAGAAGTTATTGCTAGCATCATGACCATTTATAACATAGCTACCATATTATGCACAAGAGAAGTTATTCTTAGCACCATGATCATATTATATATAAGAGTGGTTATTTCTAGTGTCATGATCATTTCTAGCACTGTGACCATATTATGAATAAAAGAGGCTAATGTTAAAGCTATGATCATTCTCAATGTCATGACTCCATGTTACAAAAAGATTGAGTTTCATTCCAAAGCCATAACACTTTTACAAAGTAGAGACATAAAGATCAATCGATCAAGGCCAAAATTTTGAGATCTTTCAAAAGCCATGACATTTTACTTTGATGAATGTAAAAAAACCAGAGTATAAAAGAGCAAAGAGAAGAAATCACAAAAAAAATTAACTTCTTCTCCACGAACCAAGACAAAGATAGAGTACAACAAACAACCCTATGGGTGATTTTTAAACTATCTAGGGGATCCATAAGCAAATAAGTGATGCAAGACAAAAGCTAGATACTAATGTTTTAGGGTGCAATTCTCAACCCCTCTCTCTCTAGGGTGGATTTAAAAATATTTACCAAGATAGCATGAGATTAGGGTTTATATCCTAGATTATTATGAGGATTATCATTGAGAATCTATGTTTCACAAGATCTCTTCTTTTGTACCTCATGAATATCTTCCAAATACTAGATTAAATTGAGGTCTAAAAGTGTGTACTTGTGATTTTTGTGATATATAGTTGCAAATTTATTTTGCTGCCCAATTATTTTGGTTTGATAGTGTCCCAAAATCTTATAGATGAGGAGTTTTCATCAATAAAGATCCACAAGTATATGAGTCATACAAGTAATAAAGAGGACTTTTATTAAAAATATCAATCTCGAAGTGATTATAACAACAATTTGGTCAATCAATAGTAAGATAATTTAATTCTAGTAATATAATTATTTCAAATTTTGGTATCAATCTTAAATCTGAGAATTTAACCATTTAATTTATATGATGTATATTCAAATAGTTTGAATTTTATTGAGTTTAGATACAAAATGAAAGTTAGGTTATTCTTTAATAACATTTCTTCTGATGGTATACAAGGCAGTTATTACCATTGAGTTCATCTCAATAATGCTCTCCACATAGTTATTTCCTAAGTAATTTACTATCAAAACAAAAAATCAAGTTTATCTGAGAGTCAGTCACAAGCTCATACCTTTAGGCAACTTGTCAACTACCCTTAGTGGTTGCTTCATATGTACACTATTATTATCTAGCCTTAGATGTCTTAAAGACTAAGAACTAACATAGTTTGTAAGTATTTATACTTTTGAATTTGTAAACACTATACTCACATAATTAACATATGGTTACCTCAAGTTTCATTGGTCGGAACCATATGAGTGAAAATATTTTAAAGGGCTATCACCTCCTTGCGAGTCACAATATACTCATGCATGTCCCATGGATTACATAAAGGTAAAATACTTAATAGAATATTCTATAAAATATTTATTTTAATCAATAACTAGTTCTTCTAAGACATGTACAATAAATTGACTTGTACAAATATTTGTGTTTCTACTTCAAAATATCATACTTATAATAATTAACATACTCATATTTTGAATATTTATGTATAGGTTTATCCCATGCATCATGATTGAAAGAGCTATCATTTTCTCCATATCATATACATGAGCGAGCCTCGTGATTTACATATCACCATCCACCATGATAACTCACACAAACACACCACTAGTCAAGTCTCTAATTTAAGTTCTATTTAATCATCATATCTAATAATTATTATAACATAACATAAATTAAAATATATTAAATAATATAAAAAACTATTTATACATACCACAAACAAAATTCCAAATCAACCTTGGGGGGAAGGGGGGGGGGGGGGGGTGATAGTCGTGTTCATCAATTCTAGGGTTTAGCTTATATATTGCATCTCTTGCTTACTTGTGAAGTCACTAGGGATTGAAAAGATCACTCCTAATGTTTGATTGCTGCACATTGAATTCTACTTAGTGTAGGGAAAGAAGAAGATGAAGATATTGATTCACATTTTTTCTTTCCATTATATACTATAATATTTTTTATATTATTTTAAGTAGAAGGTCATAACTTTTGGAAGAAAGCTATGACTTTGGCCTTCATATCTTGAGCTCAAGATTGTGATTCTAGAAAGTGGCTACAAATTTTTAATGTGTCCTAATCGTTCTGTAATATAAAGTCATGGAACTAGAAAATATTTACAACTAGGACTTAATATCTTTATAATACAAAGTCATAATAATGGGAATAGTTACTACTTAGGCATTTGTCGTAATCATTCATCATACATCCATGGTGCTGAGAATGACTATGACATTGGAAATGACTTTTTATGTGCATCATATGGCGACGATGCTAGTAATTACTATGATTTTGGCCTTGATCATTATTAATAATTATATAGCCATGGTACTAGAAATGGTCATGATGTCAAATATCACCTCTCATGTGCATCATATAAAAGTGGTACTGAGAATGGATGTGGTGCAAAGAATGCTCTTTGGTATTTCTCAAATGGCATGGCACTAGGATAAGCTATGGTATTGGACTTGAATTCTCTTATATATTATATGGCCATGACACTCCAAAAAGGCCATGACACTGGCAATAAGCTCGAACATAAAAGTCAAGACTTTATCTTCTCTTGGGGACAAAAGTCATGACCTTGGGGAATAGCCGTACTAGAGTAAATCCCCTCTATAATATTTTGTGTCTAAAAATCATGGTGTTTGATAAATACCACTACTTTGGCATGAATAGTTTTAACTTTGTAATTATTTGTAGTTAAAAAGTTACATCTTTGTAGACAAATCATGGATTTGACTTGAAATTACAAATCCATATTAAAGATAAAGGCGAGACACTAGAAAGTAGTTATAACTTTTAGTACTTGTGGGGTTCTTAATTACTGTAACTTGAAATTAAATATAACAACTATTTAATTATTATAATATGAGTATGATCGCTGCTCTATGATAATATTATATTCACAAAGAATGTGTACATAGTTAAAAGATTATGTTAACGAGATGGAAGAGTCATGCATATAAAAATTATTACAAACATTTAGGTAGAATTTTGGCCAAGAATAGGCACCAAAACTACTTGATGATCATAATCTATCAATTTGATGACTATTCATCAAAGTTCTTAACTCCAAAGTCATAATATTTAATTTATTTTTATCTTATTCTCATGCTTATGCATCATCTAAAAATACAAAAATATTCAAGAATATTTGCCAATTTTAATCTCAAATAAACTCACACACTAAACATATTGCTCATTCACTAGTGATAACTTTCCTGTTAGCAAAAGTATCCTAATGTCAACTCATATTAATTCAAAACAATAGTTAGAACATCATAATATGGAAATAAGCAAAAAAATACTTTAAAGGTGAAATTTGATTTTGAGTGCTTGAATAGTAATATGGAAGTAGATGGTCTTTATAAATCTTCGTTATATATAGATAATGAATCAATATCTTTATCTGAATATCAAAAAGTGCCTCTTTTTTTGGCCCAAGGGAATTCAATACACTTTGAAAGGATTTCATTGCAAAATACAAGTCTTCTTGATTTGCACTATATTTTTTTATTTTCTCTATCCATAGGTTCTTTTGATATTTTGTGTCATCTTCATCTGCGTCATCTATTTTCACCATATTTTTTTCCCAATTGACTATGTAAATTTCACATAGTTTCTCAAATAACTTAGTGGTACACATCAATTCGATATCTACGTGTCTAATCTCTTTCATTATTAGATTTAATATGCTTTGTGGATTTAAGGTTGGGTTGTTTTGGCATCGAGAGAAAATTAGGTTTTTTTGATGAATTTATTGGGTTAGATATTTATAGTCATGCCCTGATTTATGAAGGTTGCAACTCTATGGGCTCACTTTTCTTTTTTTAAATGAAAAGTCATAGGTGTAATGTCATTAGTTCCTCCAATGTCATGGCATTGGGTCTCATCTACAACTTTTCTTTTTGGTTTATGATGATACTTTTATTTCTATAACACCAAACTCACGATGTTGTGCATTGTTATGAATTTTCCAATAAACTTATGATGAGCATTCTATTTCAATAATACAAATGTCATGGTGCTGAAAAATGTGCACAACTTTGGGCAAAAAAAATTCAGAATCACGTCTGATTTGAATCTTGATTTTATTGTGTGGGGGTTTTAAGTTCGATGATGTAAATATAATATATGTTTTATAACAAAGATACTCCATCAAGCAAAAAACAAAAAAAAAATTCTTGGGTTATCTCTCAAATAACATTAGATTTAATATTCATAGCTAGACTATTAATAACTTATCTATTTCATCAAAAATCTCTAATATTCAAGCTAAATTTTTTATATAATTCCTAATCTCTTTCTTTCTTGTACTTTTAGTATTAGTCATTGATATTTGATAAGTAATTTATCTTGATGATATCATCCATAAAACTAATATGGATGAGCATCTCTCTTTATTTTTGTCCTCATCGTGACATTGTGAAATATCTTAATGTTTGTAACTTTTTGTTCATTTTTCTCCTTCTCAACTTCCTCCATATCAGCCACCAAAATTGTATCATCCACCTCTTCTTCTTGCATAATTAAGACTATATATTTAATTTTCACTTTTGGGCTCTTAACATCAACTATCTCCATATGAGACACTGAAACTTTTGCTGCAATACTTACGTCATAATTTTTGACTTCCTCAATTTTCTTTGTATCAGCCACTAAAAAGTTTGATGCATAAATTTCTTCCAACATAACCAAAATAGTGAATTCATTTCTTTCCCTCCATCATCATCATCATCATCATCATCATCATCATCATCTCTCTCTCTCTCTCTCCTATGTTGGCATTTGATTTTCTAAAATCATTTAGCATTCAAATAAGTATATCTTCTAATGAAAATTTGGGCAATGAGTGATGATTACAAAATGTGCTCCACTCATGGCTTCTAGATCTACACTCTCTATAACTTTTTGTTGGTTGATAATTATATTGATTTAGAATGCCATCGTATTTGGTTGTTATACTTTAAATTCTATTTTGTGCATGGAAAGAAGAAGATGTAGATGTTAATTCTCATTTTTCTTTCTTTTTTTATACTTTGATATTTCTATATTACTTGAAGTAAAAAGTAGTGATTTAAAAAAGAAAGCCATGACTTTAACCTTCATCTTTTGAGTTCGAGGTCATGACTACAAAGTGGTCCAACTCTAGAATGTGTCTCAATCTTTTTGTAACACAAAGTCATGACACTAATAAATATCTATGCATTGGGCCTAATATCTTCATAACATAATGCTACAATACTGGGAATAGCCAGAGCTTTCGTATTTTTTTTCTCATTTATCATTTAACTATGATACTAGGAATGACCATGACATCGGGAATAGCCTATCATGTGCATCATATAGCTGAGATATTTGGAGTGGCTATAGCTTTGGTCTTGGTCTCTTTTAATCATTATAAGTTGTGATTCTAGAAATGACAATGATATTAGGAATATCCTACCATGTGCAGCATATGGTCGTGACACTAAGAATAATTATGGTACAAAGAATGATCTTTCTTGCATCTCCAATGGTTGTGGCATTGAGATGGGATTCTACATTAACCTTGACTTCTCTTATATATCATATGGTCACAACACTACAAAATGGTTGCAACTGGAAATTAACCCGAATATAAATTTTATAGCTTTGCCTTATCTGAGGATAAGAGTCATGACCTTGGGAAATGACCTTGGGAAAAATGATCTTACCCAAGTAAATTCCCTAAGTAATATTTTGTGTCCAAAAGTCATTGTGCTAAATGATTTCTATAGCTTTGGTATGAGTAATTTTATATTTCTAACTTTCTATAGCTCAAAAGTAATAACTTTGCAAAAAAGACAATTCTCTAACTTGAGATTATTAGGCCTTTTTAAAGATAAAGTGATAGTACTAGGAAGTAGCCATGACTTTTAACACCAATGGGGTATTTAGTTAATACAATGTTAAATTAATATCATTGTTATTTAATTGTTATGAAATAAGTATGATTGTAATTTTATGATAATATGACAACCACAAAAAATATGTTACATAATTAAATGATTTTGTTAATAATGTGATAGAGCCGTATCATACAAAGATTATCATGACCATTTAGATAGAGTTCCAACCATGAATGCATGCCGAAATTACTTGATGATTTCTAATTGACTATTTATCCAAATGTCTCCACAGACTTATCAATTTAATGACTATTCAAAAAACTCCTCCAAAACTCCTAAGTCATGAAATCAATCTATTTATGTCATATTCTCATGCTTACATATTATCTAAAAATAACAAAATACTAAAGAATATTTGATAATTTAAATATTGAACATGCATAAATACTTTTGTGATTAATTATTATATTTGATTTATGTTGCAGAATAAAAATTGAGGGTTTTGCTAACTAAAGAGAATCAAACTTAGGGATTTAATTATGAGTGATTTTGTGCATATTATCATAGTAGATGATGACAAGTAAATCATGAGTCTCACTCACATATATGATAGGGAATAAGTGATAGTCCTTCTAACTAAGATGTAATAGACAAACACATACGTTAAACCCCAAAATTGAGTTATGTTAATTATTGCAAGTATGACACTCTCGAAGCTAAAAAACATGAATGATTTAACATGTGATAGTGATAAGTAATGCATGAGACATCCATGAGAATCTCATGCAAATACTAATGCATGTGACAGTGATAAGTAATGAATGAGACATCCACTGAGAGTCTCATGCAAATACTAATGCATGTGATAGTAATAAGTATGACACTCTTGAAACCAAAAAACATGAATTATTTTACATGTGATCGTGATATGTTAAAACCCAACATTGATGTAGATGTTTAATAGATATTCTCTTAATTGTTTGACCTTTAGTATGAGAGTCGCATGATCATTATGGATGATAGTAATAAGTAATGCATGGGATATTTTTGAGTGTATTGTTACTCATAAGGTGGAGACAAACCTTTGAGTTACTTTCTCTTATATGACTCATACCTTTGACAATTAAGAAAAGTATATGTTAATAGTGAGTATAATACTTACAAAGTTTAAAATACAAATCCATATTAGTCATATTAGTTTTTGGTCTTTAGGATACCTAAGATTAGAGAATAAGAATGCACATAAAAAGCAACCATCAAAGGTAGATTATGAGTTACGTAAATGCAAAACCAAAAAAAAGTGAATAAATAAATAATATGATTTTTTCTGAAAAATGGGGCAAAATGATAATTTTGCTGTAAGAAAACAAATCTGAAAATTTTTAGAATATGGATGATAAAAAGGACTTCGCCATTGAAATTTTGCTTCGGTGAAAAATGTGGCTACATGCATGCATAGCCAAGGTATCAAAAAAGTTATTTATTTATATATATATTTATATATTTATTTATTTATTATTTTGATGAAATAATAATAATAATAATAATAATAAACAGAAATGAACATCAAAATAGAAAAATGAGAAAAGGATTGACTTCAGAGAGAGAGCGCGAAGAAAGGATTTAGTGCCAAGAGAAAAAAAAGAATTATTTAAGTTCTTTTACAATTAGTTGATTATTTTGGTATCAAAACAAAATAGTCCATGAACAAAAATTTCTCTATGCGACGAGAGCTTAAAGTTAATATCAAATTCTAAAAATTTTGGTGGAATACTCTGAGTGGTAGGGTTTTCTCCTATTGAAATTTCTTTCCATTTAAGGATCATAAATTACCATGAATTATAATTCAATTCAACTTATTTTAGAAATTTAATTATGAATGGTTTATTGGTGAAAATTTTTTATGTTTGTTTAGTAATATATGGTTGTGTAAATTATGTTCTTGTAGTTATAACTATACACAGAATATAGTTTAATTATAAATGGTATATTTACATTTCATATTCATTAGGACATCATAAATAAATAGGTGTATGCATGCTTGATATATATAAAATTATAATAGATATTATTTACGTGGACCCGAAATGGGATAACATCCAAACTAAGTTACATAGTATTTTTCAGAAAATCTCCAATATTATTATTTGGAGAAAGTCCATATTTTTTGGAGAATATCAAGTATTTATCAGAGAATGTTCAAGAGAAAAAATATATTATTTGGAGAATATCCAATATTATTTTTCAAAGAAAGTCCATATTTTTAGATTATGTCCAATATATATATATATATATATATATATATATATATATATATATATATATATGTCACACTTAGCTTTGACATATGTGGGGGAGTTGGTGAGACTTGGGATATGGGTATAAAAATATTCTATCTATAATTATATTTATATAAATATTTTACTTGAATGGTTGTTAATATATTCACGTGATTTTTTTAAGTGTACTTAGGTGGGGGAAGTAACCCTGTAAGAATTTACCTCTACTGAGCTTTGCTCACTTTGTTGTTGGACCCCTTTTCAGGTACATGTCTAGTGCAGATGACATATCCACATGTGAGATAGTATGTGTGATAAGCAATATTTTTAAGAAAATAAAAATATTAATTTATTGCATATTTTGTTGTGTGATGAATGAATGGGACCCCATGAGAATTAGGGTGTGACAACTTGATATCATAGATTAGGTATACGATTACTTATAGCTCGAAATTGGTACAATTTTTATAACTTGGTATGAAAGTTTAGTTGTACGAATACCTAATGCTCTGGTAATTTATATCCTGGTAACAACTTAGTGTCAAGGTTTAGGCAGAAAATTACCTAGGATAGATCACATCATATAGTAATTTTTTTTGTGTACATTGGTATGTGGCATGTTGTATGTTTTATATTATGTGGATTATATGCATAGTGGGAGATGTGTATAGAAAAAAAATGAATACTATGGTGAATAAACATAACCTTAGTGGTTCAGAAAAAGAAATGATAACTTCAAAATGAAATCTATTATAAGTTGGCATGTGCACTAATAATAGAATAGAAATGTGATTTTCAAATTATTATTTGACTTATATAGTTAACAGGTAGAGAATGAGGACATAGAGGATGCCCACATAGAGAGGGCCAGCTAATAGCCATCTTTGACTAGTAGTAGTAGGTCTTCATAGAGGCTCTAGGTGTCGTAGTTGCCATGTTTGCATAGACTAGTGTAGTTGCAGGTCAGGAAGGCCCGAGTATCCTCCAAAGGTTCAATGCACATCATCCTTTGATATTTATAGGAGGAGGGAACTCGATGGTAGGTGATCATTAGTTTTGACAAGTTGAGAAAATTTTGGAAGTAATAAAGATCACTTCCAATGCCACAAAGATTCGGCTAGAAGCATTCTAGTTAGAGAGCGAGTCCCAAATTTGGTGGGATTGGATCAATGCCTCGAAGAATATAGAGGCAATGACATAAGAATAATTTTGAGATCTCTTCATTAAAAAATATTTTCTAACTTCAGCTAGACATGCCGAGGCCCAAGAATTTCTTGAACTCTGACAAAAAAAATATGATAGTGCTTGACTACTTGGCTAAATTCATAGAGTTTGCATATTTTTGGGATAATTATGTAGTCACTAACACGACAAAGGTTTGGAAATTTGAGGATGAATTGAAATTGTCCATTCGAGGCAAGATTTTGGGATTTCTTATCTAGGATATGGATTCAATGGTTAAGACAAGTTTAGTTATCGAGCGAAATATTGAGGATGCATGGAACATCCATGAGGTAAGTAGGAGTACTAATGGAAAGAGAAAGGAGAATCGGTATTATTCTAGGAAGAGGCAGTGGCCTTATAATTTTTTTAGGATTTTAGTGACAAGGTCATAGAGACACTTGTATGCATGGACTAAAAAGATTTGAGGTTGGGCATTTGGAATAAGTTGTAAGTGTTGTTGATGGATGATGATCCATGTGATATTTAGATTGAGGATATTGAGGGCACTATTAGCAATACCTTCAGATGCATACTTCTTGATGCTGATCTGCATATATATCCACGCTACTATACCACAAATATCAATTGATGATTGATGTGATTTTTAATTTTTTTTTCATATGATGCCATAATATCTTTGTTTTTTTTATTTCTACCACTTGTCATTAGCACTTATGGTACTATAAATTATGCTTCATCATATGTTATATATATGTATATGTATTATATTTTGTTTTTGATTATGGAATACATTTTTTAATTAGATCCTTTTTTTTATTTGTGGTGAATGTCAAAATTTGTTAATTATTTTTTTTAATTCATCAAAATATAATATTTTCAATAAATAATAAATAAAAGATAAAAATTTCAAAATAATCTAATTGGATTTCTACCCAAAAACTAGCATAACCAACACAACCTAGTATGACCTGACACGACCATGCTTGACCCAACACTATTGTGGGCCAAATGGGTCATGTCGGGCCTAATGCTTTGGCATTCATGCTATGTTGTGGGCACATCAAGGCAATAAATAAATGGGCCTTGCACATTTTGTCTAACTTTAGAATGTCATGATATTAGGAATGACCATGATTATATATTTTGTATCTAAAATATAAAGTCACAACACTATGAATGGGCTGTGATATTTGTCTCTCTCTTACAAAAAAAATGACTATGGTGAGAATAACCATGACTACCTATTTTATCTCTAGAATACAAAATCATGATATTTAGAATGAGCTGCAGGTTTGGTTTCTCTTTTGCATTAGATTTCCATTGTATTGGAAATGACCAAGACTACATATTTTGTCTCTAAAATACAAAGATACAATACTTGGAATGGGTTCTGGCTCATACATTTTGTCTCAATAACCTAAAGTTGTGGCACTGGAAATAGGGTGCAACTTTGATCATTTCTCTAGAGTCGAGAGTCATGGCCTTACAAATGGTTGTGGCTTGAGTATTCCTCTTTGGAACTCTATAACTAAAATTTACAACACTATGAATAGCATAACATTTTCTTTAGACCTGATAACTCTATAACAAAAAAGTTACGGTACTAGAGGGTTTCTATGGCTTTAAGCACCAGTGGAGTACTTGGTTGCTATGATGTAGCATTAATGTCATAATTATAAAAAATGTTATGAGCTAGTGTGACTACGACTCTAAGGAAGTTTCATAGCTGAATAAAATATTTTGCATAGTGAAATGATAGGTGGTAGAGTCTTAATATATGAAGAAAACCATGATTATTTGTATAGATTTTTGACCAAAAATAGATGTTAAATCTACCTTATAGCTTAATGAGATGTAACAAAGTCATAACATAACAAATATTATGACTTTGCATAAATTTTTCTCTTCAATCCTTCTCAACAACAATCCACTAAGCTTCTATTTTACACAAAAATCACATAATTTCACTATCATTCATTATAACCCATCAAAAATTATAATTTAGTTAAAATATTCATTTAAAAGCTCATTTATATATATTCATATCATGAATAATCACCAAAATACATAGTTTTATTTAGTATTTGATATATCAAATAAACCCACACACTAAAATAATTACTCATCCTTAAAAAATTATTCCCTCTTCCTAAAAACTTACATTCCATCCATCCTATATAAGGGTTTGCTATGAATAAGTTTGAGTATTGTAGTATGTATATGTAGTGGGGCTACTTCTTATTGTAGATATATAAATGAGTGGTGGTGGGATTTGTGTTCCACAACTAAAATAATGATGCAAAATGATAAGTGTTAAATATTCATTGTGCTATGTTTAATATCGATACATTTAATGATATGTGCAAAATAATATGTAATGATACATGCAAAATGATATGTGAAAATGATACGTGCAAAATGATATGTGCAAAATGACACGTGCAAAATGATATGTGCAAAATGATATGGGTACATTTATTTCATCATGTCATGCATAAAAAATTGTTGGGTTGCCTCTCAAGTAGTACTATGTTTTATATTCATAGTTAGACCATCAAAAATTTATTACCTCCATTGATGATCTCGGTTGTCTATGCTAGCTTCTTCATATAATCTCTCACTTTAAGTTTTTCATGTTTTCTCTTATTATTGACCATCAAAAAGTAGTGTTATGTTTATTTTATTAGGTTTCTTTTAGTGTTGAATTATATTCTATGTTGTATCCATCATAACTTCATTCTTTATTTCTCCTTCCCATGATATCATGGCTTTATGGATCACCATAGCTCCATCTTCATTGGATGCCATGATTTTAAGTATTTTCACAACATTATTTTGGGTTGTACTTTGATCATTTTCTTTTTAGAACTCCAAAACCATGGTAATGAGCTTCATAGCTTTTTGTTGTGCTGCACCTTAAGCTTTTTATTTCTGGAACTCCAAAGTTACAGTGTTATTGCTTGTTGTAACTTCTTTCTTTAGCTTTTGTATCTTCAAAGTCAACTTTAGTCAAAGCCATAACTTTCATTGTTGCCTCTATTTCTTTTTTTACTTCTTTTAGATCTTTCATAATTATTGTTGAAGTCATGTAATGCTTCACCCTTTGACCATTCACTTTATATTATGCTCGTTTTTCTAATTTCACAATGACTACCCCATAGAGTATGCCCATAATTACAAAGAGCCCATACTACCAAGACTTCAACTTCCTTAAAAATAACTTAAGCTGAGAGTTGAAAACCAATATATTCTCTCCTTTTTGAAATCTCTCCTATTTAAAATTTTATCATGTCATATTTTTGCATTATCATTGTACATCAATGAATTGTTATAGGCTACATTCCATGATTCCTAAGATTCACCTATCTACAGAAGTATCATTTCTATTGCATCCTTCATGTCATAGTTCAAATTGCTTAATGACCCACTATGCTCGATGTTCAAATTATACTGGAAAATGACAAGCCTTGCTGAACACAAGCCAATAAGGATACATCCCTAATGGAGTTTTAAATGGTAATCTATACGCCCAGAGTACTTCCTTCAAATACTGAGATCAATCTTTTCTAGACGAGTTAATTCTTTTCTAATATATTCTTGATCTCTCCATTTGATATTTCTACTTGCTTATTTATTTGTGAATGAAAGTCCCTTTCTATGCCTAATCACATGCTTCATCAAATGCACACTAAATAATTGGTTATAGAAATGACTTTCTTCATCACTATTGATAAATCACAATGTGTCAACCCTGATGAAAATATTTTTATGTAAGAAACTCACAACCATTTTTGTGACATTTTTTCTACACTACTACTACTTCCATTCAGTTCAACACATAATCCACTACTAATAGGATATACTCTTTCCTACATCCCTAAATTCAATTCCTCATATTTCAAATAATCTTCATTTCAATAATAAAGTTAAGTGTCATTTCATGTCGCCTAGAAATATTACCCAATCTCTAACTTCTATTACACCAGCATGCTATGTTTTGATAATCTCAAAATAATGAAGGTCAAAAAAAAATCTAGATTATAATATCTTCTGGGTAGTTTTGTGACTATCAAAATGTCCTCCATATGGTGATGTAACATTTTAGAATGACCATTACTTGTTCATCATCAGCATACATCTTCTTATAATTTGATCATACATCTTCTAGATAATAGTGGATCATCCCATATATATATTTTTATGTCATATAACAAATTTTTTATTTGGTGAGACATGAGAAAAAGGATAGAACAACACATGCTAAATACTAATCAAAATTAGTGTACTTGGGTAGTTTTCTGGCCTCTATCATCAAAATTTGTTCATCCTATGAATCCTCCAAATTTTAGCATCTCTCATTATTTTGTCCCCAGATTCTAATTGTGTACATGGGTAGTTGGCTGTCACATTATCACAACTCTTCTTATCTTAGAATTTTAGATCAAATTCTATGAGAAATCATATCTATCTTATCAACCTTGGCTTAGCTTTTTTTTTTGTCATCATATAGCATACAACTAAGTGATCCACATAAATAATCATCTTCATTCTAAGGATGTATAGTTGAAAATTTTTATAAGGGAATATCACATCTACCATTTATTTTCTTATGATTGTATAATTCATTTGAGCTTCATTCAAGGTCTGATTGGCATAAGAAATTTGTATAAAGATCCTGTTCAATTTCTATCATAAAATGGCTCTCAAATCATATGTGGTTGTATCACACATGATAAGAAATAATTCTTCTCATCATAGAATAGTCAAGATTAGGCTTTTAACCAATCTTCTTTTAAATTCTTCAAAGGCATTGATGCATTATTGATCAACATCAAACACTGCATCCTTCTCCAAGAGTTTTCATAGTGGTTTTGACATCTTCAATAAATTAGTGATAAATCTATAGAAAAACGCCACATGCCAAAAAAAAAAAACTCCTCGCCTCTTTGACTGTAGTGGGATATGAAAGGGTTTTGTTCACCAACACCTTTGCATTATCTATCTCCAATCCTCTAGTTGATACTACAAGTCCAAGTACCATCCCTTCATTAACCATGTAATGATATTTTTTTTCCAATTTAGAATGAAAGCATTCTACTTACATCTCTTCAATACAACCTCCAAGTTATGCAAGTATCCTTTAAAATAATCTCAATATATAGAGAAATCAACCATAATTATCTCTATAATTTTTATAAAAATTAACATTAATACACCTATAATACATGGCTGAATCATTACAAAGACCAAATGATATTCTTCTAAATATGAACGTCATTTTTTACTTGATCTACCAAGTCAATTAGAATTAAATTATATCCTAAATATTCATCCATAAAATAATAGAATGAATGGGATGAGATTTTTTCTAATATCTAGTCAATGAACAAAAGTGAATAATAATGTTGTTTTATCCCCTTGTTCAATTTCTGATAATTAACACATAATCACCAACTATTTGTTGCACGTGTGCTAATCTATTTATTCATTGTAGTTTCGACTACCAAAAATCCTTACTTATTTGGTATAAGATGAATAGGACTTACTCATGGACTATTGAATATCACATAATTGATTATCGCCTTTAGCCATTTCACAATTTCTATATTTACCATATATTTCATCATGAGATTTAACTTCCAATGGTGCTCGATTGTAGGCTTCATATCATCATCTATAAAGATCTTATGCATGCAAATTAATAGACTTATTCCTTTGATATCTTCAAGTGATATTGTAATAGTGCTCGTATAATTTTTATAAGATTACAACCTTTGTATCTATTTCTTCCATTAACCCTATTGAAATAATAATCAATTTCATCTTACCTTCCTCTAGAAAAGTATACTAAAAATGATTTGGTAGCCTCTGCAGGATTAGTGTGTCTGGAGTTGTCCAATCTTCTAGGAACTTCTCTTCAATAGTTGCAGCATTCTCAAAAGGCACAGCATTGTCAATAATAGTGTCTCTCATGAATGCCATGACACTAGGAATAGTCATGATTTTCTTTTCTAGAGCCATGACTTGTTTAGGTGCCATAATATTAATATTTTCCTTCTAGAACTCCAAAATCATGGTATTGTCTGAAGCCACTAGGAAAATCATTACATTTTTTGATTCATCCCTTATGTCTTAAATTTATTTCTTTCCATTATTCTATAACAAGATTGTCAACAATTCCATTGAATTTTTCTCATTCATCTTTATTCTTGATTTTACCATTTCTTCCTTATTTCTTTTCTTATGATAATATTTTATCTCACTATTTTGATTGGTCTCCATAAGTAATGCACTAATAATATATTTGAATTCTAAAATAGATCTATGTTGAACACCAATCTAGTGAGTCATCTCTTCTTGTCTCTCACATTTTAGATCTCTAAAGATCAACATTTTTTGATAACTAAACCAATTTGGGTTGCCATGGGGTATTAGAAAGGAACCATTCTTTGATCAAAAATAGACTTCATTATATTAATATTTTGGGCTATGTATATCCATCTTCTACTCTTGATGTTATCTTTTTTTAATGCTCTTTTTCTATGTCCTGAGGTGTTAGTTCAATCATAAAGTTTTGCTCTATTGATTGGTAGCTAAAAAAAATGAACACTAAAATGGATGATACAAATAAGTAATACAAGTTAAGTAATACAAATTGATGCATAAAATAAGATATTGATATCCAAACTATTAAAAATATAATTATCTTTTTTTCAAAGATAGTTATATCAACTAAAATTGACTAATAAAGCTAAATAATCACCGATAATAAAACTAAAAATTTATTGACTTAATATGATGGCGGATAGTATATGAGTCACAAAACCTCGTAGGGTGAAGGTTTCTTGTCCAATAAGTCCTACAATTATATGAGTCAGTATTAAAGTTGATTTTTCATCTAGAATCTATCTCATAGGGATTATGTAGGTAATTTGATCAACTAAATATCAGTCAACTACTTCTCTAGTTGAGAGAATAAGACTAAGGTTTTAAGTAAAATTCTAAAATTCTAGGGTTGTTGCATTCTATTAGACATGATGAGTTATCTAAATTATAATATATTATTGGAGTTGGTTACAGAATGAAAGTATGATTATTATTAAAATGACATAATAACATATAGGCATACAAGTGGTTATCACCAATTGGATTCTTCTCATGATTGTCACCTCATAGTTGTCCCCTTAATACTTTACTATTAAAATAACAAATTATCTCTACTTGAGGGTCACATCATTAAGTCCATACCTTTTAGACAACACATTAACTCTACTTAATGGTTGCTTTGTGTGAGTATTCTTATTATTTAATCTTATATGTCATATAGCCATAAACTGATTAGTAGTAAAATATTTATACTTGCAACTTCATAAATGTCATATTACACAATTAATATATGCTTATCTTTAAATTTTACCAGTGGTAGTCATGTGACACAAAGGAACTAATAGGACTATCATCACTTTATGAGTCACCTCCAATTATGTAAGTCTCGTGGCTTACTCTCATAGTCTACCACAATGATATGTGACTTCCATACTAAAAGTGAAATCCTTAAAAAATATTCAATAAAATACTCATATCAATTGAGGGTTAATTCTTCTAAGACATGCACAATAAATTAACTAATAAAAGTAATCATATTTTTGTTTTTGTAAGTATCATACTTCCATAATTAATATATCTCAATGTCAAATTTTAACAAATAGGATTTTATCACACATCATAATTAGAAGGGTTGTCGCTTTCTTCTTATCATCATGAATGAATGTGTTTCATGACTTATTTATTACCATCCACTATGATAGTATACACAAACTCATCAATAGTAGAATATTTTAGTTCTACATAATTATCATATCCATCAATATCCAAACCACAAAAAAAATCCAAACATTAAATTCACTTATAAATCATCCATCACATGTAATTAAATATAATTATAAGTCTCAATTTAGCTTAACATTGAAAAAGAATTCATATGAGATAATTGGGGATATATCTCATTAAATTTTGTGTTTCCAATGATAATCCTTAAGCGTACCTATGAATCAAATCTTAAATCCACAATACTCAATTTTTTAGCTTCAATTTTCTCCTAGGATAGGTTGAAATTCATGCCCATCTCTTAAGGTTTGTGTTTTGTATTTCCTTTTTCTCATGAAGTTTTCCTAGGGTTGAAAAATTTTTAACTTTCAAACCCCTAGCTTTCATCTTTTTCCGTGTTTCTTAAAATTTGTTTTTTGAAATTCTCAATTTTCCATTTTATACTCAAATGACTGGGAATGAACTTTAAGTTTAAAGTCATGACTTTTTATGAACGAATCATGGATTTGGTCTCTCTTTATAACTTTAGAATGCATTGTGATAGCGGAAATAGCCATGACTATATATTTCATATATGGAACACAAAATCATGGTACTAGGAATGAGTTTTATTTTTGGTCTCTCTTAAATTAGATGGCCATGGTGTTAAGAATGACTATGGCTATATATTTTGTCTTTGAAATACAAATTCGCAATGTTGAGAATATGTCATGATTTTGGTTTCTCTCTTCCATCAAATAGTCATGGTACTGGAAATGACTACAGTGCTAAGAATGGCTATGGCTGGACATTCTATATTTGGAACAAAAGTTTACCCCACTAGGAATGAGCCATGACTTATGTATTTTGCCTCTGTGACCCAAAGTCATGGTGCTAGAAATAGGTTATGGCTTTGGTTTTTCCTCTCTCTCTAGAGTTATGGCCCTGGACATTGTTGTGGCTTGAAGATTAATTTATAAAACTTTTTGTAGCTAAAATTTTCAATGTTGGGAATAGTACCACAACTTTTACATCATACTTGATGGATCCACAATGATAAAGTCATGATGCTAAGGTTTGTTGTGGATTTAAGCACCAGTTAAGTATTTAGTAGTTGTGACATAGATTTAATATCATACCATAAAAAATATCTTGAGTTGGTGCTACTGAAACTCCAAGAAGTTTGTAGCCAAATTAAATATATTACATAGTAAAATGATTATTTTAATTAGGTGACAGAGTCATGACATAGGAAGATTGTCATGATTATTTGTGTTGAGTTTTGGCCAAGATTAGATGATAAAACTACCCTATAGTTCAATGAGTTATAACAAAATCATAACACAAGATATATTATAACTTTAAATGATTTTTTGTTTTGCTCCTTCTCAATAATTTACCAAGTCTTCATTATACATTAAAATCACATAATTTTAATATTATTTATCATAATCTATCAAAAAATATAATTTACTGAAATTATTTTTTAAAGCTCTTTCTATATACACACATCATGAACAATGACTAGGGTGCATAGTTATATTCAGCATTTGGTATACCAAAAACCTGCTAGGCATAAATTTGGAAAACTGCCAAAATCCTACTTTCTAGATATTGAAACACACAAATCAAGGTACTCGATTACTAATTACATCTCAAAAGAGAAGCTCTCAAAACCATTAAAGAGCTTTTCTAATAAATTATTGGTGCATCACATTCTTACAAGCATCAAGGAAGCATTGTGGAACCCTAAGTGGGCCCATGTGATTAAGATAGAAATAAAAATAATGGTGAGAAACAAGACAATTCTTCTTGTCCCTTTGCGTGAAGCCCACAAGATTGTGCGTTCCAAATAGATTTTCTCCATCAAAAAAAAAGGGATGGGTTAATGAAATACTACAAAGCTAGAGTTGTAGCAAAAGGATATGAACAAACGTATAGAGCTAACTATGTGCAGACCTTCTCCATTCTAGCCAAGCTGAACACTATACGAGTCCTTTTATCTTTTGTAGCAAACTTTACATAAGTGCTACTCCAATTTGATGTAAATAATGTGTTACTCCATAATGACCTCCAGAAAGAAATTTATATGGATATTCCCCATGAGTACACTTCAATGTCTAGCAAAGTTGTGTGTGAATTACAATACACTTTGTATGGCTTGAAGTAGTCTTTACGAGTTTGGTTTGGATATCTCAACTTGTCAATGAGAATGTATGAGTTTTAACAAAGCAATTCTGATCATAATCTATTTCTAAAGCATTAATGAAGTAAAGTAGTTGCACTAATAGTGTATATGGATAATATGACCATCAATGGAAATGACATCGAAGACATTGTGAAATTTTAAGAGTAGTTGGTAGTAAAGTTTGAAATGAAAATTTTGGGCATTTTGAAAAACTTTCCAGAAATTAAAGTGGTTCAATCTAAATAAGGTATATTTTTTTCCAATGATAGTATACTCTCCATTTATTATTGGAAGTTGGATTGCTTGATTGTAAAAAAATAGATATTTATAATAAAATCACTAGCTCAGTGAAAACTTTGGATAGACACTAACTAAAAAAAGCAAATATCATGGAGTTATTGGAAAACTAATTTATCTTTCACATACCTGACTTGATATAGCCTATACAATAAGTGTAGTAAGCTAGTTCATGCATTATTTAAGTATCATATGAATGCAATGACTCAAATTTTGAGATATCTTAAGGGAACCAAATGGAAAAGAATTATGTTCTCAAGGAATGATACCTAGAAATTATGAGATACTCTAACACTAACTACTAGGAAATGAATATCTCTAATAAGAAATCTAAATCAAGTTACTTTAAAGTTAGAGGAAACTTGGTGACAGAGAATTAAAAAAACAAAAGTAATAGTATTATATAGTGTATAGGTAGAATTTCGAGGAATGGCTAAGGAGTTGTGTGATTTACTCTAGCTAAGAAGATTATTGATGGCATTGACTTTTCTCCTAGGTATGAGATGAACTTGCTTTGTGATAAAAAAGAAATCATACTAGTCTAAAATGATAAAATTGAACAGGTGGAAATGGATTGATATTTTATCAAGCACAATTTAGGAGCTAAGATAATTTGGTTCCCAATTTTAATTTAGAAGACTAGCCAGCAGATTTCCTCATTCAGATAGTATGTTGTATGATTTTTTACAACTCGCTTGACAATATGAACATGAGTTGTATTTCTAGTTAATGGGAACATGAGCTGTATAATGTGAACATATGTTATATTTCTAGATAATATGAACATGAGTTGTATTTCTAGTTAATGGGAACATGAGCTGTATAATGTGAACATATGTTGTATTTCTAGATAATATGAACATGAATTGTATGGGGTGAACATAGATTACATTTCTACACAAATTTTCATTAATGGACTCTACATATTAAGCTTATTTATAACCATTTGATAGTGCAATTGTAAATAGCAAATTTTATATTCCAAGTAAACAACTATAGCTTACCAATGTCATTTGAACCAATTCGTGGTGGGTGATCTCTAATTGTTTAAAAAGTAATACTGTTCCTAGGATTTGTTTGAGCTCATTATTAGATTTTAGAGTTTTAAAAAGCAAAATTTGTTTTATGAAAATATTTAGATTTTTTTTTTCATTTGAAAAACATTTATCTTATGTAATTTGGGCATGTGAATAACATAATATTGCGTGTGGATTCATTAACAAAAATTAAATAGGAAAATTAGTGAAGCATGTTCAAGAAAAGATAAAGTAGTAAAAATATGGATAACGATAAAAGGACTATTTAAACATATGCATTTATTAGGTATGCTATACAAGAATTTGTCGGATGGTCAAAATGATTGAAAAATTAAAATTGACTTAGTTGATTCTAATAACATTTTATTTTGATATACAAGAAAAAAAATTGTTGATATCATTGAATATAGACTTCCAATAAAAATGGATCAACAATTTTTCAAAATCATTAGAATGAATAAAAAATCAAGGTTAAATATTTAGGTTATAAAGAATATCTTGACAGAGTATTTTTGTCATGGATAGTAGTCCCGAAATATAAAGTTAAAAGAAAATATTCTTGCATTATGATAAATGAAAGCTGACACACTATAAAAGACATTATTAATAAAGAAAGACATGTTGTGGAAATGATAATCATTTGATGCTCCGCTATTTTATATTCACAAATAAATTGTTCATTCAAGTTAGTCTATATTCTTACTCTGATTCAATTCTATTTGGTTTATCATGTGCTCCCATGCTCTATTTTATCTTTTCCAAAAATGAGTTATATTATACCATTCTCATATAATGATAGATATAAAATCTCTATTTTTTTTATCCCTCCTCTTCACTCCCTCTCCAAACTAACCCATATTATGCTTTGGCCAATATATGAGCCTCGGGGCCTAAGGTCAGAATAGGAAAGGCCCATGTCCCAATAGCATGATAGATCAAATAAATAAACATTTTGGGGAGGATATTTAGCATTTTTTAGGATCGAATTCATGACCCTAGGATAAGAGTGGTTTTGTATGTGAGGACATGATTAAAGAAAAGAGTTAATAGCTTATTTGAACACTCTTAGATAGAAGGCAACTAATTTCCTCCCAACCCAATATCTTGTTTGCCCTCTTCATTAGAAAAAAAAGGATAACTTATTTGAGGAATTGGTCACAAGAATTCACAACTTTATTTTTGGGTGACAAGAATTCACAACATAAAACCATCCCTCTTCAACTTTTTCAAGCTCTTCAATCTACCTAACCTTTTGTTATCAAAATTTAGAGATTTCTCTAGATTTCTTTAGGTTAATGTGAACATTCCAATGCCTTTTAGATAGCAAGTTAGAGTTATGTATGCTATCCATTATATGAGGGTGGTTTGCACTTTAGAGACATTTATAATACCATCAAAATCATGTAGATAATTTGGATGATAGTCCTTCCTAGAGGTAGGGTAATATTTCTTTAGAATAAGAATAATAAAGGTACTAAATAATAATCTTGAAAATTTATCCCCATGAAAGAAATAAAACATAGCTTTGCATAGATCATAATAAATAATGACTATAAAAAAAATCAGATATAATTTGACGAATGTTAGTAAAATCAGATATAATTTGGATAAAATTGGAAGAGTAATGACTTGAAAAAAAAAAGAAAAATAATGAAGAATCATGACATTTCCCATGTAACGACTGGATACACTTTCCACAAACCTATGGAATACTTGCAACATCCTTTTTTGAGCATAACTCTATAAAACAAATCATTATAATTTTTGTATGCCTCAAGTCTACACCCAAATTGTGACAATATTTTTGCTATGTAATACTATCTTTATGGTCATTATTTTTTCTTAGAGTCACGCCCATACTATCTCTAAAACATAAAGATGACCATGACCTAATTTTTTCATTATGGTAGCCAAGTACCCCAATGATACAAGAAGTTACGGTATTTTTTAGGTACCATGACATAATTGATATAGAGCCAAAACATCAAGTAATCTTTCATTGAAACAATATTTTCCACCGTGACTTTTTGTCCCAAAGATAATTTACTCTAGTCATGATTTTTCTAATGACATAACTTTGTGCTACAAAGAGAAAACTCTACAACCGTAATCATTCCTAGTATTATGACTTAATGTTCAAGAGAGTAAATGTATTAGTTATTGTCATTCCCAGAGCTATGACAATGTATTCTAGAAAGAGATTATCTTTGACGTGACCATCCCTAGCACCATGACTTTGTATTCAAAAGATAAATTATCTCAGTCAAGACATTCATACCGATGTGTCTTTGTACTCCATAGAAGAGTTAATGATTCATGACATTCTTATCTACAATGACTTTAGTATTCTAGAGTAGATTAAATAAGGTAATAAAGTCACGACCTCAAGCTAGCACCAAGACTATCAGCTTAAATAATTGCATGAAACCCTGATGTATCAAAGTAATACTTTGAGTTTGTCACAAAAGAAAAAGAGAGGGGAAATTGGATTTCAAGCCAAAAGCATGCAAACCCTATGTAGCATGACCTCCAACCTCCAATTAGGGGCAAATCCAAGGTGAATGCAAGTAAGAATTGGTCGATATTAATTTTTGAGACATAAATCTTCACTAGGGCTATCATTGAAAATGCTTGATTCCATGAGATGTCACTTTAAATATCTCACATGAAATTTTTCCTAATGTCAGGCTAAATTAGGATATATAATTAGTTTGATGTACTTGTGTTATAATAATGTCAATGTATGATATTTATATTTGTGGTAATATTATGGTTTGGATGTTGATGGATATAAATTCTAATTAGAATTGAAATTTATGTTTTTACCTATATCATAGGGTTTATGAATATTTGTTGTGGGAGATGGTGATTAGTAAGTCATGAGAGATACTCATGAGGTATAATTTAAAATTGTTCTAATCTTAATGGATGAGATAAACCTATGTGTGAAGATCTAAGATTGAAAAAAAATTAATTATTGAAAGTATGAAGCTTATGAAGCTACAAGTATAATATATTTATGATCAATCAATTATGTGTATTCTAGAAGAACTTATAGTTAAATGATGTGTGAGTTAAGTAAATTGTTTAACATAGGAGTTTCTATTATGACTTTACTACAATGCCTAATTTTTAAGATAAAGCAATGTACCAAAAAGTTCATTGGGCGAGGGTGTCTCGTCCAATATAGTTCTGCAAGTATATTGGTTGTAGAATTGATAAAGTGGACTTTCATCCATATATCAATCCTATGAAATATTGTGTAGGTATTTTAATTAACTAACAATGAGTCAACTACTACTCTAGTTAGAAGGATAAAATTAGATTTTTTTATGACTTTAATATTATAAAATTGGATCATTTCATTATGCATAATTGCCTATCTAAATTGTCAGGTCAATTATATGTTTAGTTATAGCAATAAAATTGAATTATTTTGAAAATGCCCTAGTTCCTATTCAGTGTTTAATTTATCAAATATTTTGATGTATTTTAGTGATTAAGAATGATGTCTAATTTGTGGAAATGAGACTAATTTATGTTGATTTTATAATTTTTGGTGTTTTGGAGAACATTGATGAATAGTTATGAAATCGATGAGTTTTTGGATGTGTTTAGCAGGGGAGTTTAGTCTCTAAGTTTATTGTAGTTTGATATTTATTCTTTGTCTAAACTCTATCTAAATGGTCATGGAAAAATCTTGTACATCATGACCCTACATGCTTTTTAGTATAATTTTTCCACATTGAAATAATTTCTCAATGGTTGTGATATTATCACGGAGTCATAGCCTTGCCTACCTCATAAAATTTTAATAGTTATGATATTTAGTTATCTATCACAACAACCAAATACCATTCTAGTTCTCAAGGTTGTGGCTTATTTCATAAGGCCGTAACTTTATTATTATATGGCTCAATAGTCTCGAGTTAGACCCATTACTTTATTATAAGATTGTGATTTTTGAGCTATAAAAAAAATAAAAAGCCATGAGTACTTAGGCCAAATTCATGACTATTATTCAAAGTAGGACTTTTGGGTCACCAAATATTATAGAAATTATTACTTGAGTATGACCATTTCTAACGCCACAATACTTGTGCTCAAAAAAATGCATAACCAAAACTTGTGTCCTTAAGCTAAGTACTATTGACATGATCATTTTATAGTGTTGTAGCTACATACTAATCAACAAGGAGGAATAACTGATGTCGTAGCCTCCATGTAGTGCTGCCATAATACATTGTTGGAAGTCATTGCATCCTTCATGGCCATTTTAGAATGATGCCGTTATCTATGAACTACAAATGATAAAGGAACGAAGTCATGGCCATTTCACAGTGTTGTGACTTTGTGTTATATAGAAATTAAGTTCAATTCATGGTTATTGCTAGTGTTGTGATAGTATGTTATATAAATATCAAGATTTCAAATAGAGTTATGACTATGTTCTAAAGTTGTGACCTTAAGCTAAAGATATGAGGGATAAAGTCATTACTTCCATTGAAAAGATATGACTGCTTACTTAGAGCAATATAAGGTTTACTAAGTATAAAATAGGAAATTATAAAATTATCAAAAATCTCTCTTCTTCTCCTTCTCACTCATTAAACAAGTAAAAGTTGTGTCATCTATAAACTCTATGAGTGAATTTTATACTACCTAGTATCTCCACAAGCAAGCAAGGGATGTAAGATCAATGTCAAATCTTTTGAGTTGGGGGATGTGGATCTCAAACCTTCCTCCTTTGGAGACACATCTAAAAATTTATATTAAATTTATGTGGTTTAGGGTTTACGTTATGTGATTATGTGATATAATAGTTTGCAATGATTGATATAGTATTGAATTTGTTATATTTTATGTTTATGGATGTTGAGGGATGGTGATTAAATATAACTCAAATTAGAGTTTTGACTAATGATGAGTTTTTATGAGGTTATTATGATGGATGATAATAAGTAAGCCATGAGAGTCACTCGTGCGGATAATAGGAAGGTGGCGACAATACTTTTTATTATGATGCATGATATGAACTTATATATTAAAATCTAAAGTTTGGGTATCTTAATTATTACGAGCATGATACTTAAAAAGTCAATAATATGATTATTTTTATATACTAAACCATTTTATGGGTCTTAGAAGGACTAGTTCTCGATTGGGATGAATATTAAAAAGAATGTTCTCCCTAGGGGTTTACCTTTTATGTGGGAATTGCATGAGTATGTGACTTATAAGGTAGTGATAACCCTTGTGAATACATTTCACTCATAAGATTCCCACTAGCAAAACTCGAAAATAATATATGTTAATTGTGCAAGTATGGTACATACGAATACAAATATAAAAATGCTTACAAACCATACCAATCATTGGTCATAAGATGACGAAGATCGTCGAATAAGAATGTGTATATGAAGGAAACATCTAGGATAGTTGACAACGTTTTCTAAAAGGTATGAAATTATGAATGACCCTCACAGATGAATGAATAATTATCTTGGGGTGATGTACTAAGAGGATAGCTATATACAATGAGATTATCATTGAGTAGGACTCAATTATGAAAACCACCTTGTATGTCAATAAGGAAATAGATCATTTGCATAATACCCTAATTTTCATTATTTATCCAATATACAATATATCAAACAAATTAATAATATCACATAAATTTGGTAATTAGACCTAGACCTAAGGTTGATTAAATTATTAGTATCCCTTCTAATTAAAATGGATTGCCTATAGTTGGAAAATCGAACTACTAATACAATCCCTATGAGATTAATATTTAAACCTAAGTCAATTATATTACTTACATGACGTATGCACTTTCTGATCTTAGGTAATGAGACAACCTCATTAACTAGTTTTTTGGGATGTTGCCTAACGATTAAATTTGGTAGAGTAAGAAAGTCACAATAAGTTTTTGTAACTATTTCTAAGGATCATTTAGTTTGGTTGGTCAATATGAGTTGACATAATTATTCTTGCAAAAGAATAATTTCTTTTTAGTAAATTGGATAGTATTATATTTGATAAATATTCCTAGATTAAATGGCTTAGTCATGTTATCTTGTTTAAATGTGAATTGTTGTTCTTGGATTTTTTGAATCATGTACTCTTGTTTGAATCATGAAATAATGCTCTAATACTTTGCTAACTACTCTAGACCTAGAAATCAAAATAACTAGATGAATCCTTACCAAAAAAAAAGGTTGATAAAGATAGAATGGAGGGCACTAGAAGCAATAAAAGGACCCCAGGAGACTATTAACGGTATGTAGTGATAAACAATTATTCTGGGATTTACTTACAACCTTTTAAAAATAATTATTTTGAGTTAAAGTCGAGCCTAGTTGCTATGGGTTAATAGTATATATATAATAGAAGAGCATCAAAAGACTATAATGGACATGTCACACTATTTTTGGAACTATGCAATACTATAAAGATGAATTGAGTTAGCTCAAAAGCAATCTGAAAAAGATTATTTTTGTTTTCATTTGAGTTGGTTCAAATATCTACCAAGAGGTTCAATTGAAAGCTGGCATACATTGGTAAGGACTTTTCTTACCAAATTCTTCCCATGATAAATTATCTCTCAACTTTGGAGTGAGATAAGTCAAGTTTGGTAAGAAGAACATGAAAACATGTATGATGTTTGGAATTATTTTAAGGAGTTATAGAGGAGAGCCCTCAACGTAGTTTTGAAGAGTGGTTCCAAGCCCAGACATTCTACAATGGGCTGAACTACATGAAGAGGTGCATAATTGATGTGGTTTCCATAAGTTCTATTATGAATAAATTACCATAGAACATATATTATTTGTTTGAGGTGCTAGCAAATAATAATTACCAGACTCTAACAGATCATTAATTGTGATAAGATAAGTAGGGATATTGGAGTTAGATAGGTTCATCACTATGGAAGCAAAAATAGAAGCTATATTTGAAAAAAATTAGGAGCCCAAGAAGAAAAGAAAGGAATGCCGAGGAAGACTGCTACTTTACATCTCTATGAATAAGTGGATTTAGAACCCAACAAATGGAAGAAGCAAATCAAATGCAAAGTAGAGGTTTTATATTTTGACCCAATAATAAAAAAGTATTATCATTTGAATGTATGGAATCATGTAAATGTTTCTTACAAAAACGATGAGAGTGGGCTATAGCATATTGGGTAATTCTCAAGAAATATGAAAAATAATATGATGAAATACATGAATCAAGAGAGTTGTAACTTTAATTGTCAATTGTTATGAAGGGGAAAATGTTGAATATGGATGTTGGTGTATAAATTATTATAATAGAACATTAGAAGAAAAATAATGACCACGACAAGTGAATGAGAGAACTTGAAGCTAAGATGAACAAAATAAATTTGGTAATGAGGAACATTGAGTATCATGTTAGTAACTTGACATTATCAATAAAGGCAAGAGGTGTAAATAAGTTTCCAAGTGATATAGAGATAAATTCAAGGAATTATTTTTTTCAATATTACTTAAAATGGCAAGAAGCTACAAATGTAGTCAGGACAGAAAGATTTTAGATAATTTGGGGGTAAAGATATCATGACTCTTTCAAGATCCATGACTCCAAAGGTACAAGATGATTTGAACAAGAAGATTCTAGAATTTTTGGGGGCCAAAAGGCTGTAACTTTCTCAAAAGCCATGGCTCAACCTGGAAGTCCACAAGAAGCCATAGCCCTAACTAAAGAAGATAGGAGAAATAATAACTATTTTGTCATGGTATCTACCAAAGCTATGCCTCCCAAGAATGACAAAACCAAGTTTCTTCTAAAGAGAAAAAAAAGGAAAATGAATAATTTGAGGAATGAATATAGCTTACCCAAAGGCACGGAGAGACGAAAATAGATCAGAATGAAACTAAATGAGTTTATGATAAATCTTATATTTCTACAATGATTTAGAATAAAAAAATTGGATGAACACTTCGAAAAATTTCTAGATATATTTTGAAAATTAAAAGTAAATAGATGATTTGCCGAAAAGTATAGCATAAATGTCAATTTATATTAATTTTATGAAAGAGATAATGAATAGTAATAAGAAACTAAAGATATAAAGAATTAAGAACATGACCAAGAAGTATAATGTTATTATTCAACAAAACTAGTGAGGATATTAAAAGTTCCTGAGAGTTTCACTGTACTCTTTCCTATAGGAGACCATGTATATATTTCGAAAGGCATTGTGTGATTTAGGGTCAAGTATCAACTCGATATCCATTTTCTTTGTACAAAGATTAAATATCAGTAAAATCATTTCTATCTCTTTCTTTCTCACTAAATATGGTAGACCATACAATTAAGTGGTCGGATGGAATAAAATAATTGAAGTTGTATTGGTCAATATTGGTATTTTTTATTTTTCCCATGGATTATGTAGTTTTGGATATAAAGGAAGATCAATATGCACCATTAATTTTTGGACATCTATTTTTGTCTATGGGATAAACCCTCATCAATGTCAAAAAGAGGGAGTTTACTTTCCATATCGGTGAGAAATAAGTAAAGTTCAATTTTTATAATGGCTTACAAGGTTTAGATGACTATGAAATGGGGTGTTAGAAGATTGATAATATACTCCATACTATCATGCAACAAAAGATAATTTTTGGACGAAGGAATTTGTAGAAGGATGCTTGCTTGGTGAAAATGAAAAGTTTGGACTAGAAGAACTTTGGAGTTGTGAAAGCAACTAAGTCTATGGAATGAGGCATAATTTTTGAATTTTAAGTGCAATGTAGTGTATTAGACATAGGAATAACATTGGATTTATAATAGTGATGAAAATGAAAAAAATAAAAGAAGTGTATTGGAGTTGTAGAAACATGGAAATAAAAGAAAATGACTATTGTGAGGTCATGGCATTCTTCAAAATCATGACATTTGAGGAGCTTTATGATAATAACTCTAAATAAGAAAAAGACAAAGTTGAGACAACTTTTATGAAAGGGAAAAACATAGATAAAGTCATGGTTATGGCACTTCAATGTGACTTTAGGGTTCCAGAATGAAAAAGGTCAACATAAAATAGAAGATAAAGTTGTGGTTGTGCCAAGCACCATGACTTTAGTGCTATAGAATGAAAATGGCCAAGGAGAGCTTAAAGAAAAAGTTGTGGATATGCCAAGTTCCATGACTTTTGTGTTATAGAATGAATCAATCCATCTGAAGCTTATGGACAAAGTCAAGGCTTTGCATAGTGCACTAACTTTGGAGTTATATAAATATAAGGGCAAGGAAAAGGTGTAAGTGAAAGCCATAGCTATTCACACCACCGTGACTTTGAAACAATAAAAGGAAAGTGGTAAAGATAAACTTAAAGAAAAAGTTACATCAATACTCATTATTGCAACTTTGGGTATCTATACGGAACATGGAGAATGGAGTGGAGAAGTAGAAGCCACAAAATTTATTAAATACATAGTATCGATTAAGGAGACGTTGTTGGAAATGGGTGCAGCTAATGAAAGTTTGAATGAAGAAACTAAATATAAGAAAGTAATGTAATATATGAAAAAATTGCTTGGACCATAGAGATTTCAAATAGTTGGGAGAAAGTTATGTCAAACTTTGGATGTTAAACATAGTTTAATTGGGAGAAAAAATAAGATTTTTTATCTACATATGTGATGTAATAAATACTCATATCTATCACATAAATAATTGCACATGCCCAAAAACCTGCAAGTATAGTTGTGGAACACAAACGTAGTCATGACTATAGATAAGTCCACTCAAAGTTGCTAAACTAATATTAGATCATATGACACTCAAGCATAGTTATATAAATTCATTGTGTTTTTGTTTATTTATTTTTCTATTTGGAGAAGATATTGCTCAAGGATGAGCAATTATTTTAGTGTGTGAATTTGTTTGGTGCTTAATTTGCTGAACATTCTGACATATTTTGGTGGTTGAGAATGGGTTGTATGTGTGGAAATAAAGCTAATTTATGTTCATTTCATATTTTTTGGTATTTTGGTGAAATTTGATGAATTGTTCTAAAATCAAACAGTTTTTGGAGGTATTTAGTAGGGTATGTTAGTCTATAATTTTATTGTAGTTTCAACATTCATTCTTTGCTGAAACTATATCTAAAATGGTCATGAAAAAATATTGTATTTAGTTTTTCATGACTCTACTCTCACATTAGTATAATCTTTCAACTATGTGATTCTTTCCTTATTTTTATGATATTATGATAGAGTCAGAGTCATGCCTAATTCATAAAAGTTTAATGACTGTGATATTAATTTTCTATCACAGAAACCAATTGCTCCACTAGTACTCAAGGTCATGACGAATTTCATAAGGATATGACTTTATCCTTATGTGCCTTTGTAATTTCAAATAAGAGTTGTAGTTTTTTATAAATCCAAAACTTTTAAGCTACAGAAAAATAAATAGCATCAAGTACTTACCAAAATTATAGCTATTATTCACAACCTTGACTTTTGGGTCACCAAATATTATAGAGAATATTACTTGAGTATAACTATTTCTAAGGCCAAGACTTTTGTCTTCAAATGAACACATTATTAGAACTTATACCCATAAACTAAGTGCAAGTGTCATGACCACTTTATAGCACCTTGGCCACATACTTATCAAGAAGGAGAAATGACCGATGCTTAGGCTCCATGCAACACTACAACTATAAAATAATGTTGGAAGTCATCGTATTCTCCATGGTTGCTTCATTGTACCCTAGCCATCTATGGACTAAAAATATTGAAGGCACAAAGCCATTACTATTTTATTGTGTCATGACTTTGTGTAATAGAAAGATTAAGCTAAAATCATGATTATTGTCACTACTATGACACTTTGTTATATAAGATTAAGATGTCAAATACAATCATGGTAATATTCTAGAGTCGCTACCTCAAATTGAAGAGATAAAATCCAAAGTCATATTGTCCATTGAAAAGTTGCAATTTCTTATTTTAGAGCAATGCAAGGTTACTAGAGTATAAATGAAAAATTAGAAAATTGTTGAAAATATTTTCTTTTCCTTCTCCTACTTGAAACAATCAAAACCCATGAAAACTATAACTAGGAGCAAATTTTGCACTTCCTAGAAGCTCCAAAAGCAAATAAGAGATACATGAACAATGTCAAATCCCTAGATTTAGTGGACATGATTTTCAAACCCTCATTCTTTAGAAATAAATTATAGAATTTATATTAAATTTACATGGTTTAGGATCCATTTTATTTAGATTATATAATGTAATAGTTTAGAATGATTGATAAAATATTAGTTTGCCTTATATTTTATATTTATGAATATTGATGGATGGTAAATAAATAAAACTTAAATTAGGGTTTTGACTAATGATGAATTTATGTTAAGTTATCATGATGGATAGTGATAGGTAATATATGATACTCACTCATGCATAAGATTGGTAAGTGGTGACAATCTTTCCCATTGTGATGTATGAGATGAACCTATATATCAAAACTTTAAGATTGGGTATGTTAATCGTCATGAGTATAATACTTTTGAAGCTGAAAGTATAAATACTTTTACATGCTAATTCATTTAATATGTCTTAAAGGGACTAGTTATTGATTAGGATGGATTTTATATAGAACATTCTCCATAGGGGTTCACCTTTTTAGTGGGTGAGTTGCATAGTCATCAAGTAGGATGGTATTGGGTAATCTCAAGACATGCATGAGTGTGCGGCTCACAAGAGAGTGACATCCCTTGTGAGTTTATTTTAGTCATATGATTCCCACCAAGGAAATTTGAAGGAAATATATGTTAATTATGTGAGTATGGTGTTTACGAAGCTTAAAGTATAAATACTTATATACTATGTCAATTATTGGTCTCAAGACAATGAAGGCTAGTAAATAAGAATGCATAAAAAGTAACTATCAATGATAGTTGATGAAATTGCCTAAAAGGTATGAGATTGTGAATGACCCCATGTATGAATAAAATATTTTTTTGTGATCACATACTGAGGGGATAGCTACAAAAAGATCATTATTGGGAATAACTCAATAGTGACAACTTCTTTGTATGTTGATAGAAAAATGAGTCATTTGCACAATATCCCAATATTCATTTTGTATCCAATATAAAATATATCGAAATAAATTAATGACATCACGTAGATTAGGTAATTAAACCCTAGACCTAAGGTTGGTTAAAATCTTACTATTTGTTCTACTGAAAATGGGCTAGCCCAAGTTGGACAACTAAACTACTGATACAATTTTTGTGAGATCAATATTTGGACTAAGTCCATTATATTACTTATACCACCTATGCACTTGTGGATCTTAGTAAATGGGATAACCTCATTAACGAGCCTTTTGGGATGTTGCCTAATTGATTAAATTAGGTTGAGTAACAAAGTCACAATAGTTCCCTACTATTATAAAAGGTTATTATCACTTATTGAGTACTTCCTAATATTAGTCTCCTCATAACTATTTCTTTGGCACTTTGCCACCAAAATGACAAATCATCCATGCTCAAGGATCACTCATAAGTCCACCCTTTTTAGGTAATTTATCAATTGCCCTTGATGATTACTTTATATATGTATTTTTTTTCTAACCTCATATGTGAACTGATATTGTATTAAAATATTTATGATTTTGACTTTGTAAGAATTATACTCATGATAATTAATATATATCTTCCCTCAAATCTTACAAGTAGGAGTCATATGATAGAAGTAACTAGTAAGACTATTATCACCTTTTTGAGTCACCTCCACACATGCATATCTCATAGCTTACCTGTTACCACCCACCACGATAACAAATGACCCATACACTCAAGGTAAAATTCTTAGAAAAATATTCTATAAAACCTCCACATTAATTGAGAATCAAGTCATATAATGTATGCACAATGGATTGGCTTATAAAATTATTCATACATCTAGCTTCATAAGTGTCATACTCACATGATTAAACTTATCTCAACATTGAGTTTTCACATATAAGTTTTTCTTACACATCACTATCAGAAGGGCTATCATTTCCTTTCTACATTTACATATAAGTATGTTTTGTACCTTACTTGTCACCACCCACCATGATAACGTACACAAATCTATTAATAGTAAAATATTAATTTTACTTATAAATAATCATCTCATCTATCAGTAACCAAACCATGAAAAAAATAAAATATAAAACTTATCAATTATATATACATCACACAACATAAAACACACTAACTCTAGGCCTCAATTTTGCCTAACATTGAGCTTGATGAGGAATTAATATGAAATAATTTGAAATACATCTCATAGAATTTCTAATTCCCAATGAAAGCCCTCAATATTGTCTAGGAATCAAAATTCTAAACCCACAATTTTCATCCGTGCACCTCGGATCTATCCGTGGGTAGATTTTTTAAGTGGGAAGTCATGATAATATGGATTGGCCATGATGTTAGCTTTTCCAATATGTAAAACAAAGTAAAGTTATTGTGAAATGGTTGTGGTTTTGTTCTCTTTTTTGTATTAGATTTTCATGGCACTAGGAATAGTCATGGCTTATGTATTTTCTTTTTATAACATGAAGTCAAAACACAATAATAGATACAACTCATGCATTTCTCTAATGTAACACAAAGTCATGGTGCTAGAAATTATCTATGCTACTTTGTTACACTACCTAATTTTGTTAGTTAGGTAGTGTATCAAATGCTCATTAACAAGAATATCTCATCAATAAAGATCTACAATTGTAAATATTGTATAGTTGGTAAAAAGGACTTTCATCTAGATAACATTCTCATATAGTTTATATCAATAGTTTTGTTATTCAACAATGAGACAACTCAATTTTAATGAATAGATATTTTAATTGTTTGATCAATCTTAGATCCAAGTGTTTATTTATTAAATTTATGTGATGTATAGTCAAAATAACTCGAATTATATTATGTTTAGTTATATAATAAAGGTTGAAATATTGTGAAATACCTCATTACCCTAATAGAATACAAGTTAGTTATCACCATTGAGCCCATCCCAATGGTAATCTTCTAATAGTTGTCTCCTAGGTATATCATCACCCAAACAATAAATCATTTCTACTTGAGAGTCATTCATAATTCCATAACTTTTAGGCAAGTTGTTAATTGTACTTGATGCTTGTTTTATTTGCATACTCATATTCTTTTTACTTAGGTATTATAAAGATCAAGAATTGATATGGTTTATTAGTATTCACATTTTTGGCTTCCTAAGCATCATACTCACACAACTAATAAATGTTTTTCTCAAGTTGTACTAGTGAGAATCATATGAGTGAAAGCAAGTAACTAGGACTATCACCACCTTATGAGAATGCATATCCCAAGGATTTACTATTACTGTCTCCTTAGTGACAATGTAATTTTCAAATTGGAGATGAAACCCTTAAGAGAATGCTCTATATAATATTCATCCTAATTAAGAACTAATTTTTCTAAAACATATATAATAGATTTGCATATAAAATTATTCACATTTTTTGTCTTCATAAATATTAACATTGAGTCTTGTATCCCTCACTTGATTTAGGAGCAATTAGGTTGTGTCAAATTCAGCATAAGATTTGGTAGCAACATTGTGAATTTTCTTATTGCATGGAGGAAGAAAAAGAAAGTAGAGAGATTTTTTTTGGTTTTATCTCTTTTTCTCTTTATACTTTAGGCAATTTTGTATTATATTAAGTTGAAAGTCATGGCTTTGAGAAAAAAAGTTTTATTTTAGCTTTAATCTTTTAAGCTTGAGGTCCCTACTTTAGCAAATAGTTGTGAATCTAGAATGTATCTCAATCTTTATGTAACACAAAGTTGTGGTGTTGGGCATTAACTAAAACTTAGGCTTAATGTCTGTGTAACACAAAATATTAGTGATGTGAAGTGGTTGCATCTTCATGTGTATATGTCTTTCTTATTCTTCATTAAGGGCTATAATACTAGTAAAGGCCGCAACATTGTGAATGGCCTCTCTATCATAATATAGCTATGACACTAGAAAATACTAGCAGCATTGGCATTGGTCTTCCTTGTTATCATATGGTCATTATAATGTGTAATGGCCATGGCACTAAAAAGGCCATGGCATAGGGAAATGGATGCGACACAAAAATTGGTCATTCATGTGTCTCAAGTATTCGCAGTGTTATGAGTGTCCATAGTACTGGCATTCACTTCGCTCATATATCATATCACTTAGGTGTTATAAAGATGTCACGACACCAATAATTTTCTTGAACATAAAAGTCATTGTTTTGCCTTATTTTGAGGTGATGAGTCATGACCTTGGAGAATAACCATACTTTAGTAATATCCTTTATAATATTTTGTGTCCTAAAAGGCACAACACTAATTAATTTCCATGACTTTTACTCAAGTAGTTTGGCTTTGTAATTTCCAAGAAACTGATAATTTTTTATAAAGTATTAACTTTATAAAAAAACCACATGATTGACTTGAGAATACCAAGCCACATTAAAAATAAAGTCATGATGTTAGGACACGACCATGACTTTTATCACCGATGAGGAACTTGGTTGTTATGAAGTAAAATTAATATCATAGTCATTTTATTTTTATGAGATAATATGATTGTGACTCCATGATAATATTGCATCCAAAGAATGTCATATAATAAAAGGAATGTGCTAATGAGTTGGTAGGATCATGGTATATAAAGATGTAATAACTAATTAAATAAATTTTGATATATGATATATATTGAAACTATGAGAGACTACATACTCTACCCCTCAGCCAAACACCTCCAAAACCTAATGATTTTACTACTTTTCATTAACACCCATCAAAACTCTAAATTCATGAAATTAATCCATAATTATCCTATTTACATACTTATATATCATCATAATTCACTAAAATACATAAGAATGTTTAGTAGTTTAGATATCAAACCAACTCACATACTAAAACAATTGCTCATCACTGAGCAATAACTTCTCCCTCTATAATAAAGAATTCTTAAACACACCTAAGAAACTATATGACTAGGTTTGAGTATCATATGGTTACAATATAGTGGATCAACTTCAAGTGGACATGTTGATAGTTATGGTATGATTTGAGTTCCACAACTATATTCATGGGTCATTGGATGTGTATAGTCATTTATGTAATGAATATGAGTGTTTATTACATCACATAATTATAAAAAATAATAGGGTTCCCTCTTATGCAGTTCTATGTTCAATATCATTAGCTAGACCATCAAAACCTTTTTTTTTTCGTTCAATGGATATCTCCTCTATTCATGCTAGCTTCTTAGTATATTATTTTACTTCCTTGTCTGTTTCTTTTTTCAATATTGCTTTAGATACACTTATTTCTTGGGGTTTTTCTTCAATTGATGACACCACTTAAATGAATACTAAGATTTCTTCTTATGTGCTAGCTTGTCCCTTTTATTCTTAAATCTCCAAAGTCATGTAATTGAGTACATATACGACTTTTTCTTATAAATTTTATTTTCTTTTTTCTTCTTGGAACCCCAAAGTCATAATGTTGAGTATAAGCATGACCTTGTCTTTTAGTTTTTCCTTTCTCTTTTTATTTTTTAACTCCAAATTCATAGTATTATGCATAACCACGACCTCGTCTTTAAGATTTTGTTGGACTAATTCATTCTATATCACTAAATTCATGGTGTTGTGCATAGTCACTACTTTTTTTTAAAGTTTTCCATGGTTATTTTCATTATGTAACATCAAGGACATGGCATTGTGCATAGCTATAACTTTGTCTTCAAGTTTTCCTTGGTCATTTTTATTCTTTAACACCAAAACTACAACATAGTGTGCATCCATAGATTTGTCTTCATGTTTTCATTAATTATTTTCATTTTGTATCCTGAAAATCATGGCACTATGCATAGTTGATGCATAGTCTTTGATTTGATCCTCCATGGTTTCTATCTCAGCCATGTAATTAATTACCCTTTATCCATTTACCATAACCTCTTATATTTTTTGACTTCACCATGATTGTCCCATGAGGTGTCACTAATATTATCTCAAATAGACCATTCCATCTAGATTTCATCTTTCCTAAGAGCAACGCCGATAGATAATTGAAAATTAATACTTTTTCTCTAATTTTGAACTCTATTTTTTTTCAAAATTTTATCATATTATTTTGTTTTATATTTATAAATGCATGAGTTGTTTATAGATGATATGAAAACCATTTTTTATGTTTAATTCCATATTTTTTTCTAAATATGTTTCAAATATTATTATGGAAATGGCTTCCATCATCACTTATGATACATCATGGTGCCCTATATAGGATAAAGATGTTTCTGTGTAAGAACTCCAAAATTATCTTCACATCATTTTTTTGCATTAATACTATTTGTACACATATCAATACATAATAAACTTCCAATATAATATATATTTTGCCACAAGATACTAGAAAATGACCCATGAAATTTATTCCCCATTCTTTCAAGATTTCTACTTCTAAAATATCATTTAGTGGCATTTCATATTGTCTAGATATATTTTCTCTTTGTTAGTATTTATCACACCATCGTGTCATGTTTTGACAATCATAAAAAAATGTTGGCTAAAAAAAACTAGATTATAATACTTTTTTGAACAGATGTATTGTCCCCAAAATGCCCTCCACAAAGTCTTTCCCCATGCTTTAAAGATTTCCACTTCTAAAATATTATTTAGTGGCATTTCATATTGTCAAATATATTTTCACATTATTAGCATTTATCACACCATCGTGTCATGTTTTGACAATCATAAAATAATGTTGGCCAAAAGAAACTAGATTACAATACTTTTTGAGCATATATATTTTTCCCAAAATGCCCTCCATATGGAGATGAATGATGTTTGAGGATAATCATTTGTTGCTCATTTTTGGGGACATATTTCCTTATAATCTGATGAAAACATCTTTTAAATAATAATGAATTATCCCAAATATAGTACTTTACATCATAAAGAATTTTTTACCTGACAAAATCAACAAACCATGAAAGTTGAGTCTCAACTATCAAAATTTGCTTATCCGATATGTTTTCTAAAAGGTCATCTACATATTTCAATAAAAATAAATGGTCAGTTATCACATTTTCCTCCTTTTCTTATTTCTAATTTCAATATAAAATCTTGGAGAAGTAGTATCCACCTTATCAGTCTAGGTTTAGCCTCCTTTTTGTCATCAAGTATTATATTATTGCAAGATCCATATAGATAACCAACTTTTCTATAAGGATGTATGGTCAAAATTTTTCATAGGAAAAGATCATGATTAATGTTTTTTTCTCCATTATTATATACTTCACTTGGGATTTAATTAAAGTACGACTAACATAAAAGATTGCTCTAGAAATTTATCCTACTCCTATATCAATACAACTCATAAGGCATGCATCACACATAATGAGAAATAGTTCTTTACATCATAACATAATCAAGATTGGACTCTCAACCAATTTTCTTCTCGATTCTTTAAAAACAACCAGTATTCTTGATCAAAGTTAGGCATTGCATCTATCTTTAATAATTTACACAATGGATTAGTAATTTTAGAAAAGTTATGGATAAATAACCTGAAAAATCTCATGTGCCCAATAAAATGTCTCACCTATTTTATAAATACTTTTGCATCATTGATTTTCAATCCTCTAGCTGACATTAAATATCTCAATATTATCCCCTCATTAATCATGAAGTAATATTTTTCCTAGTTTAAAATGAAATTCCTCTATTTATATCTATTCAATACAACTTCTAAATTATGAAAATAGTCTTCAAAAGTTCTCTATAAACTAAGAAATCATCTTTTAATATATCAATAATCTCTTCATTAAGATCATAAAATATTGTATTCATGCATCTTTAAAATATTGTCAGTACATAACATAGTTCTAATGACATTCTTCTAGAAGAAAATATCTCATATGGGAAGGTAAACATTGATTTTTCTTATTTTGTAGAATTAACTAGAATTACATTGTAACATGAGTTCCCACCTAAAAAACAATAGAAAGAATGTGAAAAGATCATATCCAATATTTGATCTATGAATGAGAATGGGTAGTGATTTTTCCTTGTTCCTCTCTCTTCAATTTCTGATAATCAATGCATAGTGTCACCATTTGGTTGTTGTGCACATGGAAATCTCTTTACCAATTAGTGTCTTTACCACCATCAGCCTTCCTTTCATTGGCACAAGATGTATGAGATTCACCTAGAGGTGTCAAACGGGATGGGGGGCAACTCGGGCCCAACCTAAAGCCCAACACAGGTCAGGTGTGCCTTGCTTGACATGGCATGGTACTGTAGCATGCCCAGGCCCGTTCTGGGCGGACCCTCAACATTATGTGTTGTGCCATGCTGAGGGTTTTTGGCCCGCATGTCATGCCAGGCACGACATGGGTGCCAAGCACGTGGGTATGGCATGGGTGACGATGTGCCGAGCGGTACATGAGCTATAACATCCTGACTTGACCCGACCGGCCCAAACCCGGGCTGATTTTGGGTAGCAGACCATTCCAGGCCTTCCCTCCAGTGAACCATGTCGTTCCTATAGCATGTCGTGCCTAGTACGGCACATGAGCTCGATTGGACTTGAAAAAATAGGTTGGGCTGGTCCAGCCTAGCCCATTTGACACCTATCATTCACCCATGGGCTAGAAGATATCACATTGATAACGCATGTATTTAACTATTTCTCAATCTTCTCCCCTACAATGTCTTTTATCATTGGATGTAATCATCATAGAGGTTTAATTTTTGACTTTACATCTTCTTCCATAACAATCTTATGTATGCAAACCCATGGGTTGATCCTTTTAATATTGTCAAATGACCATGCAAGAATGATTTTATAATTTATTATGAGATTTACTATTTGGGTCCCCATATCATTCATTAGTAATGCTCAAATGATAACTAGATTTGGTTTGTTCTCTCTTAGAAAAGCATAATGAAGGTGATTGGGTAATCCCTTCAAAATCAATTTTGTCTAGGTTTTCCCATTCTATCAGTAATTGTCCTCCCAAAGGCATGGCTTCATTGAAAGTCACAGTAGTGTATGTTATTGTGTCCATGTTGTCTGTCATGACTTTTAGGTTTGTTATGGCTTTTATTTTCTTAGCCATGGTTTTTTTTCTATAATTCATCAATGTCTTCTTTAAATCTCCATGTCTCTACCTTTGCTACCATCATGGTTTGCCCTAGAGATTTCTCTTGATCCTTCTAACTCATTCTTTTCAGATGATCATCATTTAAATTAATATTCTCCTTTAACTCCTTATAAAATTTTCTAAGGTTTTTCTCGAATGATTGATCTTGCATCATCTTTTGATTGATTTTTATTCTAAGTTCAAAGTTATCAGCTCAATCATAGAACTCCGACACATAAATAGTTCTCAAGGAGAAAAAAATAAAAAGAATACAAGTAAAGAACTAGAATATAACTATCCACTTCAAACAAGTTAACAAGATTTAGTATTTAGATTATAAAAAATTTATCAAACTCAATACTATATAAACTACTAAAAAGAAATTATCTTTTTATAAAGATAATTATGTCAACTCATATTGACTAATCAAACTAAATAATCTCTGATAATCTTGCCAAAAATATGTTTACATTATTTTGCTACCTAATTTTCTTGGCTAGGTAGTGTCCCAGAACATTTGGTGAGAGTATCTCTTCAATAGAGATATATAAGTGTACATATCACATAACTAGTAAAAAAGACTTTAATCTTGGTATCAATTTCATAGGAATTATATTGGTAATTCTATTATTAAATAGTGGTGTATGTTCAAATTGGCTCAATTTATTTTATGTTTTGACACAAAATAAAGGTTAGAATGTTATGAAATGACTCATTACCCTAATAGCATTTAAGGTAATTATCACCATTGAGCTCATACCAATGGTAGTCCCTTTCATAACTATCCCATCAATATATCACCACCAAGACACATGTGTTATCATGATGGTCATTTAGAATTGAAATTAGGGTTTTACTATTAGTCCGTTTATGTGTGTTATCTTATGAATGGAGACAAGTAAGCCACAAAGTATAGTTATGTGTAAATGTTAGAAAAAAGTTATAATACTTCTATTAGTAATGTGCACTAAACAAACATATACATTATAACATGATGTTGAGGTGTAATTATGTGAGTTTGACACTTATGAAATTGAAAGCACAAACATATTTATAAGTCAATCTATTGTATACTTTGATAAACTGACTCTCACTTAATATAAGTATTTTATGGAATATTTTCCTAAGAGTTTCATATTTTGTGTGTGAGTCATATGAGATCGTAGTGGATGGTGATAAGTAAGCCACGAGACACATATAAATGGAGGTGACTCATAATATAGTGATAGTCTTGTGAGTTACTTTATATCATATGACTCCTTTCAATGAGATTTAAGGGAATGCATAAATTAATTATCACAAGTATGGTACTTATGAAGTTGAAAATACAGATATTTTTAAAATCATATTAGTTCATGTATTTATGTCGCAAGAAATCAAAGAATAAGAATGCATATATATGAAGAAACCATCAAGGATAGTTAATGAGTTGACTAAAATATATGAATATGTAAACAATCCTCGAGTATATATGATTTATTATTTTAGTGGTAAAGTACCGAGGAGATAACTATGAGAGGACCATCATTAGGGAGGATCCAATAGGTAACAATCACCTAATATGCTAGTAGGACACTAAAGTATTTTCATAATAATTCAATATTTATTTTGTAACCAAGCATAATAATAACTAGGTAATTTAGATAGGTCATTATGAATAATGAAATGTACCAACCCTAGAATCTATGAGTCTTATCGAAAACTAAATTTTATCCTTCTGACTAGAATAACTATTGACTCACTATTGATTGATTGAACTACCTGCACAATCTAGTAGAATTGATATTTTGATGAAAGTCAACTTTACTACTTATATTACTCATATATTTGAGAAACTATGTTGGACAAAAAATCATCACTCAACAAGTTTTTGGGGTATTGACAAATCCTAAAAATTGGGCATTATAATAAATTTGCAATAAGTATTTAGTATTACTATTAGAAATTATTTAGTTTGGTCAGTCAACTTTTGTTGGCATAACTATTCTTGAAAAAATATATTTCTTTTTTTAGTAGTTTAAATAAAAATATATTATTTTTTTACTTTGATTTACATTTAAAGTCTCTAGTCACTTTTTTGTATCTGTTGGTTTAATATTTTTTTATCCATGTTGATATGAGCAGAAACACTAAGACTGATTTAACACATATGTACCTAGATAATGAAAGGACTAGAAAATTAATTTTAAGATAGAGAACTAAGAAAAAGTATATGGAAGGAACTATCAATAATAGATAAACCCAAGAAGGTGATGGGAATGCTATCCAATAGTTTAACCATAACCATACAATGGAATACTGTTGGCTACCTACTATGATGGTTAGCTAATCTAGGATTCACATGCAAGAAGTGAAGCTAATTATTTTGAGTTGAAGATGAGCCTGATAGTGATGATTTAGCAATATTAGTATAGTCGAAAAATATTAAAAAATTTAAAAGGGAATGTCACAATGTTTTTGGAGTTGTATGATATAGTTAAAATGAACAGAGTTAGTCTGGATGCTATCATGTTACATCTATTTTTCTTTTCTTTGAGTGACAATGCATAAAGTCAGTTCCAATGCTTATCTCAAGGTTTGATTGAGAGTTAGGATGAACTTATGTAAGTTTTTCTCATATATTTCTTCTCACCTCAAATAATTTCATAGTTATAGAGTAAGATAGGCCAATTTCATCAGGAAGTGTTAAAGACTTTGTATGATGCTTAGAACTATTTTAATGAGTTCTTAAGAATACTTCCTTAACATGAGTTTAAGTCATGGTTCCAATCCCAGACCTTTTATAATGGGCTTAGTTATATGATGAGATATACCAATGATATGGCCTCGAGTGGGATGATTATGAACAAGTCACCTGAAGAAAGATACTATTTATTTGAGGAGTTAGCAAAGAATGATTATCAAACTTTGAATGATCATGTCTTTGGGAAAAAAAATTAAGCCATAGTGAGAGTTAGATAGATTTATCATGATGGAGGAAAATAATGAAGGGTTTCTTAAAAATTTGGAAGCCCGTGAAGAGAAATAAAAAGAATGAGTTAGATAGATGTATGAACAAGTCACATGAAGAACTATATTATTTATTTGAGGAGTTAGCAAAAAACAACTACCAAACTCTGAATGATCATGTCTTTGAAAAAAAAATAAGCAATAGTATTGGAGTTAGGTAGATTTATCATGAAGGAGGAATAGATTTATCATGTATTTGAGGAGTTAGCTTTGACCTCATTTATCAAGTGAAAGAGGCTAATGACTTGCAAAGAAAATGGTATGTGTTCCAACTCATTACTAATGTCCCTACACGCTATGATCTGAACATGAGAAATCATAAAATTTGTCTAAATAAAAAGCTATGGAAATGGGCAGCAAAACATTGGATAAATCTCAAAAAATTTTGGAAATTATTTCATGGGACACAATATTCAAGGAGGATTGAGCTCAAATTATTAATATTCAAAGGGTAAAGAAAAGTCTTCCATTAATGATAAATTGATAGCATTACTAACCAAATTAAAAAGAATAAATAATTTTCAAGATGACCATATGTAGAGGCTAGAGACAAAATTAGAATACAAAAATATGGTAACAAGAAGTATACAGAATCAAATTGGATAATTGGTACAATCGATGAAATGAAAAGTTAATAAACTAACTAATGATACTAAGTTAAACCCAAAAAAGTATTTTTTAATTATACTTAGAAGTGACAAGGAGCTTGTGAGGTAACAAGTAGAGGAAGCTAGAATAGAGAGAGATAGAATGGAAAGTGGAACAACTTTTTAAATACCACGACATTTTTCAAAGTCATGGTGCCTAATGAACAAAATACCCAAGTCACACCTTTATTATGACAGACAAAGAAGAAGAAATGAAGAAGTGAATAGAGATTACCTAAAACACTAGAAAGATGAATACGATGGAGAATGATATTAGAGGTAGTTTTCCTCTAAATCATCCTTTTCTACAATATTTTAGAAAAGACAAATTGGATGAATAGTTTGAGAAGCTCCATAATATTTTCCAAAAGTTTCAAGTAAATATTCTAATTACCGAAGTATTGTCTCAAATGCTAAATTATGTGAAATTTATGAGAGATGTCATGAGTAGTAAGAGAAAGTTAAAGATATATGGAACTATGATTATTATTATTGAGAAATATAAGTAATTATTCAATGAAAATTCCTAAGAAAATTGAAGGATATGAGAAGTTTTATGATATCATGTATAATTAGGATGTACACATTGTGCAAGGCACTATGTAATTTGGGAATGAGTTTCAACTTGGTATCCTTGTCAATAGCATGAAGATTGAACATCAACATGATCACTATAATCTCTCTCTCTCACTGCAATTAGTTGATCGATCAACCAAGTGCCTAATGAGTATTATTGAAGATGTGTTAGTTAAGGTTGATGTAAATATTTTTTTCATAAATTTTGTGGTGTTGGACATGGAGGAAGGCCATTACATTCTATTGATCTTGGGACAATCATTTTTAGCTACTAGATAGGCTCTCATTGATGTCAACAAGAGAGAGTTCACACTTTGTATATGTGAATAGCAAGTAAAATTCAATCTTTATAAAGGCCTGTAAAATCTTAAAAAGAATGAGACTAATTATTGGAGGGTAGATAACCTCCTCTATCTACATGTCTGCCAAGTACTGGATATCCCTGTCACTTTAGCTATTACACTAGATGCTTGATCCAATTGGTTTGTAGGATTCTTTGATGATGATGGTACCATTGGTATCTATATGAAGAAACATCTTCCTAAACTAAGTCTTTGAGTAACTTAAAAAAATTCTCAGAGTGGTAGAGTCTTATAATGTCGTATTAGGAGGAAAGATCTATTTTGATAATAGTCAAAATGGTTACTATCAATAATTTTTACAAAGTCAAAAAGATGTTACGATGATGCTAGAATACTTTAAATAAAGTACTTTTCAAGTCTTAAAACATTTTGATTCTTCCTTATTGAAAAATATTATAGTCTTTATGATCTAAAAGTATGTATACCTAAAAGTATACACCATAAAGCATAACTAGCTTTCCTAGAAAAATAGAATATGTTAATGATATAGTCCTTCTTTCATTTCTTAATATTAGTCGAAGAAAGAATCACCCTATGGTTTACATCCTTATTCTGCCTGGATCTAGTATAATAAGTCATTTCATTTCTAATTTTTTGGGAAAATTGGTTTTTGGGTATCTTGGCATGGTTTTTTCCATGATCAGTATAGATGTTCTTGGATTTCTTGTTTGGGCTCATCATATGTTTATTATGGGCTTATACTTGATACCCATGCCTACTTCATCACAACTATCATGATCATAGTTGTCCCCACTACTATAATAAAAAAATTTAGTCGAATTGCTACCATATTGGTGGGTTTGATACAATATAAAACACTCATGTTATTTGTTATAGGGTTCATCATTTTTTTCACCATAGGAAGACGCACTAGAATAGACCTTGCAAATTCTAGGCTTGACTGCCTTGACATTGCTCTGCATGATATAAATTGTGTGGTTGCACATTTCCATTATATATTTTCTAATGGAGACATTTTAACTTTATTTGTAGGATTTTACTATTGGGTTGAAAAATATTTGATCACGCATATTCTAAAACTTTAGGTCAAATATATTTTTGGATCACTTTTGTTGGGGTGAATATGACCTTCTTTCCCATACATTTATTAGGGCTTTCTAGAATGCCACATTGCATTCTAGAATATCTAGATGCTTATGCTAGATGGAATGCCTTGAGTACTTTGGCTATTATATATTCGGGGCTGGGGCTTGTTATTTCTTCGTGATCATAACAATCACTTTAAGCAATGGAAATAACAAAAGGCATGCTCCAAGTCCTTGGGTTGTTGAACATAATTTTCCACTGGAATGGATGGTACAGAGTCCTCCAACCTTTCCTACTTTTGGACAACTTCCAACTATAAAGGATAGGAATATGAAGCAAAAGGATAAAGGGTCATTGACTACTACTAAGAACCAAATAGAACTTTTGAAAAAGAAAAATTCACCACAAATAAAAAATAATGGCTGAGAAGGCTGACATATTCTTGTGAACTCTAGTCCCCTCTAGTGCTCAAAAGATGGGGAGGAGAAGTCAAAGGCAAGAGGAAATCTATTTCTTAAGATTTTACAACTGTTATCATAGATAATCTTATTGATCTAGTATAGCTCTTTGTAGTTTCTTTGATTTACCATTGTTCTTTTTTTTCAATTTTTTACAGCCTATGATTGAAGGATTGGCGTCTGGTTCAAAATGTGATCTCAATCTCAGATTGACTCTTCTATTCAGCTCAATCCTAGTAGAGTATCTGAATCAAATTTCAAATTGAATGTGGTCCGTTGATCGCCCAATCTAGTCTCAAAAGAGAGTAACTTCTTCAAAAAAAAGTAGGATGATGGAATGTGAATAATTTTTTTGTGCCTCGGCACCCTTTCCCATTGCTTTTGTTGAATGGAAGATCAGTTTAGGCAGATCAGTGCTTTGTATATTAAATATAGAATTGTTGAGTATGAAGCTTGGTGTCGCAACTTTGTGTTATAGAAAGATTAGGCTCAAGTCATGATCATTTCTAGAGTCATAACTATGTGTTATAGAAATATCAAGATGCAGAATAGTATCATAGTCACATTCTAGAGTCACAACTTCAAGCTAATATATGAAGATTTGGTAACTTTCTTAAGAATTTCTTTTGAAAACTTTGTTCATCAATAATAATTTTAATATTTATTATTATTATTATAGTTTGATATCACGTATTAGTTGTTAACACATTAATCTAGAATTATGTAAGTATAATTCTATTTGAAATTTTGTTTAGGCTACTTGATGAGTATAAAGTGTAAAACTCTTATTGTCTAATAGGTATATTAAGGTATTTTAGTAAATTTCTTATATTTTCTAATACGAGAGAAGCTAAGTTTATTTTGACTTATATTATTAGGTTATTTATATGATATACATACATACATATATATATATATATATATATATATATATATATATATATAAAATATAACAAATTTCATCTAATAGATCGCTTTTAATGGTTCTCATAAATATATTAACTTCAACATCATTATTAAAAATATTATCGAATAAAATATTAAATATGTTATTTTAAATATCATTTTGCATAGAGATTCTTGATTGAATTTTGAATATTATATTCCCTAAATATCCTCAGCATACACTAATAAATAGTTGGGTCATCATAAGGATAAAATATCTCATAAAATTCTAAATTATTTTTATTTAATGCCCACTTGGAATCAACATAGTAGATGGTGACACATTTGAATGAAGTGTCATCATGACTACTCCAGATATTGGATATCACGAAGATCACTCTACTGTATTTTCTAAGTTTGTTAATTACTAATGATTTTTTTATTTAAAATAATGTATTATATCAAATCTATTGGTCAACCTAAAAATTATATAATAAATGAGCAGAAAATAGATTTGTATAACATTAACTAATTTATGATCCTCTAAAAATTTAATTGAATGACTCATGCTAGAAATTTATTTTATCATATCTTCCCTTCCAAGCTCATTATGATAAATAAAAAAGGTTAATAAATCTAAAATTGATCTAAAAACAAAAATAAAAAAAATTAAAAGAATTAAAAAAAAATCCAAAAAATAATAAAAAATAATAAATATTAATAAATAATAAATTAATAATAATAAATTAATAAACAAATTTAAATTTGATCTAACATTCGAAGACCTATTGCTCAAAAGAGTTTGTTTGAGATTCAAAGTATCATATTTTTTAATGCATTGATTGACATATCTCTTAATATGATCAGTACTACCAATACTCCCATATATATTATTTAATATTTTATAATATATATTATGTTGAACCTTCATTAATAATTCTAAAATTTTTATTTTCAATTATGTTAAAGTACATATACACTATTGAAATTCACTAATTTTAAAGTACATATACACTATTGACATATCTCAAATTTTCGATCAGATTGTCATTATAATTGATGTATATGTCTAATTTATTTTTATAATATTAATTATTTGTTATTTTTTTTAATCTACAAGACTATAAATATGAGAATAAGAATAATATTTTAATTATTTTTTTTGTTTTTATTTATTTATTTATTTATTTATCTAAAAAATATTAATTAAAATAAAATATATACAACATAATGCACACATTTTTTACACTTCTTCACCTTCACCTCATATGCTTGTGACTTCAAGTAACAACTCGTTACCAAAATTACGTAGATATTCCATCAAAATAAAATATATCAGTAATATTAGCATTATGGTAATATGACACTGTTAAAATTTATAAAAATAAAATAAAATAAAATCAAAAAAGGAGAAGAGTGTACAGATAAATTATATAAATAAAATATATTAATATAATATGTATAAAATTATTTTATTAAAATAATAATTTTTAATTTTTTTTTCTTTTATGGGAATAAAATCTGACAGTTATCAAATTTCACCCAAATAGCCTTTGTATTAAATCCAAGGGCAAAAAAAATTTAATTTTTTTTATTTAAGATAGCAACAATTGACGTCTTGTCATTTTGCTTTTGCAAAATAAGATGTTTTATAATGGTTGGCATGACACATGGGCACATGCCCAAACACATGCCCCTTTTCTCATGTTGACATATATGGCATGCAGGCCATGTTTGGTACAACATGAGGCCTATTTAGCCAGCATTGCATAGCACCAATCATGTCATGGGCTAGCATGAGTTACGTATAGGCAGAGTTATTGTCAGTGTTGTGTCTGGCTGAACACTACTAAATCATGTTGTGTTATGAATCATGCACATCCAGCCGAACCACTTGACACCTCTAGATGTCTAGGCAGGACTACAAGTAAGAAAGAAAAAATATTAGATACAAGTGTAACTTCTAGACTCATCCTACCACTACTCATTTAAAAATGAGTAATGCTCAAAAAAATAAAATTGGCACTCGCTAAAAGCATGATGGTCTCTAATAAAAAGTATTAGTATCCCTTTTAGATACTAGAGTATCTAAGGAAAATATTTATTAAGGCAACTTATCTCGTCTTGAGGAGAGATCGTTGAGAAAGTGATCCTAGAAAGGTAGATTATAGTTAAAATACACTTTCACAAAATCATCTCAAGATACTTCTTCAAATTAAAAGTGTCTAAGTCTGAGTTTTCTTTCTAATATATACTTTTAATTTCAAACTTAATTTATGGAAATGTACCAAGACAACAAAAATTAATATATAATCTTGTTATTCATACAATAAATATTAAATTTACCTTATAAGAATTCTAATACGTAATCACTTTTTTATTTTTTTATTTTTTTAATTTCTAATTAGTTTTTTATTATTTTATTAAATACTTCAAAAAAAAATAACATGTAATATATAATAAAAAAATATAATCATATATATCATGAGTAATCATTAATATGAAAATCATGTATTTAAAATTCTCTTTAATCACATCTCTACTAAAATCTCATATATCTGAGTGTATCAAAGTGAATAAGTCCATACTCATAGCAAATTATTGTTTAAGATAGGAATCTCTAGTATATTTTTATATCTGACGCATCTCACACTATATAATATAAATACCATCAAGATTGGAGTAAAGCATTCTCAACATGATTATTGATGAGTGCAAAACCAAAAAAACACAAATGAATGATTCAACACACACAAGCATCTAGAAAAATATATATCATTAAAGTAAAGAGATATAATCCACCTTGCATAATCATAGAAAATAAATAAACATGATGGTAAAGAATAAACAATTCAAATGAGATAACAAAAAATTCAATTGAATATTATCATATTTAATAGTTTTGGACAGTTTGTCAATAATGTTTGTGATCAAAAATGCTAACAAGCACTCTAATATCAAGTATCAAGAATCAAATGGTTTGGTATCAAATGTCATGATACCAAAACATTTGATACAAATGTCAAGGATAACCAAAGGTCAAGAAAAATATTAAAAGTAAATACAAGTAAATAAAGAGATAACACTATATTCTCAATCAAAACATCAAGTAAATCATAAAAACATATTTCATGTCACAAGACCACTTTAGTCATGAAAGCATATTTCACTTCATGACAAGTTGAATCGTGGCCTAAAGAACTGAGTCAAGACATAAACACGGCAAGATGCCAATTATTAAGGTCACAACTTCTTTTTTCACAATTTTCTTCTAGGATTCCAAGTTATGTATGAGTCAATTCTAATATTATCCCACTTGAAGAATATTTAAACAATTCTATTTTGCATGTGCACCACCAATACTTCTCAACACCCATTGACTCCATCAAGTAGTTGATATAATTCACCTTTGTATCAACTTTCTCCAACCAAACAAAATTCTTTAAACTTGTTCTCTAATAAAATAATACTTAATATCAATGTGCTCTATTTGTACATTAAACATCAAATTCTTCGCTAAGGGAATACAACTTTGACCGTCTCATTTGAGTCTCAAATATTTTGCTCAAAATCAAGCTCTGCACACAATCGTGATATCAAATGGCATCCTTGCATGCTAGATAAGAACCATATACATTTCCTTAGTTGATAATAGTACAATAGATTATTATTTACTCAACCAGCTTAATTATCCATCATACAATTTGAATATAAATTCACTTATTGATTTTTTGATATCCATATTTTAACTAAACTATAAAATAAAATCACAAGTCTCATAAAGATACCCAAGTATCTCTTTCACTTTGTTCTAGAGCACATTTTCAAGGTTAGTCATAAATCCATTGAGAACATCCATTGTATGTGAAATATAAAGTCTTATATACATTATACCATACATTAAACTATCAACTACACTAGCATATAAAAGATGACTCATTTCTACCCTTTCATCCCGTGTAAATAGACAACAATCTGCAAACAAATTTAACGCAATATAAAAATGTATTAATCAATTTGCAATCAGACATGTTTAATTTTTGAAGTACTCTTTCAATATATTTTTTTCCCAAGGTACAACAATCCATTCCTTTTATACCTTGTAATTTGATACCCAAAATATTACTAGCTTCCCTAAAGACAATAAAGTCAAACTTTCTTGCAAAGCAACTTTTCATAGTACAGACCATTTTTTTATTGTTTCTAACAAAAAATATATCATCTACATATAAAATAAGGATGACAAAATCAATGTCTAATCTCTTTGTGTATGCACAATGATATGTCTCTCCTTTTAAGACCCAAATAAAAAAATATAAGCATTAAATTTATAGTATCACATCCATTGAGATTACTTTAAACCTTATAAAAGCTATTTCAGCTTATATACCAGATACTTTTCCCCTCTTATTTAGAATCCTTCCAATTGTCTCATAAAAATTTATTCTTTTAGATCATCATGAAAAAATTGACTTGACATATAATTGCTCCAAATATAAATCATACTGAGATGCTACTGCTAAATCCACCCGAATAGATGCTATATTGGACATCAGAAAGAAGACTTTATAATAATTTACCCCCCTCAATCTGAGAATACCCCTTGGATACAAACCATATTTCTTGTACATTTCAAGATTACCAGCAATATTAATTTTTCACTTAAACACTCATTTGCACCATATTACTTTTTGTCTCTTGTGTAACTCCACAACCTTTAAAGTGTTACTATCCTTCATTAATTATATCTCTTCCTTCATGGTTTGATCTCACTACAATTCACCAGAGGCTAAAACCTCTTACAAATTGTTCAGTTCATCCCATATGACAAGAAAAACATAATACATATTATCTAGATACCTTATCGATAGGCTTCTTACCCTTGTGACATCCTCAGTGTAGGTGTGGACTCCAAACTTCCTAATCAAACTTGTCATGCACTAATGAAATTCAGCACTCTTCATTTCTATTCTTTAAGATTTTGAATCGTGACTTCATCATATGTTATTGCAACATTGTCCAAGCCATGATGTAATAATTTCATATTGCAACCTCCTTTATATAAGCCTTTGAGGAGAGTCATTACAACCAAGTTTCACATCATGATGTTGAATAAAGTCATGACAACTTGACTTCATGTTGTAGCTTTGAGAAGAGTTGCAATATTCAGGTCTTATGTCATAACATTGAATTGTTCCGTGAAAACATTTCTTCATGTTGTAACTTTGATGAGAGTCACAACAACTAAATTTCACATCACAATGTTGAGTTGAGTCATGAAAAATTTAACTTCATATTACCCCTTTGAGAAGATTCGTGACATTTAGGTTTCATGTCACAGTGTTAAGTTGAATCATGACAAATTGACTTCATATTATCCCTTTAAGAAGAGACATAACATTTAGGTTTCATATCACAATGTTAAGTTGAGTCATTACGATATTTCTTCATGTAGCAACTTTGAGGATAGTCTAAATAACCAAATTCCATGTCGTGACGTTAAGTCGAGATGATTTAACTTTTTTTCATCCCTTTGAGAAGAGTCCTGACGTCTAAGTTGCTTTTTAAACACCTTGAACATGACATATCTGGAATAAATGAATATTCTAGTCTCTAGATTCCACAATTTGTAGCACCTACTACATTTCGTATATTCAATGAACATGCACTTCATAGATTTGAAGTCTAACTTGTTTTTTTTTTCTCCCTTTGCACATGTAAATAAGTATCACATCCAAAGACTCATAGATCAATTATACTTGGTTTCCTCTCATATAATACTTCGAATGAAGTATATCCATTTAGGTAGATATAGAAATGTGATTCTTCAAGTATCACATTGTGGCAATAGCTTCTCCCAAAAACTTTATCTTAGAGCCTAAACAACTTGTCATGCACCTCGTCTTCTTCATTAGTATTCTGTTTATTTTTTTTCAACTATAACTTTTCGTCGATGTATCATTCTTATTGTGTAATGTCTTGAAATCCCATTGCTCATCACAAAGTAGATTGACTAAAAAGATATTCAGCCCATTATCCATACACAAAACATTATCTTCTTGTTGAAAGGGTTCTCTACCAGCACTTTAAACTTTTTGAATTTCACCAATATAATTAACTTCTAAATGAAATATACACACATATATAGAAAAATCATCGACATATATAACATAGTACATCAATTTTCCAAGTGATATCTCAGGTGTTTCTCCAAGTAAATCATTGTGTATCAAGTCCGACATTATCATTGCTCTAGTGGTTGTTAACTTAAAATTCATCATCTTTTAATTTTTATATAAATAATCTTCATAGAATCCAAATCATTACAAACAATTTGAAACTTGTTCCAATAAGTTGTTTAAGGATGCAATTACGAGATTTTTTTTACTGATATGCCCAAATCTTTGATGGCACAATACTTAAAAAATCTTTCGCCACAAATTTTTTCTCCCATATTATATGCCCTTTAGAAAATAGAGTTGCGAGTCAAATTTTTTGAGTCGCGATGCTATTTGATCCTATTGCAACTTCCAATGAATTTTTCTTTATGTTCTCTAGAGTCTACATACTTGCTGTAGAATTTCTTCCTCTCACTGATATCCTCTTCTGAAATGAATGAGCCACTATCAGAATGAAAGAAAGCGATATTCATCAATCAATATAGTAATCCAACCCTTGTTTCTCAAGCATTGACAATTGCTCCATGAGTCACGCTACATGAATTTTCATCACAAGTGAATATTAAGTATGCAACTATCATCACACCGATTGAAAAGATGTTACTACAGAGGCCTGGAACATACATTATATATAGGAGCTTCTTTATAGGCTCATCATATATTTTCATCTTCATTTTCCCACATTATACAATGTTGACAGTAGAATAGTTACTGATATATATAATTTCACCATCATTGTTTTAATACTCATGAAATCATTCTTGATGTGGAGTCCTGTGATATGAGGTTCCACAATCAATAAACCATGTCCTCATAAATGTTAATGGCACATGCAACTACAAAGTGGACATCTCTGCCAAACTCCACCTTCTTCATTGAACAAGTTCTACCATTTTCAACCTTGAAAATATTTACTCAACAATCCCTTTTAAAGTGTCCTAACTTGCTGACCAAGAAAAATTATTGTCTTCAAACCTATATTTTTACAAGCAACACTTTACTCAAGAATAGTCTCACATACTACCTTCTCATATCATCAGACAAAAGAGCTACAATCACACTCTTGTATGTCAACTTCATTGAATCACTGTGAATGACAATAATTATATTGCCATTTGAATCTACAATGAACATATCATCAACACAGCTCTATAATTATCACTAATTTCACAACCTATAGATACAAGTTGATTAATTTATATATTGAACTCATGTATATGATTGGAAAAAATATTTTATTCTTTATACATAGATTGTACTACTTCTTCCTCAAATATATCTAGTTCACTAGTGCCTTGTTTTGATAGAGATTCTCCAATATTAACCACAATCCCTTTGTCATTTCATATCTAGTGACGTTCACAAAAAAAAATCAACCAAGCATAGTTAAATCAAGACTACAATTTTTTATCTAGTTTCACTCATTCAGCAATAAATAGTTGACTTTAATTCTATTTCTTTACTACTGAAAAATGGCTTTTGATTCTCAAATACAGACCACAAATCCCTATTTGCCAACAAGTCTTACATTTTCAACTTCTATAGCTTTAAAACTATCTGAAATTTTATATTTTTACAATCTCATTGACTCATTCATTATTGAGTCTTTCATAACAAATCTTACAAACAAACCTTTAAGATAATCATGTTCCAATACCAAATATCATGAATCAATACTACTAACATGCAATATGATACCAAGTATCAAGGATTAAATTATTTGATATCAAACATCATAATACCAAAACATTCAATACCAATGTCAAAATAAACATATTGCACATTGAATATTATTGCTGGTTCATTGAATCAACCTTGAACCTCAAATACATACCAAAAATCCCTATTTACCAATAAGTTTTCCATTTTTAGCTTCTAGTATTTAAAACCCTCAACTAAAACTCTATCTCCAATTTCATTAACTCATCCATTTATAATCTTTCGTAACAAATCTTACAAGCAAATTTTTAAGATAATCTCACTCTGATACCAAATATTAGGAATCAATAATACTAGTAAGTACTATGATACCAAGAATCATGAATCAGATTCTTTGATATTGAATGTCATGATACCAAAATATTTGATGCCCATGTCATGGAAAACATATTGCCGATAGACTTTAATCATTATTTCATTAGATCTACCTCGATTCCCAATGAGTAACATGGAACATAAATGAGCATTTAAAATCCATGATGCAATTGACTTCGGGATTCATTATGAGAAACAAAAGAGAGAACAAGCACAACCATATACACATAGAAGTGGGGGTGAGAGGGAGAAAGCACACACAAAAATAAATAACTGCTTTATTTCTTCTATTCTACATAGTTCATTATGTTATATCTGTGTATATTCATCTTATTGTTATTATAATAACTCATTCACTAATCATTTAAATACTAAATATGAATACATATAATTAATGATGCAACAACATATTCTCAGCCTTAATATCAAATCAACCAATACAGTATATTTCATGTTGTAACAACAACTTAAGTCATAGTCTAAATAATAATATTATGACTTCCACAAGTTAAGTATTACATTGTTCCAATAGCGATGCTGAATAATCATGTTGATATCAACATGTCATGACTCCTATTCTTCAATTCATGACTTCCTTTTCTAGAGCAATATTTTTCAAGATTCAAATTAATGTATGAATAAATCCTAATAATTAAATACAACAACTTAAGTCATAGTCTAAAAAATAATATTATGACTTCCACAAGTTAAGTATAACATTGTTCCAATCGTGACGCTGAATAATCATGTTGATATCAACATATCACGACTCCTATTCTTCAATTCTTGACGTCCTTTTCTAGAGAAATTTTTTTCAAGATTCAAATTAATGTATGAATCAATCCTAATAATTAAATACAATAATATTTTTAGAACAAGACAACAAGATAGTAAACATGTCATAATAAATAATAATTTGAAATATAAATATGAGCGAGATAATCAAAAATGCTTGAACAACATGAAGTATCTATTTTTACTTTAAAAAAGAATTTTATATACTTCTCTCTAGTAATTATAAGTATCACAATGAATGAACTATATTAAAATCCTAGACGACAACAATAATTAACTTGCCTTTCTAAAAACTATATAAAGTTCTCGATC